>CAJQUN010000001.1:44409293-45639846 GCA_907163345.1 Haberlea rhodopensis
CGGTCGGCATGAATTGCTTTTGTGGAATTGCGGGGAATTGAGGAGACTCCAGGGCATTATTTTGCGTGTGAGTGGCAAGTTGTACGAGTTCTCCCCTTTTGGTACTTCTACTATCTATTGTATACAAATATAGTTTCAGTGTTGGTTGGTAGACTTTTTTTGTTTGCAGTTGTCATATGGTATCAGTAACTGGCTTTCTATTTGATATATTTGGTCTCCAAGGTGGAGGTTATTATTTTTTGTTTCATTGCTGGAGCACCGCTTGGTTTTGACTACTCAGCTTTCGGTTTGGTGCGCCATCCAGTGGTATGGCTTTTAGTGAGGGATTTGGATGTGAGAGTTTGTTTCTTTATTGTTCCTTTATCAGTTTATACTTTTTGTTCACCATTCTTTGTTCCTTCAGCCCGATTCGAAGGCAGTTCCCTTACTTATCCACATATTGGGCTGCATGATTATGGAGATCTGATTTGGCCGTGGGCTTCCTCCACCTTTCTGGTCAAAGTCTTGTGCTTCACTTATCCAGTTCATCTCTTAGTGTAATATGGGTTTTATGGTTGTTATTTCGGACCTATGTTGTAATCGCCGTTCTGGTTGTTCTCCAATTAATATATTAACCGTGTTCTGTTATTAAAAAAGTAGTATTTAGTAGTTGAAAATTGATTGTTGGTAGGAGAAGATGAAATTAATATGCATAATCAACATGATATTTGAGACATGTACCTATTTAATACAAAATGACAATATAAACATCGGTTTATATGTCTAAATTAATTATCAAAATAAGAACTATTATTTTGTAACATACCATAAGTCTAATTTTTTGTCCAACTAATTTTATATTGCCATACATTAAGGTTGTATTTGGATTATAATAGTTGAAATGATGGATTTCTCAAATCCATCATTTTCTTTTGAGTTAAAGAATTAAATTTATATTTCAAATTCTCCTCCTTATTTAATACATTTTCTTTGCATTTTGAAGGATTTGAAAATGACAACCAACCACATATCATTCCAAAATCCATGAATTTCAAATGATTTGATTTCAAATCATCTCCAAAGTCCAATTCTCCACTCCAAATTAAGCCTAAGAGATCGATTTGTAATCAGATTAATAACTATACTTCCATAGTTTAGAAATCTTTAACTTTTGATAATCATTCTATTTGGCATGAATATGTCATTTGTCTGGGCTAACACATCCTATTTTATATTGGAAAGAGAGAACAAGAAATTTCGGCAAATATAAAGAGAGAATAATCATTGAAAAATTGTCAAACGAAATAATGAGCATTGGATGTTGTGAACGAAGAGTAAGAATTTCTACAAACATTTAGTTTACATGATCCTCCAAATTTCGAGGTGAACACTGCATAAAAAATTAAATGTTAGCAAAATCAATTTAAACCAACAAAAAACAAACCATAATAATATGGTTCGCCACTATAACACTCCTCAAAAAATGTTCAAAATCAATTGAAGAAATATAAAAATATCATATCGGAAAAAATATAAATGAGAATACCAAAATAAAAAAATGGCGATATTTGATTCACAGCCACTAAGCCAGAAAAAAAGAGTTTAATCAACATATAGGTAACCACATTTGGAATTTTAGAGAACCTCTTTCTCATCTTTCACAATTTTTGTAGGACCCCTCAACGCTAACCAATTATTTACAATTATTAAACACCTAAACCTTAATTTTGTAACTAGATTTTATAAAAATTAATTGGACTACTGGAAAAAGATACACATCACAATATAATCCCCAACAATACACCAATAATCCATCAACAAAATCCAACAATCATAATCTACCAAAATAAAGACGTCTAGCTAATACTCGAGTCTCAAGGACAAACAACTTTACATTCCTAAATAAATTAATACAATTCCCAAATAATAACAATAATATCTCAAAATCATTATAACTAGGTCGTTTAGTTCAAAATAACTGTTACACTTCTAGACACATCGACTCTATCTCCACAAGCTCCCAAAAGGACATATATGAATAATAATGCACATTTCAAATATCACAAAATAAATACCAAGGGATCATAGATGATAGTTCCTGTATGTTTCTGAAATAATAAGAGATCTAATGGACTGCTCCTTATTCGCCACTTCACAATCATAAACTCCAAAATGAGAAATATCATAAGATAGGTCTCTCGACTGTTCCTGTTTCTAGAGTCCCACAATTATAAGATTCACAATAATGATTACAATGTTATATCATCTGCATTGATATATCGAATTCAAAATACGTCGTTTCCATTCGATTTACAACCCATATTTCATAATAATATGTCGCTCATTCCCCTTTGGCGACCCACTTGTCATAATACCGCATAGTTCGCTCCATAGGCGACACATATATCATAACAAAACAATACAACACTCGCTCCAACAGCTCATCATATTAACATATCACTCAGTCTAGTGGCGACATGTACATCGTATTAACATATTGCTCGCTCCAACGACGACCCAAATACCATAAATACACATCGCTCATCTCAACGGCGACCCAAATACCATAACTACACATTGCTCGTCCCAACGGCGACCCAAATACCATAACTACACATAGCTCGTCTCAACGGCGACCCAATTGCCATAACTACACATCGCTCGTCTCGACGGCGACCCAAATGTCATATTAACAATAATACCATTTATTCTACACTACACCATATAATATACTTATCTAAGTTCGTACACTACGTACCTCTGCAAAGACACTTTAAGAAAAAACTATTCTCTTTGCCCGGAGGCTCATGGCATATCTGAACGGAAATCGTGATAGGAACAGGAACGAAGGGAAAATCAATTCTGGCCGAGGGGGAGGGCGACGCGAGTGAATAAGAAAAAGGGGGAAAGAAACATGAGTTTTAATATGTTTTTTTATGGTGTTGTGTGTGTTTTTATTCCAACCATAGTGTAATTTAAGGTGTACACCAATTCATTCCAACTCTATGCCTTACCCTTTCATTTAAATCTCAACTTAGATAAATCTTATTATAATAATAAGAATGTCCTTGAAATTTAATTTACACTATATTTAAATCTCAACTTAGATAATCTTATTATTAATGTTGCGCCTTAAAACGCTACAACTCTATTTCCTCTATTTTAAATAAAATTATCGTTTTTGTTTTGATGATTACAAAACCTATACATTTTGTACTAATGGTATGCAGCATAAATTATGATCAATTTGAAGATTGTAATAGTATTGAAATGCCAAAGAAAATTTGTCTTTTGGAAGACACGGATCGCCCCAGGCGATGAGTGCCATCGCCCCAGGCGATGGGTGCCAGGCGAGGATCGCCACGCACATCGACAGAGGCGATGGCTAGGCGAGCATGCGGAGCAGATCGCCCCAGGCGATGGTGACCATCGCCTGAGGCGATGGCAGCCACAAGGGCTTCGCCCCAGCACATCGACTGAAGCGATGCCGTGGGTGGCGCGGGCATGCGCGCAGGGGAGTTCGCCCGAGGCGATGTCACGAACGCCTGAGGCGATGGTCTGGAACGCCTGAGGCGATGTGGAGTTCGTTTGAGGCGATGCAAAATTTGGACATGCTGAAGCTACGGCCTTAATTTTTGCTCTTGATCGCCTGAGGCGATCCACCGATCGCCTGAGGCGATCTGGGGATTTCTTGACCGTTGGAACGCGGCGATAGGTGATCGCCCGAGGCGATGTCCGAGGCGATCGAGGAGTGATTTCAGCCTTATGAGTAGCAACGGCTAGTAGGAGCCTTGGAGGCCTTCTACACTATAAATATGGGTGTTTTGGATCATTTTGAAGTTAAGAAACAAGAGTATAAACTACAAGAAAGTTGTGTGCAATCAAAATCATTCTAGCATTGCAAACTTCATAAATTTATATTGTATTGGAGTTTGTAATTTACTTCTTGTGTGTAATCTTTTGATTCTTGTTGTTGGTACACCGTGAAGGTGTGATTTGATATTGTAAAGGTCCTCCAACACCGAAGCAAGTTGGAAAATTGTATAAGTCGCCAATAAGTGAAGTTGGTGCAAGATTGTGGCTATCCTTGGAGCCCTTAAGGCCAAGAAGAAGTTGTTCTAGTGGATCCTCGGTTGGACGTTTTCTAGCCGGGAAGAGGAGACGTAGGCGATTCATCGCCGAACTTCTATAACAAATTCTTGTCTCATTTTATTACTTTATTTCCATTAAGCATTTATTTATTTTGTTCTTTCTATTTATCGATTGACTAAAGGCTTCCGCAAGCGCAAAATTATTTTATTTTTACAAACTCATTTTAAAAGGCTAAAGTAGCCAAGGAACCTCATTCACCCCCCCTCTTAGGTTCCAACAAGTGGTATCAGAGCCATTTGATTTTTGTTTTAAATCAAAATTTTATATGGCTAATCTAGCAAATGAGTTTGCTCAAGGTCAATCGACAAATCGCCCTCCGCTTTTCACTGGTGATAACTACGGTTATTGGAAGAATAGAATTTCTCTATACATCCAATCCGTAGATTATGATCTATGGAAAATCATAGTGAAAGGTCCACATATTCCTTTAAAGGAAGTTGGGGGGAATTAGTGTTCCCAAAGAAATGGACGATTTCACTAGAGCGGATATGATATTAATTTCACAAAATGCTAAAGCGATTAATATTTTGCATTGTGCCTTAGATATGAAGGAGTACAACCGGATCTCGATGTGCTCAACCGCAAAGGAAATTTGGGACAAATTGCAAATTTGTCATGAGGGCACTAATCAAGTGAAGGAGACCAAGATTGATCTATTGCAACTCAAGTATGAAACTTTTGAGATGGAGTCCGGAGAAAACATTGATTCAATGTTTAGAAGGCTCACTCAAATCATCAATGAGCTTGCCCAACTTGGAGAGAAGTATCCTCCAAAACAAATATGGAGAAGAGCACTTAGAGCCCTACCACAAGAATGGGATGCCAAGAGGACGGCCATCATTGAATCTAACAAAGGAGATAATGCATCATATGATATTGATGAACTTCATGGTACATTGGTTACCCATGAGCTTGAGATGTCAACCCGGAAGGAAATGAAGAAGGATGAAGAAAAAGCAAAAGGCAAGGGGATTGCCTTGGTTGGAAAGAAAGCACAATCCGATGACGAAGATGATGAGGAAATGGCATTGTTCACAAGGAAGTTCAAGAAGTTCTACCGGAAATACAACAAGCCAAAGACCTCCGAATCCAACAAGAATTCTACTAAACGAGAGGTAACTTGTTATAATTGTCAACAAAATGGTCATTATGCTAATGAATGTCCAAGTAGAAAGAAGGCGGATAAGGGAAAGAAGAAAGCTTTAATGGCCACATGGAGTGATAGTGACTCCGATGAAGAAGTAGCAAACCTTTGTCTAATGGCTCTTGAAGATGAATATGAAGATGATGAGGTACCATCTTATGATGAATTATTAGATGCTTATAATGAAATTATTGATGTTCTTGGTAAATCTAAAAAGAGTAATAAATTGTTAAAGTTGGACTTGGCTAAAAAGGAAGAAGAAAATGTTACTTTGAAAAATGAACTACTTGATTTAAAGAAATCTTTTGGGAAGTTTAATGATAGTGGTGTAATGCTTCATGAATTGCTTGGCTTGCAAAGATGTAGCTTTGATAAAGCCGGATTAGGCTTCTCAAGCAAGTCAAAAACATTTTCAAGCTTGTTAGCCAAAGCCAAGCATAATCCCCCTACTTGCACCTATTGTTGTAAGGTTGGTCATGTTAGAAATAAATGTAGATTTTTCAAAAATCAATACCAACCAAACAAGAGGTGGAAGTGGATTCCTAAATCCCCCATTGTTACTAACCAACATGGACCCAAAGAACAATTGGGTACCAAAGGTCCAAATATTAAAAATTTGTTTTGTAGGGAGGAACAAGTAAGAGGTCCAATTCTTGGTATCTCGATAGTGGATGCTCAAGACATATGACGGGTGACAAGAACTTGTTCTTGTCACTAAAAGCTAAAAGTGGAGGAAGTGTCACCTTTGGAGACAATAGCAAAGGAATCATTGAAGGCATTGGCTCAATTGGTAACTCTAACTCTACTATTATTGATGATGTACTTTATGTCAAAGGACTTAAGCATAACCTTCTTAGCATAAGTCAATTATGTGATAAAGGTTATGAAGTCTCATTTGCATCACTTCATTGCACCGTATCATACACTCATGACAAATCCATTAAATTCATTGGTTATAGAAGTGAGAATGTGTACAAGGTTGATTTGGATAATCTTTCTTCTCAAAATGTAAAATGCCTTGTAACATTGAATGATAACAAAAATGTGTTATGGCATAGACGACTTGGTCATGTTGGATTGAGCACCATTGGTAAGATTCAAAAACTTGATCTTGTTGTTGGATTGCCTAACCTTGATTTACAAGTTGATTCTATTTGTGATGCTTGTCAACTAGGAAAGCATACTAGAGAATCTTTCAAAAATAAAAATGTTATCTCCACTTCTATGCCACTTGAATTGCTTCATTTAGACTTGTGTGGTCCTTCAAGAACAACTAGTCTAGGTGGAAAATCTTATGCATTTGTCATTGTGGATGATTTCTCTAGATTCACTTGGACATTGTTCTTAGCCCATAAAAGTGATGCCTTTGAGAATTTCAAAATATTTGCAAAAAGAGTTGAGAATGATAAAACTCTTTCAATAAAAAGTATCCGTAGTGACCACGGAACCGAATTTGAGAATGAAAATTTTATAAACTTTTGTGATGACAAAGGCATTGGTCACAACTTTTCTTGTCCTAGGACACCTCAACAAAATGGTGTTGTTGAAAGGAAGAATAGGACATTAGTGGAAATTGCACGTACTATGCTATGTGAATATTCACTTCCAAAATATTTTTGGGCCGAGGCAATGAGCACCGCATGTTATATCATTAATCGTTCATCAATAAGGCCAATTCTCAAGAAAACTCCATATGAATTATGGAGGGGGAGAAAGCCTAACATTTCTTACTTCAAGGCTTTTGGTTCAAAGTGCTTCATTCACAACAATGGTAAGGATAACCTTGGTAAGTTTGATGCTAAATCGGATGAAGGTATATTTCTTGGTTATTCTAATACTAGTAAAGCATATAGAGTATTTAATAAACGTAATCTTATTGTTGAGGAATCTATTCATGTTATATTTGATGAGACTAACACTCGAATATCAAGAATTTCCATGGATGGTGATGATGAAGAATTACTTGAGCAAAGGAGAGAGTCAACCACCCTTGAGAACTTTAGTGGTGATAAAGAAGAACAAAGAGTGGAGTCAAGTAATTCCAAAGAGGATGGAGAACTTCCAAAGGATTGGAAAACCACCAAGGATCATTCCATGGATCTCATAATCGGTAGTCCATCAAAAGGGGTAAAAACTCGATCCTCATATATCAATATTTGTAATCATCTTGCTTTCATTTCTCACATAGAGCCTAAGGACATTAATGATGCATTGCTTGATGATTCTTGGATCTTGGCTATGCAAGAGGAACTAAATCAATTCACAAGAAATAAAGTTTGGAATCTTGTACCTAGGCCTTCGAACAACACCATAATTGGAACAAAATGGGTATTTAGAAATAAAATGGATGAACATGGGACGATTATTCGAAACAAGGCTAGGTTGGTAGCTAAAGGATATTGCCAAGAAGAGGGCATAGATTTTGATGAAACTTATGCACCCGTTGCTCGCTTAGAATCTATTCGCATGTTTCTTGCTTTTGCTTGCTTTAAAGATTTTAAGCTCTTTCAAATGGATGTCAAGAGTGCCTTCTTGAATGGTGATTTGAAAGAAGAGGTGTATGTTGATCAACCACCCGGCTTTGAGGATCCACATTTTCCCGACCATGTTTTTAAACTTGATAAAGCTTTGTATGGTTTGAAACAAGCTCCTAGAGCTTGGTATGAAAAACTATCTTCATTCTTAACCAAGAATGGCTTTACAAGAGGAAAAGTGGATATCACTTTGTTTACCTTAATTAAGGGAAATGATTCACTTATTGTTCAAATATATGTTGATGATATCATATTTGGTGCTACTAATGAATCTTTGTGCAAGGAGTTTTCTAAATTGATGCAAGATAATTTTGAAATGAGCATGATGGGAGAACTCAACTACTTTCTTGGATTGCAAATCAAACAATGCAAAGATGGAATCTTTATAAGCCAAGGAAAGTATGTCAAAGATATGCTAAAGAAATTTGGAATGGATAATACTAAAAGTGCATCAACACCAATTAGCTCATCAACCAAGCTTGACAAGGATGAACAAGGTAAACCAATTTGTCAAAAGCTTTATAGGAGTATGATTGGCTCTTTGCTTTATTTAACGGCTAGTAGGCCGGATATTATGTTTAGTGTTTGTTTATGTGCTAGATTTCAATCATCCCCAAAAGAATCACACTTGTTCGCCTTAAAACGTATTTTTAAATATCTTACAAAAACTCCAAATCTCGGCTTGTGGTATTCTAGAAACTCTTTCTTTGATTTGAAAGCTTACTCCGATGCCGATTTTGGAGGATATAAGGTGGATAGGAAAAGCACTAGTGGTACTTGTTTCTTTCTCGGTAATAGCTTGGTATCTTGGTTTTCCAAAAAGCAAAATTGTGTTGCACTCTCAACAACCGAAGCCGAATATATGGCCGCCGGAAATTGTTGTGCACAAATCTTGTGGATGAAAAGCCAATTACTTGACTATGGGCTAGATGTTTCAAAAGTTCCAATTTTTTGTGATAACACTAGCACCATATGTTTATCTAAAAATCCAATTCAACATTCTCGGACTAAGCATATCGATATAAGGCACCATTTCATTCGTGACCATATCGAGCAAAATGATGTTGAATTATTTTATGTTAATACCAAGGATCAAATTGCCGATATTTTCACAAAACCACTAGACGAAAACACTTTTATTTTTCTTCGTGGTGAATTGGGTATGATTGAACTTTGAGCATGTTTGCATACCTTAACAAATGATATCATATTTAGGGGGAGCTCTCTACTTCATCATTTGCATAGAGCAATTGTGAAATTCATTTACATAAATTAATTATGTTAAATGAATTTTATAGCTCAAAATTTAATTTCAAAAGTGCATCTTGAAATCGCCTTTCAAAGTCACAAATTGTGAATTATTGTGTTTTTGAGATTATGTGATTATTTTTTTTTTGTTGTTAGATGGTTTAATGTTAGTTAGAATTATCAAAAAAAAATTTTTGGTCCAAAAATTAGCTCAAAATGTTGCCAAACCATCGCCTCAGCATTCTGTGCGAAGTGCTCGTCCGTGGCTCGCATCGCCTCAAACGATCGCAAGCATCGCCTCGGGCGTGGCTCGCATCGCCTCAGGCGATCGCAAGCATCGCCTCAGGCGTTATCGATCGCCTCAGGCGTTCTCTAGATCGCCTCAGGCGATCTCGATTTTTAAAGTCTGAAGGCTACGGCTTTTGCTCATTTTTTCAGCAACAATTCGTGTTTTTCACCCATAATTCGAGCTTTCTTCATCATTGTTATAATCGATCATCATAAGCCTTTCCAAACCATCAATTTCACTTTCCAAACACCAAATCTTCCAATTCGAAATTTTTGCAAACCCTAACCCCATTTCTCAAAATCGAAACTTTACCTCAATTCCCTTAAATTTCTTGCAATATGTCTCGAAGCAACCGAGAAGAAGGAGAATCAAGCCGGAGGAGACGCTCTAATCGCTCCACTAGGAATTATACGGGTCCTCCACTTGATGGTAAGCCAATTCCGGAAGACTATCTTACTCGCAAATTAATTCCGGGTTATATCTTTGATTTCGATTTCCTTAGGACTTCCCAACTCCCAATTCTTGATTGGATTCAATTCCAACAATGGGAAAATTTTTTCAAACCCCCTAGAAAGAACGATTTTTTGTATCCATCCATTATTCATTCTTTCTATGCCAATCTTGAACTGTTTGAGGGTGATGGTGAGTTAACTATCAAAACCATCGTCTGTAATCGCCCAATTGAATTCAATAGCACTGATTTAGGAAATATTCTTCGCATTCCTTCGGAGGGTCCGGCTAAATTTGCTCTAGCTACTTGGCCCAATGATGGGGTATGTGATCCTGCCCAAGCTTTGTATCTCATATTTGGCGGAACCCCTCAATGTCCAAACCAATCTTTTCTTGTGAATTCCATCCCTACAAACTACCAAATCCTTCACAAGATTGTGATCACCTCGATGATCCCTCGGGATGGTGATCGTCTTAGGTTGAAATTCTCTGATGTATACTTGATGTATTACATCATTACAATGACCCCCTTCAACCTACCTAGATTCATTGTCCAAATCTTTAGGAACACCGCCCATAATCCTAAAAAGGTTATTCTCCCATTCGGCCGTGTCCTAACAAAGATTTTTCTTCATTTCAACCTTCCTTTCGATGACAATGAGAAACTCCCTATCAAGTCCAAGGACACCTTCAATCTTAGGTGTTTTCTATTTAACAAAATTTCTTGGAACCCTTTCACTTCCTGTTGGGTTAATGATCCGGGGAACCTACTTTCTGCCTTCAATCCTAAAGATCACCCCTCATTACCCATTGATAGGATGACTAGTGCCCAAAGGGTTCATTTTCCTTTCTTGATTGAACCAAATCTCGATGAGCCACCCATTCAGCATCAATCCCCATCTACCTTTGATGACATGATGAATATTGGGGCGGATATTCCAGCTCCTGATAGTCATCAACCTTCTTCTTCTTTTGAGTTCAATCAAGACGCCTTTGCGTTCTTTACTTCTCAATTCCAAAGCCTTCGTGAGGATATGAACTCACAATTTCAATCCTTGAGAGTCGATATGAATTCTCAATTCCATTCCCTTCGAGATGATGTTGCGTCTCTTCGAGCTTACCAAGACTCCTCGAGAGAAGATTTGTCGTATTTACGACATGAAGTGGACGCTATTCGTTCTCAGTTTTCCAGTGCTCACATGGACGAGGATACTACTCACGGGAATGATGGTGATGGTGATGGTGGCTTGGATTGAGTTGTCTTTGTTTTTTTTATTTTATCCTTTTGTAATTATTTGTAAGGATTAAATGGTTAAATGATGTTGGAAGGAATTTATTGTGTATGTTGATGGATTTTTAAGATGTTGATTGGATTTTGAGTTGATTGTGTATTACTTGGATGAATTTATGGTTTATTCAATTTTTAAAGGGAACTATGTCCACTTTTCTTAAAAATCCTTTACCCTTTTTTATTCTCACAAAAAGGGGGAGAATGGTTATGTAAACTTGGTGTAAACTTAATTGATGAAATGCTATTTGCACCTAATTGTTTTTACAACTTGTGACACATTTTGTAAAGGTGATAAAAATGCACATTGAAACATTGTTTATCATTGCATTCATTAAGGGGGAGTTTAAACTCTCTATGCATTGCATTGTTATAAGTCTTATTTTCTTTCAAGTTTACCGGGTTTTGTGATCATCAAAAAGGGGGAGATTGTTGCGCCTTAAAACGCTACAACTCTATTTCCTCTATTTTAAATAAAATTATCGTTTTTGTTTTGATGATTACAAAACCTATACATTTTGTACTAATGGTTTTTATTGAGTATGCAGCATAAATTATGATCAATTTGAAGATTGTAATAGTATTGAAATGCCAAAGAAAATTTGTCTTTTGGAAGACACGGATCGCCCCAGGCGATGAGTGCCATCGCCCCAGGCGATGGGTGCCAGGCGAGGATCGCCACGCACATCGACAGAGGCGATGGCTAGGCGAGCATGCGGGGCAGATCGCCCCAGGCGATGGTGACCATCGCCTGAGGCGATGGCAGCCACAAGGGCTTCGCCCCAGCACATCGACTGAAGCGATGCCGAGGGTGGCGCGGGCATGCGCGCAGGGGAGTTCGCCCGAGGCGATGTCACGAACGCCTGAGGCGATGGTCTGGAACGCCTGAGGCGATGTGGAGTTCGTTTGAGGCGATGCAAAATTTGGACATGCTGAAGCTACGGCCTTAATTTTTGCTCTTGATCGCCTGAGGCGATCCACCGATCGCCTGAGGCGATCTGGGGATTTCTTGACCGTTGGAACGCGGCGATAGGTGATCGCCCGAGGCGATGTCCGAGGCGATCGAGGAGTGATTTCAGCCTTATGAGTAGCAACGGCTAGTAGGAGCCTTGGAGGCCTTCTACACTATAAATATGGGTGTTTTGGATCATTTTGAAGTTAAGAAACAAGAGTATAAACTACAAGAAAGTTGTGTGCAATCAAAATCATTCTAGCATTGCAAACTTCATAAATTTATATTGTATTGGAGTTTGTAATTTACTTCTTGTGTGTAATCTTTTGATTCTTGTTGTTGGTACACCGTGAAGGTGTGATTTGATATTGTAAAGGTCCTCCAACACCGAAGCAAGTTGGAAAATTGTATAAGTCGCCAATAAGTGAAGTTGGTGCAAGATTGTGGCTATCCTTGGAGCCCTTAAGGCCAAGAAGAAGTTGTTCTAGTGGATCCTCGGTTGGACGTTTTCTAGCCGGGAAGAGGAGACGTAGGCGATTCATCGCCGAACTTCTATAACAAATTCTTGTCTCATTTTATTACTTTATTTCCATTAAGCATTTATTTATTTTGTTCTTTCTATTTCTCGATTGACTAAAGACTTCCGCAAGCGCAAAATTATTTTATTTTTACAAACTCATTTTAAAAGGCTAAAGTAGCCAAGGAACCTCATTCACCCCCCCCTCTTAGGTTCCAACAATTAATAATAAGAATTTCCTTGAAATTTAATTTACATTATATTTGAACCCGGAATTACTTAATCCAACTCCGGAACCAAAATCACTACCCAAGAATCACTACCCAAGAATTTAATTTCGCTATTATCTCATAATTACCACAATTATACTCAAATAATTAATTATAAATCATTCGGGACATCACAATTCTCCCTATTAAAATTTCAACCTTGAAACGTACACACACATACACTGTACTCTTCACACAAAACACTACATTTCCCTTCCTAGACTTAATCTGTGAACACATCATGAATACTATAATACAAGGCAGAAATACCAATATCATATCATATCCCTGAACGGAGATATCTTCCAAAACAATCATTACCGACTAGAAATGCTAACATCATCGATGTTAAATAACACAAATAATTTATCGGACTCATACTACTAACATTTCTTGAACCAATATTTTGACTGTAATTTCTCAATTGAATTGATATTAACAATAGCGTCCACATAATGCTTCAAATGAAGCCAAGTATAGTTGTTTTTAGCATACACAAAAACTTTTTAATCGACAAAAGAATAAAATCAAGTAAATTCACACTCGGATACACATGTAATCAACATCTAGCAAGCATATACAATCTGCTAACCAGTCGTCTGCAGATGGTACAAATACTTATTTTCACCCGATCTCCATTTCTTGAATCTCTATTACAAATAAACAGAGTCATACAACTCGATACAAAATTGAGTCATATACAATTCAAATTCGGCGACCCTCGACCACTTGTCAGTATAAAACTCATATCTTTACGGGTATCAAATCAGTGCAATCCAAGAAGTCCTATCTTGGTTCAACGCACTAATGGATAGTATTGTGATATCACAATATCACACACAAAACTTAATGTATAGTCACAAAATGTGACAAAAATCTTACAAAACATGCATTCTAATACCCAGTCATCCATTGCTTACATCTCACAATCAATAAATATTTCAATGCAAGGCTGACTATCAAACTATATTCATCAAAGGATATTTCTTTACATGAGTCAACGATACATGTAACGACTCAAACAACTCAACCAACAATGGTGCACATTATTAACACCAGAATCAATTCAACAGCTGAATTGATATACGTACTCTCAACCACAATGTCAAAATAATATCTTCTCGAGTGAGAGCTATCAAATTGTCAACCAGTGTCTCACTGGGTAAACCAATCATCCAGTAAATTCCTCTACTTACTTGGATACATGTTACCTGGGAGAAACACGAAATTCAATCTCTGCGCAAAGAGATTTATCAATTAAGTCAAATTTTATTGTTCGTATAGCATTCATCTATGTATACCCATCAACAAGTCTTCATGTATTTAAAATAGTATACTCATCTTGTATGCCTCAACCATGAATTGAATACCAGAAGACTTCAGTTAACTCATTAGTCTCATACTGGAGAATATGATTAACACATTCACCAACCAATGGTGAAAATCGAAACCAACACAATTTATACTATCTCTAATTGTTTCCCCATCGGATACCATTCATGTATCCCAACATTAAATTCACAAACAAAATTTATATGCACATCACAATCTTCATCTCAACCCAATCATTCACCACAATCCAAATGCATTCACACTGTTATGCATTCTTGGACAAACTTATGCATACTTCAATTTATAATACTACATCTATGCAAATATAATATGCATACTCTCATTTATAGGTACGCAACACGAACATATGAGGTCAAACACTAATGATGCTTCGTACTGAACTAGCATTACTGGTACACTCTTAAGCATCAATTCTACAATATCTCCTATCAGTGATCAGTTCAACATCATGTAACATTGCAATACAACCAAGACAAGTATAACCCCAAAATGATAAACATAAACCATCATCTCATCAAGATATACAACCAATATAGTAGTGTCACAACACCGGCTACATCCCACGATTACTGGTTATATCTTATTATTATCATAGCACAATGACAGTAGAGCCGTAACAATAATCGGTCTCAACATTAATTCTCAACTCACCAATTTTCATTCGTTTAAGAAGAAGAAATAACTCTTCATGATCTCAACAACACACACACACACACACACACACACATATATATATATATAACCTCAATATAACGGCTACGCCAAGCCTGCCATAATCACATCGTATCATCGTACGATCCATTATATATATAGCACAAATAATTGATATAGCGGCACTGTCAAGCCTACTATATTCCAACATTGCATCATCATGAGACAATACTCACAACATATGTCTCAATGACACTTCATGAATTCCTCCTATGAATTACTTAATAAGATAATCACCAATAATCATAGAGTTGGTTAATGACTCATAAAAGTCAACAAATAATATTTAGGGACAATAGGTCATTATCCACATTTTTCTCTAATATATCAACACAAATGTATCATAATGTCCACCACTTATTATGTCTCAATCCTAACTCAATAGGATCTAGAAGCAATCAGAATTGTGTTATACAACACATCAACTCTACACATTAGCTCTTCGAAATACATAACTGCCTTGGATATGTTTACCTCAACATTCACATAAGCAGCTCAAGCTACTCGGGGCATAGCCACCTCATCAAATATATACACGTAGCACCCAAACTACCCGTGGTATATCCATCAGAACACATATATACATAGCACAAGCCCCACAACATATACATATGTAGCACACATAATACTCATTTCTCATATACAACACTACCTATATAGCACACATAATACTCATTTCTCATATACAACAGTTACCTAATCACATTACTATTATCGAACCATTTACCCATTGATAATAACGATATATAATAATATCATCACTATTAACGGCACAATTTACCCATCGCTAATAGTGACACACATACACGTCGCTAACAACGGCACACATAATCTCATCGCCAACACAATAGCGGTACATAATATGCAACGCCAATAATGGCACACATAATCTCATCGCTAACACAATAGTGGTACATAATAATCACCGACCTACGGTGATACAATAATACTCATCGCCCTATAACTGTCCAATAATACTCATCGCCCTATAACGGTCCAATAATACTCATCGCTAACACAACAATAGTCAAATAATATTCATCGCTAACACAATAGTGGTATATATAATCGCATCACTATTAACCTAACAATTTACTAATATTGGCACACAATCACATCATGATTAAAATGAAGTAAATTAAATTCGTTACAATTTGCAGTATACAAGACCGCATTACTCATTCACATACTAATCACATTCAACACACTATCAACATATATCCTTGGTCGCAATCTCATGCACCGAAGGAACCACATAATTCAATTACAACCGGACTCGTTCACAAGAGTCGAATTTCTACCAAAAACAACCATCATAACAAAATGGTGTACTCCAATAACTTTCACAATAACAACAATCTTCATGATTAACAATCACAATTTCATTGTATCTTCGTAGACACAAACATGCATTGCATTGTCATGCAGTCATTTAAATAATCACAAAAGAGCATCAATATGTTCAATTAATATCATCACTTAACTTCAACTCACATTTGAGTTCTTAACTATCCCCACATCGAGCCCCTTCTCTCTATTCACACTAGACCTTTAACTAATCCAGTGATAATTCTGACCTATCAAGTTGAAATGGTTCATCGGCCTACTAAATTGATACAAAATCAACCCAGGTTTTTTTTAAAAAAATTTTTATGATCGTAGACAAATGAAAGGGAAATATTAAACCTTGAAAATAACAGTAGCACAAAGGTCATGAATTGTAGATAGATGTGTAAATTCAGCAAATACTTTCCATGTCAAGTGATTCAAAACTGTATCAATTGGTCATAACTTCCTGCTGCTAAGAGCTGGCTATATGGTGACCACAATATTTTTTTTCACCAAATCCACTTTTATATGCTTGATATTTGTATAAACCTTGCCCGAGGGGAAATGAACATGGCCCCCTGTCAGCTTTAAACTTTCGGTAAATTCCATTTAACCACCCAAAAGATGAGTGTTTAACCGAAAATGTTAGTGGATCTGCAATTCGAGGGATCTGCTAAAAAGAACCAGTGAATATGGTGTTCACAAAAAAGTGAAAAAAGCTATAAAGAGATTCAAAATTTGAAAGTACGGATAAATAAGAAGAATTCTTCCTTTTGATCAGTTCAAGGACGTGAATGGCATGACATGTCAAAGTTCGAATCAAAATGATGGTAGCAAGGTCCAATGTTGCACATCATATTTCACGAAATCAGACAGAAAAACAAAAAAAAACTAAGTAGATCGAGAAGAGAATGTACCTCCTCCGTGTATTCATGCCATCAAATGTCAATGATGCCATGTTTTTTTCACTACCTGTAAGCCAGAGAAGCAGACTTTTGCATGTCTGTACAAAAGAACTAGCTAAAATGATTTCAAATGATCGAAAAGATTAAGATTTTAAACTGCTCTTTGGCAGGTTAAATAACAAGCGAATTTTTCATTGTTTTTCCTTCCGCAACTAAACCATATTTGTTAATGAGACACGAAAGGATATAAATATTAAAAAAAAAGCCACTCGCCCCATTAAAACAAAAGTTAGATATCATAATCCTATCTATATGCCACTAACTATGGAAAAACAATCCACCACCGTACTAGAGAAATGAAAATTCTAGTTACCATCAAGACAATAAAAACTATATCCCTTTTATGATGATCGGACAACAGAAGCAAGAGTGTGCAAGTTTGTGGCTAAGCCAGAATGATCGTTCTTATGAAATTAGATTACTCAATGAATTTTGAAACCGCCATTGATAGAGGCGGTGACAAAAGGAAAGATACGTTACTAAACATAACATATCATCACTTATGATCACATAAAGTTTCTGACTGAAACCAAAACGGTGGTTTAAGTGACTTAAATATAAGAAAATTGCGAGGGTTCTTCTCAATTACTTTGACAGGCCTAAAGTAAAAGATGGTCAAGCATTGACACATATGAAATAGGAATTTGCAAAGATGCGTGAGAAATATGAAGATGCTTGCATTATGCAAACATGCAAAAATCAACGACTGACAATGAATGAAAACTTTTTAGGAAGCATCTAGATAAATTGCTATATGCCAAATTACCAATCTAAGGCCCTGCAATCTCAGAATCATGTGAGAACTTGATGAAGGTCACATTTTCACAAAGAATAATGAGCTCATAACATGTATGCATGCCGAATTTAACAAAGACCAAGCAGTTAACCGCAACTGAAACTCAGATGTGGTAAGTATATGCCAACTGTCAGGACTCCACATAGCATAGGCAAGACCAATAGGACCTTCATATTTTTTGTTTACCTTCCACAACCATACGTGGTTTTTCCTTGCACAACTAAACCACATTTGTTAATGAGACATGAAAAGGATTTCAAATCTTAAATTTTTTTTTTAAAAAAGTCAATATATAGAAGCAAGGTCTGCATGTTTGTCGCTAATCCAGAATGCTCTTCCCAATGAGAATAGGTTACTAAATTGAATCATGAAACCCCCATAGAAAGAGGTTGTGACAAAAGGAAAGATATGCTGCTAGACATCGCATATCAACACTACACATGGCTCAGCACATTGGATTATGGAACCTAATCAGATTCCGAAGTTGGTTTTGGATTAAAAATCTGAGACAATTTTCTTATTCTCTAACAGATTGGATTAGGGAACCTATGTTTTGTTTGCTTAATTAGGTTTTATTTTCTATTTTGTTTGGGTGTTCTACTTTCTTCTATTCAGCTACATATGTAATTTTTGGAGTACTCCTAGTACTCTTTCTAATAAAATTATTTGCCTGATAAAAAAAAAAAATCACTAATGACCACATAAAGTCTCTTACTAAAACCTAAACGGTGAGTTAGTATAAATGTGACTGAAATATAAGAAAACTGCAAGGCTTCTTCTCAATTACTTTGACAGGAACAAAGTAAAAGATGGTCAAGCTGACACATATGAATCAAGAATTTGCAAAGAAGCATGAGAAATTTCAAGATGCTTGCATTATGCAAACATGCAAAAATCAACGACTTAACAGGAAGCATCTTGACAAATTGCTCTGCGCCATATTTCCATTTTGAGGCCCTGCCATGTCAGAATCATGTGATAACATGATGAAGGTCACATTTTCACAAGGAATATTGAGTTCACGATATTATCTGCAAACTCTGCACCTCCAGTTTCCTATCACACGTCCAAGAGAAACTAAACCTGTCCAAAAGGCACATCTTTATCAAAGATAAGCCATGTTGCAAGTAATATCAAAAGCCATGACACAACTAAAATTCTGAACAATTACCATATAAGAATGACACATATTTGGAAGACAATAGCTCAATAATAATTCATGAAACACCATATCAGACACTAAGATATTACACATGAAACTGAAGACATGAAAAGTAAAAACACTACAGATAAAATATCAATAAGACTCAAATGAATGCTCAAGAAATAGTTAAGTCTTTTTTCTACTTTAAGTAAATAATTTCCCCGAAATACATACAGTCACCTTTGCTCATTTGCGACCCCCAGAATAAATAATCATGAGAAGCTTCAAGAAATAATTTCAGGAGTAACAACAAATCGATGTGAATTCTGTACAAAAGGTTAGATAAAAAGTTAAATAAATAGAACTACTTGTTTATAAGATTTGGGAAGAGAAAGTTGGGCATTACCTCAATGTAAATCTCTAGAACCTCATATGACTACATGTTCAACATCTATACGATGAACAATCAAATTACATACTAGTTAAATGAAAACTGAACGATAGGTGGGAAATTATAATGAAACAAGATTATGAGAAAGTTGGAAAATAGGGGAAATTTGGAGAAGCTATTAGGTAAACTGCTTTTAACTTCCACGTTGTTTATATCTTCCGATCTCCAGCAAAGAACGTACTGAAAAATAAAATTATAATTAAGAGATAATGAGAAATAGACAAATTACTATCAAAAAGTAATAACAAAATACAAAAAAAAATCAACATTTTTACATTAATCTAAAGTGTGAGCCAGACAAAGATTAAAAAACTTCAAAATTTGATTCGGATTTTTTTCATTTTAAAGTTGATCTTAGATCTTGTATAAATATAGCTATAACACAAAAAATATAAGATAAATTAAATAAACAAAAATAAATACAACAACAAATCATGAAAAAGAAATTCATGTAAGATTCGTATTAGGTATAATGGTTGAAAACAAATTTTCAGTTAAAGAACCAATTTTTTTTGCTCGAAAAAGACAACCTCGAAAGGGAAAGTGCATACATTAGAACTATAAAACACTCACCATTTTTTAACATAGAAAAAGAAGTTCAACATGAAATGATATGTTTCATATAAAATTATGAATTGGACATTCAAATAACACATTATATAAATATTTTCTAAGACTAAAATATACAAAAAATTAGAAGATTATAACAAATAAATTTATTTAGTTAACAAGGCATTGATGTATCCAAATTTTCAAGTGTTGAAATCGGCTTGAAGTTAACCAATGATGTTCACAACCATTATGAAATTGAAACAACAGATTGAATATTGATTTCTCGAGCCTCTTTGACAAAAAAACCTACTCCAAATTGCATGTCGTAAAATTTTAAACTACATACATTGCCATAACAGTGAGAAAAAATTTTTATCAAATGAAAATAATGACCATTGGATGTTGTGAACGAAGAAATCTCTTACCACTAAATTGGGTAAGAATTTCTACAAAAAGTTAGTTACACAATCCTCCAACTTTCGAGGTGAACACTTGAATGTCAACAAAAATCAATTTAAACCAACAAACAACAAACCATAAATCATATGGTTCGCCACTATAATACTCCACAAAAACTGTTCAAAATCGATTCAAGAAATATAAACGCATCATACCAGAAAATATAAATGGGGAAAAGGGGATACCCAAACCAAAAAATGGCGCTATTTGATTCACAACCACTAAGCAAGCAAACAAAGAGTTTAATCTGCATATAGGTAACCATATTTGGAATTTTAGAGAACTTGTTTTCTCATATTTCACAATTTTCACAGCAATTGTGCATAAAACTCAGAGAGTTAATAACAAATCATAAATACACATCCTAATTCAGTAAACCAGTCCGAATATACAAACTAAGATATGGTAGTATGGAAGAAAAAAAAAGTACAAAGAAATTCGCAGGACTTGATGAAAAATATCACAAATATGTCATAAAATAGTAGTAAAAATTTATAAAAAATTACATATGGCTTAGAGAATTTGTTTGTAAGATGTAATAAACACATAAGTTAGAACATTATACCAGTACTTCTTCAATTCAAAAACAATGTAAAAATGGATTTCATGTTGACACATATAACGAACAATTAGTAAGCAAATGGAAAATGCACCAAACAGGAATTTGATGGAAAACAAATGATGAAAATCATATCATAACAGAAGTAACAAAATATTCCAGTAGGTGATTCAATCGCCATTCAACAATACTCATATGACAAAATCGTTATCTGGCTCACACATTTAATGAACAGAATACCAGAAATATTTCATATGTGAGTGAATTGTGTGATGAAGAACATCAATCAGAAAAATAACCGATTAAATAGCAAGCAATCATTAAGGTCCAGAATTCACCAAAAAAGGATAATTAAAATTAAATACAGAAGAAGATGCCTAGAATTCTTGAACTTGAAAGTTAGATTTCAGCAGTATCATATAGTTTCGAATTAAACCCTTTTTGTATCAAAAGTAACAACAATATAAACAAAGATATCTCCTCGAAAAAAAAAGAGAGAAATAATAAAGTGATTTATCTGAATAGTGAAAGGAATCGTGTTCAAATCAAAAGGGAAGAATACATGCGGTTATGGAATGTGAAACTGTTAACTGCTAAGGGAAGTTACAAATTAGAATAAAAACCATCAAAAGAACATCATTCACACACGCAAATTATTTCATAAAAATGATAAATCGTTGGTTGATTTGATGAAATAACTTACCAGTTTTCTATGTGTACGACCTTCTGCGACATCATCTCCAGTTCTCTTTGTTCCTGCAGTGAATCTTTGATCAAGGGAAGGAAGAATTTGAATTGAAGCAAAAATGGAGAAATGGGAGAGGATAGGGTAAAACCGCTACCTACAGTGCATGAAGAAGAAAGTTGTGGAAAATAAAAACAGTAAAACTGAATTGCGATTTGAAACGTGGGAGAGAAAGTGTACCATTTTGCCCTTTAAATATGTTAACATAGTGTTGTTTGGGATATATATGTAAATTTGCTTTGTTGTCATCAGATCACACCAAACAATTAGTAAGAGGCTCTCTTACATTATGTAAGACTACTAGATATTGATTGTTGTCAATGATATACATAATAACGTTAAATAAGATTGGCTTCGCTTTGATCTCTGGGTCACCTACTCGTTGCTTGGGATTTGGTTTATCAACTGGAGGTTTCTGTGATGGGTAGGGATGGCAATGGGATAGGTTTGGGACTGGTTTGGTCAAACCTAAAACCCGCACAGCTACACACAAAACCCGGACCCGCCCTGCTTAGACCCGCGAACCCGGTGGGTTTAACCACCCCGCCCCAAGACAATTTTTGTAAAAAAAAAAAAAAGTAGCTAGAAATCAATTTTGAAACACAAAAATTGAGTTTTATGGTTGAATTTCATGTTTGCCTCTACTAAATAAATATATTTATAATAAGCACTGTAAAACTTTTTTAAGCTACCAAATATTTATTAATTTGCTCTCATTCCCTTCAAAATGTCAAACTTCTTTAACATGAACACATGAGTTTTGATATAAAAATAAATAATAACACTTTATTGCTCAATCAAAGAAGTGAAATGTATATTCAATAATTTTTTTTTTTTAAAAAGTTATAAATGTATAGCGGGATGGGTAGATGGGTACGGGGTGGGTTTATCAACTGGAGGTTTTTGTGAAGGGATAATTATGCTACCTCAAAAAACAGACCTACAATCACGCCGATTTCTCAGCATCAGTTAGATTTAAAAAAAAAAAAAAAAGGCTGCTGAACAAATTCAATTGAGATTAACAACTTAAATTAAAATCTACCAACTTACGTAGCCATGGGCATTTTTGAAATGCTCATCTTTTTACTACGTAATTTAGTTTATAGCAACCAATAACAAGAAACAAGTGCAACTTAACTTAGCAAAGAGCAGTTAGCTTGGACAGAAAATTAAGTGAGAGCATTCCTGAGAAATTTAGGTTATATTAATTAAGAACAATAGAAGGAAAATTATTGTATTCTCTGTTTTGATTGCTTAAGATAAGTATTGTTTAATTACAAAAAACATTAGTAAAAACTCGCATCATTGAACAAAACTGATCATATCATGCACATTATGGTAACGGAAACGTGGCATGATGATCTGCCATTGATGTGATACCTGAGGATATACCATAAATTTTATATATGAAAAAATATATGAAATATATCGATATCATATTATGTTTTAAGTCGCTAAATAAGTAGAATCAAAACATTGCTGGATATGTCATAATAATTTAAAATGTTGAAGGTGTTCTTGCAAAAAAAATAAATAAATGACAAGAAAAATTCAACAATCACAAATACAATGACAGTGACATACCGAAACATCTTAAATATCTTTTAAGGACAATCTTACCAACATTCTGTTGAATGAATTCATCATCCAATGATAATCTGACTTTGTCAAGTTGAAATGGTTCATCAGCCTACTATATTGATACAAGACAGAATCAACAAAGGTTTTTCTTAAAAAAAACTATGATCGTTAGACAAATGAAAGGGAAATATTAAACCTTGAAAATAACAGTAGCACGGGGGTCATGAACTGTACATAGATGTGTAAACTCTGCAAATACTTTCCATGTCAAGTTATTCAATATTGTATCAATTGGTCATAAATTCCTACTGCTAAGAACTGGCTATATGTTGATCACAATACATTTTTTACACCTAATCCACTTTCATATGCTTGATATTTGAATAAATACGCCCATCATGTGAATATATAAGAAACTATACCAAAAGACAAAAATCTTGAAAGTGAGAAGATCACGAACCACGAGGCGATATTCCACAGCAACCACCGCCAAAAACCTTGCTCGGGGGGAAATGAACATGCCCCCCATCAGCTTGAAAGTTTCGGTAAATTCCATTTAACCACCCAAAAGATGAATGTTTAACCGAGAATGTTAGTGGATCTGCAATTCGAGGGATCTGCTAAAAAGAACCATTGAAAATGGCGTTCATGGAGAAGTGAAGAGCTATACAGAGATTCAAAATTTTAAAGTACGGATAAAGCTGAAGAATTTCTTCCTTTTGATCACTTCAAGGACCTGAATGACATGACATGTCAAAGTTTGAATCAAATTGATGGTAGGCAGGTCCAATTTGCACATCATATTTCAGGAAATCAGATAGAAAAAACAAAAAAAAACTTAGTAGATCGAGAAGAGAATGTACCTCCTCTGGTCGCCCATTATATTAATGCCATCCAATGTCAATGATGCCATGTTTTTTCACTACCTGCAAGCCAGAGAAGCGGACTTTTGCATGTCTATAGAAAAGAACTATGATGTGGTAAGTATGTAAAGTCAGGACTCCACAAAGTATAGGAAATACCAGCAGGACCTTCATATATTTTGTTTACCTTCCACAACCACACATGGTTTTTCCTTCCACAACTAAACCAGATTTGCTAATGAGACATGAAAAAGGATTAAAAATATTAAAAAAAAAAGTCAATTGCTGCATTAAAAACATCCCAGCATATATGCCACTACCTATGGAACAAAGATCACCACCATATTAGAGAAATGAATATTCAATAGTCAATGTCGACAATAAAAACTTTAGCTCCTTTATGATGAATATGACAATATATAGAAGCAAAGGTGTGCATATTTGTCGCTAATCCATAATGCTCTTCCCCATGAGAATAGGTTACTAAATTGCATCATGAAACCCCCATAGATAAGGTTGTGACAGAAGGAAAGATACATTACTAGACATCGCATATCATCACTAATGATCACATAAAGTCTCTGACTGAAACCTAAACGGTGGGTTAGTATAAATGTGACTGGAAAATTGCAAGGCTTCTTTTCAATTACTTTGACAGGAACAAAGCAAATATGGTCAAGCTGACACATTTGAAATAAGAATTTGCAAAGAAGCGTGAGAAATTTCAAGATGCTTGCATTATGCAAACATGCAAAAATCAACTACTGACAATGAACAAAAACTTAACAGGAAGCATCTTGACCAATTGCTCTACGCCAAATTTCCATTCTGAGGCCCTGTCATATCAGAATCATGTGATAACATGATGAAGGCCACATTTTCACGAAGAATAATGAGTTCACGATATTATCTCCAAACTCTGCACCTCCAGTTCCTATCACACGTCCAAGAGAAACTAAACCTATCCAAAAGGCACATCTTTATCAAAGATAAGCCATGTTGCAAGTAAATACAAAAAGCCATGACACAAGTAAAATTCTGAACAATTACCATATAAGAATGTCACATATTTGGAAGACAATAGCTCAATAATAATTCATGAAACACCACATCAGACACTAAGATATTACACATGAAATTGAAGACATGGAAAGTAAAACAATATAGATAAAATATCAATAAGACTCAAATGAATGCTCAAGAAATAGTTAAGTCTTTTTTCCACTTTTAAGTAAATAATTTCCCAGAAATACATACAGTCACCTTTGCTCATTTGCGACCCCCAAAATAACTAATCATGAGAAGCTTAAAGAAATAATTTCAGGAGTACCAAAAGTTAGATGAAAAGTTAGCTAAATAAAACTACTTGTTTATAAGATTTGGGAAGAGAAAGTTGCGCATTACCTCAATGTAAATCTCTAGAATCTCATATGACTATATGTGCAACATCTATACGATGAACTCATTTGAAATTTTGGAATTACATACTAGTTAAATGAAAACTGAACGATAGGTGGGGAAGTTATAATGAAATAAGATTATGAGAAAGTTGGAAATAGGGGAAATTTGGAGAAGCTATTGGGAAAACTGCTTTTAACTTCCACGTTCTTTCTATCTTCCGATCTCCAGCAAAGAACGTACTGAAAAATAAAATTATAATTAAGAAATCGGTTAAACACAAAGCCATATAGACCATGTATATAATAATGAGAAATAGACAAACTACTATCCAAAAGTAATAACAAAATACAAAAATAAAAAATAAAAAAAAATCAACATTTTTACATTAGGCTAGAGTGTGAGACAATCTGACCAAGATTAAAAAACTTCAAAATCTGATTCAGATTTTTTTCATTTTAAAGTTGATCTTAGATCTTGTATAAATATAGCTATAACAAAAAAAATATAAGACAGATTAAATAAACAAAAATAAATACAGAAACAAATCATGAAAAAGAAGCCCATGTAAGATTCAGATTAGGTATAATGGTTGAAAACAAGTTTTCAGTTAAAAAAACAATTGTTTTTTGCTTCAAAAAAGAGAACCTCGAAAGGCAAAGTGCATATAGTAGAACTATAAAACACTCACCATTTTTTAATATAGAAAAAGAAATTGAACATGAAATGACATGTTTCATATAAATTATTAATTGGACATTCAAATAACACATTATATAACATATACAAAAAATTAGAAGATTATATTAAATAAATTTATTTAGTTAACAAGGCATTGATGTGTTGAAGTCAGCTTGAAGTTAGCCAATGATGTTGATACCATTATGAAATTGAAACAACAGACTGAATATTGATTTCTGGAACCTCTTTGACAAAAAAACCTACTCCAAATTGCATGTCGTAAAATTGTAAACCACATACATTGCCATAACAGTGACAAAAAAATTTTGTCAAATGAAAATAATGAGCATTGGATGTTGTGAACAAAGAAATCAATCTTACCACTGATTGGGTAAGAATTTCTACAAACAGTTAGTTTACACGGTCCTCCAAATTTCGAGGTGAACACTTCATAAAAATTGAATGTCAGCAAAAATCAATTTAAACCAACAAACAACAAACCATAAATTCACTATAACACTCCACAAAAACTGTTCAAAATCGATTCAAGAATTATAAACGCATCATACCAGAAAATATAAATGGGGAAAGGGGAATACCCAAACCAAAAAATGGAGCTATTTGATTCACAACCACTAAGCCAGCAAAAAAGAGTTTAATCTGCATATAGGTAACCATATTTGGAATTTCAGAGAACTTGTTTTCTCATCTTTCACAATCACAGCAATTGTGCATAAAAAACAGAGAGTTAATAACAAATCATAAATACACATCCTAATTCAGCAAACCAGTGCGAATATACAAACTCAGATATGGTCGTATGGAAGAGAAAAAAAGTATTAAGAAATTTGCAGGACTCAGATGAAAAATACCACAAATATGTCATCAAATAGTAGTAAAAATTCAGTAAAACTACATCTGGCTTAGAGAATTTGTTTGTAAGATGTAATAAACACATAAGTTAGAACATTATACCAGTAATTCTTCAATTAAAAAATTAAAAAACAATGTAAAATGGGTTTCATGTTGACATAATATAACGAACAAATAGTAAGCAAATGGAATGCACCAAACAGGAATTTGATGGAACACAAATGATAAAAATCATCTCATAACAGAAGCAACAAATATTCAAGTAGGTGATTTAATCGCCATTCAACAATACTCATATGACAGAAGTCGTTATCTGGCTCACACATTTAATGAACATAATAACATAAATATTTCAGATGTGAGTGAATTGTGTGATGAAGAACATCAATCAGAAAAATAACCAATTAAAGATCAAGCAATCATTAAGGTCCAGAGATCACCAAAAAAAGAAAATTAAAAAAAATTAAATACATAAGAAGATGCCAAGAGAAATAACAAAATGATTTCTCTAAATAGTGAAAGGAATAGTGTTCAAATAAGAAGGGACGAGCACATACGGTTATGGAAATGTGAAACTGTTGGGGAAGTTAGAAATTAGAATAAAAACCATCAAAAGAGCATCATTCACACACATTATTTCATGAAAATGATAAATCGTTGGTAGATTTGATGAAATAACTTACCAGTTTTCTATGGGTCCGCGTCAGCATCTCCAGTTCTCCCTTGTCCGTGTAGTGAATCTTTAATCAAGGAAATGAAGAATTTGACTTGAAACAAAAATGGAGAAATGGGAGGGGATAGGGTAAAACTGTTTACCTACAGTGCACAAAGAAGATAGTTGGGGAAAATGGAAATAGTAAAACTGAATTTCGGTTTGTAACGTGGGAGAGGAAGTGTACCATTTTACCCTTTAAATGTTTTACAATAGTGGAGTTTGGGATATATATGTAAATTTGCTTTGGTGTCATTAGGTCACACAAAAACAATTAGCAAGAGGCTCTCTTACGTTATGTAATAGATAGATAATAATAGATATTGTATGTTGTCAATAAACGTTGAATAAAAGACGGAAAATTACTTCATTGTATGTTTTGATTGCTTAGAAAAGTAATGTTTAATTATAAAAAAGTTAGTAAAAACACATATCATTGAACAAAACTGACCATATCATGCACATTATCGTAACTGAAACGTGGAAGGTTGATGTGCCATTGATTCGATAACCAAGGATATACTATAAATTTATATGTGAGCAAATATATGAAAATCTATCAATATCATATTATGTTTTAGTCTCTAAATAAGTAGAATCAGAAAACTTCTAGACATGTTATAAACCAATTTAAAATGTTGAAGGTGTTCTTGCACAAAAAAAAATGACAAGAAAAATTCAACAATCACAAATACAATGTCAGTGGCATGACGAAACATCTTAAATATCTTTTCATGTCAAGTTGAAATGGTTCATTAACCTCCTAAATTAATACAAAAAAGAATCAACAAAGGTTTTCAAAAAACAAAAAAAACAATGATCTTTAGATAAATGAAAGGAAAATATTAAACCTTGAAATAACAGTACCACAAAGGCCAAGAGTTGTAGATAAATTTGTAAATTCTCCAAATACTTTCCATGTCAAGTGATTCAAAACCAGTATCAATTGGTCATAACTTCCTACTGCTAAGAATTGACTACTTGGTGACTGCATTACACTTTTTACACCTAATCCACTTTCATATGCTTAATACTTGGATAAACATCGGCCATTGGGTGAATATATAAGAACCTATACCAAAAGACAAAATAATAAAGAACATTTTCTAATAACAATGAACAAACTTAAGCATGGACAGAGAAAAACATTATCGTGCACATTTAGAAAGACATGACTTGAGATTAATTGTTGATGTCAAAAGTTATGTCCCATTTCTAGAAGACAAGAAAACATCAACGCATTAAAAGTTACTCTGGAAACAAAAGTAAAACATAATCGTCATGTGAAAAAATTAAAATGGCAACGAAAAAGTCTTAGAATTATTCTTCATCTTCCACAACCATAAGAGGTTATTCCACCATAAAATATTATCGATGAAATGAAATGGACTATGACAGCTAGAAGCAACATACTATTATGACTATGCAGATGCACACGTACATGCAAATGTACTGACCTCAGGTATACTATAGACGAAGTGGCAATGCAGAATTCAAAAAAATAAAAATTGGCAAAAGGGCCCCAAGATTGGAGATTATTAAGCAAAATCGGTAGTGCTGATTTGTTTAATATTTTAATGAAGTAGAACCAATTAAATTGAATATTTCAAGTTAGTAACTGACTTAATGAATTGACCAAATTGACTCAGAAAATTAAATCGGTTGGATCACCTAAATCACAATTCTTAATATGCGCAAAGAATTTCAGTCAAATACTTTCAATTGGTGAACAGTTGAGTGTAGTTCTCTTAAAGCAACATGTCAATTTGGTTCGAGCTCAAGAAATTAACATTTGACCCTTCGATCCATGTTTTGGCCATTGAATATGTATGCATGCCATATTTAACACAGACCAAACACTTAACTCAAATGTGGTAAGGATGTGCCGACTGTCAGGACTTCATCTAGCAAAGGAAATACCAGCAGGACCTTCATCTATTTTGCATGTTCACTCTGGCTGTGTCAATGATCCCAAAGCTCTCTTATACAGGCCCCAAAGCACGTATTCAGGATCAAGGGCTCATTCTATGTACAATATTTTGTATAAGCATGAAAATAATTGCACAACCTGCAAATTTAGTTTATCTTCATCAAAACTCAACTATAAAGCTCTGAACAGCCCAAGGATTTCGAAGCAAAACTAAATTCATTTTTTTCCAACTAAAATAACATTATATTGGTATCAACATGTACATACCGAATATAATTTTTTTGTGATTAATCACTCAATTCACGAATGCTTGCCAGCAATCCTTCTCATTCCTCCCAAAGAAACAACACGGTATAGAGATCAGCACATGCCAAGATGACTAAAAGTAGCAAAAAATTTCTTCATCTGTAGAGAATACTATGAATGCATATGTCCACGCAACTTCAGCAAGCAATAATATCATAAACTTTTTGTCTTCATAAGGAACTAAACATTTACAAGCATTTCAAAATGTCAACTAAAAAAAATCCAATAAAATAAACAGTAGTAGCTTAAAAATATATTGGGCAATTCAAGTGTCTAAACCAAAATTCAACACCCATCAAAGATTAAAATTGCAATTTTGCATCAACCGATAATTACATAAAAAGTTGCTTCAAAGAAAAATAAAAAAATTCCAAGGGCCAAGGCTTACGAAATTACAAAATCGAGTCAAACCCATAAATTTCAACATAAGAAGTTAAAATCCAAGTTTTCACCAGGCTATAATCGACAGAAACCGCCAAAAACCTTGCATTGGGGGAAAATGAACATGCCCCATCTGCATGAAAGTTTCGGTAAATCCATTTAACCACCCAAAAGATGAACCGAGAATTGATTCGAGGGATCTGCTAAAAAGAACTAGTGAAAATGGCGTTCATAAGTGGAAAGAGCGATACAGAGATTCAAAAGTTGAAACGATGGATGAATAACAGACTGAAAGCATGAGAATTTCTTCCTTTTGATCACATCAAGGACCTGAATGGCATGACATGTCAAAGTTTGAATCAAATGACGGTAGCCAGGTCCAATGTTGCACATCATATTTTCACGAAATCATACAGGAAAAACAAAAAACTAAGTAGATCGAGAAGAGAATGAACCCCGTCTTCCAGTCGCTCGCTCATTACATCCACGCCATCCATTGCCAATGATGCCATGTTTTTTTTCACTGGCCTGCAAGCCAGAGAAGCAGATTTTTGCATGTATGTAGAAAGGGACTAGTTAAAATGATTTCAAATGATCAAAATATTTTAATTCTGAAACAATTACAAAAATGAAATATTGTAATAATTACAGCACTTACCATCATTCGGTTCAATGAATTCATCATCCAGTGATAATTATGACTTACCAAGTTCAAATGGTTCATCAACCTCCTACATTGATACAAAAAAGAATCAACAAAGATTTTTAGAGAAAAAAACTATGATCATTAGACAAATGAAAGGGAAATATTAAACCTTGAAATAACAGTACCACAAGGGCCACGAAATGTAGATAGATGTGTGAATTCGGCAAATACTTTCGATGTCAAGTGATTCAAAACTGTATCATTTGGTCAAAACTTCCTACTACAAAGAATTGGCTAACATGGTGACCAGCTACACTTTTTACACTTAATCCACTTCAAATGCTTGATATTTGGATAAACACCGCCATCAGGTGAATATATATAAGAACCTATACCAAAAACGAAAAGAAAAAAAAATAACATTTTCTAATAACAATTAACAAACTTAAGCATGGAGAGAGGGGAACAGTATCCTACACATTTATAAAGACATGATATGAGATTAATTGTTCATGTCAAAAGTAATGTCGCATTTCTAGAAGACAAGAAAACATCAACTCATTAAAAGTTAACTGTTTTAACAAAAGTATTACATAATCCTGATAAGAAAAAATTAAGATTGCAACAAATAAGTCCTAGAATTTTTGTTTACCTTCCACAAATATATGTGGTTATTCCAGCATAAAATAAACCCGAAATAATTTTATTGATGAAATGAAATGGAATATGACAACCGGGAAGCCACATGTTAGATTCACTTTTTCCTCTATTCTGACTATGCAGATGCACACGTACATGCACGTGCAATGTACTGCCTCAGGTATACACATAGGCAGGAGTTGTGATTTTTAGAGCTTGAAATATAGGTAACGTGATACACTGATGTAATAGAGGACCAAAAAATGTATGAAATTTATTATGGCACAACATCGTGCTAGTTACCTCGACAACAATTCAAATGGATGCAAAGATACTGCATATTGTAGAAAAATTATGTGTAAGTGAGAAAGAATACCTTGTATTCAAGAGGCGAATCCATATAAATATGGCACTATCATCTTGTGACCGCTGAATATCAGCCAACTTCAATGTTTCGGCTGCAAAAACGCCCAATAATCTCCCACTTACAACAAGAAAGTAGATTGACATAGTCCTTGCAATCACGCCTGGTGCATGTAGCAGCAAACTTTCCATCCTTTGTGAATGATACTCCCTTAGATCCATGTTATGGCCACTGAACACGTATGCATTCCTTAATTTAACAAAGACCAAACAATTAACCGCCACAGAAACTCAGATGTGGTAAGTATGTGCCGACTGTCAGGACTCCACAAAGCATAGGAAATACCAGCAGGACCTTCATCTATTTTTGTTTACCTTCCACAACCATAGGTGGTTTTCCCTTCCGCAGCTAAACCATATTTGTTAATGAGACATGAAAAAGGATTTCAAATATAAAAAAAAAAAAAAAAAAAGTCAATTGCTGCATTAAAAACATCCCACCTCATATGCCACTGCCTATGGAACAAAGATCACCACCATAATAGAGAAATGAATATTCAATAGTCAATGTCAAGACGATAAAAACTTAGCTCTTTTATGATGAATCGGACAATAGAAGCAAAGGTGTGCAAAGTTTCTGACTCAATCCTAAAAGATGGGTTAGTATAAATGTGACTGAAATATAAGAATTTCAAGTTGCAGGAACACAGTAAAAGATGGTCAAGCAGTGACACATGATATAAGAATTTGCAATTTGCAAAGGAGCGTGAGAAAGATGCTTGCATTATGCAAACATGCAAAAATCAACAACTGACAATGAACGAAAACTTTATCAGGAAGCATCTTGACAAATTGCTATGCGCCAAATTTCTAATATGAGGCCCTGCAATATCATAATCATGTGAGAACATGATGAACGTCACATTTTCACAAAGAGTAATGAGTTCACGATATTATCTGCAAACGTCTGCCCCTTCAGTTTCCTATCACACGTCCAAGAGAAACTAAACATGTCCAAAAGGCACATTTTATCAAAGATAAGCCATGTTGCAAGTAAATATCAAAAGCCATGACACAATCCAATTCTGAACAATTAGCAAATGAAATACTGTAATAATTGAATAAACTTTCAACTTCCCGGAAAAAAAACACCGGAATTCAAAAAAAATAGATGATCCAGGAACAAATAAAACAAATCCATAACGTGCAAACGATAAATCATCTAAATTTATTGCTGTTTTTCAGAAAGATGCAAAATTACAAGTCCCGCGCGCGCATACACACAAAACTACCTTCCAACAATCCCGTGGACCATAACAAGAAGAAGATCTGCCGAAGAAAAATCTGATTCTTTATCGGAAAACACATCCTCCCCTCCGTTTTCCATTCCGACCTCACGACGCCGGTTTCCACTTCTTCTCCGTTTTCCATTGCCCCTTGAATGATGATTAATTAAGAAATCACCGAAACCGTTGGGCATTCAATCGAAAAACAGTAAAATTCATAATAAAACTTTTCCTTTAAGGCAGCAATAACGCCGGCATATGATAAATCAGAAATAATTTTATCGATGAAATGAAATGGACTATGACAACCGGAAGCCACATGTTAGATTTACTTTTTCCTCTATTATGACTATGCAGATGCACATGTACATGCACGTGCAAATGTGCTGCCTCAGGTATACACATAGGCAGGAGTTGGGATTTTTAGAGCTTGAAATAAGTAACGTGATACACTGATATAATAGAGGACCAAAAAATGTACGAAACTTAGTATAGCACAACATCATGCTAGTTACCTCGACAACAGTTCGAAAGGATGCAAAGATGCTGCATATTGAGGAAAAATCATGTGTAAGTGAGAAAGAATACCTTGTATTCAAGAGGGGAATCCCATGTAAATATGGAACTATCATCTTGAGACCGCTGAAGATCGGCTAAATCCAATGTTTCGACTACAAAAACACCCATTATCTCCCATGTATAACAAGAAAACTGATTGACATAGTCCTTGCAATCACGCCTGGTGCATGTAGCAGCAAACTTTCCATCCTTTGTGAATGATACTCCCTTAGATCCATGTTATGGCCACTGAACACGTATGCATGCCGTATTTAACAAAGACCAAACAATTAACCGCAACTGAAACTCAGATGTGCTAAGTATGTGCCGACTGTCAGGACTCCACAAAGCATAGGAAATACCAGCAGGATCTTCATCTATTTTTGTTTACCTTCCACAACCATATGTGGTTTTCTCTTCCGCAACTAAACCATATTTGTTAATGAGACATGAAAAAGGATTTTAAATATTAAACAAAAAAAAAAGTCAATTGCTGCATTAAAAACATCCCACCTCCACTGCCTATGGAACAAAGATCACCACCAAAATGGAGAAACGAATATTCAATAGTCAATGTCAAGACAATAAAAAATTTAGCTCTTTTATGATGAATCGGACAATAGAAGCAAAGTTGTGCATGTTTGTGGCTAATCCAGAATGCACTTTCCTATGAGAATAGGTTACTAAATTGAATTACGAAACCCCCATAGATAGAGGTGGTGAAAAAAGGAAAGATACGTTACTAGACATCGCACACATCATCAATAATGATCACATAAAGTTCCTGACTCAATCCTAAACGGTGAGTTAGTATAAATTTGACTGAAATATAAGAATTTCAAGTATTCTTCTCCAGTACTTTGACAGGGACAAAGTAAAAGATGGTCAAGCAGTGACACATGATATAAGAATTTGCAATTTGCAAAGGAGCGTGAGAAAGATGCTTGCATTATGCAAACATGCAAAAATCAACAACTGACAATGAACGAAAACTTTAACAGGAAGCATCTTGACAAATTGCTCTGCGCCAAATTTCCAATGAGGCCCTGCAATATCAGAATCATGTGAGAATGATGAAGGTCACATTTTCACAAAGAATTATGAGTTCATGATATTATCTGCAAATGTCTGCACCTCCAGTTTCCTATCACACGTCCAAGAGAAAATAAACCTATCCAAAAGGCACATCTTTATCAAAGACAAGCCATTTTGCAAGTAAATATCAAAAGCCATGACACAATCAAAATTCTGAACAATTGAAATACTGTAATAATTGAATAAACTTTCAACTTCCCGGAAAAAAAACACCGGAATTCAAAAAAAATAGATGATCCAGGAACAAATAAAACAAATCCATAACTTGCAAACGATAAATCATCTAAATTTATTGCTGTTTTTCAGAAAGATGCAAAATTACAAGTCCGCGCGCGCATACACACAAAACTACCTTCCAACACTCCCGTGGACCATAACAAGAAGAAGATCTGCCGAAGAAAAATCTGATTCTTTATCGGACAACACATCCTCCCCTCCGTTTTCCATTCCAACCGACCTCACGACGCCGGTTTCCACTTCTTCTCCGTTTTCCATTGCCCCTTGAATGATGATTAATTAAGAATTCACCGAAACCGTTGGGCGTTCAATCGAAAAACAGTAAAATTCATAATAAAACTTTTCCTTTAAGGCAGCAATAACGCCGTTCAAATTAAAACATAGAAATCAAATAGGGTTCCGCAATTAATGTGGATCGTGGGAATTTCCTGTGTTATAAAGAAAGAGGGAGAAGACGGTGTGGAGAGAGTGACTTTATCCCAAGTATGTAGACGTCGGCGTGGTGGTGGAATTGTAAGCAGAAGAGAGAGACTGCGCATCGTATGTATATAGAGGTATGGTGTTTCCTTTTACGGTTCGTGCAGTTAATAGCGTACGCGCTTTGGCCAACGGCATTGTTACCCTCTTCGAATTTATGGTAACATTATATTAATGTTAACATATTGTTTAGATTGAAGCATTGATTTTTTCATACACTCAAATTTGTTGTTGTATAATTATTAAAATAATAATTTTATATTCAGATGGATGTTTGGTGTTGTATAATTAAAATAATAATTTTTTATAATTTATCGAATATATGTTGGTTGTCGTATAATAATTAAAATAATTTTTTGCAAGTTTATTTTTAAACTATACTGTTAATTATTTACTGTCATTTCTATGCTACCCCATGAATCCGATTTAGTCCTGATATTTTTAATTTTTTTCCCGAGTTAGGCCCGACATTAATCACACGTACAATTCAGACGGAATTGACACATGACTTACACATGTTTTCAAATTAAAACCAATTAATATCTTGACTCTTCCATTTTTTATAATCCAAATTTTCACCATAAAAATTGAACCCTACTTCGCCATCAAAAAGTTCTCGAGAAATCCTAAGAATTGTCAAAAACCTTCACAAACTCGATTGAAAGTACTTCAAGCCTATTAATTTTATTGCATTTGTTTGAGATTTCGGATTTTGATTTGCGAGAAATTTTCGATTTTTAAGCAAGAAATTATCGATTTTGAACCATGATTTTTCTCCGAAATTCAAGCCCTAATTGTTAGTTTTCACTACTATTGGTCGAAAAGCCCTAACTCGTAGTACTACAGATGATGATTCAAGTGACTCGGATTTTCAGCTTGTTGTGTTCAACATCCTCTAAAGACATCATGAAAGGTAAATAACTCAGGGGGGAAATTTAGTACATGCCCTAATTATGGTTTAAGTGTCATTTTTCGTATATTTAATTATTAACTGGATAGGATGTATGAAATTAAAACCAAAAATATTATTTGTAGACACCTTCATATTGTGACACATTCCAGCGATGGGATCCAGAGATGTGCGCTAAAGCTAAACAAATAAATTAGAGATTATGTGAAGCCGAAATCCGCAAGAAAGATAAAAATAATAAAAAATTTAATAGAGCAGGGTGTATGAATTAGATAGCTGATTACTTTGTACTTGTTTTGGTGTTGATTTGGAAGAATTAATGATTTTTTTTTTGTGATTTTGGAAAAATTGTTGCACTTGCTTATTATTTAATATATGAGACTTTGGAATAATTATTGCGCTTGTTTGTGTAGTACAAGTTCTTGTTCTACAATAACTCGCAACAATATTATATCAACAATCCAAACACAATAGCATTACATTGAGAATTGACGCATACTTCGGGATCATTTAATGTATTCACATTTTAATTTTAAAACATGTGCAAGTCATGTACCATTTCCCCCTGAATTTCTCGTTCGATTTAAAGTTGGGCCTGACTCGTGAAAAATTTAAAGCACATGTGTGACTAAATGGGTAGATGAAAACAATAGGTACTGGATCGAGAAATAATGCGAACTTTGGGGATTTAATATATTAGACCGATAAATTAATGTGATTATTTATACAAGGAGATGAGTGTATATTTCTTATAGTTTTAGGACAAATTAAGCAATTTAAGTAATAAAAAATATGAAAAAAAAAAAAGAAAGAGGAAAAATATATATATAAGAATATTATTTTTTATGAATACAGTAACTTATGCCAACATTTTCAAGCTAAAGTAACTAAAATTATACACCAACAAAAAAAAAGACACCGTTGAGATATAAAATAAACAAGAATAACGTTTAAAAAATGGTTTTGTCATTCAAAATTACACATTACTACAACCAAAAAAGTTTAGGGAGAAATATTATAATCACGTTCCCTTTTTTATCACATATATCTCCAAGATAATAAGCTGAATCTTGAGAATGATGCAACCGAAAGTTTCCCACATGATATGTCCATGAATTAAGTCACAAGAGTTACGTTAGATGATGCCGTAAGTCGCCAAAACTATAATCACTTGATTCTTGTAAAATGGGCAAAGCGGCAACAACATGATGACACCTTGTCTTTGAGAAGAATACAACTCCCATCTGAATTCCATTTCAGATCTAGTGCAGAAACTCGGGGAATGGAACATTGATGCAGTATGTATCTGAGGGCGTCCACATGTAAAAATGAGTGCTTCCGGTACAAAGAACTAAAAAGTGCATTAATATAATGTGCCACCCTTTATGGGATAATATCGTGGATATGTGGGATCCCAAGTTTCTGCTCGAATACAATATTTTTTGTATTAAGATGGACGCGAGCTCAAGGAGTTGCACATCCCATATCCAAAGAACAGTTGGTGTTGTCATTGCTAGTGCATATAAATTGGCTGTTACCGCTCCATAAAATAAGGTCTACAAGTTATTTTGATATAATGATAAGAGAAAGAACCCTTTAAAAGAAGATATATGTTAGACGAGACAATATATGCGAGATAAAAGACTATCAAATCCATAAAAATGATTTCAATGAGACTAGTATGTATATTACAAAGCTTGTGCTCCAAGGGTGAGGTAAAAAAATTCTGTTTTATATCATTCTTAACAAAAACAAAATGTAAGTAATAAAACAAACGTCAGAAGTCGTGCATGCGCACAAAACAACATTTATTATAATATTATATGCTGTCAATTATATACATAAGAGTGTTAAATAAGATTGATTTGCTTTGATCTCTAATTTTTCTTGGTTGGTATTTGGTTTATCAAATGGAGGCTTCTGGTAAGGGAGTGTAATAGGAAGTTCCATGACATCATATATGACGTTAATATAAGTTTCATGAGCATTATCTGTGGAGTATCTTAGACTAACTTTCTGTGAAAAAAGAAAAAAAAATTAAACGCTTTAAGGATATAAATGATATCATTAATCTCAAAAGATATTGTAGTTTTAGGTAAATTGAGAGAATAAGAGTTTTCTCATTGTTGAATTAATTCTTTAGAGTTTAGAGAATGCAAACTATAAATAGAGGATCCTTATTCTTATCTACTAAATTCAAATAATAAAAAGATAAACTCCTATCTAATCCTATGTGATCAATGATAAGATCACAATATCTTATCTATTCTTCAACATAATCTTCACTCCCCCTCAAACTGGGTCATAGAGGTTAATCATGCCAAGTTTGTGACTCAATTCTTCGAAGTGCGGCCTGAACAGTGCCTTAGTCAGGATGTCTGCAATTTGAACTTTTGTGGGAATATATCTGATATCAACTATTCCTTTCTCGATCTTTTCAGTTATGAAATGTCGGTCTACTTCGATGTGTTTAGTGCGATCATGATGTACTGGATTTTTAGAGATGCTAATGGCGGCTTGGTTGTCGCACATGAGTTCTATTGATTTATGATCATCCAGCTTTAGTTCATCAAGTAACATTTTTAGCCACATCCCTTCACAAATTCCATGGGCTAATGCTCGAAATTCGACCTCAGCACTGCTGCGAGCGACCACTGATTGTTTCTTGCTTCTCCAAGTCACTAAATTTTCCCATACAAATGTACAGTATCCGGAGGTTGAACGTCTATCTGTCAGGGACCCAGCCCAATCAGCATCACTGTAAGCTTTGATTCCCCTAATTGATGTCTTTGGGAAAAGTAATCCCTTTCCAGGAGTTTGTTTTAAATATCTTAACACCGATATGTTGCTTCCATATGTTCTTCAGTTGGATTATTCATGAACTGACTGATGACACTAACAACGAATCCAAGATCTGGACGAGTATGTGATAGATATATGAGTTGTCCAACAAGTCGTTGATATCTCCCCTTATCAGTTGGGGAACTATCTTTGTTCATTCCTATCTTGATGTTTGGATCCATTGGTGTATCTACTGGCTTGCATCCTAACATGCCGGTTTCCTTCAAGAGATCTAGGACATACTTTCGTTGTGAGATCGAGATGCCTTGAGATGATCTTGCTACTTCCATTCCTAAAAAATACCTGAGATGTCCAAGGTCTTTCATTTTAAATTCTTTTGAGAGCAGAGACTTTATATGACTAATTTCTTCTTCATGATTTTCTGTAAGAACAATATCATCAACATAGACTATGAGAACCGTGATCTTGTTTCTTTCAGAGTGCTTTACAAACAAAGTATGGTCAGATTGGCATTGAATATAGTCATCTCCCTTCAAAACATTGGTGAATCGATGAAACCATGCTCTTGGTGACTGCTTAAGACCATACAGAGACTTCTTTAATTTACATACCCTTTTAAAGTTTCCTTGGATTCAAAACCTGATGGAATATCCATGTACACTTCTTCCTCAAGATCTCCATTAAGGAATGCATTTTTGACATCTAGTTGATACAAAGGCCATTCTAGGTTTGCAGCAACTGATAGGAGAACTCGAATTGTATCCAGCCTAGCAACCGGAGCAAATGTTTCTTGATAGTCAATCCCATATGACTGTGTATATCCCTTAGCCACAAGGCGTGCTTTTAATCTTTCGATGCTTCCATCAGACTTATGTTTGACAGTGAAAATCCATTTACATCCAACTGTTTTCTTTCCTGGTGGGAGATCAACAATTTGCCATGTGTTGTTCTTCTCAAGAGCGTTTATTTAATCTAAGACTGCCACTTTCCACTTTGAATCACTGAGAGCTTCTTAAATAGTTGATGGAACTTGTACCTGGTCTAGATGTGAAATAAAGGCACGATATGTAGGAGAAAAACGTTCAAGTGAAACAAAATTACATATAGGGTGTTGAGTGCAAGTTCTCACTCCTTTCCTTAAAGCAATGGGCATATCATCAATATCATCAGATCAGGAGGATTATTTTCAATATCATTCTTACCTTGGTCGATGTTTTCTGAATCTGGCAGCGGGAAAATTTCTTGTACAGGTTGAGCTTGTGTTGGGTTTTGGAGAATCTCTAGGTTAGGCTGGATTTTTCGAGAAAACACTTGAAGTTGCTTAGTTGGGTTAACTGGGTACCGGCTGGTGTATGGGATTGGAGCTTGATTCGAAAGTGGTTCGATATCTGGAGATGGATTAGTTTCGATGTATGCTGCTGGTTCGAGCACCTCATCATTATGAGCTTCAATGTTGGCAGAGTACTCCCCCTGAAGCGAAGATTTGGGGTAAAAAGGTGTAGTTTCGAAGAATGTGACTGTAAGTAATCAATGAGCATACAACGCAGCGGAATAAAATTTTATTGATTACTAACCAGCAGATCTATACATAGGATTCATATCGGATAAAGGTATTACAAGTGTCTTACCCTTGTAGCGTGTTTGAAGCAGAATCCACGGAGCAGCACCACGTCCTACGCCTTCTCCGAGTCACTAGCAAAACTCAATGAGTTTTGCCTCAACGGTATCCACACGATCAAATCGGGAAGGGATAGTTCAAGAACAAAGTGCTAGATTTGTTCTTAAACCGTAACAAGAGCCACACTCGATTCTAAATCGAAGAAGATGGCCGGAAAACAAAGACCAAGGTGGCGGCCAAGAGAGGTGGCCGTGAGCTTGGTTGGCCGAGAGCTTCACAAGCTTTTGGTGGCTAGGTTTTGTTATGTTGTGTTAATCACAATTAAACATCTTGTTAACAAATTATATATGATTTAATTAAAGGCTTTCTTAAAGCCTAATGGGCCTAAACCCATGATTAAATTAAATCCTTATAATCTTTTAATTAAGACACTTCTTAATTATTTAATTCATCCCATGAATTCAATTCCCTTATCGATTTAATCTTTTGTGCGACCCGATAGGATCTTGTAATGTTGGCAGTGACATAAAATCTCATTTTACGTTACAAGCAAAGAGCGGTGTCTAGCAACACATCAAGGCTACCCAAATTACAAGAATGTCAATGACTCGACATAACCTTTAGAACTTGTGATAATATTAACCATGTAACTTAATCACTTTGTCCTTTGTGTTTAGATTGAACACGAGTCATGGAATAGTCATACTCGTATATCCAATCTTTATTTCTTGATCCCCAAGTAGAACTAGAATAAACGAATAAGCTCGATATCTCATATCGACTCATTCGAGCATGGCCATGCATTTTAGTTCTCACTTGATCAAGGGCCAAACACATCTCCTGTTATATAGGAGGGACAAATCCTATCTCGATCAGTCAACATCCCTCTACATAATTCGTAGTGTATCCAATAGTCGCTTTTATAGATTACCCTGTTACGGGTAACGTTTGACGATATCAAGATACATAACTCCTCATGTTGGGATCTCTGATGATCACAAGTCGTAAGGATTACATACATTATTATCACTATGAGAATTGCATATGACGATCATATAACTATCCATGTTGCAATCTCATGGTGGGTCTGTCCAGTACATCGTTCTCTAACATGTACCCATATGTTGATTTGATATCTCATATCAATGAACAATTCATCGATCAACATATACTAGTCTCTACGTATTATCATTATCCCAATTCATGATAATACTTGACTAGGGACATCTTTAAGAATAATACAATATTATTCTAAGGACATTAACATATATATTAATTCACAATGCACAGTTAAAAGAATAATATATAATAATGAATTGCCATTCATAAAACCATAAACATTGTAAGTCTTAAACAATCATCTAATGACTTGTCTTAGGGCATATCCCAACAGTGACATCTAAGGAAGTGTAGTACTTCTTGGTTATGGGAGAATAACACTTGTACCCCTTTTGGTTTGGAGAGTAGCCTAAGAAAATGCACTTCACAGCACGTGGATCAAGTTTCCCACGATGCTGAGCGTGGATGTGAACAAACGAAGAGCAACCGAAGACTTTGAGTGGTATACTATGAGTTAGGTGTGTGGTAGGGTGGATTTTGAGAAGAGCTTGTAGTGGAGTTGTGTGATTAAGAACACGAGATGGCATCCTATTGATAAGATAAGTAGCTGTAAGGATTGCGTCCCCCCAGTGAAATTTTGGAACGTTCGAGGTAAAGAGAAGAGTTCTAGCAACCTCGAGGAGGTGACGATTTTTCCGTTCAGAGACACCATTTTGTTGTGGGGTATCAACGCACGAGCTTTGGTGCACAACCCCCTGTTTGCGTAGATAATCCCCTAAAATTGAATTGAAATAATCACGGGCTCTATCTGTGCGTAAGACCTTTATCTTACTGGAGAATTGGGTTTGGATCATGGTATGGTGTGACATCCCCGAAATAATTATATGCAATTTGGGCATTAATTATGTTTATATGATGAATTATGGTGATAATTGATTTATGTGTTGGAATTAATTATCTTATCGAAATGCTTAGTCACATGGTAGGCGTGACCTGGGAGTTGCATTTCAGGGTACATGTTATGCATGTTGGAAAATGAGGTGTTAACATGATTTAATTATGTTGATTGATAATTATGTGAAAGATATGGATTTAGTTGAAGTTTGTTGCATTTTTTTGTAAAATGTTTTAAAATACCATGTTGGGGTATTTTATACATCATGTTAATTTTGGGGTACAATTTTTAATTAACATTTATAACCCCTTTATCCCACTATACCCACCTCACTTTACCCATCACTTTTAAATCCCCAATTCTCATCCCCAACCCTAGCCCATTCCCATTTTCGAAATTGAGCAAGAGAGGAAGGAGGAATCTTCTCAAAATCTTTGTTTGTGATATTCTTGATAGGATTTGGAGTCCTCAAGAGGTATGGAACCCTTCCTAAAGTTTTAATGGTGTTTGGTTTTGAAATGGGTTAGCATTTTGTGTTTTTATGTGGGTTTGTTTTGAGTGTGTGTTGAATGTGGCTGGGGTATGATTTTTGAAGTGTTTTATGTGGGTTTTAATGAGTTATGATGATATTTGAGTTATTGGAATGTTTGGGTTTGAAGGGTATATGATAGAACTTGGAAAATGCTCAAAAATGGTGAAGGATCGCGCACACAGCAGGTGGCGATCGATCGCTACAAATGCAGCGATCGATCGCCGAAGGCCAGTAGCGATTTGTATAGCAGGCGATCGATCGCCACATATGACGCGATCGATCGCCGCGAGGCAGAAGGGTCAGGCGATCGATCGCTACATCGAAGCGATCGATCGGCAAGGCTCGCGATCGATCGACAGCTGCTTAAAGTGGAAAATGATGTTTTTTGTTGAATTTTTGGTATTTGGCTTCTAATATTGATTTGTATGGTTGTGTAGAACCATCCCAGGTACCAACAACTTCAAGGAGATAAAGTTTTTCAACTTCTCCACTTTTGGAATTAAGGTACGTAAGAGACGTACGGGCATCGGACGGTAAAACACACTCCTATACTATGGCTACGCAATGATTGCATAAGTATTTATGATGTTTATGATGATGATTATGATAAGTAAAGATACGATGATGTCTATGACGAGTAAAGATGATATGATGTTTATGTTGATGATTATGATAAGTAAAGACACGATGATGTCTATGATGAGTAAATATGTTATGATGTTTATGATGTATGTTAAACTATGTTATTAGAAATGGTAGAGTGTTCCGGTGGTTGTTATGGGCAAGCGAGGAAGGTACTTACCGCTGACATAGCTAGCGAGGAGATATATCCGCTATCAATGTGTAGCGAGGGATATCACAGTACCGCTATATGTCGAGCGAGGGGGCCAATTGTGCCGCTGACATAACAGGACCAGAACAGTCACATTTCTAATTAACATTGTTGATTATGAGCATATAAGTGAAGTACGATTTTAATCATTTATGTCAAGAACTAATGATTACATGCATGACTATGAAACAAGGACAACAAAAGCGGGTTAATGCGATTAACCAGGGAGTATATGTTAACGATTATTTTCATGCATTTATTTATATGCCATTATCTATGATGTTAAGTAATGATGTGCATGCTCATGATGGGTTGTTCCTGTAGGTACACTTTTGGACTGAAGGGCTAAGGGTCGGGTTGAGGCAGTGAGCTACGAGGAGCATGACAGAATTTAAGATACAGGATTTTTGAATAGTTTCTACTCTAGGAGTAGTGTAAATCTATAGCTTTAACATTCATTATCGAGAATGTAATTAGTTATCTTTTGGAACTTTATTTTTGGCATGTAATCCTATTAGCTCAAAGCTACAACCGAAACCCTAAGATGTTAATAATGCATGTTTAGTCCATAATACGTTATTATAACCATGTTAAGGTAGGAGGACCCTACATATGGAATGCTTTGAAAATGTTGGTAGTTTCAGATTTTTCCTTCATTAAGTATACCCAGGACACACGAGTGTGATCATCGACAAATAAAAGAAACTAACGAGTGCCACTAAGATTCTTAACATTAGAGGGTCCCCAGATATCGCTGTGTATAAGGGAGAAGGGAGCGGATGGCTTGTATTTATTTGGTTTGAAGGTCGTACGAGTGTGTTTAGACAATTGACAAATATCACAATTAATCAAAGTAGAACTTTTATTAATGAATAAATGCGGAATAAGTTTTTCTAAATACACAAAGTTCGGATGCCCTAGACGATAGTGCCATAAAAGTATAGCATTATCTTTATTGGTGTTTGAGGAAAAATGTGAAGATAAACCGGAAGATGGACTGATAGTTGGAGGTATCTGGGTAGAAGATTCTTTGAGGAGTACAACCCTGCACAAAGCTTAGCACTGCCAATCGTCTTCCCCGACGCCAAATCCTGAAAAACACAAGAACCATGAAAGAATTTAGCCAAACACAAACTGTTTCGTGAGCTTACTAACTGATAATAGATTGCACTGAAGGTCAGGCACGAATAAAATGGATTGTAAAGTGATATCCGGCGATAAGTACACATTGGTTTGTCTAAATTAATACAAAGTACAATATAAACATTGGTTTGTCTAAATTAATTACCAAAATAATAACTATTATTTTGTAAAATACCATAAGTCTAAATTTTGTGTCCAACTAATTTTATGGCATACACTAATGTTGTGTTTGGATTAAAAGATTTGAAATGAGTGGATTTCAAATTCCTCCCTCAAATCCAGTGTTTTCAAAACCGGGCCGGACATAAAACCGGTGCCCTTACTGGTTACAAGTTCGATCGGTTCAACCGGTTAAACCACTGGTTCAACCGGTGTGACGTCAGCATGCTGTAATATCTATATTTAATTTTTGTAAAATATTTATAACATGTATTTGCAAAAGTTTCAAACGTTCATAATAATAAAAGAAATATCATTGTAGTAATATAGCATGGAGACCAATATTTTACACACTCTTCCAATAATTTCATCTATTTAAGTTTATAACTATTTTTTTGTAAATATAAACTTTATATAAAAAAGAATTAATTACAAATAACTAATTAGTCATATATACACCAAATCTGTATTATATTATTGTATAATAAGATTGGTAAAATATATTACTTTTTGCATTTATATATAAGACTGATACAAATATAAAAAACATATAATGGGCAAATGTTAAAACTCATAGTTTTATGGAGTTGATGCAATAAAAAATTAAATCTAATATATATAAATAAACTACATGGAACTTCTAATCATGGCTGTAACATTTTATTTAGGTATTTAGGAAGGAATGATAAAACTTAAAAGGGATGATAACAAAATAAAAAATGGAAAAATAAAAAAAAAAGAGTTTCGAGCGGTTCAACCCGGTCGACCGGTTCACCGGTCGACCGATTTTTGGCCTCACCAGTTCTCACCGGTTTTTTACACTGTCGATTTTATTGGGTTAACCGGCCCGGACCAAGCACCGATCACCGGTTGAACCGGTTGGACCGGCCGGTCCGGGCCGGTTTTAATAACACTGCTCAAATCCATCATTTATGTTTCAGTAAATAACTAAAATATGTATTTCAAATTCTCCCTCCTTGTTTTAATACATTTTTCTTTGCATTTTGGATGGATTTGAAATGACAACTAACCACATATCATTTCAAATAAATGAAATTCAAATTATTAGATTTCAAATCATTTCCTCCAAATCAAATCCTCCAATCCAAATTAAACAAAAGAGGCCGATTTGTAATCAAGATTAATAACTACTACTCCATAGTCTAGAAATCTTTAGCTTTTAATAACCATTCTGTTTGGGCTAACACATTCTATTTTATTTGGAAAGAGAGAACAAGAAATTTCAGCAAATATAAAGAGAGAAAAACCATTGAAAAATTGTCAAACGAAAATAACGAACATTAGATGTTGTGAACAAAGAAATCTATCTTTCGCACTAAATTGAGTAAGAATTTCTACAAACAGTAAGTTTACACGACCCTTCAACTTTCAAGGTGAACACTGCATAAAAAATTGACTGTCAACAAAAATCAATTTAAACCAACAAAAAAAAAATCATAAATAATATAGTTCACCACTACAACACTCCTCAAAAACTGTTCAAAATTAATTGAAGAAATATAAAAACATCATACCGGAAAAAAATATAAGGGGAATACCCAAATAAAAAAAATGGCGAATTTGATTCACAACCACTAAGCTAGGAAAAAAAGAGTTTAATCTGCATATAGGTAACCACATTTGGAAATTTAGAGAACATGTTTTCTCATCTTTCACAATTTTTGTAGGACCCTTCAATGCTAACAAGCATTTACAGTTATTAAACACCTAACCTTATTATTGTAACTGGATTTTATAAAAAAATTGGCAAAATCTCCCTAGTAAATTGGACTACCGGAAAAAAGTACACATCACAATATAATACCCAACAATACACCAATAACCCATCAACAAAATCCAACAATCATAATCTACCAAAATAAAGATGCCTAACTAATACTCAAGCCTCAAAGGACAAACAACTTTACATTCGTGAATAAATTAATACAATTCCCAAAATAACAATAATATCTAAGTCGTCTAGTTAAAAATAATTGTGTTACCCTTCTAGACAAATCGACTCTATCTCCACAAGCTCCCAAAAAGATAGACATGTCATCTGTTTCCACAAAAACAGCTCCCACATGGGGTGAGCACATGATAAACACATGGATAAACAATGCACATTTCAAATATCATAAAATAAATAACAATGTATCATAAAAGATAGTTCTTGTATGTTTTTGGAATAATAAAAGATCTAATGGACTGCTCCTTATTCGCCACTTCACAATCATAAACTCCAAAATGAGAGAATATCATAATATAGGTCTCTCGATTGTTCATGTTTCTACAGTTCCACAATTATAAGATTCACAATAATGATTACAATGTTATATCATCCCTACAGTGATATATCGCATTCAAACTATGTCGTTCCCTTCGATTTACCACCTTTATTTCATAATAATACGTCGCTCATCCCCTTTGGCGACCCATTTGTCATAATATCGCATAGTTCGCTCCATAGGCGGCACATATATCGTAACAATACATCACTCACTCCAACAACGAGCTATTCATCATATTAACCCATCGCTCACTCTAGTGGCGACCTGTACATCGTATTAACACATCGCTCTCTCCAGCGGCGACCCAAATACCATAACTACACATCGTTCGCCTCAACGGCGACCCAAATACTATAACAACACATCGCTCGTCTTAACGGCGACCCACCCAAATACCATAACTAAACATCTATCGTCTCAACGGCGACCCAAATGTCATATTAACAATAATAACACAATATTCTACAATACACCAGATAATATACTTATCTAAGCTCGTTCGTCACTACGTACCACTACATAGACACTTTAAGCAAAGCTATCCTCTTTGCCCGGAGGCTCATGGAACATCTGAACGGAAATCGTGATAGGAACAGGAACGAAGGGAAAATCAATTCTGGCCGAGAGAGAGGGGACGACGTGGGTGGAGAAGAAAAGGGGGAAAGAAGCATGTTTTAGTGTTTTTCTGGTGTGATGTGTGTTTTACTCCAACCCTAGTGTAATTTGAGGTATACACCAATTCATTACAACTCCATACCTTACAATTTCATTAAATCTCAACTTAGATAAATCTTATTATTAATAATAAGAATTTCCTTCAAATTTAATTACACTATAATTTGAACCCGGAAGTAATTAATCCAACTCCGGACACAAAATCACTACCCAAGAATTTAATTTCGCCATTATCTCATAATTACAACAATTATAATCAAATAATTAATTAAAATCATTCGGGGCATCACAATTCTTCCCAACTAATAAAATTTCTCCCCAAAATGTACACACGCATACATCGTACTCTTCACACAAAACACTACATTTCCCTTAGTAGACTTGATTTGTGAACACATCATGAATGCTATAATATAAGGCGGAAATACCAATATCATATCATATCCCTGAACGGAGATATCTTCCAAAACAATCTTTACCGACTAGAAATGCTAACATCCATCGATGTTAAATAGCACAAATAATTTATCGGACTCATACTACTAACATTTCTTGAAACACTTATGATTCACTTATCAATACTATAACCATAATATCTCAATAGAATTGATATTAACAACATCATCCACACAATGCTTCAAATGAAGCCAAGTATAGTTGTTTATAAGTATACACAAAAAATTTTAACCGACAAAACGGAATGAAATCAAGTAAATTCACACTCAAACACACGTCCTCAACATCTAGCAAGCATCTCAATGACACTTCATGAGTTCCTCCCATGAATTACTAAATAAGATAATCACCAATAATCATAGAGTTGGTTAATGACTCATAAAAGTCAACCAATAATATTTAGAGATAATAGGTCACTATCCACATTTTTCTCTAATACATCAACACAAACGGACATCACAATGTCCACCACTGATTCTGTGTCAGTACCAACTCAAAAGATCTAGAAACAATCAGAATTGTCATATAACACATCAGCTCTACACATTATCTCTTCGAAATACATAGCAACCTCGTATATGTTTACCTCAACATTCACATAAGCAGCTCAAGCTACTCGGGGCATAGCCACCTCATCAAATATATACACGTAGCACCCAATCTACCCGTGGTATATCCACCACAACACATATATACGTAGCACAAGCTACACGTGGTATGTCCACCTTAACACATATACGTAGCACACATGATACTCATTTCTCATATACAGCGGTACCTAATCACATTAATGTTGTTGATACCATTTTCCCATTGTTAATAACGACACATAATAATAACATCACTATTAGTGGCACAATTTACACATCGCTACACACATACACTTCGAAAATAACGGCACGCATAATCTCATCGCTAACACAATAGCGGTATATCATATTCATCGCCAATAATGGCATCCATAATCTCATCGCTAACACAATAGCGGTACATAATATTCATCGTCAATAATGGCACACATAATCTCATCGCTAACACAATAGCGGTACATAATACTCATTTCCCTACAACGGTACAATAATACTCATCGCCTTATGGCGGTCCAATAATATTCATCGTTATCACAATAGTGTTTCAATAATATTCATCGCTAACACAATAGCAGTCCAATAATATCATCGCTAACATAATAGTGGTACATATAATCACATCACTATTAGCGGCACAATTTACTAATAGTGGCACACAATCACACCATGATTAAAATTAAGTAAATTAGATTCGTTACAATTTGCAATATACAAGACCGCATTACTCATTCACATAATAATCACATACCCTGCTATCTCAACATCCAAAACACTATCAACATATATCCTTGGTCGCAATCTCATGCACCAAAGGAATCACATAACTCAATTACAACCGGACTCGTTCACAAGAGTCGAATTTCGACCAAAAACAACCATCATAACACGATGGTGTACTATATAGTGAATAACAAAAGAGATTAATAAAAATAAATAAGTTTTACTCCAATAACTTTCACAATAACAACAATTTTCATGATTAACAATTACAATTTCATTGTATCTTCGTACACAAACATGTACTGCATTAAGTCATGCATGCATGAATACAACAAAGACAAGATGAAGTGTATCATACACTTACTCATTTAAATGATCACAACAGAGGATCAATATGTTCAATTAATATCATTACTTATCTCCATCAACTCACACTTGAGTTCTTAACTATCCCCACATCGAGCCACTACTCTCTATTCACACTAGACCTTTAACTAGTCCGACCATCTACACTATTCTCAAAGCACGCTAGACCTCTAGCTAGCCACCACATAACACATCTCTAACAACTGCTCAACTCACACTAGACTTGTCACTAGCCCAAACAACTAACATGGCTCTGATCCCACTAATGTAGGACACCTCAATGCTAAGAAAGCATTTACAATTATTTAAACACCTAAACCTTATTTTTATAATTGGATTTTATAAAATTTCGGCAAAGTCTCCCCATAAATTGGACTACCAAAAAAAAATACGCATCACAATATAATCCACAACAATACACAAATAATCCATCAACAAAATTCAACAATCATAATCATATCTACCAAAATAAAGACGTCTAGCTAATATTCAAGCCTCAAAGGACAAACAACTTTACATTCCTGAATAAATTAATACAATTCCCAAATAATAACAATAATATCTCAAAATCATTCTAACTACGTCGTTTAGTTCAAAATAATTGTGTTACCCTTCTAGACGCATCAACTCTATCTCCACAAGCTCCCAAAAAGATAGACATATCACATGTTTTCACGGAAACAACACCACACAGGGTGAGCACACCATCCGGATAAACGCATATCAACAATCAATGCACATTTAAAAGATAGTTCCTGTATGTTTCTGGAATAATAAGATATAATGGACTGCTCCTTATGCGCCACTTCACAATTATAAACTCCAAAATGAGAAATATCATAAGATAGGTCTCTCGATTGTTCATGTTTCTATAGTCCCACAATTATAAGATTCACAATAATGATTACAATGTTATATCATCCCTACAGTGACATATCGAATTCAAAATACGTCGTTCACTTCGATTTACGATCCATATTTCATAATAAAACATCGATCATCCCCTTTGGCGACCCACTTGTCATAATACCACATAGTTCGCTCCATAGGCGACACATATATCATAACAATACATCACCCACTCCAACTGTGAGCTAATAATCATATTAACCCATCGCTCATTCTAGTCTGTACATCGTATTAACACATCACTCGCTCCAATGGCGACCCAAATACCATAATACGCATCGCTCGTCTCAACGGCGACCCAAATACCATAACTACACATCGTTCATCTCAACGGCGACCCAAATACATTAACTACACATCGCTCGTCTAAACGGCGACCCAATTACAATAACTACACATCGCTCGTCTCAACGGCGACCCAAATGTCATATTAACAATAATAACACATTATTCTACAATACACCAGATAATATACTAATCTAAGCTCGTACGTCACTACGTACCTCTACATAGACACTTTAAGCAAAGCTATCCTCTTTGCCCGAAGGCTCATGGCATAGACCTTACCATTTCATTTAAAATCCCAACTTAGATAAATCTTATTATTAATGATAAGAATTCCCTTCAAATTTAGCTTACATTATAATTTCAACCCGGAATTTCTTAATCCAACTCCGGACCCAAAATCACTACCAAAGAATTTAATTTCACCATTATCTCATAATTTCATAATTATAGTCAAATAATTAATTATAAATCATTCGGGGCATCACAATTTTCACAGCAATTGTGTAAAAAACAGAGAATTAATAACAAACCATAAATACACATCCTAGTTCGGCAAACTAGTCCGAGTATCCAAGCTAAGATATGGAAGAAAAAAAGTACTAAGAAATTTTCAGGACTTGATGAAAAATATCACAAATACATCATCAAATAGTAGTAAAAACTCATTAAAACTGCAGCTGACTTAGAGAATTTGTTTGTAAGATGTAAAAAACACATAAGTTAGAACATTATACCATCAATTCTTCAATTCACAAACAATGTAAAAATGGATTTCATGTTGACACAATATATTGAACAGTTAGTAAGCATATGGAAAATGCACCAAACAGGAATCTGATGGAAAACATATGCTAAAAATCATCTCAAAACAGAAGCAACAAAATATTCAAGTAAGTGATCCATTCGACAATACTCATATGACAGAAATCGTTATTTGGCTCACATATTTATTGAACAGAATACCAGAAATATTTCATATGTGAGTGAATTGTGTGATGAAGAACATCAATCAGAAAAATAACAGATTAAAGAGCAAGCAATCATTAAGGTCCAGAATTCACCAAAAAAAGATAATTAAAAAAAGATTAAATACAGAAGAAGATGCCTAGAATTCTTGAACTTGAAAGTTAGATTTCAGCAGTATCATATAGTTTCCAATTAAAACCCTTTTTGTATCAAAAGTAACAACAATATAAACAAAGATATCTCCTCGAAAAAGAAGAGAGAAATAATGAAGTGATTTCTCTGAATAGCGAAAGGAATCGTGTGCAAATCAAAAGGGAAGAATACATGCGGTTATGGACATGTGAAATAGTTAACTGCTAAGGGAAGTTAGAAATTAGAATAAAACCATAAAAAGAACATCGTTCACACGCGTAAATTATTTCATAAAAATGATAAATCGTTGGTTGATTTTGATGAAATAACTTACCAGTTTTCTATGGGTATGACCTTCTGCAACAGCATCTCCAGTTCTCCTTTGTTCCTGTAGTGAATCTTTGATCAAGGGAAAGGAAGAATTTGAATTGAAGCAAAAATGGAGAAATGGGAGAGGATAGGGTAAAACCGCTACCTACAGTGCATGAAGAAGAAAGTTGGGGAAAATGAAAACGGTAAAACTCGGATACACATGTAATCAACATCTAGCAAGCATACACAATCTGCTAACCAGTCATCTGCAGATGGTACAAATACTTATTTTCACCCCGATCTCCATTTCTTGAATCTATATTACAAATAAAAGAGTCATACAACTCGATACAAAATTGAGTCATATACAATTCAAATTCGGCGACCCTCGACCACTTGTCAGTATAAAACTCATATCTTTACGGGTATCAAATCAGTGCAATCCAAGAAGTCCTATCTTGGTTCAAAGCACTAATGGATAGTATTGTGATATCACAATATCACACACAAAACTTAATGTATTGTCACAAAATGTGACAAAAATCTTACAAAACATGCATTCTAATACCCAGTCATCCATTGCTTACATCTCACAATCAATAAATATTTCAATGCAAGGCTGACTATCAAACTATATTCATCAAAGGATATTTCTTTACATGAGTCAACGATACATGTAACGACTCAAACAAGTCAACCAACAATGGTGCACATTATTAACACCAGAATCAATTCAACAGTTGAATTGATATACGTACTCTCAACCACAATGTCAAAATAATATCTTCTCGAGTGAGAGCTATCAAATTGTCAACCAGTGTCTCACTGGGTAAACCAATCATCCAGTAAATTCCTCTACTTACTTGGATACATGTTACCTGGGCGAAACACGAAATTCAATCTCTGCGCAAGAGATTTACCAATAAAGTCAAATTTTATTGTTCGTATAGCATTCATCTATGTATACCCATCAACAAGTCTTCATGTATTTAAAATAGTATACTCATCTCGTATGCCTCAACCATGAATTGAATACCAGAAGACTTCAATTAACTCATTAGTCTCATACTGGAGAATAATGATTAACACATTCACCAACCAATGGTGAAAATCGAAACCAACACAATTTATACTATCTCTAATTGTTTCCCCATCGGATACCATTCATGTATCCCAACATTAAATTCACAAACAAAATTTATATGCACATCACAATCTTCATCTCAACCCAATCATTCACCACAGTCCAAATGCATTCACACTGTTATGCATTCTTGGACAAACTTATGCATACTTCAATATATAATACTACATCTATGCAAATATAATATGCATACTCTCATTTATAGGTACGCAACACGAACATATGAGGTCAAACACTAATGATGCTTCGTACTGAACTAGCATTACCTAGCATTACTGGTACACTCTTAAGCATCAATTCTACAATATCTCCTATCAGTGATCAGTTCAACAGCATGTAACATTGCAATACAGCCAAGACAAGTATAACCCCAAACTGATAAACATAAACCATCATCTCATCAAGATATACAACCAATATAGTAGTGTCACAACACCTCTACATCCCACGATTACTGGTTATATCTCATTATTATCATAGTACAATGACAGTAGAGACGTAACAATAATCGGTCTCAACATTAATTCTCAACTCACCAATTTTCATTCGTTTAAGACAAAGAATAACTCTTCATGATCTCACACACACACACACACACATATATATATATAACCTCAATATAACGGCTACGCCAAGCCTGCCATAATCACATCGTATCATCGTACGATCCATTATATATATAGCACAAATAATTGATATAGCGGCACTATCAAGCCTACTATATTCCAACATTGCATCATCATGAGACAATACTCACAACATATGTCTCAATGCCACTTCATGAATTCCTCCTATGAATTACTTAATAAGATAATCACCAATAATCATAGAGTTGGTTAATGACTCATAAAAGTCAACAAATAATATTTAGGGACAATAGGTCATTATCCACATTTTTCTCTAATATATCAACACAAATGGATCATAATGTCCACCAATGATCATGTCTCAATCCTAACTCAATAGGATCTAGAAGCAATCAGAATTGTGTTATACAACACATCAACTCTACACATTAGCTCTTCGAAATACATAGCTGCCTCGTATATGTTTACCTCAACATTCACATAAGCAGCTCAAGCTACTCGGGGCATAGCCACCTCATCAAATATATACACGTACCACCAAAACTACCCGTGGTATATCCATCAGAACACATACATACATAGCACAAGCACCACAACATATATATATGTAGCACACATAATACTCATTTCTCACATACAACACTACCTATATAGCACACATAATACTCATTTCTCATATACAACAGTTACCTAATCACATTACTATTATCGAACCATTTACCCATTGATAATAACGATATATAATAATATCATTACTATTAACGGCACAATTTACCCATCGCTAATAGTGACACACATACACGTCGCCAACAACGGCACACATAATCTCATCGCCAACACAATAGCGGTACATCATATTCATAGCCAATAATGACATCCATAATCTCATCGCCAACACAATAGCGGTACATAATATGCAACGCCAATAATGGCACACATAATCTCATCGCTAACACAATAATGGTACATAATACTCACCGACCTACGGTGATACAATAATACTCGTCGCCCTATGGCGGTCCAATAATATTCATCGCCCTATAGCAGTCCAATAATACTCATCTAACACAACAATAGTCAAATAATATTCATCGCTAACACAATAGTGGTATATATAATCGCATCACTATTAACTTAACAATTTACTAATATTGGCACACAATCACATCATGATTAAAATTAAGTAAATTAAATTCGTTACAATTTGCAGTATACAAGACTGCATTACTCATTCACATACTAATCACATTCAACACACTATCAACATATATCCTTGGTCGCAATCTCATGCACCGAAGGAACCACATAATTCAATTACAACCGGACTCGTTCACAAGAGTCGAATTTCTACCAAAAACAACCATCATAACAAAATGGTGTACTCCAATAACTTTCACAATAACAACAATCTTCATGATTAACAATCACAATTTCATTGTATCTTCGTATACACAAACATGCATTGCATTGTCATGCAGTCATTTAAATTATCACAACAGAGCATTAATATGTTCAATTAATATCATCACTTAACTTCAACTCACATTTGAGTTCTTAACTATCCCCACATCGAGCCCCTGCTCTCTATTCACACTAGACCTTTAACTAATCCAGTGATAATTCTGACCTATCAAGTTGAAATGGTTCATCAGCCTACTAAATTGATACAAAATCAACCAAGGTTTTTTTAAAAAAAAATTTTATGATCGTAGACAAATGAAAGGGAAATATTAAACCTTGAAAATAACAGTAGCACAAAGGTCATGAACTGTAGATAGATGTGTAAATTCAGCGAATACTTTCCATGTCAAGTGATTCAAAACTGTATCAATTGGTCATAACTTCCTGCTGCTAAGAGCTGGCTATATGGTGACCACAATATTTTTTTACACCTAATCCACTTTCATATGCTTGATATTTGTATAAACCTTGCCCGAGGGGAAATGAACATGGCCCCCTGTCAGCTTTAAACTTTCGGTAAATTCCATTTAACCACCCAAAAGATGAATGTTTAACCGAAAATGTTAGTGGATCTGCAATTCGAGGGATCTGCTAAAAAGAGCCAGTGAATATGGTGTTCACAAAGAAGTGAAAAAAGCTATAAAGAGATTCAAAATTTGAAAGTAAGGATAAATAAGAAGAATTCTTCCTTTTGATCACTTCAAGGACGTGAATGGCATGACATGTCAAAGTTCGAATCAAAATGATGGTAGCAAGGTCCAATGTTGCACATCATATTTCACGAAATCAGACAGAAAAACAAAAAAAAAAAACTAAGTAGATCAAGAAGAGAATGTACCTCCTCCGCGTATTCATGCCACCCAATGTCAATGATGCCATGTTTTTTTCACTACCTGCAAGCCAGAGAAGCAGACTTTTGCATGTCTGTACAAAAGAACTAGCTAAAATGATTTCAAATGATCAAAAAGATTAAGATTTTAAACTGCTCTTTGGCAGGTTAAATAACAAGCTAATTTTTCATTGTTTTTCCTTCCGCAACTAAACCATATTTGTTAATGAGACACGAAAGGATATCAAATATTAAAAAAAAAGCCACTCGCCCCATTAAAACAAAAGATAGATATCATAATCCTATCTATATGCCACTAACTATGGAAAAAAAATCCACCACCGTACTAGAGAAATGAAAATTCTAGTTACCATCAAGACAATAAAAACTATATCCCTTTTATGATGATCGGACAACAGAAGCAAGAGTGTGCAAGTTTGTGGCTAAGCCAGAATGATCGTTCCTATGAAATTAGATTACTAATGAATTTTGAAACCGCCATTGATAGAGGCGGTGACAAAAGGAAAGATACGTTACTAAACATAACATATCATCACTTATGATCACATAAAGTTTCTGACTGAAACCAAAACGGTGGTTTAAGTGTGACTTAAATATAAGAAAATTGCAAGGGTTCTTCTCAATTACTTTGACAGGCCCAAAGTAAAAGATGGTCAAGCATTGACACATATGAAATAGGAATTTGCAAAGATGCGTGAGAAATTTGAAGATGCTTGCATTATGAAAACATGCAAAAATCAACGACTGACAATGAATGAAAACTTTTTAGGAAGCATCTAGATAAATTGCTATATGCCAAATTACCAATCTGAGGCCCTGCAATCTCAGAATCATGTGAGAACTTTATGAAGGTCACATTTTCACAAAGAATAATGAGCTCATAACATGTATGCATGCCGAATTTAATAAAGACCAAGCAGTTAACCGCAACTGAAACTCAGATGTGGTAAGTATATGCCAACTGTCAGGACTCCACATAGCATAGGCAAGACCAATAGGACCTTCATATTTTTTGTTTACCTTCCACAACCATACGTGGTTTTTCCTTGCACAACTAAACCACATTTGTCAATGAGACATGAAAAAGGATTTCAAATATTAAATTTTTTTTTTAAAAAAGTCAATATATAGAAGCAAGGTCTGCAGGTTTGTCGCTAATCCAGAATGCTCTTCCACATGAGAATAGGTTACTAAATTGAATCATGAAACCCCCATAGAAAGAGGTTGTGACAAAAGGAAAGATATGGTGCTAGACATCGCATATCAACACTACACATGGCTCAGCACATTGGATTATGGAACCTAATCAGATTCCGAAGTTGGTTTTGGATTAAAAATCTGAGACAATTTTCTTATTCTCTAACAGATTGGATTAGGGAACCTATGTTTTGTTTGCTTAATTAGGTTTTATTTTCTAGTTTGTTTGGGTGTTCTACTTTCTTCTATTCAGCTACTTATGTAATTTTTGGAGTACTCCTAGTACTCTTTCTAATAAAATTATTTGCCTGATCAAAAAAAAAAAAAAATCACTAATGACCACATAAAGTCTCTTACTAAAACCTAAACGGTGAGTTAGTATAAATGTGACTGAAATATAAGAAAACTACAAGGCTTCTTCTCAATTACTTTGACAGGAACAAAGTAAAAGATGGTCAAGCTGACACATATGAATCAAGAATTTGCAAAGAAGCATGAGAAATTTCAAGATGCTTGCATTATGCAAACATGCAAAAATCAACGACTTAACAGGAAGTATCTTGACAAATTGCTCTGCGCCATATTTCCATTTTCAGGCCCTGCCATGTCAGAATCATGTGATAACATGATGAAGGTCACATTTTCACAAGGAATATTGAGTTCACGATATTATCTGCAATCTCTGCACCTCCAGTTTCCTATCACACGTCCAAGAGAAACTAAACCTGTCCAAAAGGCACATCTTTATCAAAGATAAGCCATGTTGCAAGTAATATCAAAAGCCATGACACAACTAAAATTCTGAACAATTACCATATAAGAATGACACATATTTGGAAGACAATAGCTCAATAATAATTCATGAAACACCATATCAGACACTAAGATATTACACATGAAACTGAAGACATGAAAAAGTAAAAACACTACAGATAAAATATCAATAAGACTCAAATGAATGCTCAAGAAATAGTTAAGTCTTTTTTCTACTTTAAGTAAATAATTTCCCCGAAATACATACAGTCACCTTTGCTAATTTGCGACCCCCAGAATAAATAATCATGAGAAGCTTCAAGAAATAATTTCAGGAGTAACAACAAATCGATGTGAATTCTGTACAAAAGGTTAGATAAGAAGTTAAATAAATAGAACTACTTGTTTATAAGATTTGGGAAGAGAAAGTTGGGCATTACCTCAATGTAAATCTCTAGAACCTCATATGACTACATGTTCAACATCTATACGATGAACAATCAAATTACATACTAGTTAAATGAAAACTGAACGATAGGTGGGAAATTATAATGAAACAAGATTATGAGAAAGTTGGAAAATAGGGGAAATTTGGAGAAGCTATTAGGTAAACTGGTTTTAACTTCCACGTTGTTTATATCTTCCGATCTCCAGCAAAGAACGTACTGAAAAATAAAATTATAATTAAGAGATAATGAGAAATAGACAAATTACTATCAAAAAGTAATAACAAAATACAAAAAAAAATCAACATTTTTACATTAATCTAAAGTGTGAGCCAGACAAAGATTAAAAAACTTCAAAATTTGATTCGGATTTTTTTCATTTTAAAGTTGATCTTAGATCTTGTATAAATATAGCTATAACACAAAAAATATAAGATAAATTAAATAAACAAAAATAAATACAACAACAAATCATGAAAAAGAAATTCATGTAAGATTCGTATTAGGTATAATGGTTGAAAACAAATTTTCAGTTAAAGAACCAATTTTTTTTGCTCGAAAAAGACAACCTCGAAAGGGAAAGTGCATACATTAGAACTATAAAACACTCACCATTTTTTAACATAGAAAAAGAAGTTCAACATGAAATGATATGTTTCATATAAAATTATGAATTGGACATTCAAATAACACATTATATAAATATTTTCTAAGACTAAAATATACAAAAAATTAGAAGATTATAACAAATAAATTTATTTAGTTAACAAGGCATTGATGTATCCAAATTTTCAAGTGTTGAAATCGGCTTGAAGTTAACCAATGATGTTCACAACCATTATGAAATTGAAACAACAGATTGAATATTGATTTCTCGAGCCTCTTTGACAAAAAAACCTACTCCAAATTGCATGTCGTAAAATTTTAAACTACATACATTGCCATAACAGTGAGAAAAAATTTTTATCAAATGAAAATAATGACCATTGGATGTTGTGAACGAAGAAATCTCTTACCACTAAATTGGGTAAGAATTTCTACAAAAAGTTAGTTACGCAATCCTCCAACTTTCGAGGTGAACACTTGAATGTCAACAAAAATCAATTTAAACCAACAAACAACAAACCATAAATCATATGGTTCGCCACTATAATACTCCACAAAAACTGTTCAAAATCGATTCGAGAAATATAAACGCATCATACCAGAAAATATAAATGGGGAAAAGGGGATACCCAAACCAAAAAATGGCGCTATTTGATTCACAACCACTAAGCCAGCAAACAAAGAATTTAATCTGCATATAGATTAAACCAAAAGTTAGATGAAAAGTTAGCTAAATAAAACTACTTGTTTATAAGATTTGGGAAGAGAAAGTTGTGCATTACCTCAATGTAAATCTCTAGAATCTCATATGACTATATGTGCAACATCTATACGATGAACTCATTTGAAATTTTGGAATTACATACTAGTTAAATGAAAACTGAACGATAGGTGGGGAAGTTATCATGAAATAAGATTATGAGAAAGTTGGAAATAGGGGAAATTTGGAGAAGCTATTGGGAAAACTGCTTTTAACTTCCACGTTCTTTCTATCTTCCGATCTCCAGCAAAGAACTTACTGAAAAATAAAATTATAATTAAGAAATCGGTTAAACACAAAGCCATGTAGACCATGTATATAATAATGAGAAATAGACAAACTACTATCCAAAAGTAATAACAAAATACAAAAATAAAAAATAAAAAAAAATCAACATTTTTACATTAGGCTAGAGTGTGAGCCAATCTGACCAAGATTAAAAAACTTCAAAATCTGATTCAGATTTTTTTCATTTTAAAGTTGATCTTAGATCTTGTATAAATATAGCTATAACACAAAAAATATAAGACAGATTAAATAAACAAAAATAAATACAGAAACAAATCATGAAAAAGAAGCCCATGTAAGATTCAGATTAGGTATAATGGTTGAAAACAAAATTTCAGTTAAAAAAACAATTGTTTTTTGCTCAAAAAAGAGAACCTCGAAAGGCAAAGTGCATATAGTAGAACTATAAAACACTCACCATTTTTTAATATAGAAAAAGAAATTGAACATGAAATGACATGTTTCATATAAAATTATTAATTGGACATTCAAATAACACATTATGTAAATATTTTCTAAGACTAACATATACAAAAAATTAGAAGATTATATTAAATAAATTTATTTAGTTAACAAGGCATTGATGTGTTAAGTCAGCTTGAAGTTAGCCAATGATGTTGATACCATTATGAAATTGAAACAACAGACTGAATATTGATTTCTGGAACCTCTTTGACAAAAAAACCTACTCCAAATTGCATGTCGTAAAATTGTAAACCACATACATTGCCATAACAGTGACAAAAAAATTTTGTCAAATGAAAATAATGAGCATTGGATGTTGTGAACAAAGAAATCAATCTTACCACTGATTGGGTAAGAATTTCTACAAACAGTTAGTTTACACGGTCCTCCAAATTTCGAGGTGAACACTTCATAAAAATTGAATGTCAGCAAAAATCAATTCAAACCAACAAACAACAAACCATAAATTCACTATAACACTCCACAAAAACTGTTCAAAATCGATTCAAGAATTATAAACGCATCATACCAGAAAATATAAATGGGGAAAGGGGAATACCCAAACCAAAAAATGGAGCTATTTGATTCACAACCGCTAAGCCAGCAAAAAAAGAGTTTAATCTGCATATAGGTAACCATATTTGGAATTTTACAGAACTTGTTTTCTCATCTTTCACAATCACAGCAATTGTGCATAAAAAACAGAGAGTTAATAACAAATCATAAATACACATCCTAATTCAGCAAACCAGTGCGAATATACAAACTCAGATATGGTCGTATGGAAGAGAAAAAAAGTATTAAGAAATTTGCAGGACTCAGATGAAAAATACCACAAATATGTCATCAAATAGTAGTAAAAATTCAGTAAAACTACATCTGGCTTAGAGAATTTGTTTGTAAAATGTAATAAACACAAAAGTTAGAACATTATACCAGTAATTCTTCAATTAAAAAATTAAAAAACAATGTAAAATGGGTTTCATGTTGACATAATATAACGAACAATTAGTAAGCAAATGGAATGCACCAAACAGGAATTTGATGGAACACAAATGATAAAAATCATCTCATAACAGAAGCAACAAAATATTCAAGTAGGTGATTTAATCGCCATTCAACAATACTCATATGACAGAAGTCGTTATCTGGCTCACACATTTAATGAACATAATAACATAAATATTTCAGATGTGAGTGAATTGTGTGATGAAGAACATCAATCAGAAAAATAACCAATTAAAGATCAAGCAATCATTAAGGTCCAGAGATCACCAAAAAAAGAAAATTAAAAAAAAATTAAATACATAAGAAGATGCCAAGAGAAATAACAAAATGATTTCTCTAAATAGTGAAAGGAATAGTGTTCAAATAAGAAGGGACGAGCACATACGGTTATGGAAATGTGAAACTGTTGGGGAAGTTAGAAATTAGAATAAAAACCATCAAAAGAGCATCATTCACACACATTATTTCATGAAAATGATAAATCGTTGGTAGATTTGATGAAATAACTTACCAGTTTTCTATGGATCTGCGTCAGCATCTCCAGTTCCCCCTTGTCCGTGTAGTGAATCTTTAATCAAGGAAATGAAGAATTTGAATTGAAACAAAAATGGAGAAATGGGAGGGGATAGGTAATAATAGATATTGTATGTTGTCAATAAACGTTGAATAAAAAGACGGAAAATTACTTCATTCTATGTTTTGATTGCTTAGAAAAGTAATGTTTAATTATAAAAAAGTTAGTAAAAACTCGTATCATTGAACAAAACTGACCATAGCATGCACATTATCGTAACTGAAACGTGGAAGATTGATGTGCCATTGATTCGACACCCAAGGATATACTATAAATTTATATGTGAACAAATATATGAAAATATATCAATATCATATTATGTTTTAGTCTCTAAATAAGTAGAATCAGAAAACTTCTAGATATGTTATAAACCAATTTAAAATGTTTGAAGGTGTTCTTGCACAAAAAAAAATAAATGACAAGAAAAATTCAACAATCACAAATATAACGTAAGTGGCATGACGAAACATCTTAAATATCTTTTCATGTCAAGTTGAAATGGTTCATTAACCTCCTAAATTAATACAAAAAAGAATCAACAAAGGTTTTCAAAAAACAAAAAAAACAATGATCTTTAGATAAATGAAAAGAAAATATTAAACCTTGAAATTAACAGTACCACAACGGCCACGAGTTGTAGATAAATGTGTAAATTCTCCAAATACTTTCCATGTCAAGTGATTCAAAACCAATATCAATTGGTCATAACTTCATACTGCTAAGAACTGATTACATGGTGACCGCATTACAGTTTTTACACCTAATCCACTTTCATATGCTTGATATTTGGATAAACATCGGCCATCAGGTGAATATATAAGAACCTATACCAAAAGACAAAATAATAAAGAACATTTTCTAATAACAATGAACAGACTTAAGCATGGACAGAGAAAAACATTATCGTGCACATTTAGAAAGACATAACTTGAGATTAATTGTTGATGTCAAAAGTTATGTCCCATTTCTAGAAGACAAGAAAACATCAACGCATTAAAAGTTACTCTGGAAACAAAAGTAAAACATAATCGTCATGTGAAAAAATTAAGATGGCAACGAAAAAGTCTTAGAATTATTGTTCACCTTCCACAACCATAAGAGGTTATTCCACCATAAAATAATTATCGATGAAATGAAATGGACTATGACAGCTAGAAGCAACATACTATTATGACTATGCAGATGCACACGTACATGCAAATGTACTGCCTCAGGTATACTACAGACGAAGTGGCAATGCAGAATTCAAAAAAATAAAAATTGGCAAAAGGGCCCCAAGATTGGAGATACCCACCAAAAAATATAGGTTTATTAAGCAAAATCGGTAGTGCTGATTTGTTTAATATTTTAATGAAGTAGAACCAATTAAATTGAATATTTCAAGTTAGGAACTGACTTAATGAATTGACCAAATTGACTCAGAAAATTAAATCGGTTGAATCACCTAAATCACAATTCTTAATATGCGCAAAGAATTTCAGTCAAATACTTCTATCGGTGAACAGTTGAGTGTAGTTCTCTTAAAGCAACATGTCAATTTGGTTCGAGCTCAAGAAATTAATCCATTTGACCCTTCGATCCATGTTTTGGCCATTGAATATGTATGCATGCCATATTTAACAAAGACCAAACACTTAACTCAAATGTGGTAAGGATGTCCGACTGTCAGGACTTCATCTAGCATAGGAAATACCAGCAGGGCCTTCATCTATTTTGCATGTTCACTCTGGCTGTGTCAATGATCCCAAAGCTCTCTTATACAGGCCCCAAAGCACGTATTCAGGATCAAGGGCTCATTCTATGTACATTATTTTGTATAAGCATGAAAATAATTGCACGACCTGCAATTTAGTTTATCTTCATCAAAACTCAACTATAAAGCTCTGAACAGCCCAAGGATTTCGAAGCAAAACTAAGTTCATTTTTTTCCAACTAAAATAACATTATATTGGTATCAACATGTACATACCGAATATAATTTTTTTGTGATTGATCACTCAATTCGCGAATGCTTGCCAGCAATCCTTCTCATTCCTCCCAAAGAAAACAACACGGTATAGAGATCAGCACATGCCAAAATGACTAAAAGTAGCAAAATATTTCGTCATCTGTAGAGAATTCTATGAATGCATATGTCCACGCAACTTCAGCAAGCAATAATATCATAAACTTTTTGTCTTCATAAGGAACTAGAACATTTTCAAGCATTTCAAAATGTCAACTAAAAAAAATCCAATAAAATAAACAGTTGTAGCTTAAAAATATATTGGGCAATTCAAGTGTCTAAACCAAAATTCAACACCCATCAAATATTAAAATTGCAATTTTGCATCAACCGATAATTACATAAAAAGTTGCTTCAAAGAAAAATAAAAAAATTCCAAGGGCCTAGGCTTACGAAATTACAAAATCGAGTCAAACCCATAAATTTCAACAGAAGAAGTTAAAATCCAAGTTACCTTAAGAGTGAGAACATCACAAATCACCAGGCGATAATCGACAGAAACCGCCAAAAACCTTGCATCGGGGGAAAATGAACATGCCCCATCTGCATGAAAGTTTCGGTAAATCCATTTAACCACCCAAAAGACGAACCGAGAATTGATTCGAGGGATAAAGAACTAGTGAAAATGGCGTTCATAAGTGGAAAGAGCAATACAAAGATTCAAAAGTTGAAAGGATGGATGAATAACAGACTGAAAGCATGAGAATTTCTTCCTTTTGATGACATCAAGGACCTGAATGGCATGACATGTCAAAGTTTGAAGCAAATGACGGTAGCCAGGTCCAATGTTGCACATCATATTTTCACGAAATCATACAGGAAAAACAAAAAACTAAGTAGATCGAGAAGAGAATGAACATGTCTTCCAGTCGCTCGCTCATTACATCCACGCCATCCAATGCCAATGATGCCATGTTTTGTTTCACTACCTGCAAGCCAGAGAAGCAGATTTTTGCATGTATGTAGAAAGGGACCAGTTAAAATGATTTCAAATGATCAAAATATTTTAAACTGCTTTTTCGCAGGTTAAATAACAAGTGAATTTTTCTTTGTTTTTCATTCCAAAAACTAAACCATATTTGTTAATGAGACATGAACGAATTTCAATTTTTTTTTTAAAAAAGTCAATCCCCCCATTAAAAACAAAAGATAGACATCATAATCCCACCTCATATGCTACTAACTATGGAACAAAAGACACCACCATGTTAGAGAAATGAAAATTCAATAGTCAATGTCAAGATAATAAAAATGATAGCGCTTTCATGATGAATCGGACAATAGACGCAAAGGTGTGCAAAATTTGTGGCTAATCCATAATGCTCTTTCCTATGAAATTAGGTTACTCAATGAACCATGAAACTGCCATAGATAGAGGCAGTCACAAAAACTAAACCATATTTGTTAATGAGACATGAACGGATTTCAAATATTTTTAAAAAAAAGTCAATCCCCCCATTAAAAACAAAATATAGACATCATAATCCCACCTCATATGCCACTAACTATGGAACAAAAGACACCACCATGTTAGAGAACTGAAAATTCAATAGTCAATGTCAAGATAATAAAAATGATAGCGCTTTCATGATGAATCGGACAATAGACGCAAAGGTGTGCAAAATTTGTGGCTAATCCAGAATGCTCTTCCCTATGAAATTAGGTTACTCAATGAACCATGAAACTGCCATAGATAGAGGCAGTCACAAAAGGAAAGATACTTTACTAAACATCGCATATCATCCCTTATGATCAAATAAAGTTTCTGACTGAAAACTAAACGGTGATAAATGTGACTGAAATAAAAGAAAATTGCACGGATTCTTCTCAATTATTTTGACAGGACCAAAGTAAAAGATGGACATATGAAATAAGAATACGTCAGAAATTTCAAGATGCTTGCATTATGCAAACATGCAAAAATCAACGACTGAGAAACATCGTGACAAATTACTCTGTGCCAAATTTCAAATCTGAGGCCCTGGAATATCTTTAGATCAAAGATAAGCCATGTTGCAAGTAAATATCAAAAGCCATGTTGCAAGTAAATATCAAAAGCCATGACACAATCAAAATTCTGAAACAATCACAAAAATCAAATATTGTAATAATTATAGCACTTACATCATTCCGTTCAATGAATTCATCATCCAGTGATAATTCTGACTTATCAAGTTGAAATGGTTCATCAACCTCCTACATTGATACAAAAAAGAACCAACAAAGATTTTTAGAGAAAAAAAACTATGATCATTAGACAAATGAAAGGGAAATATTAAACCTTGAAATAAAAGTACCACAAGGGCCACGAAATGTAGATAGATGTGTGAATTCTGCAAATACTTTCCATGTCAAGTGATTCAAAACTGTATCATTTGATCAAAACTTCCTACTACTAAGAATTGGCTACATGGTGACCAGCTACACTTTTTACACTTAATCCACTTCAAAGCTTGATATTTGGATAAACACCGGCCATCAGGTGAATATATATAAGAACCTACACCAAAAACGAAAAGGAAAAAAAAGAACATTTTCTAATAACAATTAACAAACTTAAGCATGGAGAGAGGGGGACAGTATCTTACACATTTATAAAGAGATGACATGAGATTAATTGTTCATGTCAAAAGTAATGTCGCATTTCTAGAAGACAAGAAAACATCAACTCATTAAAAGTTAACTGTTTTAACAAATGTATAACATAATCCTGATAAGAAAAAAATTAAGATGGCAACAAATAAGTCCTAGAATTTTTGTTTACCTTCCACAAATATATGTGGTTATTCCAGCATAAAATAAACCAGAAATAATTTTATTGATGAAATGAAATGGACTGGACAACCGGAAGCCACATGTTAGATTCACTTTTTCCTCTATTATGACTATGTAGATGCACACGTACATGCACGTGCAAATGTACTGCCTCAGGTATACACATAGGCAGGAGTTGTGATTTTTAGAGCTTGAAATATAAGTAACGTGATACACTGATATAATAGAGGACCAAAAAAGTACGAAATTTATTATGGCACAACATCATGCTAGTTACCTCGACAACAATTCAAATGGATGCAAAGATACTGCATATTGTGGAAAAATTATGTGTAAGTGAGAGAATACCTTGTATTCAAGAGGGGAATCCCATATAAATATGGCACTATCATCTTGTGACCGCAGAATATCAATCAAATTCAATGTTTCGACTGCAAAAACACCCATAATCTCCCACTTACAACAAGAAAGTAGATTGACATAGTCCTTGCAATCACGCCGGGTGCATGTAGCAGCAAACTTTCCATCCTTTGTGAATGATACTCCCTTAGATCCATGTTATGGCCACTGAACACGTATGCATTCCTTAATTTAACAAAGACCAAACAATTAACCGCCACTGAAACTCAGATGTGGTAAGTATGTGCCGACTGTCAGGACTCCACAAAGCATAGTAAATACCAGCAGGACCTTCATCTATTTTTGTTTACCTTCCACAACCATACGTGGTTTTCCCTTCCGCAACTAAACCATATTTGTTAATGAGACATGAAAAAGGATTTTAAATATTTAAAAAAAAAAAAGGTCAATTGATGCATTAAAAACATCCCACCTCATATGCCACTGCCTATGGAACAAAGATCACCACCATATTAGAGAAATGAATATTCAATAGTCAATGTCAAGACAATAAAAAATTTAGCTCTTTTATGATGAATCGGACAATAGAAGCAAAGGTGTGCAAAGTTTCTGACTCAATCCTAAACGATGGGTTAGTATAAATGTGACTGAAATATAAGAATTTCAAGGCTTCTTCTCAAACACTTTGACAGGAACAAAGTAAAAGATGGTCAAGCATTGACACATATGATATAAAAATTGCAAAGAAGCGTGAGAAATTTCAAGATGCTTGCATTATGCAAACATGCAAAAATCAACAACTGACAATGAACGAAAACTTTATCAGTAAGCATCTTGACAAATTGCTATGCGCCAAATTTCCAATATGAGGCCCTGCAATATCAGAATCATGTGAGAACATGATGAACGTCACATTTTCACAAAGAATAATGAGTTCACGATATTATCTGCAAACGTCTGCCCCTTCAGTTTCCTATCACACGTCCAAGAGAAACTAAACCTGTCCAAAAGGCACATTTTATCAAAGATAAGCCATGCTGCAAGTAAATATCAAAAGCCATGACACAATCAAATTCTGAACAATTAGCAAATGAAATACTGTGATAATTGAATAAACTTTCAACTTCCCGGCAAAAAAAAAAACACCGTAATTCAAGAAAATAGATGATCCAGGAACAAATAAAACAAATCCATAACTTGCAAACGATAAATCATCAAAATTTATTGCTGTTTTTCAGAAAGATGCAAAATTACAAGTCCGCGCGCGCATACACACAAAACTACCTTCCAACAATCCAGTGAACCATAACAAGAAGAAGATCTGCGGAAGAAAAATCTGATTCTTTATCGGACAACACATCCTCCCCTTCGTTTTCCATTCCAACCGACGTTACGACGCCGGTTTCCACTTCTTCTCCGTTTTCCATTGCCCCTTAAATGATGATTAATTAAGAAATCACCGAAACCGTTGGGCGTTCAATCAGAAAACAGTAAAATACATAATAAAACTTTTCCTGTAAGGCAACAATAACGCCGTTCAAATTAAAACTTAGAAATCAAATAGGGTTCCGCAATTAATGTTGATCGTGGGACTTTCCTGTATTATAAAGAAAGAGGGAGAAGACGGTGTGGAGAGAGTGACTTCATCCCATAGACGTTGGCGTGGTGGTGGAATTGTAAGCAACAGAGAGAGACTGCGCATCGTATGTATATATAGAGGTATGGTGTTTCCTTTTACGGTTCGTGCAGTTAATAGCGTACGCGCTTTAGCCAATGGCATTGTTACCTTTTTTAGAAGTTCTATTAGTATTTATGGAAATTTTCACCTTATATTAATGACAGCATATTGTTTAGACTTCAGAGTGACTCAATGATTTTTCATCCGTTGGATTTTGATTTTTTTTTTGGATTTATTTGATTTGCACGTTTGTTGTGGTTGTATAATTAACATAATAATTTATTTAATTTACCTAATATAAGTTTGTTGTTGTATAATTAAAATACTAATTTTTTTATAATCTTATTTAAACTATATTGTTAATAAGTATATGATTAACTAATTTAATTTTTGAAATGAATAGCTAGTAAAACCAATAATACAAGAGGGTTAAGAGTATAATGTATAAAGCAGGAGGAAACAAATTGATGTAATTTTTTATATAAGGAAATATTAAACCTTGAAAATAGCAGCACCACAAGGGTCTCGAACTGTGATAGATGTGTAAGTTCTGCAAATATTTTCCATGTAAAGTGATTTAAAACCCTTATCATTTGGTCACAACTTCCTACTGCTAAGAACTGGCTACATGGTGACTATGATACACTTTTTACATCTAATGCACTTTTTGCAATGAAGAGTTGTGAGTTGATTCTATTTGTGTTATCTAAGCATTTATGCTTAAGACTTGAATTTGCAATATATTAAATCTTGAATTCAAATTTTTAAGATTTGTACGCTTAAAATACAAATGGTGAATCAAATGCTACAAATGGTTTGACTATGCATTGTTCTATCCTGAAATTGATTCTATTTGGATTTTCTAATCATTATACGCTTAAAGATCGAACTTGCAGATCTTGAATTCGAATTTTATAAGTTTGTACGCTTAAAATGCAAATAATTAATCATGTTTGAGGATATTGTCCAAGTTTAAATTTTGTAAGCAATCGCGCTTAAATCAAAAAATTGCAAGAAATAAAATCTTGAATTTTGATTTATAAATTTATACCGTTTAGAATTGAAACTTGAAAGTTGAACGCAAATGAAATCTTGATAAGTTCGAGATTACCCAAAATTGTGGGGGAACAATTCTATTGGTCAACCGTATTAAGTACCACACTCAGGAATTGACGAAAAATTCTTATGAGTTAAAGTAGTGGCATGTGAAATTTGACAAAACTATGTTGTCAAAACAAGTGTGACAAAAGTGACACACATTAGGCATATGTAAGTATGTTTGTAAGTTGATGATATACTTATTGTGGGAAACAATATAGAGATCATCAAAACAACGAAGAAAATGTTGATGAAACATTTTGACATGATGAATATTGATGCAGCGATGACAAAATTGGAATTGAAGTTTCCAAGACGAATTATCATGTTTAATTTTAGTTTCAGATTTTAAGCTTTACGCTTAGAATTCAAGTTTGTAATAAATAAAATCTTGAACTTGGATTTCTAAAAATAATTGCGCTTAAAATTTGAATTGTGAATTGAACCGAGAATTTATAAAAGTTTCAAATTTTGTAAGCTATAACGATTAAAATTTGAAACTCGAGATATCCTGATATAAATTGGATATCTTACACAAAATGGTTATGTATTAACCGTTGGTAATGCTGTCGTGTAGTGAAAAATGAAACGAAAGAAATTCTCTAAACAAAAATTGTATAGCTCAATCCGTTATGAATTCAGAATTCATAGCGATGGAGGGCTTCAATGTTTTTGTTAAGTAGAAATTTCTTGTTTGCAAAGTAATAACAAAACCGATATAATAATGCACTCAAAATCCATAAATTGTGTGTTTATTATTGGAAATGACTTCATGTTGTTGAAATCTTCTAAGCAAACGTATATATCTCGATCCACAATGAAATCAAGTTCATTACACTAGATAAAACCGGAGAAGAGGCCGAATGACTTCAAGGTTTCTTAGAAGAAACACCGTGTTGGAAAGAACATGTGACTGCAATTAAAATACATTGTGACAGCCAATATGCTGTAGAAAGGGCACAATGTAGTATGTATAATGGTAAGTCTCGACATATAAGTCGTAGAAATAATACCACATAACAAGTGATGGTATGAGAAATCCGTGGATACGTTGACGACAAAGTTTACCAAGAGATCAAGAAAGTTGCTTATCTAGGGGAATGGGATTAAAACCCCAACATTAAGTCTTGTAGTGGATACCCAACCTACTTGATGGAGATCCCAATATCTAGGTTCAACAGGGAAAACCAAATTACGAAATTGATGAACATATTGGAGAATTAATCTCAAAGCCATTCTTACAATAAGAGGTGTAATCTGCAAAAATGATACAATGATAGTCGAATACCTTCAATGATTCATAAGGCATATTAATAAATATGTTGGAGTATAGCGGGATACTCTTTTATGAGATAACATATGTGAGCGCGAAGTGTGGTCATTTCAAGGATAGAAAAGCACTTATGAAACCAAGCGTGATACAAGGCCGAAACGGACACAACCGTAAGAAACCAATACGAAGGTTATAATTGTTATGGTATGGGTTCAATTGTCTCGGTTAGTTCAAGACTATAAGTTTAAGTCAAGTAAATCTGATTAAATATTATTGCGGAAGGTTCAAGACCGCAAGTCACCTCTCCAGAAACCATAATAGTTCGTTAATGACACTCAACTCATGTCACTCATGCATTGATTGTTGGAAAAATACTTAATTAATTGAAATCAAGTATGTAAAAGTTGAAAATACAAAAAAAAAAAAAAGGAACAAAAACTGGACACCGAAACTGTACGAAAAAATCCGAGCAGTAGGGGTGGCACTTAGACGCCCCATGCAAAGTATGTTGCGCCATGTTCGCTGTCCAATCGTGCAAAATCAATTTTTGTGAAGGGTTGTGCACCGTTTGGCGTATTGATGTATCTTTTCATGAAAGAATGCATCCAAGATGTGTATTTTTGTAGTATACAGTGATGCACTATATATAGAAAACTCACTTGAAAATTAAACACTTTTGAAAAGATTAAAAAACATGATCAAAGCAAATTTTTGCACATTCATCTTGTTCATCCATTGTTAGTGTCTTTAAACTTTTTTGGTTTAAGGATTCATGATTTAAAGTGCTTCTATCACGAATCATAGTCGTGTCTTGGGTAACGATTGTCGCTAAACCGTGAGCACCATAACAGGACAATATCGTTTCAAGGACGCAGATTCCAAACATCGCCTCGACAAACGTTCATCGAGCAATCTTGCTACTTTGTTTTTATCCGAAAGAGACATCCGATATAAAATCCTACAAAAACAAAATCAAAGACCCACGAAAATAATACTTTAGCTAAAGGTAGTTTCCGGACTAGATGGTAGCCCAATTAACATCAACATAATATGCCCAAATATTGTTCAAAATACAAGTAAGTTCATCTGAATAATTCAGTAACGACACATTTTGAATATTGAATCTTCAAGAGAGAATTTGCTCAGTGCATCAAATCATCATACATGGATCTTTGATCTTCGATTACATAACTAGAGGGGCAAAAAAAGAAGACGAACTCTAACGTAACGATCAACAGCCCAAAAAAAAACACCACAGGAAAAGTAGCAGAAAATAAGATTGAACTTTCACAATCATCATATCATATACATAACAAAGTGAGGAAGCTCTTATGATCTACAACCGCATTCTCCATATAATTTCAAGTTACAGAGGAATGAGACCATATTCTACAAGTGTTTCTCACCAAGCGGTGTGCTAACCGATCTGTGAAGATGGCATTTTCCAACGTCAGCATGGACTGCTCTTCCATGTGTAATAGTGTTCAACTATCTATACTGGAAATTCAAGTCCGGTTCGTACCCACGACTTCCACGGTTATGACTAGGAGAAAAAGGGTGGGACTGATTTGAGTTTGCACGGCGCTCCATTTCTAGTAGCCTTCGAAAAGCCTCAGAAGGGTTGCCTCCAGAATTGACATCTGGAGTCAATTCAATCACTAAAATTAGATTGAAATTTATAGACCCTAAAATCTCAAAGAAAATGACTATTTTAGGACTAAGAAGTATATGCCGAGTAGCCTATGTTTTCAATTGTAATTTATGAGATTCAACAGTAATAGTTAGGTCAAGTAGGAACTACTGAGGAACCACATATTAAGAATCACTACAAAAGAGTAGGCTGAGAAAAATAACTAATTGCTCGTGCTAAGATCTCATACAGTAAGCAACTAATGTCCTGCTTCCTGGGTGAAGAAATTCTTAATTGTAGATATTTAAAATGCATACAAGACCTCCTATAAATATAGTGAACAACCAAGTGGAATTCTTCAATATTCTTACGAGTTCACAAGTTTAACTATTAATTCTTCTCGCTATTTTTAGAGGAGAAATACTCATAAGAAAACGTAAAACAATGGCCACAGGTAGATAAACTTTTTTCTACAGTTCTCCTTACTCGATAGTTAACACTAGGCATAACCCTAACAATTATAAGCTCAAGTTAAAAGACAAGACAAGACAAGGGTACCCCAGTTTCATCTATACTCTAGAGTTAAATCATAGTTGTAAAATTTTACCTGGAAGGGGCATCCCACGGCTGCCAATATTTGGTGTACTTGGCCCAAAAGGGTAATTTTGTATCTGATTCATGTCCTGTAAAAAGTAAGTGGCCTGATTTCCACCCCTTGAAAAGTCGGGTAACATGTGAGGAGGATGGTTTCCCGACATTTGCATCTTCTGATGCAAAACTGAATGATGTGGTGGAATCTCGAATCCTGCAACCCTAACACTCTGGTGAGGAAAAGAAGGCATATTTATATTTGACTGAATTTGATGATTGGCAAGAGGATCGTGGTTAAATATGGTTTCAGGACCCAGTAACTTCATCTGTGAACTCATGTGAGCAGGATGCGACTCCAAGTGATGATACAATGGCCTCACTTGAGACATTTGTGGAGTCTGAAACTGTGGCAATGATTGCTGCATCTGACGACTGCGATAGGGAATGCGAGGCTCCAAATGTTCATAAGGATCGCGTAAAAAGTGTCGGTTTTCTGGGCCTTCCATAAGTTGTTGATCTTTAACAGAGCTGATAGCTGCCAGTTTGTCCATTATGTCAACATGTCCATCCAAAGAAGAGTTCATGTTGTTACTCGAACTGCCAATCGACATAAACCTTGACATCCAGTGATCATGAGGATCACTCGAAGAAATGGAGCTCAATTCAGTAAGCGGAGTTTCACCACCCTCTTGAAACCCAATGTGCTTTGGGGGAGCTTCTGTATGATGCTTTGATGAAGTTATATCAGTTCGGGAACCATCAAAGCCACTCCAGTTCTCCACCTTACTCAGCTTTGTCTGCTGTTTGTGATTTAATGCCAAAACACCATAGTCATGACTTGGTGTTTGCAGGCTAAATTCGTTATTTCTAAGAGAAGGAAGGCCATTATCTGAAACCGGAAAAGGTAATCCAGGAGGCTCTGGGGCATCAACTTGAGCAGACCCAGTTGAGCCCCTTTGCACAGAAACAGGTGCTTCAACTGATTGTAGCTCCTTCATAAAAGCAGTTCCAAAGAGTGTTTCAAGCGTCAGGGTGTTTACCGAACTGGGGACATTGCTATTGTTCTTTTCCCATTTACGCTTATTGGCTGTTGTCTCATCATTATATTCTTGAGAACCTGATATTTTATCTCCTATATTGGTATCAACACCAGAGTTTACATTCAGTTCAATTCCCTTCTGCAAAAGAGAAAGCAGGTGTATAGATGCATGACCATCAACATGTGCATTTTGTTGTTCAGTATTTGCACCACTTGCACTCCAACCTTTTGAGACTGGAGCAGCTGTATTTTTTGCACTGTACTCCGATAAAATTGATTGTTCAAGGTCTTCACAGGTAAGCACAGCCGGAATGGCCTCCTCACTGTTGTTAATGCTTAGCTGTTTAGCGATCCCATTATCAGTAGAGGTCATGTCTAGTTTAAACTCATCTGATTGTTCCAAGGTTTTATAGGAGAAATCAGGTGGAAAGCGCTCAGCAGCTTCTGAGTCAGAAACTTGACATCTACCTTTATCACCACTGACTATCAATGATAATAAATCATTTGGCCTCCCAGACGACATATCAACAGGCTTTGCTTCTGAAACAATTTGAAGATAGAAAAGGAAAAACAAATCAACACAATAGCTTCAGAACTTTTTTCAATATAGAAACTAAAGTACTTAAACCATCAAACCTTCATGAAAAAACCATTGGGTAAACTTTGAGGACTGGACAGTGTTGGGGCGCCATGTATCATCCGCTTTACTATCATGATGCTGAACAAGAAAACATCCAATGTAGAGTAAGTAACACTATGCACAACTCGCAGTCACATGGAAAGACGAGTAAACATCCTTTTTTTGGACCTAGAAGTGATAAACCACCTTACATACCCAACTACTATCAGAAAAAAAACCGGAAGACGGGATATCTGAACAAAATGCACTAGTCTGAATATATCAACAAGAGCAAAGAAATTGGTAAACATAGGCACAAGAAAACTTGTACAGACAACAGAATCTGTTAAAATATAAATTTGGTAAAGTAAGAACACTGGTAAAAGATTGATAATCACTCCACACGCACATGGTAAGTTTAAGGTGAACGTGAAAAAACAAGAATTGATGGTGGAATCAAGAAGGATAACAGTGAAGGAAACAGAATGGGATAGGAAGAATCATGGGACACCTGCATGTCAGGTCAAGATTCACTTAACCATTCATCTGCAATCAAGCTTGATTCCGCAACAAAGTGATTTACCTTTTTGTGAATGCAAGATCTTTGACAAGCCATTGCATTGCTCATCCCACTGTGCATATTGCTTTGCACCAGAAATTTAAGAGAAAAGGGAATCCCCAGTTTTCAAATTTGCAAACACTTATTTTCTACCATAAATTTCAAGACGCAGAATTAATCATTGAACAGTGAGATGCTGCAATCTATAAAAGATTGGCAGGAATCAGATAAGACACACGCCACATTAATGCATTCATATTTTGAATCACCTCAGCTGAAGTAGGACCACCAGCATTCATGGACGATGCACTGCCAAAAAAGTTTTCCAAAACAGAAGTTGAATAATTTTGGTTGGATTCACCAACAGTATCCTCTGATATTTTGGAATCGAGTTCGACTATCCCAAAGTCGTCCAGGGTTTGATGAACATTGAAATGACTAGAAGTGTAAGATAACTCGTCTTCCATGCCACGTTTCGGTGTGGACACATCTAAAATTGGACGTAAATTCATATTTTCATCTTTGTTTAAAACGTGTGAATGCTTCATTTTCTCTTCAGGCTGCCCATCGACCAAATTGATCTCCTGAGACAACTGTCGCTCTGAGCCATCGGCCGTCCTATTCTGAACAAGGTTGTCTTCAGGATCCGAGAGGCCTACCCCTGTTATAGGTTTCCTAACCTGTAAAATGCAAAATAGATATGAACATTCAGAACGACAATAAAACACATCAACAAATTTTATTGGTTTCATGATATGGGTCTAAACTTCAAAGAAAAAGAATATAAACTGTCTTAAGAGAAACCTCCCATTAGTTTGCAACGAAAGAAATCACAAGATACCAAAGTAAACAAATCAAACAGCAAATATCAAGGAGGTAGGCACGTATAGAGAGATAAGGGATTTATGTCCCATCCCAAAGCATCCAATTAACGGAAAAGAGAGATCTAATCACGCAATTAAAGAGCACATAAGTATAAAACAAAGCCCATTAATAAGATCATGAATATTATTAAAGTCACTTGAAGATGTTTCAAAGTATATCTGCATCTCTAATCAACGAAACATTAACGCAAGGCAATGTTGAACTATCATACCTCTGACAAAGGAGGCTGAATCAAAGATTTCACACCAGAATTCTTATCAAGAACATTGTTTTTAAAACCAGGCGGAATAAGTGGTCTAGATGCAGGAGAGTGTGAAGCAAAAGAAGATTTCACTAGATCATTACTAATGATCGGAATTGCAGCAGCGACCTCCAACTCATTTTTCCTCACAAAATGTTCTCTTTCCACTTTGCTATCATCCAAAACTTCACAAAGGTCTGAGACACCATCTTTCTGCTTCTCCCGATTCAATTTTTGCTTCTCCTGTAGAGCCTTCTGCTGTTCTTTCCTCATCATCTCAAAAGAGGCTGAATTGAAACGAGAATGTGACAAAAAAGAAACTATTCAAAAGTCAGCATAATTACATTGAGCTACACACAATTCCAATAAGAATAAAACAACACCTCTTCTCTTCTTCTCCTCCTCTGCTCTATCCTCTGTAGTACACTCCATTGAACCAAAAGTTTCATCATTGTGGGAGTCTGTGTCCCTTCTCAAATGAGGCACGGCCTGAAAAAATTAGAAGCGACAGAAGATCAGTCAAAGGCATACAAACATCATTTATATGCATAAGAATAACAATGATTACCAGAAACAGGAAACAAGTAAAAAGGAAATCCAGGACAAAATATTTTAAAAAATACAACCTAAATGAAAATGAGCTATTGGAACCTGTTGAATATTTGCAATGTTTAATTAACCTTGTATGGCCGTGGAGGATGATACGGCTCATTGCTCTTGCTAAATTGATAGTACTCATTTGTTCGCATCTTTGGGGCCGACATCCCAGCTGCGTTTCCAAATGGTCTGGGAAATGAACCGCTACCAAGGAGCCCATCATGTTCACGAGTGTGCCAAGACCCTCGACCTTGATTGCCGCTATGCCTTCCAGAATCTATAAGATAAGTGATGAATCAAGAATATTGAAACAATTGCCCACAAATGATGAGGAAAATTAAATTTGCAGTTTATTAACATGAAGCCAGGTTAACCACAGATGATTAGACAATAACTAAGTTCACTAGAGGGTTTGGACTAAAAATAAAATAAATATTAGAGATAGAAATATGCCTAGCAGTCACTCCACTCCTAGCACTCCCTATTTCTCAAAGTCATGGACCTCACGGTCAAGCAATACTCGAATCAAACACCATAGTTTAAGTAGGCATTAATAGATTACAAGTACGGTTTTTTTACGATAATCCAAGTAGACCTCCCAGGTACACGTCACAGTAACACAAGCCTGTTTTCTTCCCTACTGTATAAAACTAAAGGAACCAACAGGCAAGACATCAGCCCAGTTGAGGAGTCCAATCAAGACTAGTACACTAGTAAAGCCTCTCAAGCTCAAGGACCACTCAACTACTGCTTGTGGAGACAATGAGAGACATATAACAGAGCTCACTCCGTGAGAAGGCAAAGCCTATGGCCATCTACAACGGACGATTATTCACTCATGACTCACCTAAAACTATCTGTTGCGTCAACTTGTAATGCAAACACAAGCTACATTATGCACATTGACTAACAGCCCTTTCCGAGGTCTCCTCTCAAAGTACTAATGTTAACCCAACCCAAAAGACTAGTTTATTATGTCATATAACCTCTTAATTTAAAATACTATCTCAATCACTTATGAAGACAGCATATGGCAATGGCATATAACCGTTTCATCAGCTAAAGTCTAAACCTACGAAGAAATGACGAACAGAACCTGAATCCCTGTCAGATTGAGAATCACTGTCTCGATCACTCCTCCCTGAGGAGCGGCTTTCCCATTTTCCATGAATGCCTCTAGAGTAATTACCAGAATCCCCTTGAGTAGGTGGAGATGAGCCATACTGGTTCCGTCTGAGACCCTGCAAGGGTAAGCTCCCAGGAATTCTTGGTCGATCTGGTATACTTTTTGAGGAGTCCTCAAACTCACTGTCACAAATCCAACATATATACGAAGTTAAAACATGTGTGGTCAATAGTCATGCATGAAAAAAGATAGAAATTTCAAGCAAGAAACATAACAAATTTCACTAAAACAGAGTGTTATTTGTGGGTTCCATGACAACAGAGTGTTATTGTGGGTTCCATGACGTAACTAGCATTCAGTTCTCACCTAAACAGTGATTCATCAAATCCACTTGGCAGCCTCTTGCAGATATCCAAATTACTCAAAGACAGTAGGAACTCCCTCGTATATGATAGCTTAGGATCCCTGAAACATCAAAGAAATCCTTCGCTATTTACCCCAAACACATATATAATCAAAACCATGGATAAAAAAAACAGCACTTAGAAAGTAAGGTAATTACTTTAAAACTACATTGACATTTCCATAAGCATCAAAACCATGGATAAAAAAATTCAGCACTTAGAAAGTAAGGTAATTACTTTACAACTACATTGAAATTTCCAGAAGCATCATGCGGGTACCTTTGATCTTCATTTTCTACGCTCATTCTGCAGTTCAGAATTATAAATAACTTCTCCGCAATCTCAGCCACAATCTCTTCAAATTCACCAAATCTAATCCAATTGAGTATAACTCATACGTAATGAAAATAAATCCCAAACTCAAACAAAACACTTCACATTTCCGTATTTTAAAATAAACCCTTTCATTTCATTGAGCTAATTTAGTACGTAATCAAGTCAATGCTGTCAACGTTCCAAAAAACAGAAATAACGCCTCAAGAAACTAATTTCAAGCTAAAATCAACAAATGATCCAGCTCAATCATTACCCAAGCCCCAATACCACAAAATCCAATAAAAATTTGGAAATCAACCCCCTAATCATCCAAAACCTAGAACGCTAAACCTCATCTATCAACAAATTTTACACCCTTCGCTTCCGTTGCAATCTAATCTATACAAAATCTCAAACATAGGGTTCGGCTGCTACGAGAACGAAAATAGAGTGGGAAAGACAAAAAATATGGTACAGAATTTTCTCAATCTTTTCCACATACTTTTCTATCAAAAATCTAGGCAAAATCGCAAATATTCACCACCACATCTACGCATATGCATATACAAAATTCTTGGTACATGTATGTATCAGTGAATACATTGTATTTCTAGGTTTTGTTTGTAAAAAGGGCGAAAGAGCGTGGGATAGTGATTTCTTTTTTTGTAAACGGGATGAAGTAATGACGTAGGCGAAAACAATTTATAAAAGCTCGAAGGTAGGAGATCGTGCACTCGCTCTATTGTGCGCGTGAACGGTACACATATCAGGATGGGAAAAATTAGAATGGCCAATTGGTCTATATTCTAAAAGGGGTAAGCAAAAGTTCGATTTAACCAAAATAATCGTTCGAACCGAACTAATTCGGAAGTTCAATTCAGCCGATTCGAAAAATAGATTAAAATTGTTAATTAAAAAAATTGGGCTTGGGCCACAATGCTACTGGGCCTTGTTATCAAATAAATGTCAAAATTTGCGTTGAATCTGTTGCAAACTATTCCAATTTCCTAACCATAAATCAAATCCCCTCGGTGGCCATTCCCGTGAGGCCGTGACACATATTACACTCTTCCCTTGATATTCTCAAAAGTGGTACACAATGAACCTGTGGTTCTTTTTTTTCCCATAAAAAATCAGTTATTGGTTTTATTTTTCAAAAAATATTGGTTATTTCGGTTACCGATCGAATTAATCGATCTTTTTTATCGGTTCGGTGAAATCAGTTATTAAGTAATAAAGTTCGGTTCGGTTATTATGAAAAAAAGTTCGATTTAATCAGTTAAACGAAAGATCGGTTCGGTCGGTGACCGAACCGAGCGATTGCACACCCTTAATTGTAAAAGGGATGGCAACTGCATTCTTTTGTGTGCGACTCTCATCTTTAAAGCTTCCCCCTTTGCTTTGTATATATCATGATTTATTGTCTACTTATATTGTGTTTGTGTTGCTTGGTAGATATGTTTTTATTTGTCGTTGTCATGTGGTGTCTGTTTCTCGTGTTCCTATTTTGTCTTGTTGGTGGTGTTCTTTTGGTTTTATGTCACTGCTCGGGCATTGTTTGGCTTTGACTACTAAGCTTCTAGGTTTTTGCGCCATCCAATAACTTTCATTGGTCGACGGATTTTCGTTCGGGATTTGGATACGAGAGTTTGTTCGTTTGATAGTCTTATATACATTTTTGTCTCTCGTCTATCCGCAATTTTAACTTCACGTATCTTGGAAGACCGTTTACATCTTCGACATTATGCTGTGATGATTGGTTTGAGGGGACACGGTTTAGCTTTGATGATCATTGGATAGTTCTGGTCAAGCTATTGCATATCTGATGTGAATTTTATAACAATTACACCTTTTATTTTATCTATTTATCGGTGCCTATGCATAGGTCTCTGCTGGTCTTTCCCTCTGAATGATTGTTGTAATTCTGGTATTTTTGGTTTGTTTTCATATAATCCATGTTTTATGTTTAAAAAAAAGTCGGAGCTGAATTTATTGGATAGAATTCAGTTTGATTCTCCAATGTTTTTTAAAAAGAAAAATTAGGGGAATGGGAGGACTCGAACCTGAGATATCTTACATTGGAAGTAGATAATTCTCAAATGTTTCCAAGTTCGATTGATCATGGTTCAACAATTAAGGTAAAATAATCATGTAATATAGTTAATCTTGAGGCGACTAATCAGATCTAAACTACGTATAATCCATTCTTTAACTTGAGGCGACTAATCAGATCTAAACTACGTAGGATAGAAATATTCTGATTCTCATGTTCATTCTTACCATTTCTTCAGTTTTAGAGTTATTAAGATGTCTAATCATCATTAAAATCCTAATAATACATTTTATTTCGTTGAACACAATTCACATGCTCTCAATTTATAATTTCAATTATATCCATCAATATTATTCATCAGTTGAAAACTAAACTCATAAGATCAATATAAAACAGTAAACAACCTGATTTCAAACTAAAAGAGGTAGAATTCTGCCAAGTACTAAAATTCACTGAACTCTCAATCTCAAGTCCCAAACGATGATAGAAACGCAAATCCCAAAGTATCATGTAAATTTCAACCAAAACTACTTAGACATGCAGCAGCTTAAACGATCAAAATACCCAGCATAAACGCAACATCTACAATTCTCCCCCAAACAGCAGAAAACCAAAGAAGCAATCCAAAAATGACACTGAGTTACATGCAATTCTCCTATACAAGATTAAATCAATCTAAACAAGGATTTCCGTTAATTATTAATTGACTAACCCATCTGTAAGGACCCTAGTTCCTTAAGTGCGGGTTAAAGGCATAATTAGAGCTAACATGCATTATCAGAGTATAAAAGTTCGTGTTGAGACTTTGAGCCTTAAGAATTACATGCCAAGTTAAGGACTTTCAAATGGATTAATTACATTTTCTAACAATGAATGTTATTCATTATAGTTTTACACTACTCCTAGAGTAGACACTATACAAAATAATCATGTCCTTCCTTATCAAAAGCGTTCTTCACAAGCTCACCGTCTCAACCCGCCTTAGCCCCTTTATCATGCCAAAATGTAACTACAATGACAACCCCCAAAACATGAGCATATAATAATCCATATTCAACACAATATGAATATAAGGCGTAAATGCATAAACCGTAATAAAACACTTCCTGTTTTTCCCCATACATTTTAAACGCTCCTTTTTTTGTTGTCCCTGTACCATAACTCATGAGTATAATCAATAGATTATTTAATGGTTCACACATGTCATGACATAACACCATTTCATTAACACCAAATACCAATCCCTAGTCTGTTATAATAGTGTATTTTAATGCACCTCGCTTGTCATGACAACGACACTAATACCCCTCGCTTCGACATATTAGCGGCATTGAATAACCTCGCGCAAATGCGACATGCGGCAACACCCTCGCTTCAACATTTGGCGGCAAATATTCTTTCTTCGCTACAATATGGCAGCGACAAGTATTTTATCATCGTTTCAAGTGACAGCGACAAAGCATTAAAATCATCACCATTATAACCATGACTCATGGGATGTGCACCAACAATCATCATATGCATATACAATCATCATGCATAATTCAACATGTATTTGCATCCGCCATGCACAATTCCATATATACTCGCATCCACAATGCATAATCAATGAGTATAATAGATACATGTACCGTTGGGTGCCCGTACGTCTTCTACGTACCTTTCCAAAAGTAGGATGTGGTAGGACTTCACTTCCTTGGCTGTGTTGCCACCTGGGATGGTTATACACATTCACACAAACCAATATTAGAACCCAATAATAGTCCAATACCAAAAATCTCACAAAAATAACCAAAAACATACTTTTTGGTGTCTCGCGATCGATCGCCATAAAGCCCCGATCGATCGCGAGATCACACTGTCTCGGCCAACAAAAATTTTCAATCCGCGATCATTGCTGAGTTTATGCCGATCGATCGCGGCCTCGCCGCGGAAGGCTACTGCCGCCTCCCCCGATGCTCGCGATCGATCGGGAGAATGTCCCGATTGATCGCCAAGACCTGTACATTCGATTTTCGGGCACTATTCACATTTCTTCTTCCCCACATCACACCAACTCAAATACCATTAATTCAACAACACAAAAACACCATAAACCTCTAACATACACCACAATACTATCAAAAATCCAACATCCAACCAAAACCAACATCAACCCAATACAAAAATTGTAATGCCTCGATTTGTGTTATACACGTGTGATATGATTATGGTGTAATTATATCAATTGGTGGTATGATATTGGGGGTTCGGGTGGAACCAAGAATGAATTAATACATGTAGCAAATGATATATGACAATGAATGAAATATAGGACAATACATGTATAGTAGAATATAACATTGGTGTACATGTAGCATGCATTTGAAGGTGCATTAGAATGTATATGTGAGTTGCATTCCATAAGACATTTGCCATGAGTTTGAAGGGAATTACATGTGCATGTGAGTTTAGAATTAAAGGTGAGTATTTAGATGTAAAATCAGATTGTAAACACATAACTCACCTAAACTCACCTACAAATCTCTACATGTTCTTTGGAAGCTTTTGAGGGTGTGATTTAGAGTTTCACTTTCAAAGATCTTTATACACTAAGGGTGCGTTTGGTTCGAGGATATGATAAGTGATGGATAGATTAAAAAGTGGATAATGGGTTGATAAGTAAACTAATGGATAAGATATATTGCGCTTGGTTCGTATGATTAATAAAGTATGATAAGTAATATTGTGTTTGGTTTACTTGATAATTAGGTGGTATATATTAATTTTATTCGTAAAATGACAAAAATACCCCCGAATAGTTTTACACTTATTTTTGTTATTTTATTTCAATTAAATTTAAATTAATCAAAATAAATTTATTCATGTTATTTAATTATTAATAAAATATTATAATTAATTATTATTAATCAAAATACCCTCGAATAGGTTTTGCACCGAACTTTTACATAAACAAACAAAAATTAGTATTCGCAGCTCGTGTCCGAAACATATACTTCCATTTTGATGTCAATACATAAATCATGGACATGAATTTCAAGTCAATATATACTTGCAATTTCAAGTCTGCCATGCATTTTCAGAACACAATTACAACTAGCCAAATAATCTTCCATCAAAGTAAAACACAGTTAGGCTTTAATATACTACAATGTTTGCTTCAATATATAATCATACTATAAAAGTTTGTTCAATACACATATGTACTCTGGAGATAGACATACACATGTACAAAATGATCTAGTATCCAGTGTTCGTTCACCACCTACACACCATAACACATGTACAAAGTCTTTAATCTCAATCAGGATCCCGAGATATAAGACCACTAAATTTGTACCCCGTATATTTTGTTTTAGACCTACTTAATCTGAAACCCTTTAATATCATTGTATCGATACAAAATTAAAAATAATATTATTTTATTTAAGTTTATTAATTTTTTAAAAATCTTTTTACAAAAAAAATTGATTTAAAAGTTTTTTTGATCAAATTAAAATATTTGTACATTTGCCTCATGGCACCCACCCCCAATTTTTTCTTCTCTTCTGCATATTACTACACTCGTTCTCATTTATACTATCTCAATTCTACACCACATATTACCACACTTGAAAATCATGAACTTAAATTATTGAAACAAAATCACTTTTCATTTATATTTCTTTAAATATAATTTTTTCACAAAAAATTTCACTCAACCAATAAACAAATTGATGATTAAAACAGAAGTTTTTATTATTTCTGTTAATTGTCGTTGCCACCACTAATGGGTTCCTTGGCTTTCAAAATTTTTAATTTTATTTGTCAAGAGCATAAAATTGTTTTTGCTCCTCGAAGAATTTTTAAGAAGCAAAATAAGTCTCTTCAGCTTGGTGATATTTTTTTTAAAATCAAGAGGGTACTTTAGTAAATCTTGTACCTAATCATTATTTCTGTGCAAATGGGGATGTAGCATACCACTTAGGAGACGGGATGTGTCATCAGCTGCTTATATGAATAGTACAGCTTTTTACCGGGCCTAAAGATAAATAAAAATTGAACCAAACATTAGATAAAATTGGATTAATAATGTAATCCAACCCTTATCTCACACACCAAACATAGCCTAAGAGGAAGTGCTATATTTGGTAAGGAAGTTAAACTTTCAATACTTGATCATGCCATTGAGAAATTCAACTATTGAAGCGATCGATCGCTGGCTTTTGACCGATCGATCGCTAGGGTTACTTGTTTGGACCGATCGATCGCTAGGGTGACCGATCGATCGGTAGACTTAAAATGTTATATTTTTGTAGAATTTGATTTTAATGCCTATGATAACATGATATATTATTGGCATTGTTGTAGCACCATCACAGGGGACATGACAACGAGGCAATTAGCCAGGGACGACTGATTTATCTCGTTTGTGTCGCTTTCCAGGTACGTGTTGACGTACGGAGTATAGATATGATGTGATGATGATGTTATGGTTTTGATATCATATGATTTATGTTATCTTGTGTCATATGATTGGTAGTTTCATATGCATGTACATACATGGATTTCATATGATTGGGATGGAGGCCTTGATAGATATGTGTATATGCTTTGGTGAGATCATTGCCTCGATAGATATGCCTGGTGTGGTATATGCTTTGGCTGGGATCGTTGCCACGATAGATATACTACATATGCTTTGGCTTGAGAGATATACGCCTGGTGTGGGTATATGCTCTGGCTATTGTCACAGATGAGCATGGTACTATGATATGTGCTGCTAATATGAAGATGTGATGTGGTTCCACTGACATATTGAGCTGAATAGGCATATCATATGGGGCTCGTGATAATAGGGTGATTATTGGACATGTCATGACATAATGCATTTGTGGATGCATGATACAGAACATTCACGTTAGATGATTTATTGTGCTTTATCATTGATATTGATATTGTGTTTTGATATTGCACTGAGATACTTGTTCTCTATACTCATTGTGTGAATGTTTCTGTAGGGACTCATAGAAGTGGGGAGACGGGATGTGAGTCATTTTCCGCTGCGAGCTGAACCACTGCCTAGGAGTTATCTTGGATTAGGTTGTTACTTGTACATGTGATGTATAGTTGGTTAGGTTTTTATAACCTTGTAACAACTTAACTAGTTAAAAACTCTTACTCAGTGTATGTTTTTACTTAATTCAGACTCACGTATGTATGTTAAGATACTAGATAAATGGATTAAGTAATGAGGACCCCACAAAAATAAACCCATTTCAAAACAATCAAAACCATTTCAAAACCAAACCAAACACCAATGAGGTATCCATACCTCTTGGGGACTCCAAATCCTACAAATAATCTCACAAACAAGACTTTTGCAAGGATTTCCCCTCCACTTTCAAGCCAAAAACGAAATAGAGAAAGGGTTAGGGTTGGGAGAGTGAATTGGGGATTTGGTAAAGTGAAAAGTGAGGTGGGGTTAGTGGGGTATAAAGGTGGGGGTTTTAATTAAAATATGTACCCCAATAATTACCATGATGTATAAAATACTCCAACATGATATTTTATAAGCGTTTTAGCAAAATGCATCAAAATTTCAATTAAAACAATGCTTCACCAAATAATTATCAACCATCATAATTAAATAATAATAATACCCAATATCCCAACATGCATAACATGCACCCCGAAATGCACCACCAGATCATGTGACTAAGCATTTCACCAAGATAATTAATTCCAACACATAATTTAATTATCACCATAAATAATCACATAAACATAATTAATGCCCAAATTGCAATTAATTATTTCGGGGATATCACACCATCATTTCAAACATTTACCCTCAAAACCTGAAAATCGATTGTATTCTAACATGCATGAACATCGATACCCACAACAAGACAAACTTGAAAGAAATCTGTAAAATCTCCAACATAATATTTAACTAGCTAAAGCATGGTTTAAACTATTTAATCATTGACTAATTAATAACATAGAACCTCCTCCCTCAAACCCCATAAAAACCGATCAACATTCCCCAACCAACAACAATGAAGAAATCGCTTCAATCCAAAATGCCAAGGAAATTACATGCAATCCTCTCAAACATGATTAAACAAGCTAAAACATGATTAAAATGGGTAAAAACGATTATGGAAATGAACCAAGAACTCATCACCCCAAACTCAAGAAAAAATCGATCGAACCTACGCACATGCATCGGTAAAACTTGACCAAAACTCCATAAAATTGCAGGGAAAGGATGATTAAGGGACAAGGGAGGATTACCTGAACAATCTTTGATGGTTCTTGGTATGGAAATGACCGCTGGTGAGAGAGGGAGGTGGTGGTGGTTCGGACTCGGCGAGTAGCGGTCGGACGGTGGCAGGCGCGGCGATTGAGCAGCGAGAAACGAAGGTGAGCGAAAACAGAGAGGAGGAAGGAACAAAAAGAAATCGGGTTCTACTTCCCAAAACTTAAAGCGTGAGTTTAGCGTTTTAAGTGTGTGTAAAATGTGTCCTACACACAATAGTAGTTGTTCTCCGGTCCATGTATGTAGATCGAAGTGTCGCCTATGTACTGATAAATTAAATTACAATCAACAATTGAGATTTATACCCACTACTAAAACACACAATTAAATTCTTCATTTTAATGATTTATTTTTTAAAAATATTGTCGAAGTTTATTTTACCTTTTCAAAAATATGTCATGTTCCGATTAAATTGTCAGTTGGCATTCACATTGTCAATTTCACTTAAAATTAATTAATTCCAAATTAATTATTAATAAATTCCCAAATTATATTTAATTAACATAAATCAAATATCGGGGTCTTACACTTCTTCCCCACTTAAACATATTTCGTCCTCGAAATCACAAACATAAATCCAGCTCAGCGCTGAAAACAGTATAAGGATCAGAATACACGACAAGATTTATTGAACACAATGAAATAGGTATATATCCTTGCGATCCAAAATGCAAACAAGATGTTTAACACAAATGTGCAATTCCAATCTCATCAGGCTGAAAGACGTGATAACTTCGATTAATATAGTCGCAACATAGCAACATGAAGAAAAAAATACATCGCGAGAGACCGATAAAGCCGGTGACAATGCCAATCTATAGGCAAGATTTCCAATTCGATCTCGGATCTTGTATGGCCAACATAACAAGGTGATAGTTTGCCTCGCATGCCAAAACGATTAGTGTCTCTAACGGAGGAATTTTCAGAAACATATGATCACATATCTGAAATTCTATGGGTCGTCTTCGTTTAGAAGCATAACTAGCTTGACGATCATGTGCGGCCATCATCCGCTATCTGAACAACTGAATCTTATCATTCGCTTCTCTTATTATATCAGGTCTATTCAACTGGTTTTCATTGATTTCTATCCAGAATAAAGGTGATCTACATTTTCTCTCCTCTGAGGTTTCAAAAGATGTCAAACCTTTGCTCGTATGGTAGGTATCAATATAGGAACTTCAATTAATCGCACAACTTCATGCCCTCCAAAGTTAAAAATCAACAGAGTCATATACATCTTTCGTATTCCGGGTAGGTACTGTCTTTACAGTCATGTACTTCATGAATAATTATCGAGGTTAGATCAGAATTATCAGGAACAACTTATCAACCATTAAGGCGTAAAAACTATCAGAAGGTATGTGAAAGCAAAAAGGATATCCGGAAGATACAAATTCTTAGGATTTCTGAGTTTGAACATCACTCGTTAGACTAATCTGATGTTTAGAATAAATTCCGACTCAACTTGAAATGCTGAGACAAAGATAGAATTTCTGGTATGAGTGAAAAGCTCAGTCAAATTAGAGCTATCAGTATGCAATTGGTGCTACGAACATAAGCTAGAATAGACTCGTAGACTTTATGACTAAGGACAACCGTCAACATTCGTTCGTCTAGGATGATATTGAGCTTCACCATCGCGATCCTTCAAAAGATTCATCAACATGTGTTGCCTCGTATTTAGATCGGAATAGATATTTTAAGTTCTTGTGGTCCGAATAAAAACAAATTTCCCTCGTATAATTAATGACGTCAAATTTTTAAAACAAAACATTTGTTACCAGTTCAAAACTATATATAGGGTCTCAAGAAAACAATTTCATACTCATCTGACCAAATACATTTTCAACATTGATGTGTCAGTCGAGTAATAGGTTTAGCGCTTTTCAAAAACAAAACCTTTCGATCAATCGACATTTGGAATCCCGCTAAATCATGAAACATCATACCTCATGAACACTGGTAGGTCTTAACCAGTTTAACACTATTTTGACCTTATTTGAATCAACAGAAATGCTATGCCGAGAAATGACGTGGCCCAAGAGTATCGCTTCAATCATCCAAAATTTCGTTTAGATAGCTTGGCATAAGGAATCATTTTCTAATAGGAAATAGAGAGATCGATTCAGATATGGCCTAATTCATGTGGTGTCAGAATGAATGACAAAAACAGATTCGGTGATTAATTCAAAGAATCAAAGTTACGCTCGTCTGATCAGAGAAATAGCCGATTCGCTTGAGTTAATCACACAAAAGACGTGAGATCCTCATATTCTTCACTATCGATGGGAAAGGTCAATCCCGCTAAATAACATGATAGAAAGATTACCATCATGTGCAATCCACATTCCGGCTGTACAGATTGATCAGAAATATTTCACGTACGGAATCTGAGATACATGTTTCGGATATTCAACACGGCCTATTTTCATCGCGAAAGACTTTACAATTCGATCAAGAATTTGTCAAAGGATTCGACTCATCAAGTCCATGAAATATCAAGAATTAGAAGTCTCGTAGGACATAATCGTACTCGAGCAAACAAGATAGATTTAGGCAGATCTTGGTTTGGATTGACACCTGATAATATTTTCTTCTCGTAGACGCACAAAAATGTCCGAAGTAGATCATTAACATGAGACGATCATTGTTGAATTGTCTCAATTCAATAGCGAGTCAAGATCTCTTCATCGATATGCTTACCAATCTTCATTGTAAGTATCTTCGAAAGTTCCACCAGTTTAAAATTTTTCTCAAACTTTATCACAAATGCACGGAGTTTAAACTGAGTTACTGCTCATGTCCATGCAAATTCTATTCTTTCATATTACCCAAAATCTTCACTTCAGTTAATCTGAATTCCATAATAGTTCCGACTACAGTTTTGTGTACAATACTGCAGCCGCGTGACTTCCAGGTCTAGGTTCATACAACTTCTAATTTTTTTCAGAAATTTCAACTTCGCTTGAAACAGATTTTATGGTACATTTACGAAAAGTTCGTATATAATCATTTCATTAATGGTTTTCAAATATATCGAACCATTTTTAGCATTTATTTAATTATTTTTGCGCATCGTTCAATTCATGCTCCGGATGTACATCTGTACAATCTCTTATTATGTATGCTGATGAGTCACAACATTTGTACTTCATCCATGTTATTAACAAATAACAACTTAAAGCTTAATCCTTTTTCTTAGATATGAGATTTTCGAATAAATTACAAGTTAATTCATTTATCCTAAATTATTACTTCATTTTAGTCAAATTATGAAGTATCGTAATACAAAAGGAGTTTCGACTTAGACATTCTGCCGCTAAAATTCCATCTGCTCATATAATCCATTAACATCGAACTACTTAATGAAAATAATCGTCTGTAGATTCAATCATGCATCAAAGCAGCCATCTCATCATTAAATTTCATTTCAAAATTTTTGAGATACATGAGAATTTATCCGAAAGATAAGACTTCCCAAAAGCTCTTAGATCTATATCTCATATATTTGTATTTTCCTAACATCTCCTGATGTTTATATACAACTCATTCTTGGTGACAATATCACACATATATTCCATATTATCAAAACTAGTTTCTCACTATGTTTTCATTCAACATATTCATCAGTTCATTCTTTTAACTTTTTGTAAAAACAAAATACTCAAATCTCATTTCACTATAGCCATATTTCATTTTTTTTCAGCATCTCATTGCCGAAATCTAATGGCTCTATGTCCTGGAGATATCTCAATCACATCAGAGCAATTTCATTGCTCAAAGACATCTTACTGATTAAAATTTCACAAAAGAGTTTAAAAGTCTCATTTGATATGCATATTCTTCATTTATTCAATCTAATGCAGTATTCAGTCAATAATGATAGGTTTCGTAGGTGCTCGAGTGTAAACGCTTTCCCTACTAAGTTTTATCAAACATATGTATTGATATCGTGGTCAATATCAATACGACACGACTCAGCATACTCAATTATAAACAACATATCGACATTAACTATTTCACTCCAAATCATATAAGAGCAAATAAGTCAAATAAGTTTCAAATACATACGCACATGTTCATTCGTGTCTATTCAAAGTGTACACAAGACTCAAGAGTAGAACATTCCCAGTTTATGTTCTGATACAACTGTGAGGACCCGTTCCTAATCAAGTGTTAAATTATCACACGATGATTATTTATTTGTAAACAGCGGAAGATTATTTAAAAGTCCTGCCAACAAGTGGCTCTATAAATTTCGGCATAACCTCCGCGCACGAAGGACACCAAATGAAAAGCACCAAAATCATATCATTGTGCAGCAAGTAAATACATAATACCATAGCATGCATCATAGGCACCCAGCATATAATCCGTACTAAAAATATTTACATCATACCATATCATGCACAATAAGTCTCCAGCACACATTTCATACTTAAAGTGTTTACATAATACCATCAGCGGTAAGTAAACACCGAATATTAACAAATATTCAAGACTAAACTGAACTAAACTTAATTTACATAGTTAAACTATCCAGGACACACCCTGATATACTTAACTATCCTATGACTAGGAAAAGACAAAAATACAACCTTAGATAAGACTTCAACGAGTATTCCCTCTTTGGGATCCTGGTTACCTCTAGTACCTGCCATTGTCCAGACACAAAGACAACAACAGCCCACTTGGTGGTGAGCCAAAGCCCAATATGAAGCCATCAAGTAATTACAACATGCATCTATAAAATATGATATATGATGTAATGCATTGCAATGTAATGCAATGCATTTAATGTACAATGGATCGAAATCTCAAGATACCAAAATATAGGAGTCTAAAGAAAGGTATCATCAATCAATATCAAGCTCAAGCAGAGGGTGACATCACACACACTTTGCGCTAGGAGACTCATCATGTGCTGTGATCGTCATCTCTCGTGTCTAGGTCCGATAGCAACACGCGTGACTACAGTTACTACCTAAATTGTCTGTCATCGCCGTGCCCGTCGTCCCCGACACCCATAGTAAGTCAACTCATTCATCATCATGGATATCAAAGAAGTAGATAGATCAATATGATATGCCCATGTGTATGTCATATATCGATGTATATTTATCAAAATGATGTGTGTTAACAAAACATTTATTTCATACATCGGTATGCCAATCATGAATGCTGTGAATGCTCATAATTCAATTAAAATCACATAGCCAAGTAGCTTCACATAGCCAAGTAGTTTCACGTAATTCACGTAAGTTCAACAATTCATAAATCAAACAATACAGATACCTGTCGTATGTTACCAATCGCAACATACCTATTTCTTTCTTTTCTAAAGGGTGAATGTCGTCATTGTAGCTCGTGGAGCTCCAGTGTCATATGTTAATCTATCAAATTCATACAACACCATTTCATTACTTCTTTATCACTAAAATTACCTCAACATATGTATAATCTATTCTTTAACTTGAGGCGACTAATCAAATCTAAACTACGCAGGATATAAATATTCTGATTCTCATGTTCATTCTTACCATTTCTTCAGTTTTAGAGTTATTAAGATGTCTAATCATCATTAAAATCCTAAATAATACATTTTATTTCGTTGAACACAATTCACATGCTCTCAATTTATAATTTCAATTATATCCATCAATATTATTCATCACTTGGAAACTAAACTCATAAGATCAATATAAAACAGTAAGCAATCAGATTTCAAACTAAAAGAGGTAGAACTCTGCCAAGTACTAAAATTCACTGAACTCTCGATCTCAAGTCCCACAAACGATGATAGAAACGCAAATCCCCAACTATCATGTAAACTTCAACCAAAACTACTTAGACATGCAGCAGCTTAAACGATCAAGATACCCAGCATAAACGCAACAGCTACAATTTTCCCCCAAACAGCAGAAAACCAACGAAGCAATCCAAAAATGACACTGAGTTACATGATATTCTCCTATACAAGATTAAATCAATCTAAAACAGGATTTCAGTTAGTAAATAATTGACTAACCCATCATTTCAGACATTTACCCTCAAAACCCAAAAATCAATTGCCATATTCTAACATGCATGAACATCGATCGTTATTCCCTCAACAAGCTACAAGACATAGATCCAACCCACAACAAGACAAACTTGAAAGAAATCTTTAAAATCTCCAACACAATATTTAACTAGCTAAAGCATGGTTTAAACTAGTTAATCATTGACTAATTAATAACATAGAACCTTCTCCCTTAATAACACAGTAAGCACATTGCCCTAGCGACCATGAAAAACAAACTGATTTCTATCAAACCAAATACTCCACAAAACAAGAGCAAATAATTCAGTACCCATGGAGGTACCCTTCTGAATCACAAAAACCTATAAGTCAAAAATAGAGTTGCCCATGAAAGATTGGAAAAGAGGCCATATAGCTATGGATTGCCAAACATGTCGCGGTCGTTTGCAATGCCATAAAGCATGGAAAGTATTTTCTGGGAACAAATGGCATTGCGGACAAAGTTGAATCACGGGGATACTCCTTCGGGCCAAGTTAAAATAAGTAAGTAATGCGTCATGCATTGCACGCCAACGGTGTATTTTGACTTTACTAAAGATACGTAATTTTCATAGTTTACGATAACATTGAGAATATGATGATGGATGAGAGCCATTTGTCACGGGATGAGAGTTTCACCCAGATTTTCTCGAACCCGTGCGGCACTTGACTAGTAACCCCGCGTTGCTAGCAAGCCAGTCTTTCTACCAAGTTGGTTGCTAAAGTGCTAGAAAGAGAAAGAACACAAAGAGAGTTGTGGAGAATGCTTTGTATTACTTGAATGCTTGAAAGTTGGATGCCTACAAATGAACTCCTACATCCTATATATACATGTCCACCTCCTCAATGGATGGTGGTGATCTATTTGATCTAATGGTTGGGAAAGACCTTATAGGATCTTCTTCCATTCTACATATTTCTACCATTTTCTATGTACAAGATTCTACAACATCTACATGCTTCTATAATGTCCTATGTATGCTCCACAAGATTCTAGAATCCAAAAGAATGTGCAAGTGAAGTCAAGAGTCTTCCGGGTTTTGCTCCAAAGTGTTCTTCAAACTTCCAGAATGTCCCAAAGCCTATGTGAAATTACAATCTTGCCCTCAGTTGGAAAGAAATGAGTTTGAACCTCCGTAATGCTTAGCCGGCAAGATTGGGTGTAACACTGCGGGTCGTGACACACTGCTGTCTTCCAAAGGTGCTAAAGCCACCCTATAACCAGATTGCACATAATATTCACCATTGGAAGTATGGTGTCGAATCAATTTGTCTTGACCATGCATGAGCTGGATAGGTAAACGTCGTACTTCTTCGTGATCAATTGGCCATAAGATACAGGTGTATTATTTGCCAATTCCAATCTCCATGGATGTCACGTAAATCATTAATAGTTATATTTTCCCACTGTGTAGACGGAATTGTGATGGGTTTAAAAGAAAAAGGACGAAGTAGCCATGGATCCCTAAACACTTTGATAGAGGATCCATCACCTATTCACCATCGAAGACCTTTGCGAAGTAACTCTCTTGCCCGTAATATACTTCTCCAAACATATGAAGGTCAATTTCCAATTGAAGCTTGTAAGAATGACGTATGGGGAAAATATATGGCTTTAAATAACCTGGATACAAGAGCTTCACCTTTGTTGATCATTCTCCATCCTTGTTTGGCAATGAGGGCTTGGTTGAACTCATAGAAGCGGCAGAAACCCATTCCACCATTAACTTTGTGAGAGCACAGTTTTGATTTTGAAACCCAATGAATACAATTCTGAAGGTCAAATTTACCCCACCAAAATTTTGCCACCATCGAATGTAGAGCATTGCAGACAACAATCGGTAATCGAAAAACAGACATGGTATAAGTTGAGGTCGCTTGAACAACAGCTTTGATGAGAACTTCACGGCCTCCAGCAGAAAATAGATTTGCTTCCACCCTTGAATTCTTTTCCAGATTGAGACTTGAGGCCTTCAAAAGTTCGACGTTTACTCCGTCCTACAAAAGCAGGTAAGCCCAAATACTGGTCATGTGATTCAGAGTAAGCCATACCCAAAATATTAAAAACCTGAGCCTTCTGTAGACGGGTCATATTGGGGCTAAATGTAATGGCTGATTTTTGTAGATTGATGGACTGGTCCGATGCGCTGGCATGTTGTAGGAGGATATTCCGAATGGAAACACAATTGAAAGAATCAGATGTACCCATGAGAAGACTATCATCTGCAAAAAGTAGATGGGTTATAGAAGGGGCTGAACGAGCACATCGAATCCCCTTGAGTGATCCAATAGCAACATGAAGAACGGAGAGACCTTCAGTACAAAAAAGAAACAAGTAAGGGGAAAAAGGACACCCTTGCCTTAGTCCCATGCTGGGAAGAAAAGTAGATGTAGAAGCTCCATTTAAGCGAACAAAAAGTTGCATTGAAGTCAGGTAATTCATTATTCACTTACTGATTATTTTATTGATTTTTTTTTACAGACGGCATGTTTTAATAACTATTTCTATGAAAACTGATATTGAATAGTGATGTGATCCGTTATTTTACGTGTTCGGTAGAATTAAGTGTTTACGAAAAATAAAGGGAAGACACCAAGATTTTTACGTGGAAAACCCTCAAAACAAGGGAAAAACCACGGGACCTAGTCCAGTATAAAATTCCACTATAAATATTCCTCATTTACAATGTATTCTTGTACAAAATATAGACATGAAAAATGAAAAGAATAAAAAATCCTAGCCGATAGCCCTCCTTTTATAAGGCCAACAAGTCCATCTTTTGTAATCAAGCATTAATCCCTCACTTTCCTCCTTGAGAGAGGGAGTGCATCATGGGTGTCCAATCCCCCCATGTCAGCCTCCTCTTTGGCCACTAACTGCCCCACCTAAGCCTTAATCTTGCACTAATTATCGGTCTTATTCCCCTTAATTTGCTCCCATTAATGGCTCCCATGATTTGCCCCACTAATTGCCATTAACTGCTTCATTGTGTCCAGGAAATCCGGGTTGATTAACCGCTATAATCGGGTCTTATGCCGTTGTTTGATCACGTGGGACCGAACAGAGTATCGACTTCTTCGGGCATTATCTCTCTTCGGGCACTTTCTTTCTCGGCAATGATTTTACCCGATGTGGTCTAATTTCCCCACCACATCAAATAGCAATTAAGTACTTCATCCCTCTCATGTAGACCTGACCTGATTAGACGGTTCAACAAACTCGACCTTTAACATTCCTTGATGGTTTCGGTTATGGTTCATGAACCGTCGATTACGATTCCGGTTCATGTTACGGTTACGATTTGACCTTTATTTTTTCAAAAAATTAAAATTAAAAAAATTATTAAAATTTGAAAAAAAAAATGTAAAAAGCATTTTAATGCTTTTTTCTCCATGGATTAATCATAAAATAACGTGAAATAAATTCAAGCTCAAATAATCAAAACATGTAAGATATAAGTTTGATTGATATATATAAATTATAACACTCTATTTAGAACAACAACACTCTTATAACTTAGCGGTTGAAGCTAATTGTTAAAGTTGGAGGTCATGAGTTCAAATATACACTATAACACATGTTTTAAATTTAAATATGTAAGGAAAATTAAATAAACCCTTCAACAGACGGTTCACGGGTTAAAAAATTATGACCATTAACCGGCTCACCTATAGATGTGCCGGTTACGGGTCTGACCCGTCAAACCGTTGACGCAGTTCAGGGTCATTTATGACCCTTGGTCAGGTCGGGTCTAGTCCCATGCTTACCCATTGCCATCCAATGGTTGGCTTTTCAATAAAAATGTAGAGTTTGGTACTTGATTTTTTTGTTCCTGTAATTGCTTATCTAAAAAAGCTTAGGTAAAACTAGAAGCAGCATGTGATGTTTTTGGCTGTGGTGTCAATTTTGTAACAAATTAAAGTTTTTAAGCAGTTTATTTTATTTTAATAGCAAATATATAATGATTTTGCTTAAAAATAATATTTTTCAACTTTAAGCAAAAACAAAAATCATTTAAATAAGCAATTCAAAACACAAAACACTTGAAAGCTAAACAACGCAGATGAAGAATGCAAATTTCCTCGAAATTTCCATCAATGACCAAACTTTACAAGCCACCACATCGCTTAATTTTACGAGAATTTCTATAATTCAATATTCCACGCCTCGTGTCTTAAACATTATTATTGGCTTGAGCAAACATTTTTTTTGACCGGGAGAGAGATGTAAACATTTTTTGTGCGTAAAGCATGATTCAAACCCGTGTCTACCCAAAATAAGCAATAATTTTTTAGTCATGCATTTATTCCACGTGAAAATTACGAAAGACTAACATGTAATTTCACGCACTATGTTACATAATAACTCAATTCAATCCAGACCTCTTTCCATGTTGACCCAAAATATAATTTATATTTCATTAACATTACATAAAGAGTTCAAACAATTACAAATCAAATTGACACACAACAAATCACATCCAGTACTACTATTACCACCATACATCTAAATACATTGAACCAGAAAACACAGTACTCCATAGCTACACACTTCTGTATAGGGGAGCGTCCATTCTCATCATTCACCTAACAACTTGGCCTTTTACATTGTTGGTGGCCCGAACTTGGTCAGCGATGTTACCATCAATCCTAAGGTTAAAAAGTAAGGCGTCTCGCCCGGTTAGAAGAATTTGGAAGAAACTGTCTATATCCTTTGCAAGCAAATCGAGTCCTTGTGAAAATACTCTCGCTGATTTTTCTAAATCCAATGTGGCGTTTTCCAACCAGTCACGTTCAACAGGCTCTGCACCATCTTGCACGAAAGGGTGCACTTTCTTGACACCCATATCAACAGCTTCTAGCTCTTTCAATACCATCACCTTTCCATTAGAATATCTGCTTCTTAGTTCAGTATTTACAAATGTCTGAACCTTAGTATAAGCCGTGACCCACAAACAAGTATCAGGAACCTGTAGGTCCATCAATTTTTTCGAGGACCCTGAGAATGCAGTTGCAAAAATGCTGCATACAAAAAGGGTTATCACTTTCACTCCATACATAGCACGCATCATAATCATTCCCTTTGCAGAATCCTTTATCTTCGGCAGGTCTAATGTTTGGGAAAGGCTGTCCATGACACTAAAACAGTTGTCAAGTCTCGGATTCTTTGAGCCAATGTGCTTACTCCATCCGTCCAGTGAGGAACATGCTCGAACGAACTGATTTGAGGAAACATTGTTCAAGTGATGCAAGAAACACTGAAGATAAAGATGGCTTTGTTTTAGTCGACTAATTTCAGAGCTGAAAACATTGCAGATGTCAAGTAACTTCACACTATCGGACAAGTATACATTGATCCACTTGTCTTCCCAATCACAGGCAGGAAATTCAAGGGCAATAATAAGTGATTTTATGTCTGAATGAATTTCACATAGCGATTCCATGGCCATTCTCATCCATGACAGGCGGAGGACATCTTCCTTATCTGCTGGCTTCAGCTTTTTAAGCCTCTCTGCTAATGACTCCTCGAAATCATTCAACAAAGCAAGGAGCTTTGGAGAAAGGTATGAACCCTTCGGTAAAATTGATCGGAAGGGATTTCCAAATGAGAGAAAAGGTTTGTGTGGTTCCTGTGGACGACTCATTTTTAAAAATATGCTGCAAAATAAAACAGCAAAACACAGATGAGAACAGCAGCAAACTAAGTTCTTTGACCAACTGTATAGTAGGGGGGAACACAGGAAAAAAACAAAGCAACATGATAGCTGTAAGACCCAACTCCTAACCTCATCATAAGAGAAATTTTATTGAGGTTATACCATAAGTATGCAACGTGTAATGAGAATTCCCAATTGGTATAAATGTATGCACTAATGACGTTGATAAATACACTAATGACGAGCTCTAGTATTGGGGTCTTACAATGACAATGGAGGAAAGTATAAAAAAATAGTAGCAGCAAGAAATAAACTTCATCATGCAAATTTTAGTGACCGTTTTCAACTTCAAACATTAATAGTATCATGTAATTTGGGAACAACTTAAAATTTTATTATCACAATAGTTAAAACAAACAAAACCAAGAATTCATAACAAAAGGGCAGATTACTATAATTAATTGCCAAAACATAGTGGAAGATACATCACTGAAAACATGTAAATGTCCTAAGGAGGAGACTAGCCAAAAGACCGATGATAAATCAGTTTGCAAAAACCCCTGATAGTAACCAGGGGCAACACTAGCTCCATGAACAAATCATAGCAGCATATTCTCAAATCAGGAAAATCAAGCGAGAAGGATAAGCAGATGTTTCCATCAAATCTCCGCAGTAAGTTACTTGCAAGTCTCAATTTGTCTACCCCAAAAATTCAGGTTTCCACATGCTTCACTGGAAAGTTTGGTGTGGCCATGTCAGTGGGCGCTGATCAGATTCACTAAGATGGTGTAGATCAGTCACATCCACGCTACCACTTACCATGATAGATACAAGAACATTGGAGCTCAGCCTTTTATTACCGTACCCTTGTATAGCGGCATCTATTCTTACCCATAGGCATTCTAGTGAAACATGGGTCTCCATGATGGCTATTAGCGAGAATATTGCAGCAAAAATCAACTTCATCGTCCTTAAACAACGTTGCAAGAGAGACTCTTGGAGTAAATCCACAATAAACTTTTCATTGAAGGTTGATCATTATCGAAGAAGTATAAAGAAAAGAAATCGTGTTCATATCTCAGTTTCCCTTAATTTAGAGCTTAAAATCAAGATTAATATTTATCAAATCATTTGCACTTAAACCAACATAATTTCCAAATCTTCCCTTCCCTCGCCAAATACGCAAATAAAAAACCATCATTTTCTGCCAAAATCGCCTATATGAAACCACAACCATAGATTTACAACCAACGTGTCAAAGTACATAACTTTAATTCATGACATAATTTACAGCCAATAAAAAAGATCACACGCATCTAAACCGTCAATAACAAAATGTTCAATTCAAGCCAGGAATTCACAAAAAAGTATAAATCAATCAATAAACTTTTAATCCTCTAAACAAAACTTTAGATCTTCATGAATTAGAAGGGTCAACGCCAAATTCTCTCCTAAGTTTCAAAATTAAATTGATATTTTAATTTTGAAAAAAAAAAACGATTTGAACGACGATAGTAGTACATGAAATTAAAGGGGAAAAACAAGAATATACATACATAAATCACACTTAAGGTTAAATAACCTGAGAAAAGACTAACCAAATCTGTTAGATCTACACCGTTTGGAATGCTAAAACCAAGATTTGCCTAGATATTCACAATTAAGCTACGGAACTAATAGGCAATTGGTCGTATTATTCACATCGCAGCGCACAGGAAAAACAATAAATACCTACAAATTACGTAAATACATATGCTGAAACAGTACCAGGGGACAGGTAGAAACTTCGAAGAAATTGTTCGCAGAGAGGGCTTCGTGCGTTACTTCATTTAAAGAAATCCATAGCAGGAAATTAATTACCGTTTCGAACATTGGAGACGTGGCAGAACATTAGTGGATATTTTTTTAAAGCATATGGAAAATTGGTACTGCTTATCCTTAACGTCCATAATTCTAAGGTAATATTTACCGTGGATGAACATGTATAGGAATGGCAACGGGGTGGGTATGGGACGAGTTTTACTAATCCTAGGACCCGTTTCGTTATACATAAAACCCGGACTCGCCCCGTCTCGCCCCGGTTCCAGATTTTTTTTTATTTTTTATTTTTTTTAAAAAAATATATTTAGAAATCAATTTTGAAACACAAAAGTTGACTTCTGTGATTAAATTTCATATTTCTCTAGTAAATATTTATAATAAGCATGGTAAGACTATCTTTAAGCTACTAAATATTTATTAATTTGCTCTTATTTCCTTCAAAATGTCCAACTTCTTTAACATAAACACATAAATTTTGATATAAAATTAAATAATGACACTTTATTGTTCAATCAAAGAAGTAAAATGTAATATCAATTTTTTTTTAAAAAAATAAAAATGTATAAACAGGGCAGGTCGGGGCGGGTTCGGCCAATCCCAGGACCCGCCCCACTTCCAAACCCGGTTGACGCGGGTCTGGGTTTGGACCTGTCCCATTGCCATCCCTAAACACGTACAATCACATAAATTTAAAATTTCGGAAATTGATTGTCAAATTTAGGGATGACATGGCAGGTCTCAGATGAGTTTTGTTCAAACTCAAGATCTATCTAGCTATAAAAAGGTTACCCCATATCCATCCCGTCCCAATTGAATTTTTAAATTTTTTTTATTAGCTAGAAATCAATATTGAAGCATATATATTGAACATACATTGAGTTTCGTAGTTAACACATTTTTTCAATAGTAATTAGTAAGCCTTGTTAGTATAATAAACATTTTAAAACTATCTTAAGCTATCCGATCTTTAGTAGTTTGTTATCATTCCCTTCAAAAATATCCAATTTCTTTAATGTGAACAAATGAGTTTTGATATAAAATTAAATAATTTCATGTTATGATTTAGCCAAAGAATGAAATGTATAATTAAATTTATTTTTAAAAAATTAATATGTACATGGGGTAGATCTAGCCAAACCAGAGATTTACCCCATCTCGCCCCATTTCAAAACCCAGGTTTAATATGGATTTGGGTAATATTCATATTAAACCTGATTAATTGAGCAAAATTAAAATTTACTATAAATTGGCGGAATCAAGAATTGTTCAATATATTACATAGAAATAAATAAAGTCGGTTGAATTTCCATTATTATTTTATGAATAATTTGATTAATCGGGTACACGTTAGGCATAAGCTAATAAATATCTATCCATTCATCTGCAACTTGCTTCGGGTCTGGTTGAGCCCACATACGCGGAACCAGATTAGTTGTACAGATTTACGCGTGGACCAGTTTCATTACAACTGCGTTTACAAGTCAAATTTCTCCAAACTTTCTGCAATGGCGACGGCGGTAATCTTCTTATCTTTCACTTTCTCTCTCTACATTTCCCTCTCATCAATATGCATCGTCTCTGCCTTCCTTCCCACCGATCATTATCTCGTAAACTGTGGCTCACGCGACGCCGAAACGCTGGACCTGGACCACCGAGTCTTCACTGGGGACGATTCCGGATTCCTCATCTCGACAGGGACGAATCGTTTGGTGAAAGCTGAATCTCATGTTGATTCAGCCTCTCCTTTGTATCAAACAGCCAGAGCCTTCAATCGTCCAGCGCATTACGCGTTCCCAATTTCAGACCGTGGGACCCATCATTTGGTACGCCTCCATTTTCATCCACGTTTTACGAATAGTTGTTGTAATTGTTTTGAGGCTGAATTTCATGTTTTGGCGAACGGATTTTTGCTGCTAAATAACTTTCGACTGCCGAAAGGTGATGGTCCTCACATAATTAAGGAGTTTGTGATCCCGGTTGATTTGGGAAAGCTGGAAATTACGTTCATGCCATCAGAAAATTCAAAATTCGGGTTTGTGAATGCGATAGAAGTGATATCCGCTCCAAAAGATTTGATTGCTGATGTAGCACAGTACGTTGATAGAGGAAAAGTTGAGTGGATTCATGGGTTACTGAGAAATGGATTTGAAACTGTGCATAGAGTTAATGTTGGAGGGTTTAAAGTGACGCCCTTTAACGACTCTTTGTGGAGGACTTGGGTGACAGATGACAAGTACTTACTAGTAACTGATGGTTCTGAAAAAATTCATTTTGGGGGTCGAATCCACTATCAAATGGGTGGGGCGAGTCGAGAAGTTGGGCCTGATAATGTTTATAATACTGCTAGGATTATAAAGAGCTCAAATGATTCGACTCCAAATTCAAACATAACGCTGGCATTTGAAGTGGAGAAAGGTTGTAGATACATGGTTCGGATGCATTTTTGCGATATAGCTAGTGTGTCGTTGGGCATGATTTATTTCAATGTTTACATTAATGGGAATCTAGCATATGAGAATCTTGATTTGTCGTATGTCACGAATAGATTGCTGGCTTCACCATTTTATGCCGATTTTGTGGTTGACGGAGGGACTTTTGGAAATTTGGTTGTTAGCATTGGACCATCATATATGAGCTTGCCGCGTGCAGTTGATGGCCTTGTCAATGGAATTGAGATATGGAAGATGAACAATTCGGTGGGTAGTTTTGGTGGAGAGGTTTCTGCAGAGTATGTATGGAGGAGCTGGAGAAGGGGACATTCTGGTGCTTTACTTCCCTTGGTTGCTGTAGTGTTCTTGTTGCTTACTGCTTCTGTTTTTATGGTGAGGAAAAAGAATGGTTATGTGGGATGGTCGCGCTTGCCGGTAGATGTTTCTGAAACTAGTTTGAAGTCTGGCAAACAGTTATCATCAGTTAAAGCTTGATGACCTTGTAGACTCGACATGTTTTTTGTTTGTTTTGCATACGAAGATTGGGATTACTAGTTTCCCAGAAGGTCCTGTGCCTGTGAAATAGTGCCATTCGCTGTTGTCTTTTTCTAAGTAGTCGTAATAGAGATGCAACTACATATTCAATATCTTGTGTTGTTTCCATTGTGTATGATATTTGAACAGCTATTTATTGTAATGAATTGTTGAGGGTGGCATGCATATATGTTATCATCAGATACAATTGCTCTATCCGGTGAGTGAATGTTTTTTTTATGTTCTGAATGCTCTGAAGCATGGTGTCTCGGTATGCAAGTATGGTTGCTTGAAATTTTACTCAGGAAACAAGGTTCAAGATGGCAAGAGGTTGCTGATAAAATACATCTCTTTATTAGTTTTCGCCCTTTCAGCATAGTTATTGTTTCTAATCATGTTAAATTTTCTTTTAGGCTCACTTCTTTGCTATGAGTTGTGTTTTTGCTTCTTCCTGCACAATTGCCCTTGCATTACCCATTTTTTTGTTGAAAGGGATTAGGTGCAAAAGCTTGCCTCTTTGTTAACGCTTAACGTTAAGTTACATAGGCACTGTCTTGAGATTTTGTTTTCATAATATATATGGCCATATGGTTTGAATTGTTGCGTCGATCTATGGTGCACGAACATTAACACGAACACGGCGACAAAGATTTTCAAAATTTTTAGGATACGACATGACTGTGATACACCAGTATATATATATACATGTACTATATTATAAAATACTAAAATTCACAATTTTTAAATTCTAAAAACTCGTAAAAGCAATAAAAATATTCTTACCAAATTCAAAAATCAAATGATGAATGTCACTGGAATTATCATAGTATCACTCATACTACCTCCAAGTTCTTATTACTTCAATTAACATAAATTTTAACAAAGTCGTTCAAATAAAAGATCAAACAAAAAATATTCTTACCAAATTTAAAAAGTAGATAAATAAATGAATGTCACTAAAAGCATCATAATATCACTTATATTAATATCAAATTGTATATTATTTCAATTAACATAAAGTTTAACTAATACGTGTGTCCAATTTTAGTGTTCGAAATGGATGTTCGATTTTTATTATAAAAAAAATTAAGGATGCATATGGTAGCGTGTCCGATGAGTGTTGCTGTCTTAAAAGTGGCCGATATTGTATCGAGTGATTTCTAGGAATGCTCGTACATCACAGAACTCTTGAGATCTTAACCTCAACTGTGTTTTGTATAGTTGATTAAATTTTTGCAAGTGTCAGTCATTATTCAAACGACCAAAAGGTATATCTATAATGAAGCCAAAACTCGACGCATGCCAACATAATTTACTCACATTATGTATAATTTCTTTAAACAACTCCTTATTGTTGATGAATAACTGATTTAAAAAATATATACTTGGCCTCATTTAAAAATGAAAAATATGTAATTCCAAAATCAAGAATTTGATTTGTTTCTAAAGAGGGGTATTAGATATAACATCAAACGAACTCATTTTCTCTATGGAATGAAGGTACACTCTTGACGAGAAAGAATATAAAACCACAAAAAACAATATAATATGTTCTCTTTATTTTCCAGAAAAAAAATTATAATTTCTTATGAATATTTTTTAAGTGTATTTTTACTTCTTATGCATAGATCAATTTCTAATTTTTGATCTTTCTTCTTGTGTTTTTTTTTCCTGAAAATTGAATTTAGTTATGTTTTTCATCAATAATTTATTTGATTTTATATTTGAAGGTATGTCATTTAGTTGTATATTTATCATTCCTTACATAGTAAGATTGTATACAATAAGTGATAATCCTTATTTCCCATTCATGTGCTGGCGCTCCCGTGACAATCTAACGCATTGAATGCGAGTACAACACTTTAAAATGCAACAAGATTTACTAAGGCGCTAAGTTTTACTAAGTCGCGAACTTAAATTTGAAAGTTGACGATTTTAATATGTTTAAGTCTCGATTTAGGTTTTACAAAGTTGCGATTTAAACCTTCTTAATTCTCTGAATGGCCTAGGATAAATTTTCATGGTTCTCCGCTACTTCGGATTTGTATGAAAATTCTATTACACTGTAGCAAGGTAACTCATGCACACTATTTTGTAATGATTTAATGAAAATACATAATAACGTATGAAATATTAAAATATTTGATAAAAGAAAGTATGACAAAATGTGTGATTTTGTATGAAAATCAATAGAATAAATTTTATAGATAAATTTTTTATTTTTAGTGAGTTAATTTTATTGTTTAGTCGCCCATAAGATAATAGTATAATTCTCCTAAAATAACATAAGTCGTTTTTAATAAATTCATACTATTATCAAACATGCTGAAAAATAAGTAATGTTTTGCTTCGTTTTCGTATTAATACCCCATTTTCATTATGGATTCTCTAAGGCATATTTTTCAAAGAAAAATAATTGTTTCTACTATGAGAGCGATCGAATAAAAAGATTCGAATTGCAATGCTATAACTTTTTTGCAATGCTGCAAACATTAAAAATGCTGCAAACACCAATTTTTTAAGAATTTCATATTATAAATTTATATATAATATAATAATGATCTATGTTTGTCAAAAAATATATATATATATATATATACCAGCACTCTTTTTTAAAAAAAATCGGCGTACTCGTAAATGAGCCAATACATCTACTTTAGAGATGTCAAACGGAGCGGACGGCACGAGGCACGGCACGGGCACGGCACGTTGCGGAGCGGCACGGCACGACACGTTTTGCTACAGTGCCGTGCCGTGCCAAGCACGGCCCGGAGTATGGGCCGTGCCGGGCCAAGCCATGCCAGCCCGTGGGCTGGCACGGCACAGCACGACACTGTTCCTTTTTTTTTTTTTTTTTAACCAGGCGATCGATCGCCACATAAATGGTGATCGATCGCCTATAGGCAGTAAGCCAAATACAGGGGTGGCGATCGATCGCCACAAAAAGGCGATCGATCGCCAATGTCCAACGGTCAAAAATATAGCCGTTCAACGGCTTTTTAAAAAAAAAAATTTATTTTTTTGGTTGTTATATATATGTGTGTGTTGAGGAAACATTTTATCCTCTTAATCTGTAAGATCTATATACTTGAGACGCTATACTCTCAATTTGTTCACAAGAAGAAAGAAATTCGTCTTACGTTTGCCAAGACAAGCACAAGCAACAAAGCCAACACTCCTCCTAGCAAATATTTGGTAACTTTTATATTTGTTGCATTAGATAATTCATAATTGTAGTCTATATACATAATGGCCGATTCATCTTATAATGTGAATTCTGATAATGAAATCGATCAATTCCAAGAAAATGAAGAAAGCACACCAAATATTCAATCATCAAGTAGAAGAACTTCAAAAAAAAGAACTAGCAATGTCTGGCAACTATTCGATGTAGAAATTGTTGAGGGAAAGGGATCAAGGGCAGTTTGTAAAAAATGTAAAAAAGATTATGCATATGCTTCTTCTGGTGGTACAGGTCATTTACTAAGACACATGGCTAAACATGAAAAAGAACCAACTGATGGTAACCAAACTATTCTTTCACAATTCGGTACTGGTAGTAGTAGTTCAAGTTTAGGTATTTTCACTTATAATGTTGAAAGACATAGGAGAGAACTAGCTAAATACATCGTATGGGCGGAGAAACCTTTTTCAATGGGGGCGGACGCCAAATTCACTAATTATATTCATTTAGGTTTGCAACCTCAACATAAACGATTTTCAAGGAATACTATTAAATCGGATGCATTCACAATTTTTAATGAATATAAAGCAAATTTAATTACGTATTTAGGTAATCTTTCATCGAAAGTAGGACTAACAAGTGATATTTGGACAACTTATCTTGGCAATGCATCATATCTCTGTGTTACAGGACATTGGATTGACGGTAACTGGGTGTTACATAAAAAAAATTTAGGTTTCACAAAAATTGATTGGCCTCATACGGGTGGAGTTATTTCCAATGCCATTATGCAAGTTACTAATGAATATAATATTAGTAATAAAATCTTCTCTATTTCATTTGATAATGCAACTAATAATACTGCTGCAATTACTATATTAAAAACTTATTTGAAACCAATTTTAAATGGTGATCTTTTTCATATTCGTTGTGCATGTCATATTTTAAATTTGTGTGTGCAAGATTGATTGAAACCACTTGAGCTTCATTTAGAAAAAATAAAGACTACTTTTAAATTTCTTAATGGTTCAGTTGCTAGAAAACAAGACTTCAAAAGTTTATGTATTTCTCATGGTATGAATTATAAAGATTTTCCTTATGATGTTCCTAATAGGTGGAATTCTACATATTTAATGTTGCAAGCATGTTTACCTTATAGAAATGTGATCACTTTATTTTTTAATGAAAGGATGGCCGAACATTTTCATATTGAAGAAACTGATTGGGAAATTGCTTCTAATATTTGTAATTTTTTAGAACCGTTTTACGATGCTACCAATTTATTTTCGGGCTGTTATTATCCAACTTCTTCAATATTTTTGAATAAAATTTATGAAATTAGTGAATGTTTTGCATTACATAGATCTGATCCGTTTTTTACAGGTATTGTCGAACCAATGGAGTATAAATTTAAAAAATACTGGAAAACTATTCCTATGTTGAATTGCTTGGCATCAATTCTGGATCCTAGATTAAAATTATATAGTGTAGAAATTATAATAGAATCTTATTACACCAACATGGCTTATGAGAATATTAATATTAATCAAGAGAAAGAGCGCATTAATAAATGTTTGTTTGCTTTGTTTTCTTTATATGATTCGTTACATAATTCTAGAGCAACTCCAGTAAGAGAAAGTGGTAGTAGTGGTGGTAGTAGTGGTAAGGGCTCTGTGTGGACAATGTTAAGAAGAAGACAAGACACTACTTCCGCTTCTTCTAGTTCTAATACATCTTCATTTACTGAGCTTCAGTTATATCTAAACCAAGTCATAAATTTCAGTGAACAAGAATTAGAAACTTTTGATGTTTTGGCATGGTGGAAAGACAATGCTAGACTTTGGCCAGTACTTTCCATAATGGCACGTGATCTACTAACTCCTCCGATATCCACAGTTCCATCGGAGTCTTGTTTTAGTGCAGGTGGAAGAGTCATTGATGAAAAAAGAAGTAGAATGAAACCAAACACTGTGGAGATGTGTATTCTTTTAAAGGATTGGTTGGATGCTGATAGCCGCTTACAAGGTTTGGGAGGACATGATGTTTCTTCGGATGAAAATGAAGAAAATTAGCATATTTTTTAAACTCTTTTGTAATTTATTATTTTCTTTTGTTCAATGTAATTTGTAGTTTTTCAATTCGTAGTCAATAAATTTTGATTTTATGAGTATATTGTGCCAATCTATATTTAAATATAATATTATTATATATAAATAAATAAAATTAAACAAATAAAAAATAAAAAAAAATGAAAAAAAAAATAAATTGATTTGGGCCGTGCCAGCACGGCACGGCCCGTGGCACGGCCCATAAGCCACGGGCCTATGGGCCGTGCCGGGCCACCCAAATAAGGAGACGGGCCGTGCCAGGCACGGCCCGTCTCCATAAAGGGCCGTGCCAGCCCGGCACGGAACAGTGCCGGGCGGCACGGATTTACGCCCGGCACGGCCCGTTTGACATCGATAATCTACTTTATATGACTTAAGGTATACACCTAAATTTCAATGATATCTTAAAGCGTCACTTGCATTATGGTAATGCTCACATCAACGGAATATTACTGAAATAAATCCTTTACCAAAGCACATACACCAAAAAAAATTCTTTTCAACCAAAAAATATATATTACGGATAGTCAGATACGCAACGGTACTATTAATTATGATGACAAATAATATGAATACTGGGTATGTTCGAGAGTTTAAAAAGAAAGTTTTTTTTTTTTTTTTTTTTGTTAACGATTATGTTTTCAAAGAAATGTTATTGGCTACTACACGGGGTACTGCCCCCTATGTTGATTCAACCATCTAATATATGGTGTATTTTTAGTGTTAGTTGAGAATATACTCATATATGGTTGGATTTACCCAACCATGAGATAGCAAATAACAAATCGTTTTTCAAGATAATTATTAGAAAATCAACATTTAAATAAATAAAAAATGGGACGTTTTGGCATTGCAAACACATGGTTGACAGGCGCCAAGCACGCATGCAATGATACTTGGATTCACGAGCCAAGCCCACACACATTTTATTCTAAACAGTTCTACCTCTAAATAATACCTCCAATACTTCCCATTATTTTGAAATAAAAAATACAAACAAAAAAGAATTTCTGAGGTCGACGGGAACTCTGAAAGACCCACACACACATAAAAAATTGTTAATGAGTTGACATTTTACAATGCTTATGTCAACCTATATTTCACATTATCAATGCTTTCTTTAGCTATTTTGTGTTATTATGAGTGAATAATACTTGAGTATCCTTAATCAGATTAATATTCCTCGTATGCTAAAGCTTTTTTGGGTCTTTTTTCAATACATATGAAAATTTATATCTATTTGGAATGTTTAATAATTTGATTTTGTGTAGGATTGATTTCAAGTATCCCTAAATAAACTTCCGAAAGTTGGGAAAAAAAGGTGCTATAAAAACCTCTAAATGACGTACAACTTGTTGCATGGAACATGCAAATAATTAAAGGAGTGAACAAAATCCATTTGTGACGGATTTAGAATTTAGGTTCAGTGTAGGCTAAAAAACATGAAAAATGAGGAAAAATATTTTAGAGGGGGGGGGGATGCGATTTTAGAGGAGAAAATACATTCTTATGGTATAATACAAAAAAACAAAAACAAAAATAAAAATTGAAGGAGCGCACTTACCCTCCATCTCCTTAACATGTGTCCGTCCATGCATGTGACCAGGGGGCGGACATAGGATTTCCGGGAGGGGGCAAAAAATATATAAACATAAGAATGGAAGCCATAAAGTTTTGTAGGAGTCATGTAATTTAAGAGGGGAAAAATTAATTTTTGAAGGGTAAAATAACATTATTAGAAGGTAAAACTATAATTTTTTTAAAAAATTAGGTAATAAAACATAAATTTGGGAAAAGGGGACAATGTCCATTGTCTACACATAACTCCGCCCTGCATGTGGCCATGTGTTTGACCATTGGGAATATGTCAACTTTGCGTTCGTTTTCAACCATCGGAAAAATGTAGCGTGCGACATTAGTGAGCATTCTAAACAATTTTTTTTTAAAAAAATATATGAAATCATTTCTCCGGTGATTTTTCACCCTATATAATAAGGTGCTACAGCCCCATGCAAATTTTTTTTAAAAAAGTATTAGATTGAATTTTCGAAATTTCATCTTTTAGCACAATCCTCAAAATCGTGTTAGTCATTTAACCTTATTTAGTGCAGGGCTAGCCTCAAGTAATTTTAAACCCGGCGAGAATTAGGAGAATAACACAATTTGTTGAAGGAAAAGTATTGTTCCTATTCACACCACTCGATCGACGCTCTTGGCTCCTATATGTGAAAAGTATTTTCCTTTTACTCTTGTGGGAAATGTGCCGAAGTCATGCTTCTTGCTTGCTAGAGTTCAAATTTAACATCATGTAACATGTCACACCAAGTTCTCCCTATATATATAGCATCACATTCCATCAATCACCCACCAAATCCTTAAAAAAACTGAGGGACATAAGTCTATTAAAAGATAAAGAATTAAGATGTCTTCTCATGGAGTCAACAACACCGCGAGGGTGGTGATAATTGCGGTGGTGGCGGCGATCTTTGCCGGATATCTCTTACTGTGGATTATGATGCCCACAACTACTTTTACACGGACTTGGTTGCCGGACCTCCGAGCCCAAACCACCTCCACTTACTTTGGAACCACCCAAGGTACGTACTGTGTATGATATTATTTATTGTGATCTTTCATTAACAGACTGAACTTTTTCTACATATACTATATATATAAACATCGCGCTGAGAGCTAAGTGCAGGCTAAGCGAAATTCAGTCCAGAAGTCCATCTTTTGGTGGGCACTCTAAGCCGCCAGTTCATTCCCGGCAAGGTTATATTGAAAAAACAATTTTCGTTTAAAAAACATGGGTTGTTCCATCTATACTAGTGTCAATTGTTCTTGCCCTCGCTAGTTTGCTTAACAACTTCTGTATGATCAAATGTTTGACACTTTACCAAAAGTTATAACTTGTGGTAATTGTGGTAATGAGTGTAATTCAAATCTTTTAAACCGTACAACAGCCCAAACATCACGCTTTGATCAAGTAGAAAACATTCTGCACTTATTATACTGTACTAATTAAGAAGATATTATTTTATATTATGTGTGTATAATAATTATTTTCGTTAACTTACCTAATAATCTGCATAAATTATATATTAAAAGATCACAACAGAGTTCATTCCATGTTTGCAGGTGCAACTTATCTAGTTTTCACGTTTCCAATTTTATTCATTGCCACCTTGGGGTGTGTGTATCTCCATTTAGGAAAGAAAACAAAGGGGAATCACACCGGAAGGTACGTGTATGTACAACCAAATCAATAATATATATATATATATATATATAATTCGTTCGAGCATATGCAATGGTTAAACCCCTTATGTGGACTTAATACAACTCACAATCTGCCACATCACATATCTTCTGACATTCAGCCCACCAGTTTTGTCTATGCAGTGGTTCAGCCTCTGTTTTGGGCCCACCTGCCACATCATTTCTCACTATCTATTTCCAAATCATTATTCATTTATATTTAACGTGTTAATAAATGCACCAGAAATAAGTAATTAAATACATCAATAATATTAACAATACTAATTAAAATTACAATATTACAATACTAATCATAAAAAAATGGTGTGGAAGAAAATGAATGAGAGTTGATGTATTTATGAATAAAATCCGAAATAATATTGATAATTAAAATTTAAAGTTATATTAATAATTTAAAATTCAAAATTTTATAATTAAAATTTAAAGTTATATTAATAATTAAATTTAAAATTAAAAAAAATTAAAAAAACATTTTTTTAAAGAAGGAAAGAGCTGTTGGATCTTTTGGCTGCCCAGTCAACACATTTGCTGACTGGGTGGCTGGCTGAGGGGCCGAGGATCCCCAGCCCCCAAATGTGGGCTGACTCCAGTCAACCCTATTATGTGAATGTGGCTGGGATGGGGGACTGACAAAGCTTAGCATTGTACATGCTCTTAATATCATACGAGCTTTTAAGTAAAACTTGTGTACGAAGTTTGTGTATGCATCATCTCTCTTGCACATGTTTTCGTAACTCAACCTCGTGACCTCCAGGTCACATGACAACAACTTTATAATTGCGTCAAGGCTCACTATTTTTAATATTATACGAGCCAGCACAACTAAAATCTAAAATATACTACTAGATCTAGTAATCCCCATGGAGCTAATTTTTTTCTCTAAATTAAATTTGATTTAATGCAGATCAAATGGAGAGAATAAGTTGGGAGTATGGAAGAGGCCAGTGATCATCAAAGGGTTGGGAATAGTGTCTCGGATTGAGCTTGCTTTTTTCCTCATGTTTATTGCTCTTCTTGTTTGGAATTTTGCTACTTATCTGCGTCTCAGTTTTATGAATATCACACCCGTTTCTGCAGCAAAAAGTGGAGAAAAAGTGTAAGTTATTAATATTACTGCAACAAATATAAATATGTCCAAAGTTTTCAAAATATTGCACGTGATCATATACATGTGTTAGATCATCGGTATTGGATGTATCGTTAGGCGTTTATATATTTTCATTTTTTACTACATTAATTCCTTTAGAAATTATATTAGATTTTTTAAATCTTAATAATTATAGTAGCATAGCATTTAGTCATTTACAAAAAAAATAGGGTTTTTGACAACGAATCACATGTGTTTTTCAATAGACAGTTTACCCGTTGTTGTTTTCAAAATAGACAGTTTACCCCTATTTGCGTAAATCGCCAGTTTATCACCTATTTTTACAAGTATACATTTTATCCTCATATTTTTAAAATTATAAGGATAAATTGTCTATTTTCAAACTGTGTAAACTATCTATTTGAAAAATCACGGTTGTTATATGGGGATAGATTTGGTATGAACAAAATGAAATGATAGTATCATTCCTCGGAGTTTCATTTCGGGAGTTTCAAATCAACGTCAACACAAACACCCTTTTAATAAAAAAAGAGTTTGATTGGAATTAATGGTGAGGGGATGGTGGTGCATGACAGGTGGGAAGCAAAGCTAGACTCGGCGGGGCTCCGCCTTGGACTGACCGGAAACATAGCCCTGTCTTTCCTCTTTTTCCCGGTGACGCGTGGCTCGTCGGTGCTGCCGCTGTTTGGCCTCACATCGGAAGCCAGTGTGAAATATCACATATGGTTAGGACATATTGTGATGACCCTTTTCACTGCCCATGGCCTTTGCTACATTATCTTTTGGGCTGCCACACATGAATTATCTGAGGTATTCTCATACGTAATTTGTTTTTTACGAAATTTAAATTACTTCCCTCAAACATATTTTAAAATTTTCTCATGCCCTTCTAAATGGCCTCATCAACTAGTACTTAATCAGTAAGGTTTTCACGTGTCCACCATAAAAAATAACAATTTATCACATATAGTATCGATAATAGTCACTTTATCCCATTTAGTATCATAGACACTTTAGTTGTCAGTGAATTTACTCCCCGTGGATTGTAAGACGCAGTTTAACCCTTGTTATTTTCAAAATAGACACTTTATTCCCATGTGGTTTGCAAAACATAGCATTCACAGAGGTTGTGTTTTGCCCATATTAACAAATTACATGGGGTAAACTGTTTATTTTTACAAACTTTATGGATAAGCTGTCTATTTTCAAATCACAGTAACCATTGAGGGTAAACGGTCTATTTTAAAATACTTATCCCATTTAGTATCATAGACACTTTAGCTGTCAGTGAATTTACTCCCCGTGGATTGTAAGACGCAGTTTAACCCTTGTTATTCTCAAAATAAACATTTTATTCTCATGTGGTTTGCAAAACATAGCATACACAGAGGTGGTGTTTTGCCCATATTCACAAATTATATGGGGTAAACTGTCTATTTTTACAAACTATATGGGTAAACTATCTATTTTCAAACCACAGTGAGGTAACCATTGAGGTAAACTGTCTATTTTAAAATATTATTTTCCAACCCTACCTATTTGGAAAACCATAACCCATGATTTGTCTTGTAAACCTGATTAAGTTGTGGTTGTATAAAATTTAATGTATAACATATTTTGAAAACATTTATATTAATATAATAACCTTTACATTTTAATGAAATTTTCTTATTCAACGGTGGGGAATGATTTTGACCTTTTGGCCATGAAAAGTACATGGAAATGATTTTTCTTTTCTATTTTTGGCCACAAATGTAACTTTTCCTTTAGTTGACGTAATATACCTGATTTTTAATGGAAAATACTTATATGGATCCGTATTTGTAAAAATTAAATATATGAATATATATATATGTATGTATATATTTGTATGTATACTGGTGTTTGTAAGACGGGGTGTATAGAAGTGAGACCGCTTTTTAATAGCGTTAGCAATTATTGATGTAACATAAAAATTGCTATGCCAAAAAATAATTGCTCTGACAATAATATTTTTTTTTTAAATATGAACAGTCAATAAAGAAGTGGGATAATGGTCCCAAAGATACCACTAAAAGAGTCCACCAACACAAAATCCTTCAAAAAAAAAAAGGAACTTGCCTAGTTTGAGGAATACTTATATGGCGGCGTAAATGTACATTAATCATACTGACATATACATTAATCATACCAGATAAAAGTAATAGATTTTGAGGAATACTTACATTAATCATACAGACATATACGTGATACTTTATGTATATTAATCTCGAGTTTTATTGAATAGTTAGTATATTGCAGACATGAATTTGACATATTAACTAACTGTTAAAACTTGAGCTCAATTTTGATTGAATGGCGACTTGTTGGCATTTATGTGTAGAGTGTTTCAAAACCTCAACATCCCACTTTAATGATTAACTGTGGTGTTTTAAATTACTACTCAAAAACAATTAAGAACTGATAAAAGTGCTCGAAAAATAAAATATAACTGTGAAATAAAATAAATAAAAACTTGTTGCTGCAAATTTCAGATGCTGAAATGGGAAAAAGTTGGTGTATCCAATGTAGCAGGAGAGCTATCTTTACTAGCAGGATTGGTTTTGTGGGCTACAACATTACCAAGAATAAGGAGAAAGATATTTGAGCTCTTCTTCTATACACATCACCTATACATTCTATTTGTTTTCTTCTTTGTACTCCATGTTGGCATTAGCTACGCCTCCATAATGCTCCCTGGATTCTTCCTCTTCATGATTGATCGATACCTCCGATTCTTGCAATCGAGACGAGGGGTGCGTCTGGTGTCTGCTCGAATTCTGCCTTGCGAAACCGTCGAGCTCAACTTATCAAAAAGTAAAGGTTTAAGTTACACCCCAACCAGTATCATTTTCTTGAATTTGCCCACCATTTCTAAGTTGCAATGGCATCCATTTACTATAACTTCGAGCTGCAGTTTGGAATCTGATAAGCTTAGTGTAATGATCAAGGCCGAAGGAAAATGGACTAAACAGCTGTATCAGATTCTCTCTTCAGGCTCTCCTCCGGATTCTTGTTTAAACGTCTCTGTCGAAGGGCCTTATGGTCCTGCTTCAACAGATTTTGTAAGGTATAGATATCAAAACATATATTTTGATTATTGTGATCTAAGTTATGTGATTGATGGCCGAACCACATAAATGGAGCCACTTATTTCTGCCACCGTGAAATCTCTATTCTAGCCTTTTATATGAGATGACTATTGAGGAGTTGCATTTTTGCAGGCATGACTTGCTAGTGATGGTGAGCGGGGGCAGCGGCATAACGCCATTCATTTCCATCATTCGAGAGCTCATCCACAGTACCCAAACTTTGAAACTCAAGACCCCTGAAATTCTACTCATCACAGCATTCAAGAACTCCGCTGATTTAACAATGCTAGACCTCATCCTCCCCATATCTGGTGCACCCTCCAAGTTTTCGAACTTGGGGATCCAGGTCGAGGCCTACGTGACACGAGAAAAACAACCAACCATTCAGGAAACAAAGGGCGTTAGAACAATATGGTTCAAGCCGAATCCATCTGATGCTCCCATAACTCCAATCTTAGGCCAAAACAACTGGCTTTGGCTTGGTGCCATAATCTCATCTTCTTTCATAATATATCTTATTTTGATCGGCATTTTGACTCGATGCTACATATACCCTCTAGATCATAACACGAATAAGATCTTCTCGTCGTCCTCAAGAGCTGTGCTGCACATATTATTCATATGTGTCAGCATAATTACAGCATCCACCATAGCTTTTCTATGGAATAAGACTCAAAACTCGAAGGAAACGACCAAGATTCAGAACATGGAAGTGGCAACTCCCATGGCTTCACCAAATTCATTGTGCTATAATGATGCAGATAGGGAACTTGAGAGCTTGCCTCAGCAGTCACTTTCACAATCTATCAACGTGCATTACGGTGAAAGGCCAGATCTCAAACGTACGTCACAAATTTTATGGAAGCAAAATATTCTATGATCTTTTGATATCCTTGGACTTAATTTTCTTATGATCTTGTTTTTTTTTTTCTCATAGGATTATTGTTCGGACGTAAAGAGTCAAGCGTCGGGGTTCTTGTTTGCGGGCCAAAGAAACTTCGACATGAAGTAGCAAATATATGTTCATCTGGTTTGGCAGCGAATCTGCACTTCGAATCCATCAGCTTCAGTTGGTGATGTTGATAATTTCATACACAGAAAGAGATACGGGCTCCAAGAAATGGAGTGTTCTTGTTGATTTCAAGACTATACAAAGAAGAGTATTGGAAATATGCCTTAATAATATATAGATTATAGTTCATTTAGCTTCTCACTTCAAAAGTTAATACTGGCTTTGTTAAAATAAAAAACTAAAAAAAAAGTCGCTGCTGGGATGGCGCAAATACGAGTGTGGTTGTGAACAAGGCAAATTAATGTCTCTTTTTAGTCTCTTTTTTTATTCCTGTTAGTCCTTTTTTGAGAGAGGCTCTCCTCTTTGATTATCAGTTATGTTTATGTTTTCAACTTAATTATTTATGATTTTGAATCAATTATTTGGTCATAATAAATCCTAAATTCATATATTTTTGAGATTTAATGATGAACCAGTTATCAACTTTGAATAATCAATAATTTTGTTCTGTTTTTGAAACATTGAATAATCATTAATTTATGAGTGTTTGAGTAGTACAGTTTCCTCCTCTTATCAAGCGTTGTACTTGTACATGACGGCGTAAACGTTTTAACCTGAAATCAATTTAATTCGACATTTTTTTAATAAACTAATTTTTACTGTATATTTATTCGTTCATATAATTTTCTTAAAATCCTTTTTTATATTTATGTTTGTGATTGATTTAATAGCTTGATTGTTTTGTATGTTTTGATTGATTAAGTTGCTTTTATATTATGAAATTCAGTTTTTTTAATAATTTCTAAAAATGGATTGGTTCCATATTTTCTACGTGTTCTAATGGATTTTTTTAAATTAATTAGAAAAAAATACAAAACTACCCCGATTTTTCAAATACACTTCAATCCGCTTCCAGCTACAGAGGACATGCAAAAAAGCAAGACCCCGCTCGGTGCCAGACAAAATGGCCCCACTATCAGCTGCAGCAGGAGCCTATATTTATTGAGTCCCCGCTGCTACCTACAATGGGAACTGACTTGCAGGCATCCACTGCAACTGACAGCGAGCACCTGCCACCCCGTTGACTTCTGCAGCGGGGCTCTATTTATCCTCTGCTCCCTCGGTCGACAACTCACTCATTCTCTACCTCACTCCACAAATCCCTTCTTCTTTAATCATATTATTTCGACCGTGAACTTTTTCCAGGTTAATAAAAAAATTTGCGTCTTTTTGTGGCATATAATTAGTTAATAATTATATACATAATAATCTTTATTAATTTCTATTAATAAATTATTACATGTTCAATTGATTTTAAGATGATATCATTTTCGGCCCAAAAAACACTAGTGTTTTATATTTACAATCTACACATATATCAAGTGATATTAATGTCGATATAATATAATAGCAGTTAAGAGTACATATGACCTTATATGAAGGTTATATGGTCATAATATTATAGACGAAAGTGTTTTGAGATACATAGATAATGTTAGTTTCAATGGTGTTTTGAGCTGCGGATATCGACTTTTTGATAATTATTTGATTACTGCTCTTGTTGAGCGATGGTGCTGTGAGACACATACATTTCGCTTCAGCACAGGTGAGGCGACCATCACCTTACAAGATGTTTATATTATTTGGGGATTGAAAGTCGATATCTACAGGATTGCCCGAGCGAGGGAGAGGAAGACAAGAGACTTCTGTGTAGTGGAATGCATAAAAGATGATAACAATAAAGTTTTGGTTAGAGATGAAGACATCAAAACAAGATGGAAGAATTATTTTAACAGCTTGTTCAACGGTGACTTTAGCCAAGATTTAGGTGATCTTAGCATCCATCCACATGATGTAAACCATGAGTTTACTCGCAGAATTAGAGAATCTGGGGTTAAAGAAGCATTGAACAAAATGAAAGCACGAACAACAGTTGGTCCTGATAGAATCCCTATTGAAGTATGGAGATGTTTAGGATCGATGGGGATAAAGTTGCTAACAGATATATTTAACAAGATTTGGAGGAGTAACAAAGTTCTAAATGAATGGAGAAATAGTACTATCATCCCTATGTATAAAAACAAGGGTGACATTCAGAGTTACACCAACTATCATGGTATAAAACTAATATGTCACACAATGAAGCTTTGGGAGAGGATAACTGAATGTCGTTTAAAGAGGGAGGCTAAGATATCGGAGAACCAATTTGGGTTCATGCCAGGACGATCAACTACTGAAGCTATCCATTTACTTCGTCAACTTGTCGAGCGCTATCGTGAGAGGAGTAAAGATCAACACATGATCTTTATAGGCTTGGAGACGGCCTACGATAAAGTACCAATAGAGATATTATGGTGGGCTTTGATGAAGAAAAAAGTTCACATCAAGTATGTCAATATAATCAAGGACATGTACGAAGAAGTAACATTCAATGTGAGAACATGCAGTGGGGTGACAAGTCTCGATCACTATTGGATTGCATCAAGGGTCTGTGTTGAGTTCTTTCATGGTCGCCCTAGTGATGAATGAGATAACAAAAGACATACATACTGAATTACCTTGGAACATACTTTTTGCTGATGATGTTGTGTTAATCGATGAGACAATGGCAGAGGTAAATGCCAAATTGGAGTTATGGCGAGAGACGTTGGAATCAAAGGATTTTAGATTAAGTTTGTCTAAAATGGAATATATGGAGTGCATATTTAGTAGTTGTTCCTTTAGGGATTTCGGTGTTATAGCACTCGGTCGTCAAGAGGTATCAATTAGCAGCAAGTTTGGATCCTAGGTTCAGTTATCCAAAAGGATGGAGAGATTGACAGTGACGTTAACCACACTAGAGTTCTATGCGATTGTAATATCCTGCTGAAATTGAAGTGAAAGTTTTATAGAACCACCGTGTTGTATGGGACGGAATGCTTGACACTCAAGATGAATCACATCCAAAAGATGAGTGTGGCAGTGATGCGTTGCTTCGTTAGATGTGTGGTAAGATCAGAAGAGATAAAATAAGGAACGGAAATATTCTAGCTGAAGTAGGTGTAGCTTGTATAGAAGAGAAGATGCAAGAAAGTCGCTTACGTTGGTTTGGTCATGTTCGACGTAAGCCCTACAGTGCACCTGTGCGTCGAGTGGAGTCCATGGATTTCGGTCAGTTCACGAGAGCGAGAGACATGAGTCAAAGTTATACACAAAGACTTTGAGTGCAAGGGGATTACAGAAGATATGTTGACCAATAGAAGCGTTTGGAGAAGACTGACATGTTCGACCCAATTTGATTCTCTCTATTGTTCATATAGCCTACCTCAATTCATTGAGATTAAAGGCTTAGTTGTTGTTGTTGTTATGGGGATTGAGAGTCGATAGTGAGACTGTCACCGGCATAGATCACACACGCAATAAAGTAGAATGGCAACAAATATGTTTAAATTTACTTGGATTTCAGCCATTACCAAAATATATCAGAGGCGGATGTTTATTAATGACTGCCATATGAACAACACACGCAATAAAGTAGAATGGCAACAAATATGTTTAAATTTACTTGGATTTCAGCCATTACCAAAATATATCAGAGGCGGATGTTTATTAATGACTGCCATATGAACACTGCATGTCTTCTCGTGTCAATAATATGAGCTCCGAGATGGATGTAATATACTACTCTCCTGTATCGCTTTGATGATCATTGGAGAAATTTTTTTCGGGATTATCAGGGAGGCTCCGTGAAGCTCATGTTTTTGCAGCTACTACAAGATATTGGCCATGTGAATTCTTATAGTTGGGTAGTGCAGTGTTGGCATTATTGCCCACAAAGAACATGTCGGCCTAGATATCACCGAGAAAACGGATTTTCTGGTGGAAATGTGATGCAAATACTAACTGGAAACTCTGGAAATGGTGTCGATGAGAGTTGGAGTCCTGGGTCAACTGATCATGCTATTTGGGCTACTGAGGATGAGTACGGGATGTGGAATGGAGAAGCGTCTATGGACATGGATACTAATTTGAATTGTGGGGGAAGGCTATCCCAATCTCGATCAGGGAAGTGAACCTCCGAGTAAAAGATCTAGGAATTCTCAGTCAGGGGATGCAGCAGCTTCTAATCGCACGAGATCAATTGGAAAGATGTTCTACTAAACCAAGTTATGTGGCAAATTCAGAGCTGGCACTTGTCCATATATCACCAACTGCAATTTCGCGCATAGCATTGAAGAACTTAGGAAGCCTCCCCCAGATTGGCAAGAAATCGTGGCTATTAATGATGATGAAAGGCCTGCCTCGTCGGAGCCAACGGGGGAATTTCAGATACCAATTTGTGGGGTTAGTGATGATGCACAGAGGTCTTATAATATGAAATTTGAAAAGAGGTTGATCCTACTCATCATTCTTGCAAATATCAATTCCAATATAATTGAACATAATATTTATTAAATAAAATCTTAAGTAATTTAGCATGCATTAATGATTAGAAAGTAATATCACGTATCTTTTTATCTCTCAACGATGGGTGGAAGCCTTTCTTTCTTTTTTTTCTTTCTTTTTTTATATTAGAAAGAAGAAATTCGAGGAAATTACAATTATACAAAGAGAATCGTCAAATTACATAAGGTAGCGTTTGAAATGACAAGATTATAAAAGAGAAGTTACAGAAATTGGCTAATTAAACTAAACACACCTGAGTTGTGGGTGAGAAAAAAATCTTTATTCACTTTTAATTCTTTGCCCAATGACTCGAGAATGGTAATTTCTTCATCTCTATGACGAGTGGTGTTAGTCTGAAGAACAAAGATTAAGTCATCAACTAAACATCGTGGCTCTCCTCTTATCTATATACTAAAATGTAAAAACGTAGGCGGGAGCCAAGAATTTTTATTTTAAAAAAATGGGAGTCAAGAATTTTGATGATAGAGCAAATGTATTCTGTACGGTACACCACAGAAAATCGGATTTTTGGATAGTAGCAAAATGACTTCAGCGCTCTTTGCTCGGTTCCCATTTATATCAGGCTCGGATTTAAACTAAGGAAAATAAAATTCAAATGTAAACGAATGATCTGAGGATAATAATTAGGCAGTTTTTGGAGCAATTTATACCCCGGGGCACGAATATTTATACACTCTAGATCTCCTATTTCAAAAAGTATATTTTCAATCTCACGCTCCATATGAATGAGGAGTTTTCATAAGAATTTGAAAAGTAAATAATAAACACATCTCAGTGATCTAGATGCATAGACTGGGTAATCGACTAACATTTGCAACAAGTGTCTGAACTGAATAGACATGATTTATCGTTAAGTGTACCTTCAGTTTATAATGATGGTATTGCTGTGTTTCCTCTTTCTCCTCCTGGCATTCCTAAGTATCCGTGCAGTCTCCTCCTTCACCTCCCCAAACGAACATTCCTCATTATCTAACCAAAATGAGTGGCCATACTTTATAATCGTTAACATACGGAAATATCTATTATTATGTCCAGATAAGACAATAAAATCAGTAATAGACGATGTCACGGAGAGGATACCTGTCCCCTTTTCTTTAAGCAAGCAGGAGAAACCTCCATCAAGTTCCTCATCCGATTCAATGACAACTTTCAATTCCCTTTCCTACATCAATATCCATTTGCCATTAGGCCAGTTGAGGTTTCTGCAGCGAGCAATGCAAGCACATATGTCGTGATATAGCACCAGTAAAATTTCATGACACTTTTACCAGGTTAATGATCTTATAATTTCCAACTTCAGAAGCTGCTTGCTTGTGCTTTACTGATGTCCACCCTCTCATTTCATCCTTTGGTACTAAGTTTGCTTGCTGTGCTTTCGAATGCATTATTGCACTATGCACAAAAGAAAAAAAAACCTCGATGTCAATAAATACCAGGAAAATGAAACAGAAACCTTGGTAAAGAAACAATAAAAAGTTATATTCAATCCCACATGTTAAGCATATTGGTTTGGGGTGATAAGTTTCGAAAGCTTTTTGTTTGATAGATTTAGTATATGAAAAGGTATACAGCAGATAAGGGAAGCCTTGAATACATACTTGGTAGGGAAAAACACTTCCTGCATGGGGTCACAAACTTTGGCAGCCTGCAAGCGAAAAATATGCGGAAATTCTTCTAGATACTTTAAGCACTTATAGGTTGGGTAGATGTCCATCTCTTTCAGAGAAAAGTACCTTAGATCCGTGAATGGGAGGAGTTTCTTGTATTTGTTTAAACTTCTTCATGTTACAAGCAATTGCCTGCAAGTAATTGACAAAGTATTATCAAGTAATTGTGCTGGATTTGGATACAAGTTGCTGTATACATACTATTTTGAACAATTTCCCTCATTGGATCCAAGATCATGCCCTCCAAACTTATGCATTATTGAACTACATTGTTTTACATGTACATGCCTGCATATGTTTGCTAAAATTCTTGAGGAGGTTGTGCTGCAGTTTTGTCACTTGAGCGTCAATTTTCTCTGATAGAGCTGAAATCATTGAAAATATTTCTCTGTAGTTCTCTTGGTTGCATTTACTCTGCTTGAGTTTATCAGACACAGATGTCAAGCCCAAGTGAAGTTGAGTTTTTATATCTTCTTGTCCTTTGTTCTGGAGAAAGTACAGGTTACTTGAATTAGATATTTATACGACAATAATAACAAGAGAAAACATCAGTGAGTTTGTTAAGGTATTATTACCATAAACTGCATTGAATCATCGAGAACGATTAACTTCTGTCTCACGCCTTCCACTATGCACGAATTATAAATTAATTAGTCAAGTGCCATTAGTCATTATTAACATTTTATCAGTTTTTTGCGCTACATCTCGTCTTTTATGTATAGCTCAACACAGCAGGTTACTCCTGGAAATACAAGACTTAAAAATTGAGAAAATCTACATTATCCTCTGAAGAAACCATGAAGAGATTATTCATGCAACCTCAAGTATAACTGCAGTATTCCTCGAATGGAGAGGCAACACACTATGAAGTGCAACTGACAGAGGTGATGCACAAAGAACCATTCCATGGTATAGCTATTTTATGTTTCGTTTACAATCCAGGGATATGGAGTACTCACCCTCTAACGCTACTTCTTTTGTACCCTTGTTCACTTGCATGATGTCACTCTGAACTGAGTCCAAGAGCATTCCAAGCCTGCTAAGTGAAGTTTCAACTATTCCAATTCTGTGTTCAAGCTCTTCATTGATCTGGCCTGCTCGAGCAACACAAAAGATATGTCAGTGAACAACTATAACTCGTTGAAGATAATAATGTCTTCGGGTTTTATTATCTTAAACCTACAACAAAACATTGTGCCTTTTTTATTTAAAAAAATAAAACTAAAACGCACCTCAAAATAATTGAAAATAAACTATCTCAGTAATAAATTTTCAACAACTGAATTTCCATATTCGTGAATTAAAAACCAAACTATGGATACCACATTAGTCATTCTATTTCATACATTTGTATTCTTGACCAGACCACTTGCGTATTAAAGTGCTGGAAGCTTTAGGTATCATCATCTGAGTCTCCTCTCGCGTGTAATTGATTGGAGGCAAGCAAGATAGCCTCTTCAATGAATTCTCTCTTTCTTGAGATGCTATTTTCTACATTAAACTCAAACATATTCCACATTAAAATTCACACACATTTTAGAAAGACGCAAGAAGTATAAACCAACAATGCAATAATATTCAAAGGAGAAATTTGTTGTTTTTTGATACATAATTTTCTGGGTTGTCATACTTACTCGAAAGAAAAAGAGTTTTGCATACATTGAGGTACATGAAATACTACGTAGACAATATCAGAAAATCAAAGAGTTCTCATTCTGTTTATGAGATCTATTGAAGCATGCATCAATTTGACAAGCTCATGCGTATCATTAGTAGGTAACTACCCGAAAAAAAAAAAGGAATTTGTGGAATATTAGCAACTAAGAGGATAGAATAAATTTAACCTCCAATGACTGGAAACATTGTAAAATAAATTTAACCTCCAATGATTTGCGGAATATTAGCAACTACGGGAGTAGAATAAATTTATGTTTGGCATGCACAGTGTTATATACCGATCCTCTGCAATCTCTTATAATCTATAAACCAGATTAGAATAAATTTAACCTCCAATGATTTGAAAACATCATGTTTGGATCCCAAATTCATCTAATTAGCAAAAATCTGAAAATATTTGAATATGCTATTACACATCGGTATGTATATTGTATTCATATGCACACACTTCACCTCATTAGTGAGGATCTCATCTTGAGAATTTTGTGAAAACTGAGAAAAGAGACCATGCTGAGATGAAATTCCCTGTGATAACGACTGCTGTGACTGTTGTGGTCGCAGATCTGACGTGGCTCGACTTCTCCCAAAGATTGAGGAAGACTCTGGTCCGTTATGTAATGCAGCAGATCTCCTTTTTACATGCATACAATCATAACGTAAAATCATAAATATGACCCGTAAAACAAGGAAAAGTAATATCATCGACTTTTCATCACGTGTCGTATCACTGAATTCATACCTACGCGTTGGGAGACAAATGCATACAATGGTAAAACCTTCACAGTTCACATGCAACTGCTTAAATTGGTATTTCAAACTTCATATGAATACAATTTGATATCTGAAATATTCCTCGTCGTACCACACAAGTAAAGTAATTATCACGCCTACAGATTTAAAATTCAATTCGAACTTCGAATCCGTACACATACACATGATAGATCAAGCTAATTATCCAAAATCTCAGGATAATTAGCAGTACAATAAGTTTCAGAATTAAGCTATAAAAAACGTAATGCAGAAGAAATAAAACCTGGATTGAGGGGGGAGAACGGATATGGAGCTCAAATCGCAGACTTTGTTGATCTTCATCCTCATTCGAACAATCGTAACTCGACAGAGATTGGTTTCAAACGCTCGGAGATGTGAAATCGTGGAGTATGAAGTATGTGATATGACTGTAACGTCTCGAAGTGGAACGAAAAATGGGAAGTCGAAAGGGTATTTATAGTGTGAAATTTTGGATACGGGTGAGTCTTGAGATACACTGAGGAGATGGGCTGAGATAACATTTGGGCCTCGAAAACAGCAATTTGGATCTATTTCTAGACCTTGTACATATACTGGTTGGTAAAGTTCACGACATATACCAAGGTCCGAAAAGAAGGGAAGCGTAACGAAACTTCATGGTCAAGCTTCAGATTTTACAAGTTTAAGAGAGTTTAGTATAAGATTAAGGGTTCATTTGGTTCGCAGGATACGATAAATAATATAATAATTAAAATTATGAGATAATGATAAATAATATAGTGTGATAAGTTTATATGATGTTTGATTTAAAGGATAAGATGGTAGATTAATTTTATTTTTTAGTAAATTATTAAAATACACTCAAAAATTTGAATTTCAAATTTGACGGGAATTTCAAATTTGAAAGGAATTTCAAATTTTTGGGGTTAAGTTATACAAAATAAGTTGAAATTTTTTTGCAAAAAATTCAAATTTTAAAATAGTGAAAAAATGTGAACAATTGTATATATGTCATTTATATTGTTGATTATTATTCTTCACAAGAATTTTGATGAATTCCCCAGCACTACTATTTTCTCTATAACTAAAGACAGAAACTTGCTGGCATGAATACATAATATACACAAGAATAATTCAAGGGTTCTTCCCCTTAATCCTAGAATGCCAACGAGGGGTTATTAGTCCTATATGAAGAAAATAAAAGAAAAGGGTAACATTTGGGATGCTGCGCTCGAAAGTCTAACTTTTGCTCTGTTTCATTTCCTTCCTCTGACTCCAGTTTAACTGCTGCAGTGCTAAATAATTAATCTCCCTGTTAACTAATCTCATACTGTCAAACAGAGAGAATAGAAAATGGACAACAGAGTGTCAAAGTTCTAGATTTAAATAGTTATTAACTAATCTCATACTGTCAAACGGAGAGAATAGAAAATGGACAACAGAGTGTCAAAGTTCTAGATTTAAATAGTTGAAAATCCAAAAAACCAAAAAGAAAAACCTTTTTATGCACGGATAGGCAGAATGATAGTACCAACACTATCTAGTGCGAGTCCCTTCCCCTTGGAGTTAGGACACAAGAAAAACACAAAAGGCAGCTGGGATTGAAAATCTTTCCCAGTCCTTTGCACATTTGTTTTCAATATACTGTTAGAAGCCTCAGATTTATGGTTTGCCGACACGGTTGCGGATAGCGTCGCGGAGGCTGCTGTTCCAATTCCACTGACATTTTGCGGAAGGGTCGCGGTTATTATTTTGGAGTTTTTTTAAATTAAAATAAAAATAATTAGATAATTTGGACAAATTATTAATTAAAAAAATCGAAAAAATTGGAAAAATAATTAAAAAAATGTTCCGCAACGGCTGTTCCGAGCCTCGAAATCGGCATTCCGTTCTGTGCCTCCCGTGAAATTGCCGTTATAGTTAAACATCCGTTATATAACATGGAACTTTACCGCGACAACTGCCGTACACATTCGACCATTCCAAGACCGTTTTTGCGTACCATGCTCAGAATTTCGACCAACGGATATCCACTTTTTTCCTCAGACACCGTTAGGTGTAGCCGCTTAATTCAATATAACTGAAAAGAAATAAGTACACAGGGTTTCATGCAACATCAATACCTTTTTCTATCTATGTGACACAGACTTCATCATGAGCTACAAATATTCTAGCTCAACAGCATGCACAACTGTAACTTACAGTTACAGGAACCTATAGTTCCCATGATGTCTTATATTATACACTGCCTACACAAAGTAGTTGAGTATGACATGCTAATTCCAGTAGTTGTGTATGACATGCTAATTATAAACTTTAAATTTTAAATTCTGCAAACAAAAGTTCAAACTTATGTCGGAGGAGTAAACAAACAAACCAGGGGTTGTAAATATTGATAATGCATCGCAGGCACGACTGGGGGCCTTCGTAAAGTTGGAGATGTAGTGGAGAAGAAGCGAGCAATGAACAAAACTGTATGAACAGAATCACATAAAGTTATTAAGAAAATCAAGTATAGAGACGTAAATAGTATAATGAAAACACCTTAATTCTAGCAGAAAATATTACAGATCAGCTTCAAAACTATGTCGAAGGTTATCAGGCCATTTGCCAGTTTCTATGAAGAAAAGATTGTAGAGTCGGAAAAAAAACATTTAAACAAGGAGACTTGAACTCTCTTTTTTCATCTAGAGTATAGGTTAGGCAAACACTTTAAAATAATTAATCCTCAAAATGCTACAGCCCTGAGAAGATCTATTAATACACTTCTGCTCTAAGGTTGCACCTGCTTAGAGACGATCTCAAGCAAGTTTTGAGTTTAATATTTGACACTAATCCACATATATATTTAGTGTTCCTAAATGAGAATGCGAATATCTCCAACTCCATGGTAACTTCCTATTTCAATTCAATCCTCACCAAAGAAATCCAAGAAAACAAATTTACTGAATGTATGTAAACCACATATTAGACTTTGTGAAAAAATAAAGAACATGAACCATCAGCTATTAGATATTTGATTGAATTCCTACCAAATGAAATGATCAGTAAAGTATATGCAATTGAAATAGCTTACTAAAAGTTTTCACATTATACGAAAAGGGGAGACAGCAAACGTTTTACCAGCCTCTGAACTGCATAGGCTCCTCACCTATAAAACCTGGAAATGATTCAACCCTGTAAAACCTCCATACAAAAGAAACAGGGATCAATGGGTAAAGTAAAGACAAGCTTTGCTGATTGCATCATCAGCAGTGAAAATCAACAATAATTCTGAGCCACTATCTACCCTTGCTAGGAGCGGACTTATGCGACGTGGGAAGGGACATTTGTCACTCTTATTACCACTCAAGTGAACAATTTTCAAAATATAATTCGTAAAGTTACAGCTAGAAATACATTAAATCATCTCCCACAAATGAATTCCATGGCTGTGATAAAAGCTGCTCGAACTCAGCTTCAAAAAGCCCCAAGCTCCGCCCATCAACGAGACATTACTAAAGACAACAAAAACTAAATAAATAAGCACAAATATTTGGCAATATTTGATCATATTTCCAATTAAAACTTAAGATCATCTTTATAGAATTGCATTGATTAATCATCTTTAAATATCACAGTCATATCTTAATATGATATTTTTTAAATTAACTTCATTATATTAACAAAATATTTGTATTTGATAAAATATCATTATTATGATTATGATTACTTTTGATGAAAAATATTCTAATTTATTGAAAATATGTAGGAGGTGGTGTCAAATAACTTAGTTGAAAATTTAAACCATTGCAAAAGCATATCACCCCATACTGAATGTAGCATAAAAGATAAGATGCAACACAAAAATGCTAATAATGAGTAATGACACTCGACCATTAATTTATAATTTGTGCGTAGTGGAAGGCGTGAGGCAGAAGCTAATCGTTCTCGATGATGGTAAAAATGCCTTAACTCTCTGATGTCTTCTCTTGCTATTATTGTCGCATAAATAAAATACTGTACTTTCTCCAGAGCAACGGACAAGAAGATATAAAAAGTCGACTTGACTTGGGCATGACACCTGTGACTGATAGACTCAAGCACAGTATAAGCAACCGAGAGAAAAATTACAGTGAGATATTTTCAATGCTTTCAGCTCTGTCAGAGAAAATTGACACTCAAATCACAAAACTGCAGCACCGCCTCTTCAAGAACTTCGGCAAAGATATGCAGGCATGTATACATAAACAATGTAGATCGAATATGCAAAAGTTGAAATTAGTGTGTGGATAGCTACATGTATCCAATCCAGCGCAATTGCTTGATTTTAGTTTTGTCAACCACTTGCAGGAAATTGCTTGTGACATGAAGAAGCGGATCTAAGGTACTCCTCTCAGAAAAAGATGGACAACAACCCGATCTTTAAGGCTGCGTTTGGTTGCTGTGATAAAATAAGTGATGGATAGATAAAAAGGTGGATAATGAGATGATAAGGAAACTGATGGATAAACTATATTGTGTTTGGTGCGTATGATTAATAAAATATGATAAATAATATTGTGTTTGGTGTACCTGATAATACATGGTATAGATTTATATTATTCATAAAATACCAAAAATACCCTTGACGAAGTTTCACTTATTATTACTATTTACTCAATTCTTTTATTCTATCATATATTTATTTATAAATATTTTAATTTATGACATTAAATAATTTATTTAATAATTCAATTTATTTAAGCGATTAATTAAATAAACTAAATTAAATTTATATATTTTGATTATTAATAAAATGTTACAATAGTATTGATAAATTATCAATATTATAAAAAGTATTACAAATGAAGTAAAAATATATATAATAACGTAAGAACATTTTTTCAAGCTTTCTTCCCCATTTCATAGCTAAAATTCATCGTGTTCTTTAGTTCTATATAAGCAAAGAGGTTATACAAATTAAAAAAAAGTGTTCCAGGAGTTTTTTTTTTTATATACCGATGTGCGTTATTGGTTCAGACCACCATTAGCATCCACAAATGTGAATAAGAGTATTGCTTACTCTAAGGAAAATCCTAGATTAAAACAAAGATAAGATTTTTTTGCCACAAATTCATGATTCATTCTGAATTACGTTGTAAAACACATCAAGAGAATGGGTCACACAAACTGGAGAAATGGGTCGGTCACATTCTTCTCCCATTCTTTCTCGGTCTTCTCCTCTCAGTCGCATTTGCTTGAAATGGGTCAGGATGATAGAGAAGATGATCTTCTTCAAGCAAATGTCATTTTTTATAAATTATTATTAATTCATTAGTAAATAACTCGTATTTACTTGAAATGTCAGCATAATTCATAATACAAATTAGTATTAATTATATTAATATAATTTGTTTAAACAAATAATTAAATTTACTTCTTTAATTTAATATTTAATAAAATATTATAATGAATTATATAGTATGTGTAAATAAACTATAAATATTATAATAGATATTACAAAACTAATTTGAAATATAAAAAATAAAAAAATGAAAAATCAATAAAAATAGTGTGAAAAGGGTAATCTAGTAAATTTGTCTCATTATCATGAATACTATTTGAAATGGGTTTACTAATCATACGTGGAAGAAGGGATCCGATTTCCCATTAATTCCCATATCTACAGTGTTTAATCCCGGGGCTCCGGGATTAAACACTTGTGCTAATATACGAGCCAAACATAGGATAATGTCATTATCCTACTTTAATCCTATATACCAAACGCAGCCTAAGTGTTTAAAGTATCTCGAAGAATTTTCAAGAATGACTGCATATTTTTCACTTGCAGACTACCTAGTTGTGGCTCCATACAGGAAGTGTTTTTCCCTAACAAGTATGCATCAAGGCTTCCATTATCTGCCCTAGATTTCGTCTTATATTATATCTATCACACAAAAATCTTCCAAATCTTATCCACTTGAACTTTTGACCATTGTGTGCATACTGAATTTCATATTTTCTACATGTAATCAAATAGTCAATAGATCCATGCTCTATGAAGGGACATCTTTCTCGTCTTCCATTTGCAGCGTACTTTCAGAATAAGAGGAAACTGGACACTTGAAAGTGTTATCATCTATACAAGTATTTTGACAGAGGGAACTTCAGACTCCTTGCTGCCTGTCAACAACATAATAAAAACATATGACCACTTTTCTAAAGAGCAAATGAAAAAAAATGTAGCTCTTTCAAAGCATGAGTCAAAGTATTACCTTTAAAGCCAAATCTTCAGAGATTGTAGATCGATACCGAATTGAGCCTTCCAACAGACAGCTTCCTCCTTTGGTAATAAAGTTAGCACCACATATACTGGATAGCTGCAAAAGAATGTCGGACATGAACCCACTACCACAATATTCACCTCCAATGTCAACACTTTGCACTTCATAACCAGGTGAATACTCCTCAACAGATGTTATACACTGAAATATGGCCAGCAACCTTTCAAGGGGGAAAGTTCCAGGTCCTTTATTGAGTAGCTCTTGTTCTTTAGTTTCCTTCCGCTCCATTGATTTTTCAGAGCTCCTGCGTAGAGCAAAAAATGGAGAACAAAGTCACTTACAACTTATGCAATCTAATATTCATAGCAGATAAGGAAGTTGAGATTGCTACGCAAGAAGTTGCAATTCTCTAAATATTTCCTCCTGGATCAAGGGAAAAGGAGAGATTCTGAGGATTTTCAAAGTTTATAATAATTTGATTGCTAAAATTTCTTTTGAGCGAGCATCACTCCACATCCTTCTAACAGGACCGTCTCATCAATCAAGAAAACAAGAGAAAATGAGATAACTTAGGCATATATCTCAATAGACAACAAAATTACACTCCAGCACTTGCCAAATAAATACTATGTATTCCAACTACGCGTTACGATAATGATACTGGAAGGTATGCAAACCTCAAATTAAAACAAAAAAAAGAATTTATAGAAAAAAATAGTGCTCACAAGTTAAAAGTATCTAATGTTGTATCATATATCACATATCAGATTGACAAATGGCTTACGTTCTCTTTCTTTTACGATTATCAGATCCTCCAGTTGAATCAAAAAGCGCAGCATCAAGAGTTGCTGAATTTCTTGAAGCAAGAAATGCAGAAAGAAGGAGATATTTGGCAGAAGTAGACATGTGGAAGTCAATCTCATCTAAAGATTCATCACCCAACTTCGTCGTGATACCCTTTCTCCAAGTTTTCTCCTTGTTGGCTGAGGTTTTCACCAAAGGTTGAGAAGTAATGTTAAGCATCTCATTCAAGTATAGTGAGACATATGGTTGAAGATGATTAAATAATTTTCTCTTAGTATCTTCATTCGGAACAGCTACCAAATCATCAAGAGGTTCACAATATTTCTTAAATAAAGGTGAAAAGACAGTAGCTAATTCATCAACTTGTCTGGTAATTCTACAGAAAGGCTTCAACACCAAACTATTTCAACAGGAACCAAGCGAATAAATATAGTTATTATTTATCAAAAACTTTAAACACTGAGAGATAAGCAACGAAGTGCAATACGTACTCCAGAATGAGGAATATATCTTTGGATTTGCTTGGTTTCTCATGAAAATCTGGCGTAAATCATCTTCTGTGAATTCAGGAATATAAACAGGAAAGGGCTCAACATAACCTGCGTCTGATTGATACATATCAAGGGAGGTGCTACTGATAAAAATTACACCGACCTCGGCCATTTTCAGGATATCATACAAATTAAATAGCAAGGATAACATACTCGAACTCTTATCCCACTCTCTAACAAGCTCTAAATTATAGAAACCATCCTCCCATTAACCTGTGAAGGTGAGTTTTTGCTGCCACACTTCCTCATGTTTCCTTTAAGGCTCTCCACTAGAGTAACCAAACCTTCACGCAACAGATTAACAAAATCAGATGGTTTGTCACATCGCTTAGCGCTCAAATACCCATTGCCCACATGCTTCCTATGGAGAAAAACCTGGCTCAAGATGGATTCAAACAGTAGTCTAGAACTGTAACAGGTGATACAGTTAGAATATATAAATGGACGCTTCAAGAACCTAAATATCTGAAGTATGATACTTGTCTTTCCCCTTGAAGGAACTCCGTATACAAAAAATGGGATCATCGGGGAATTCACAGGTCCCAAGTGATTAACCAGCTCATTTATCTGTGAACGTCTTCCAGGAAATGAATCAATCAACTCGTCAGATGTCATTGTTTCGTTACCGTACACAAGGTCATCTATAGATAACGTTTGTGTGTGATTATTCGTTCTCGAAGCCTCTACTGTAGATTTTGAATTTGGAGTGGAAGAAGACAGCGATCTTGTGGTTATTCGGTTGATTTGAGGACTTTCCACTTCACGCATTTCTGATAAGCACGCAATCTCGAACTCCTTGTTAATCTGAATGAAGGGGGCAAAAAATGATCGAACACACAAACGAAAAAGAAACCTTGGGAAAACGTTAATGCTAAAATAAAAAGATATACATCATAACATAGAAAGTACCTTGTAGAATATCGGTGAGTCAGGGAAACTGTGTTAGAGAGTTCACCTTCAATAGGCGATTGTCTGTGATTAGTGTGATAACCTGAGGTGGAGGACGCCGCGGTGGGAATTGGCTGTTAGGGTTTGACACATACTGTTTTTCCCGCCTTCCTAATTCATGTTTTTTTTTTTAAACTCTTGAAAACCCTTTCTAATCCATATTTACCACCTTTGATCGGATGTTTGTTGCATTACCAAAAAAATTATGATTGATGATAAGTGCAATTCAAATATTTCAAATAGTATAGCAGTCCAACCACATCGATCTCCAACAAAGATAATTTTTGTTATTTAACAATCTCTCTCCGAATAATTGAACTAACATATGAGAACTTTTGTTCTAATGCTAATTGTAAGATTGATCGTTTGTCGCGTATGAGAACCTTTGTCTAATATAAATTGTAAGATTAAGCATTTTGTCGCTTTAGAATTTATAAATGGTTGTAAGAGTGCAATTCAAATATTTTAGATTATAAAGCAGCCTAAATATCACGTCCTTCTTAGCATGATCTTCTCGAAAACCTCTTCAAATGTAGGATCTCTATGTCTTCTAAAGATCCCCTATCTTAATCTCATTATGCATCCAATTGACTTCAGTACAAATTCTTTTGACTATGAAAATGTTTGAAATTTGTTTGATAGAATTATCAGAAAAATAGCATAAAGATTAAGTAGATGAATGGAAAGTCCCAATTAAATTCTTGCTTGATTCTTGACACACAAGAAATAACAGAGACAACAATGCGTAGGGCATTCTTAAAGGGGTTGCAAATTGCCACGAGGACATCGCAAGTCCTAGTTGGCAATTACAACCCCAATTGCATTGTTAAATGGTGCAATTTTTTTTAATTCAAATTATTTTAAAATTATTATATATATAATTATTATTAAAGTATATATAAATATACATATATATATATATATATATATTATATATTTAAATAATATATTATAAATATTACTATTATATAGCTATTATATTAATAATAATTATATTACATTATATTATATAACAATTATATATATTATATAACAATTATATATTTAAATTTAAGTATAAATAATATAAATTTATTAGTAAAGTATATAAATATTATATAAATAAAAGAAATAGTATTGTTATATAAAGATTTTATTAAATATAAATATATATTTAATATTTAAAATATTAAAATATTTATATTTATTTTAAAATTTTATTTTAAATATGAGTAGAAAATATGAATAAAATATTAAGTGGGTCCCATCAATTGAAATTGAAATGGATTGCGATGATAAATATGATTTGAAATTGTTGAATGAGCTAATTACAAAAGTAATGGATGTGATAGTGGTACCCACTTTTAGAATTGGTTTGTAATTATAAGGATAAAGATGCCATTATTCTTATATAGATGGTAAAAATATAATCATAGATAAAATAGCGTGATATCTTAAATTCACGAATCTTCATGATTAGTGGAGACAATCAAGGTAAAACTTTAGGTTGCATTAGGACATCATGTTTTGCATATGAGGAAGTAATTTAAGATATGGATTTTGAATGAATCTCAATCATCCACAAGCTCAAATTAGTCGTCTATGCCTCTGGACATAGACGGATTGGTAATGGTTGATGTAATGTGAGGAGAAATTCGACGTCGCAGGTTCGAATTTCGTGTGTGACAAATTCTTCACTGAAATATTGTGGGGGTTTGTCCTGAGTTCGGGTCATGTTGGTCCGCTCCCTCATATACTTGTCATCCGTGCACATCTCTCGATTTACCTGGTGGCGGTGCTGAGGAGCCAAGATCGTCACCCAATGATTAGTCATGTGCAAGTCTGAATACCTTGTTAAAACCAAAAAAAAATAAAAAATTTAGCGGATTAAAGGATTTGAACACTTATGAGTGCACGTATACTTAAAAATAATTTTTAAGTATAATAAAATCTTCGTATAATTTTGTTGGAATAATTTTTTCATCAATATTATAGTTACGTTTCTATTTCATTATATTCATAAACATAAGAGCATTATTTACTTAATTATTGAACATAAATGGGAATATACTAATTACAAGCAGGTACAAAAAGGTCCAGCTAAAGCCCATAAAATCCAATGAGGCACCGTCCACCTTGTTAGTAAATGGAGAGGGAGGCGATATCCTCCTGTGAGAAGTCACGAAGATGCGAAAATGTGATTAACATAGAATCTATCAAGCTATGGGCTATTGCAGCTCCTATCGCCTTCAATATATTGTGCAACTATGGCATCAATTCTTTCACTAGTATCTATGTGGGGCATATAGGGGATGTAGAGCTATCTGCAGTAGCTATTTCTTTATCAGTAATTGCAAACTTATCGTTCGGATTCTTGGTAAGCTTATTGTGTTTCAAACTTTCAATCATTCAAAGCAACGGTAGATCTAATGGAGGACAAGGGAGTGTGATTGTATCCTTGGGAAAAAATTTGTGGAATTTTACATATTAATTTTCTAGTATTACAAGTTTTATACCCCAATATCTATCCAGTAGTCCCAACTTACCTCCCTTGTCCCAGTCGCATCCCCTATTTGGATTCTAGATCTATCCTAATTCAAAGAGATCAACTTCAAAGAATTTCATATCATATCTTCTTGGTTTAACAGCTTGGTATGGCTAGTGCACGACGTTATGTGGACAGGCGTTTGGAGCTGGAGAAACAGAAATGATGGGAGTTTACATGCAAAGATCGTGGATAATACTTACAGCTGCTTGTTTCTGCCTTTCACCCCTTTATATCTATTCCACACCAGTGCTAAAGCTACTAGGACAAAGACACGACATTGCCGAAATAGCGGGAAATTTTTCAATAAAAATCATTCCACAAATGTTTTCGCTCGCTATTAACTTTCCTACACAGAAATTTTTTGCAAGCTCAAACTAAGGTGGCGACTCTAGCATGGATTGGATTTGTAGCCTTAATCTTGCACATAGGTTTATTGTATTTGTTCGTTAAAGTATTCGAATGGGGATTGGCTGGTGCAGCAGCAGCCTATGATGTATCAGCATGGGGCATTGCTGCAGCTCAGGTTGTGTAGATAGTTGGGTGGTGCCAAGATAGTTGGAATGGATTGTCGTGGCTCGCTTTTAAGGATCTTTGGGGATTTGTGAAGCTTTCGGTCGCCTCAGCCATCATGATTTGCTTAGAGATATGGTATTTTATGAGTATAATTGTTCACACCGGACATCTAGAGGATCCTGTCCTGGCTGTTGGATCCCTTTCTATTTGGTAATATCACGTCAGTCACTCAAATTTTAATCCATGCTATGGCCTACCAATATTTCCTAATCCCCTCTACCATTCGAAATAGCAACACAAGATAACACTAGCATATGTTACCCAAGAATTGTGGAACAGAATGGGGGGAGGGGGGACTCAATGAATTGGCGCGTTGAAACTTGAATTTTAGAAAAAATAAAACATAACATTTCAATATATATATATATATATATATGTATGTATATTTCATATGGAGATCTAATTTCTATCATATTTTTATTGTCTTGTATTCAGCATGAACCTAAATGGATGGGAAGGTATGCTGTTCATTGGGATTAATGCAGCAATAAGGTAAAAAAGAAACAAATTCTTCTCACGTGAATTATATGACGCCATTTAGTGTCTTTCTGCTTCATCTCTTCCTATATTTCCTCCAGTGTTCGCGTGTCAAACGAGCTTGGATCAGGGCATCCTCGAGCTGTCTGAGTTCTCAGTCATTGTCGCTGTTGTTGAATCTCTACTCATAGGTCTCTTGAGCATGGTGATAATAATGGCAACAAAAGACCATTTCACCAACCTTTTCACCAGCAGCGAAAAAATGCAAAAGGCGGTCTCTGATTTAGCACACCTTCTAGCTATTACCCTGGTGCTGAATAGCATCCAGCCAGTGATTTCAGGTTCGACATCAGTAATCCACTGATACCTTTAAAGGGCTTCTTTAACTTAAGATAATCTTAAAAATAGAGATGTATATCTGGGATATATAATTATCTAAAGATTTTATAATGATAAGAAAAATGTTCCTGCAGGAGTTGCTGTAGGGGGAGGATGGCAAGGACTTGTGGCTTACATTAACCTGATTTGTTATGACATTATAGGACTCCCAATCGGGTTTTTTCTCGGTTATAAAACTAACCTAGGAGTGAAGGTAAAATACGGATCTACATTACTATCTGCAGGACTAATCATGCATGTGAATTCAAAAGATAAGCGTAACATAATGATATCCACAGAAAGCAAACAAGAAGTGAATAAACTATAGATTAAATCATCTGCAGGTTCGTATTTTTGAATCTACAAATTTACTGATCATTAATGATTGCATGCAGGGAATTTGGATGGGTATGATATTTGGAACTTTTCTGCAAACTTTGATTCTTTTGATTATCGTGTGGAAAAAGAATTGGGATGAAGAGGTAATAATTTGATGTTGATTTCGTATGGTATGATTCAACAGAAAAATGCACATGATTTCTGATGTACAAAGCACCGTCTAGTTTTAAACTTAAGTCCCTTCACAACATTTTTACACTTGAATTGCAGGTGGTACGAGCTTCAGAAAGAACAAGTAGGTGGACATAATGAGAACATGGTCAAGTAAACATTCGTTGAGGATGGAACAAAATCATGAGTTAAAGCAAATGTTTTGATAGTTTACAGCAAAAAACTCATTATTCATGCCCAGAAGGCTATTGATAGTGCAATTTATCCATTGGCATGGTCTAATAACCGACATATTATTCAAGTTCGGTATTTATCTAAAATTGCTTGTCTGTAACAAATGTATAGGATCAAGAAACTCAGAGAAAAATGAACACAACATATATGGAAAAATATATAGCAAAAAGCCAATGAGCTTAGTCAATTTACCCCTTCGAAAATGCCTGGGAATCAGGCAACGTGACTTCGACATGGACTAGCAAATTAAGGAGAAGCTATATTGATTGTGTAGAATCCTTGGATTCTGAGATCGAGAAAATATCAAGAAAACTGCCAGCATGTTCCTGCACTATCGTGTTCCGAGATCCGGCCGCCACCTGTCAAAAAGACTCGCCAGACACCAAGGCTTGAAGCGCCTTTGGCGGCAGTGGGACAGTCACATCCACCACTCCCTCCAGCATTTTCACCACCGCCCCCATTGTAGGCCACGTAGACTCTTCATCTTGAATGCAAGAAACTGCAACCAAGCCTCTCATTGATGACACTCGCAACATTTCCCTCAATTATTTGGCGTGATAACAATGGTGGGAAAAACCATTTATCGGTTTCGCCCCTCGACAACTCCACCAATGGTGATGCCTCTTGCAGTCCCAACAGCAGTATGAAATCTGACGTCCCAAATCAGGTTCTGACCATCCGGTCTTAAGTACAGGCTAAGAGGTTCATTTGGCATGCAATCATAAACCATGATGAGAATCTATGGAACAAAATACTCTTAAACAGACCAGAGTCACATGCTGAAATAATCTGAATATTTCCTATAGTACACACCTCCGCTCGAAATCCTTCTCACCATCACCAGGTCTTTCCAGTCTCTTCACTGACGCCCGAGAAGAATCCAATGATACACCTGGAAAAACTGCCCCAAACCCTCCATGCCCAAGCTTCTATGAAAAGCCCTCGGTCGCAACATGGAGCTCTTTGTAAGAGGACACCCTGAGATTCGTGACTTGAAACACCCCATATTCTGCTTTCCTTCTTTTAGCAGTCCACTTACGGACAAATAAAAATAATATAGAGAACCATAAGGACACAAAGCATTCCTACCAAGAAAGTCGTCTTGTTCTTGTTCTTTTTGCCAGCTCCGGTGCTTCGTATTCTCACATAAAATTTATCCTGAAAAAGTGCTGTAGAACACAGAGGTAAGATTTCGCAGGTTGAAAAGAGAACAGTATAATATCTTGCACAAATTATTCTTTGTATTCTGAATAAACCAATACAAGAACAATTACCCAGACATGCATTCTCGCACTCACTCTTGGTCCCACTGAACGATACCACTGTTCTTTCGTAGCTCACGGAGCCAACTTCTTCAAACTCATCATTATGACTGCAACTATCGTGCCCTTCGCAATAACCCTCGAAAAATCTTCCTCATCCCATGAACCCTGTCCACAGGATTAAACCCGTCCAAACGCTGACAAGGACTCAACATATTAGCATTACAAAATCCTAAATTTCCACACAGCCTGTTGGGGTTCAACAATTGCCACTTTGTGATCGATCGAACACGTGATGCTTATGTCAGTGTATGGGTGAAAAGATTGATATTGCGACATTACCCTTTGATTATAGTTATTGGTAAAGCGGTAAGCAGTAAGCGCTCGATTCTACAATTGGTATCAGAGCAAAGTTCGTGTATTCGATTCCCATGAGTTGCAGAGAGTGCAATTATTGGGGGAGGGATTGTTGGGGTTCAATAATTGTCACTGCTTTGTGATCGATCGAACACGTGGCGCTTATGTTAGTGTATGGTTGAAAAGATTGATGTTGCGGCATTATCCTTAACTATAGTTATTGGTAAAGCGGTAAGCGCTCGATTCTACATAGCCCATATATTATGCTTTGAGTCTCCAGTTGTGAGTCTGTGACCAACCATGTTCCCGTTACACTCTGTCGGGGCCATGTAAATTGCCTCAACTGCCCCAGATGGTCCAAGAGAAACCTTGTTAACATAGGCTTTTCACCGCTCTCTAGTGGTACCTCAGTGTATCCAAGAGTTGCCATTAGGGTAAAAGGATCAAAAACTCGAATCTATATATGTAAGGAACTGTCATCTCAGGAACCACAGCAAATGCATTTCCATTCCAATTCCCAGCAGACCAATAGTCATACAAATTATCAGGACTGTTATTGCCGTAATAAAGAGAGATCTCACCATAATCAGGAGGATTTAACCGTCTCTGCAGCGCCGTCAAGTACATGCCAGGGATCAGGTGTCAGTTGGAAAATCAAAGCTTTGCCTCACAGCTCTTCCATCTTTACTCAACAGAACCAAATTGCCCTGCTCTAAAGCTTTAAATAACTTCATTTTTCAGCATTGCTTGCCTCCCACATAACGATGCCTGAATCCCGTTCCAACGCAGCTAACTTCCCATTTTCAGTGATTTCTGCACTAGCAGACATCAAATTTTTATGGGGGTTTTCACGATTCGTACTCATACGTTCGAATAGGGCTTGAAGCATATCAAATGCCTATGTACCAGTTGAAGTCATCATTCAGGGTGAAGAACCCCAACGTAAACGTCTTGTTTTCACTCGAATGGTGGTGTTTCCACTGAGTTTGACCACAGATTTTCTGAAAAGACTCCAACTTTATGCTCCCATCTGGATAATTTCCCGTGGGTTCTTGAATTTTCTTGAAAAAATGCGTCAAGTTTGTTTCTGAATTATCGGTGGGCTTCAATTGGGTGGAACCATGGTTCCCTCACGGTCACACCATCTCAAAATTCTCAGAAATAGCTAAAAAAAATAAATTCCCCATATTGGGCCGTTGGTTTGGTTCAAACAAAAAAATATGTTTTTCGTGACGATTGTTCTTCTTTTTTATCCCAATGAATCTCAATTCTCAAAGTATCCACCGTCCCTAGTTTTTATGTTAATGAATATGACTCTGACCATATTTTTTAATTGGTGAGTGGAAATGAAGCTTGAAGGAGCAAAATCTATTATTTTTGCGGAAATGCTGCCCAAAATGTGAGTAGTGTTGTTGTGCCTTTATCATTTGCCCCACTTTGGTTGGGAATTGAAATTGAGCAGACTCTTTTACCATAAAAGGATACTTTAAGGTTTTTTTAACAAAATAACCCCAAATAAATAATCAATTCTCAAAATAACTTAAAATACAAATTATTTCATAAATGACCTTACCCGCCAACTGAGTTGGCGGGACCAACTTTAAAAGTTGGTCACGCCAACTCGGTTGGTGTATCCAAGACTAAGTCACATAATCCTCCTACCCCCCTCCACGCACTGGCGCTCCGGCCGCGAACTGGCGAACTCGGTGCGCGTGCGGCGCATTAAGGCGACTTAAGAATTTCTAGTTCGCGCTTTAAGAATTTCTAGTTCGCGCACTAAGATTTTATAATTCACGCACTAAGATTTCCTAATTCGCGCACTAAGATTTCCTAATTCGCGCATTAAGATTTACTAAGTCGCGCACTAAGTTACTAAGTCTTGTTAATCCTCCTTAATTCTCCGATTTTTTTTTTTGTAATTATAAAAAAAATTCTTTGATTTTGGGTTTAGATGAATTTTTATGGTTTCTAGGTATTTCGGGTTGGTAAGAAAATTATATTATATGGTAACTAGATAGATAATGAATCATGAAAAGACATAATAACATATGAAAGATTAAAATATGTGATAAAAGAAAGTATGATAAATCTGTGATTTTGTAACATTTTGCGGAGTAAATAATAATAAATATCTTAGTTTTTTGCATGAAAATTAATAGAATGGACTTTATAAATAAAACTTTTTATTTTTATTGAGTTAATTTAAATGTTTATATTAGTCATTTCATAAAGTAATAATATAAGTGTCCGGAAATAATATGAGTTATTTTTAATAAATTCATACTATTTACAAAAAAAAGTTGAAATAAATATGAACAATTTGGTTTCATTTTTCAAATTCGTTATTTTATATCTTAAAATAAAACAAAACTTTAATACTTCATTTCTATTTCTACAATATATTTTTCGGAGAATTCTTACTAGACGAACGATAAAATACAAGATTCAAATTACGTTGTATCACTGGCTATAACATTTTTGCAAAGCTGCAAATGTTAGATTCTTCAATAAAATCTAATTTTAATGATTTTTAAGAATGGTAAAGCTGCAAACACCAAAGTTGTTAAGAACTTTATATTGTAAATTTGTAAATAATATAATAATGATGTGAGTTTGTTAAATATGATTTATATTATGTATGTTTAACTTCATTTCATCAGTATGTATGTATATATATTTATTTATTTATTAATTTTTAATAGGCGCATTAAGGCGCACCCCGCACTCAATTGTTTTGCAAATTGACGCACTCACGCATCCGCTCTCGCATCCGACTTATGTGACTTAGATCCAAGAGGACACGCCAACCAAGTTGGCCACGCCAACTTTCTCTTTATTTTATTTTTGTTTTGATTTTGTTTTTTGTTTTTTTTCTTTCCTTTTTTTAAAATAAAAAATAAATTTAAAATAAAAATATATAAAAGTCAAATATTTGTATGAATTTGTTTTACGCACAATTCATAAATCAACTTAATATGATTAATTTAAATTGACTGACATATTATTTTATATGTTTTTTTCTTTTTAAAATAAGCTATGTTGCACGGACCCAGTTAAAATGGTGCTGCTGGTTGTAGATTTCCTAATTCTTGGTTGTATTGAATAAAAATATAAACATTTCAAACAAAAATATAAAAATATAAAAGTTGGCTGGTCGGTCGTGCCGAAAACTGCTTTTATGGTGATTTATATTTTTATTCAATTCAAGAATTAGGAAATCTTCAAACCTATTTTTCTTTTAAAAAAATAGAAAGTTCCTGTATCTAACCCGTGTCGGATACGTTCAGCGGCGTATCTTGACCGTATCCGAAACGTATCCGAAATAAAAACTTATTTTTTATCCTCAGATACGCCATGTGGCGTATCCGATACGTATCGGTGTCGGTGCAACATAGAATATAAGTTTATTTTGAATTAATGTATAAGTTGAACGCAAATCAGATATATCAAAAGCATTTTCGGCTACAGGGGATGTCACATGTTTGAAGACACTGACCCAGTTAAAATGGTGCTGATGGTTGGAGATTTCTTAATTCTTGAATTGAATAAAAATATAAATCACCATAAAAGTAAGCATTTTCGGGTGCAGGGGATGACGTCTATTTCAAGACACTGACCCAGTTAAAATGGTGCTGCAGGTTGGAGATTTCCTAATTCTTGAATTGAATAAAAATATAAATCACCATAAAAACATTTTCCGGCACGGCCGACCAGCCAACTTTTATATTTTTATATTTTTGTTTGAAATGTTTATATTTTTATTCAATACAACCAAGAATTAGAAAATCTACAACAGCAGCACCATTTTAACTGGGTCCGTGCAACATAGCTTATTTTAAAGAGAAAAAACATATAAAATAATATGTCAGTCAATTTAAACTAATCATATTGAGTTGATTTATGAATTGTGCGTAAAACAAATTCATACATATATTTGACTTGTATATATTTTTATTTTATTTTATTTTAAATTTATTTTTTATTTAAAAAAAGGAAAGAAAAAAAACAAAAAACAAAAAAAAAATAAAGAAAAGTTGGCGTGGCCAACTTTTTGAAAGTTGGCCACGCCAACTTGGTTGGCGTGACCAACTTTCAAAGTTGGTCCTGCCAACTCAGTTGGCGGGTAAGGTAATTTATGAAATAATTTTTATTTTGGGTTATTTTGAGAATTGATTATTTATTTGGGGTTATTTTATTAAAAAACCCGATACTTTAAGCTTTAAATACACTAATCAATAATTTGTTTAAATTTTTTTTTATTTTAGATAAATTACTCTCTTATTATAGAATCAAGCAAAATTCTTATATACTGTGTGGTTGCAATTTTGATTGAACTTTCACATCAGAAAAGATTTTATTTTATGTCTTTCAGTAAATAGGTGAGGTGTGAGTTATAGAGTGTTGTTAGTGGAAAAGCTTTGTGAGTATGGTTAGGGTGAGAAAAAAATTGTATGGTTGTAATAATTTTTCATAGTGTCTTTTTTCTCTAGTCCCGATGATTTTTCTCTTGATTTGGGAGTTTTTCAAGTTAAATCCTTATGTCTTTAATATTTCTTCGTTTGCTTTCTTTTCCCATAAAAAGGTGATGATCTGAGGGTGAATCTGAATGGTCAAATTTCCAACAAGTGCTATCAGAGCCTGAGTCATTTTGCTGTGGTAGAGATTTGGTGTGGTAGGCGAATACATATTGACTAAGGATGTTATGTCTAAGAAAATTGGTTTAAAATGGGACCAGTGTGATGCCACCAATTTTCCTGGGAATTTTGAGGTTCTGTCTAGCAAAGATCGATATTCTCTATTTCTTGCGAGCTTACTTAATGTGTACTATTCATGTCTGCTGTAAAATTCATCAATGTATCACAAGATAATGTCGGGAAAAAAAGTTCAAATGCAATCAGATTTGATGTGGAGAAATTTGATGGGCGAATCAACTTTGGATTGTGGCAAGTACAACTCAATGATGTGTTGATTCAATCTGGTTTACACAAAGCGTTGAAGGGCAGAGTAATCACCGAAAACAGCAGTGATACTAGTTTGATTGGCGGAACGATTAGTGCGACAGACAAAGCTGGAAGTTGCAATGAAGATTGGAAGGATGTGTATTTGAGAGCAGCAATTGCAATCCGTATGTGTCTGGCCAAAAATGTTCTTGTAAATGAGCATATAGTGTCTTTCGCAAATGAACTCTATGAAAAACTTAAAGAGTTATCGGACAAATGTCATATCAAATCGGATGTATCTGAAAGAACAGTTTTATACATTGGGAATGAATGAGAGTACTACTATTTCAGATCATTTAAGTGTTCTCATTGCCATTGTTTCAGAGTTTGAATCTTTTCGAGTTAAAATTGATGATGGGGATCAGACCTTGAGACTCATCTGGTTTCTTCCATATTCATATGAGCACATGAAATCGATATTGATTCATGGAAAGGAGAAAAGATAAGACTTGACAGTAGTAACATTTCAGATGGAAATTTTGTAATGATATCCCATTATTGGAAGAAGAAGAACTTCGTGAAAAAAACCTATTGGGGATGTGGACAACCTGGCCACATCAAAAGAAATTGTACAAAAGCTGAAGTGAGTTCGGTAAATTACTCTGAGTTAGTAAATGGAGATTCTAATAATGAAGCTAACACCGTCTCCTTTCACGATGTTGTCCCAAGTTACCATGATAGAGGATGTACAATGTTAGCGTTACCACATATTTGCACACATGTATTGGTTTGGCATTGATGCAATACGTTAGGTGAAAATTCATGTTGATGATAAACTTCCACCATAATGTTTCAGCAAGGTTGTTTTTTCGACAAGGGCAGAAATGAAATTCTTGGAATGGTTTATTCTGAGCGGGTATGCTTTTTATGGTGGAACATGATAACTTTCTACATTGAGAATTATGACTGTTTTGCAATGCTAGTTGCAAAAGATACGGAGATCTTCATCAGGGTGGGGTGTTGTGGGACGACAAAGTCACAATGTGGAGATTTGTTATAGTCGTGCCTTTATCATTTGTTTCATATTGGTTGGGAGACGAAATTGGGCCAACTCTTTTACTATAAAGGAGGTTTTAGGCTTCAAGTTTAAGTGCATCAATCAATAGCTTGTCTAGCAACTTTTGACTTTAGATAAATTCCTCTCTGGTTGTGGATTATAGTAAAATTCTGAGTAGGCTATGTGGTTGCAGCTTTGACTGAGCTTCCACATTATAAAATATTTTATTAGATGTCTTTCTGTAAAGGAGAGAGTGTGAGTTATAAAGTGTTGCTAGTGGAAAAGATATGTGGGTGTGGTTGGGGTGAGAAGAAAAAATATGTGGTTGTAATAATTTTCAATATAGTGTATTTTTATTATCTGATCCTGATGGTTTTTCTCCTGATTTGGGAGTTTTTCACGTTAGATTCTTGTGTTTTATTATTTCTTCTTTTGCTTTATTTCCATAAAAAATGTGCAGATCCTGGGGGTGAATTTGGAGGGCCAAATTTCCAACAAGTAGATGGTTTGTTCCGTATAATATCTCATATCTTGATGTATTGGGTTAGAGATCCCATATAATGTGCAGTTTTTAAACATGGTATGATATTATCATAACAATTATTATTTCTGCCAGAACAAGACAATAACATTTCCCTTTTAAATAGCATAGAAGATATTCAAAGTTATAAAAAAAAACATGTGTAATGATTGCATAATAAAAATAGGTGAATGGTATATAAACCTCTGTACTTTAAAAAATAACGTGTATCTCACATATTATGTATTTTTATGTCAAATAATAGGGGTCTACTGTAATTTTTTCTCAATAAACTTACTAGAGGGGTTGAATTTGTAATACATTATTCTACATGGGTCCATCGGTTATTCTTTAAATTAGAGAGAGAACTCGTATTACAACTATTTTACAAATGAAACAATCGTAATTTTTCCGAACATGAATAGATTTTTGGTATTTAAAAATAAATTATAGGTCATGAATATGGAATGAAGGTGGTAAAATATGTGTGTTTCAATTAGCATACACTGAGTTTATTTTACAATTATATTACGGGTCGCTTTTTTCAAAACCCAATGCTAAGTTTTGTTAATCTTGGGTTCAATGGTACAAAAAATAAGTCAAGAATGACTGGAAAATAAAGTAGTGGGATAAAAAATTTGCCGATATGATATACAAGCAAGATTTGGCGCCCCATTCAACAGGCCTATTTAAAAATGGGATTATGTGAAAAGTTGTGTTCTGCTACATAAAAACCTGGAAATAGTGTGAATTATAACTAGAATTAGCCTAATATTTATCTCTCGTGGTTTCATGTACAAAAAGTACATCCTCAATCCAAGAAACAACGTTGAAAGCTAAACTTTCCAACACTCTTGAATAGCTCTCCAACACAGCCTGTCCCACATCCTGAAAAAAACAAAAAATAGTAGAATTATCATGTGTATAGAGTCACATACACGTAGATTTTGTAATACTCCTATCATATATCATAATGTGAATGAATTTAAAAAGCATATATGTAGATTTATACAACAAACTCTTCTCGTGTTCTGGATTAATCATTTTCTTGAAATGAAACGGATGCGAAATCACCTTGTTATATTGAATTTTGCTTGTATCCAAAGAAGTTTGTGAGAGTCCAGAATATCTCTGTTTCAAGCATAACAATAAGGTTTCGGCTCTTTCTGCTAAGACATGATTCTTGTCCGTCCTGTCGATATCAGACATGAGATCTTTAACCAAGTCCCATGATGATTTTGAGTGAGCCATGCATGCTTTACGTCTCCATGTGTGCATTGAGGCTTCGACCTTGTCTACTAACTCGAGTGCTTCGTGCTCTGAGGCTATGTTGAGCGAGTCGAGAAGGTGATCAGGGTAAAACGTCTCTACATTGCACATGTATCGGTAGATCGCATCTCCCACGCTCGCTTTCCCACTCTAAGTTAACAAAAAGGCGAGGTGAAAAGTTAAGGGTAAGTATAAAGATAAAGTTACTGGATTGTCACAGGGCAGAACTAACAGCTACCTTAGGGAGGGAAGCAATGTATGATTCTGGGACGTGAATTTCGGCAAGAATACCATTGTTAATGGCCATTGCAGCCTTGTGAATTTGGTTGGCACAGTCTCGTTTTTGGCACAAAATCTTCATAAATTTATCCGAGAGACCGTCTGGGGAGACACGTGGGACAGGAAGCCACCATTTTTCCTCCTTCCGCTGAGCCTGTGGCTGAACCGTTCTTCTGAAAGATCCAAAATCAGTTGAATTCCCTGACATGCTGCCCTTTTCAGCGTACCAAAATTCAGTCTTTCCAAAGCTTTCTAACATATTCTGTTATACAAAAGTGTTCAATTGTTACAACCTTGTTCTTTGCTAACAACTTGATTTTTTTTGGCTTTACCTGGAGCATTGCATCTAGTTTTTTCAAGGCGGGGAGGTTGAGATGAATATCTGATCTTGGCCTGCTAGTCATCACCTGTAAGTTCAAATGTTTTACCTGTTAATAATCATGTGAATATGGTAAAAAAATGAAACAAAGTTTACCCAATGAAATTGATTTCACCTCTAAAGTAGTTCCATCTTTAAAATGCTGCAACGTGGGAGTAAATTCTACTATGTAATCGCATACTGATAGAAGGCAGCTCATTTCTCTGTTCCACATTAACTTCTTCTCAAGATTCAATGGCTCTAGTCTCTGGTTTTGACCAAATACAGAAGCTGCACATTTTAGAAATGAACATTAAAATCAGATTATCCGGGGACGAATCTCGAAAATTCATATCTATATAGATATATAGATTGAAAAACATAAGAGAATATGTATACCATAAAGATTGGTAATAGCATTTGAGATTGAGACAGCAGTGCAGACTCCTTTGCCACTTCCAGACATGTCTTCTCCTAACAATAGTTTCGAAAATCTCTCCTTCATCAATTCCAGTTCTGCATTAGAAAAATCAGAAAAAACCATATAATTACGCTGCAATATTACTGCCATAAAAAGTGGAAAACCAAATCGTGATCCATTCATAACTACAAAAACAAGTCTCACGAACAAGACAAGATTTCATATAAATTTGTATTTTTTTGTATGCATAGGAACCGCGGCCGCTACACTTGGGTGCTCACAAGGTAATGCCCCGGGTGACCGGGCTGACGCACTGTAATTTTTTAATATTGGGCTAGAAAATGTCTACAAATTAAAGTCACCTAAATCCATCATTTCCTCATCCATTCCATCTTTATTCTGCATCATGCCTAATCTTGAAAGTTTCCCTCGAACCGGAGATTTAGCACCGCCCTGCCATGAGAATGGAGAGGCCGTCTCTGCAAAGCTGTACTCATCTGTGTGCTCTGAGTAAGCCGAAGTATCGGAATTAGTCCTACAAAAATGTGCAAAAGAATCGCTACTCTGAATCGAAAAAACAGAAGTCCCTGTCACGGATTGGTCAGTTTGATCCATGGAAGAAGGTGAAAGCTGATAACCCAAATAGCCATTTTCATCGGAAGCTGAAAGGCTGCTCTCCATTCTTGATCTTGATTCTTTTATTTTACTGAATTCTGCAGTGAAATTTGGGAAACTTTATACAAAAACTAAAGAAAAAAGCAATAGCTTTCAAGAATAATAGAATGTGTATGTTTTCTGGTATCATAACTTTGACTGATTCTGTGCTGCATGCATATAAAGTTTCTTGGAATAAAGTAGATCGAACCGTTGGAAAAGATACGACTCAAAATACACCGGAAAAAAGAAGCAACGGTAACTAAATTTAATCAATCTGTCATTTAATTAAGGGCAAGATTTTGAATTTGAACAGTTGAAGTTTGAAGGTCACCGTTAGAAAAAAACGATCCCTTTTTCTAGTGAACCATCTTCTTAATACTCCATCTTCTGCATATTTTGCCATTAAAATTAGCCATATCTTTCTTTCTTTGAAGTTAATGACCTAATCTTGAATCACAGGCCAGTGATCCAGAAAATATGCTGCAGAAATATTTTGAATTTTGACTTTGGGAAGACAAAGCTTGAATGTTGAATATGAAATGCGTGTTGGATTATTAATGGGATGAAATGTATATCATTTTAGAATTTTCGTTGAGCGCAAAAATAATAATGTAAAAATTGGTGAGAAAAAAATTTAATGGGTCAAAAATAATTTTTTTTTTAAAAAAAATAGAATAATATTTTTTTCTTTTGGAGGAGAGCAACTCCGTTCGCCCTAATGAAATGGAACGATTGCTCATTAAGTGGTTTTAAGAATTAACATTCATCACTTGAGTTCGAGTCTCCACATAATAGTGGTTTATTTGATGTTACCTAAGACAATGTTTTTAGGGGTACATCTTACCATACATTGAGAGTATTCCAAATAAAATTTTTCCAATGCATGATGGATAGGATCCTAAGGACAGTACCATTGAGGGATAGCATCAAAAAATCCCATAATAGGATTGTTCAAACAAAATTTGTTTGTTTTTTGAGAGATTATATGAAAAATTCTAATTTTTACATTACACAAAAAATTTCAAAATTAAAAAACAATAACCAATTACTTTACTTTTCAAATATTTCTTGGTTTACAAATTAAAATTCATATCTAAGTATATATATTTACATAATTTATTATAAACAAATTAATAATATATGAACTCTTTTGAAATAGGTTGATAGACGTGCACACCAATCACAGTTACCAATTTGATTGACTAAGTTAGTGATAATCGACGTGTGACGGAGTTGGTCACCTTGAATGCCCAAAACGGTCAGTTTAAAACTTTAAATATTGAATTGGCCAGGTGAGAACCAAACGGAAAGGCGCTAGTTGTCGGATATCATTTTTTATATGTGTTGATAACTATATTGTAGGGCCCCTCGAGTTAATCTCACATTAACATGCAATAATATATTTAATCGCGATCAATAATCAAGCAATAGTATTCCGGCTAAAATTTTTCGTTTTAACAATAAATGTCAAATCTTGATCAGACACACTAGGGCCCTCTAAAAAACTAAAACCAAGATTGACCACGTGATGAGTTATAAAAGATACTTGAGCCGAAATATATTAAAATCAAACAGCAGAAGGACATCATCTCAACTATAAATATCATAATCCAATATCACAATCCTAAGCAAACGATGGCAGACCCACTATCACCAAAGTAAATACTTTCCAACGTATATAAAATTTGACAAACCTGATCGATATGCTGATCAACATCACGTAAACATATAATCTCTTAAACATATTGGATATCAAAGTATATTCTTCCAGTAATATAAAACACTAGAAACTAGTGGGCTCTACCATATATCATGTCGTCGGTCTAACTATGACCCCGTCCACTAGTACCTGTCCTGGAAAAACAAAATCCATAAAAAGGTGAGCTAACGCCCAGTACGTTCTTATCAAAATACCAACAAAAAATTACAGATCGTAAACATCTCATCAACAACTCAAAAGCTTAGCAAATAATAACATCGTTCCGTTACCTCAGAACTAATCCTGTCAAACAAGACGACAATAATATAATATAAAAACGATGTACAATATTACATCATATCATCTCATCATCAATATATGAAATGCATCGCAATGCATTGACTATCATCAGACCAAATATGTCATCCACTGGCCTACATCAAGAACTCGTCAGTCCATATCATCCATATGTATGATATCAGGACCAAAAATCTCATCCACTGGCCCAAATCCACGACAATAATATAATATAAAACGATGTACAATATGACATCATATCATCTCATCATCTATATATGAAATGCATCGCAATGCATTGACTATCATCAGACCAAATATGTCATCCACTGGCCTACATCAAGAACTCGTCAGTCCATATCATCCATATGTATGATATCAGGACCAGAAATCTCATCCACTGGCCCAAATCCTGGACTCATCAGTCCGCATCAACATATATAACATCTATCCAATCATCAATTCATATATAAAATATACAACAATGTTCACACCATCATTCTATTTCAACTCATTATGTACCATATCATTATGATATCTCAACTCATCAATTCATAACATATTTAATGTTATTCAATCAGTATGTTTACTCAATGATAATTTAATGTTCATACTAAGACAGAACGTACATGAATAGTGGAATAAAAAGATTACAATAGTCGATTTCCCTCATGACTTCTGTTGCTTCTATCTGATCATGTCATCATCAAATAAAATATTGTCAAACATCAATCCTAGACTAATTAATCCACTATTAATGTTCTAATTTATTAAACTTGCTATACAATTCATATAACCAACTACTTTCACTTTTTCCATTGATTCAATTTCAATAGTACTACGTTTTCCATTGAACAATGATGGTCGATTATTATTATGTATCTCATTATGATTTCAACAATTACTTAATAATTGATTTCTCCCAAAAGAAGTTAATAGTGCAAACAATAAACTAATGAGCACATGATTTATGTACTTCCAATTACTTATTTTAATTCTCTATTTTCCATTAGGCCCAATGTTACCATCAAAACTCATTTTTAAAATCTGATGAAGAATCGACAACAACACTTAGAGCTAGGCCCAGTGCTCTTCATTTAGCAACTTTTGTCTTTTAAGTTCCTCAATTGAATCCCAAGTGAGTTTGCTTTGGAAGTCTTGGATTGATCTTCAATCAGCTGTTATTGAGCTTCCAAATCATGTATATATAGCCCCAAGTAATGATATATACGTTAGACACAAGAATATGCCCGTTGGAGAAGGTTCTGCACCATTCCCGAGCTTGCAACGGTCATATTCTGGTTTCTGGGCTATTTGTATTTCGGACCGGACTGGTCTGGTCTGCTGGTCTGCTGCTCTGACTGCTGGTCTGGACATGCTCTGATCTGCTGGTCTGGTCTGCTGGTCTGGACATGTCAGTCTGGTCTGGACAATCACCTTGATACAAAACAGATTGATAACATTGCTCTTCAATCTGTTGCTTGTAACTCTTCATTCTTTGATTTCTGGGCAAAGTGATCCACATGAAAGTTGTAACCCTTTCTCTTAGCTTTCCATGGAATCAAGAATCGCTCGATTTCAAGTTCGTATGAGAGAGTTATACTCGAAATACAAGGCGATGCTCCTGCTGTCTGTTTGCTGGATGCAGCAGCACATGGCGTGACTTGCAGAAGCTTTTTGGCAATCTTAACGTCCGATTCAGTCTTTTACTTCCAAAGATGACTTGTAGATCTTTGTCTTAGCTTTCCAACCCATACTGAATAGTTCCGTTTCGATAAGCGAGCTGAGCGTTATGCCCACCAGACTGACAATTGCTTGCTGAAACAGCTTGCTGTTTCTTCGCGGTTCAGCTCGATCTTGCAGGCGTCTTTTCTCCTTGATAACATTTGAACTAGCCGATCTGTTGTGAAATATGACTTTTAGTATTTTGAGTTGGCTGTTCAATCTCTTTGAAATCACGCCATTTCGATATCCGAGCTATGAGATATGATCGAAACAATCCGCTCTGCCAGAATTTCAGTCTTGGTCCAGCTTGATATTTTCAAGCTACTTCTTTGTAATTCATCAAGCTCTTAATTATGATCTATGAACTGCACACTTGCTGAAATATGTTAGCAACATAATAACAAGTTTTGTTAACATCAAAACCAAGATTATTCGGGTTTCCAAAACCCAACAGACTCCTCACCATTCAACCTCAGCACAGGGGCGAGGATAGTCTGCCAGTTATCCGACTCCTTCAGAAACCGCACAACACAGTCCTAATTCGTTTCCTACCTTAGGGCATAAGGTATAATCAAGATATAAAAAGATTTAAAGAAATCTGGGAGATAGCTGGGCAACAACCTTATTTTTATTCTGGAATACTTATAACATCTATTACATTAAAACGTCTCATTTTGGGAGGAGACAGACTTGTTTAGCCTCTCATATAGATGAGGCTTGACTGAAGAACACATAAACTGTAAACATAACAATATTACAGACAGAAACTTATGAATTGAAAGAAAGAAAAGAAATATTACAAAGCTAAGAAAGCTGAAGATTACAAAGCTTGGAGACAACAATATCTATTCTCAGAAAACTATGGAGAATTTTCGATGTCCTTAGCTTCCTGAATGCCTTGGTATTTATAGAAGTCTGGAGGTGGATGTGAAATCCGGACTTCAATTCTTGTTAATAATCAGACGTCATTGCATGTGTCTTCTTTCTTGTTTGGTATCTTGTGGTCCCTTCGACTTTCGGCCGAAGAGCTGTCCTACCATTTTGTTTTCTTTTGCAAATGGTAGTGGTCCTCGTCAGAGTCACATTGCTCTTGTCTCCCTGTGGTCCCTAAAAATTTGGCCTTTGCAGTCCGCGTGGGAATTTTCCACGTTTGCCTGGTCCTGCTTTGTCCTCTTTCTTTTGGTCCCCTTTGACAGGGAATCCTTTCCCGAACAGTGGCTCTTTCTGCTCTGGGCAGCTCGGACAGATGTAGTCCTGCCATCTTCCCACAATAGCCATGTTGCAGAACTTTCGGCTAGTCTCTTAGTTACCGGAATCTTGTTGTCCCATAATATCTGCCTCTTCTTTTCAAAGATGTCCTCGGCAAATTTTGTAGTATGGCTTGTCATGGCGTTAACCATGAATGATCCGTTCGCTGCTTTCTGTAATATATTGAACGGAGACTTGACTTTGTCCATCTCTGTGAGACGGACCCATAATCCCCAAGCTCTTCTGGTCGTAATGTCATCTTCTGTGAGCGGGGAAACTAGTGTTGTTCCTTCGGGCGGTAGTTTTATTTGATCCATCACCTTCCAGTTAGGCCTCTGTAACTTTACAAAATGAAAGCTAGGGTGAAGACATTTTCTTGTGATTTATGGGGCTGCAGTAATGAATTTCAGCTCCAGAACATATCCTCGTCCCAGTGTATGATTATTTTGCCATGACTCATACACTCCTTCATAGATCCAATCCGGTAATTTTGCAATTTTCGGAAAACTTGGTGTTGTGGTAAAGACTGAGGCTAGACAGTCAAAATCAAACCACTCACGAACACTTTCTGGTTTAACACCAGGATGCATCCACATTCTTGGGTATTTTCCTGACCAGTCTGCTGTAATTTTTCCAGGAATTATACCCACTCTTGTACAAAGTTTCTCCCATGATCTTTGATATTCCTGCAAAGGGGAAGTGGGGGAAACCATATTCTCGTTAGTATTAACCTTAGATTTACCCGCCGATGGCCTAAGATTAATCTCTCCCTCTTTAACCCCTGAGGTGCTGGGTTGGCTTGATTCTTCAGATATCCCAGATACCTTGGAATCAATTTTTCATTCTGTATCTTCCCCGAAAGGATCAATACTAGGACCTGTAGTGGTGATACTTGAATCCTCCACACCGGTTGATGAGCCCGGCTATCTGAAACACGACTTTAGCTTCACCGCTGAAGCATCCCGTCGGATGGGAATATAAAGACTGTCCCATAAACAGGTGTGAGCCTGCATGGTAGCCTTCATAGCCTGTTGGACCTTCGTGAGATCCAGTTCCTGTCCTAGACCGGCAACTTGAGAATTAATCACCAGGCCGTTGATCTTCTTGTCTAGCTCCTCCAGATTTTCGCGGATTTGCTTTGATCTTGTGATGATGGAATTAGCTTAACTTGCTTCCATCTCTCGTCAAAAAATCTGCAAGAATATTTTTATCAGATTTTACAATGACAATATCATAATCATAATATTGGCATTCAGCTTGCCATCTTAAAAGTCTAGACTTTTCTGGTTTTGATTCAATTTTATTTTTTAAAAAGGCCTTGAGACTCGTATTATCTATTTTCAAGATAAATTTCTTTGCAAGTAGAAAAAGTGGCCATTTCTTAAAAGCCTTTCGAACAGCAAAGAACTCATTTTCGTTGATGTGCCATCTGATAACTTCGTTGTTATCAAATAGCTCACTGCAATATTTGCATGGCACTTCTCCTTCTGGTGTAATTTTCATGAGAACTGCAGCCCACCAATGATCACTGGCATTTGTGTATAATACCAGTTCATCCTCGTCGTTTGGTATTGGAAGCTTTGGTAGTTGCCTGCAAACTTCCTTCAGCTGTTTGACAGCTTGTCTGTGATCTTCATTCCACTCAAACTTAACATCTTTTTTGAGTAAAGGACTGAACACCTTCCTTTGGTTTGCTAGATTGTTGATAAACATCCCAGCAAAATTAACAACTCCTAAAAAACTCTGAAGTTTTTTTACATCCTTGATGTCATCCGGATATCCTTGTACTTTTTCAACAATATGATTCTGCAGGATGATTCCAGATTCGTCGATCTCGATTCCAAGGAACTCGATCTGTCTTGTAGCAATCAATGCTTTCTTTTCGGAAAGCACTAATCCTTCTTTGTAACAAACATCTGAAAAGATTTCCAGATGCTTAATATGTTCTTTCATGTTTCTTGACGCTATAAGGATGTCGTCAATATACAAGAACATGAAGCTGAAGTAATCTTTGAAAATATTATCCATCTTTCTCTGATATATCTAGGGCGCATTTGCTAATTACATTGGCATGACATTCCAGATAAAATGACCTTGTGGTGTGGAGAATGCTGTGAATTTTCTGCTTGCGTCATCCATTTTAATATGGTAGAACCCAGACTTACAATCGAACTTAGAAAACACTTTGGCACTCTTGATGCTAATTACCAAATGTTCTCTACTTGGGATAAAATATCCATCGAACTCCAAGATTTCGTTGATCCCTTTATAGTTGATCACCAATCTCGGCTTTTCTCGTTTAATTTCTCCATGATTCCGTACAAGAAATCATGGGCTGCTATATGGAGAAATACATGCTGAAATTAACTTAAGATCAAGATGTTCCTTAAGTATGATCTGCATATCCTTCCGATCTTCCTGGTTCATGGGGATCGGCATGTACCTAACAAACTCATTTTCTTTTCCAGTTTTCACATTCAAAGTAGCTCTGAGCTCATTTTTGTTCCACCATGCTAGTGGATCCTCGTTGTAGTTCCTTCGAATCTGCCTTTTAAATCCTCTAGAGTGATTCGCTCTTCGAGGGTAGATTCAGGTTGTGGAACTTCTTCTCGTAAGGCATTTTTCAGTAGCAACAGGGTTTCTGGAGTTACTCTTTCCTCATCCTGCTCTCTGAAAGACATGTTATTAACCCAGTCAAAAGTTTGAGAATCCTTTTCACTAGGACCTTGTTGTCGGAAGTGAAGAATTGCCTCTCCAAATTTCCGCCAATCTTTCATCTTTGGGTGACAAAGTTTTCCTTCATCACCACGCTTGTTGCGAAAACGTATAGGAAATTTTCTGTGAAACGCCTCCCGTAGTCTCGGCACCATAATCTTATGATCACAAAGGGTTGTGAAAATAAGTCGCCTGGTCTCGTTCTCCTGTGTGAATCGCTTCAATGTCTGTAGGAAATTGTTTCCTAACAGCATATCGGCGCCTGTGTCATGGAAATAAATAGGTGGAGTTTTTACTTTGTACCAAGGGGTACCACCTGCTCCGCCTATAATTATGTCCGCTCCTCGGACTCCTTCATTAAGAATAAGGATCCGTTTGGAAAAGTCTCTTCCGGCAATGGCTGGTAATTTCTCACCAACATCTTCGGGGAAGATTTCTCGCCTGGCAGTGCATATTCCAGCTCCTGAGTCAATGTAAGCTGCAAAATATTCTACCCGGTACTTCTCATATAACATCCCAATGGAGATGTATATTGAGAATGGACTGATGGTCATCGAATTCGGTATCTCTTTTCGTCGACCGTGAATTCCATTCCATCTTGCAATCTTTCTCAAGGTTTATGTTCCTCGAGAAATTCAATCCCAAGAATAAGCTGTTCTGGGATACGTCCGGCAATTCCTTCAATTGTGAGATCAATTTCACCAATCTGAAGGTTTCCTTGAAACTTGCCAACTGTTGGTTGTTGCAAATAATATAGGACATTGCAAGGGAAGATATTGTTCTTCTCGGTGATGTCAAAAACTATCTATACTTCTCTCAAGCCTTCTGGGCATTTCAGTTTTCCTATTGTTTTGAATACATCATGAATTTTTTGAATTCTGCTCGAGACTGCCTTCTGTTTTTCTCCTGGATAGTTGCTGATTAACCTATCCTGTTGGAAAGACATCCTTCTTGGCTCGATCATAAGGCTCCTGCTTCTGTGCATAACAGGTTGATCATGTATCCTCATGTCAATCTCCCCTATTGTCGGAGTATCAATAATGTCCGGTAATACCGCTTTGGCGAAGTCTTCGAAGATTCTGGGGACCTCGATGAATTCTTTTCTCAAGAATACATCGGAATGATGAGTATTCAAGAGTGCGTATGACACCTTATAGGTGATCGAGTAAGGCATGTTCCCATCTTTCATCAAATCTTCTCTTTTAAAATCTTGATGAAGCGTGAGAACTTTGTTGAAGTTGCGATCTCCTAAATTGTATGCAATCCTTGGGTACATGTTGAAGGCCATCTTTCCTGCATACAGATTTCCTGCCACTGCTCCCAAACAAGAATCTTTGAGGTTCGGGATTCTCTTTTCAAAGATCGCCAGGTTGAGGGGCGAATAAATTCCTTCCTTGAAAGTTGCCTTGATGATTACTCTAATGGCTCCAATATGAATCCATGAGAGCGTGTTAGCAACTTCTCTTTTGACCTTGTTCTTAATCTCCTGGATTTCTCTGTAGGGGATTAACTGCATCTCAATTTGGTTTCCCGTGAATTCCATTGGGATCGCAAATTCACATGTTGTCACCCTATGGATAATCTGATGCTTTCTGCTACAAAGACCAATCCTATCCATGGCTTTTTCCATTCCTCCAATTGTAAATCCATCATACATTTGAAGCTTTGGCTCTTCTTTCATGATCCTCATAAGGGTTTTATGAGAAACTGTGGTATGCTAGGAAAACCCCGCGGTTCTTCTCTAGTCACATGCTGAAGGAACTCTCCTTCACTATGATTCTGAGCTAGATTCACCTCCATCCTCAGAATAGATCTCTTCTTCGTAGATGCTTTCATCTGAGGGAATATCCTCGATTGATACACCTGCAACAAATCCTGAAAATAGACTGCATCTTTAAATTCCTTGGTATGCTCGAACTGTCTTACTCCACGACTTTGGTTTTCTGGACAATCTGTAGAGATATGTCCTTTTGCTCCGCATGTCCAGCAGTTACAATCTCTGAAACTCTCATTTGCACGGGTAGGTGTGCGTCTGAAAGTCCTCTTCGTTGGTCCTCTGCTAGAACTAGCTTGATTAGAACCTATTGACAAGATTCTACTCCTTGTTGGTCCTGATCTTTGCCCCGATCTATAGTTTCGGGCTTTCTGCTTTGAACAGAACTTTCTAGGTCTCCATGAAGACCTACTTCTTCTTGAACCACCTCCTCGGGCATATGGATGACTTTTGTGCTTCTTCATCTTTCGCCTTTGTGGGTAGTTCCCAATGATTGTAGAGATATCATTTCCCGCACAACAAAGAGGAGCCATTTTGTTGATTCCTCTGAGCTTCTTGAAATTCTTTTGGAGCTTTGCTTAGTAGCACCACTCCGCCAGCTTCACTTTAAGAAATGACATTCTTCTGGACACCGTCTCGATTGGATGCGGTGTATACTCCTGGATAAGCATTTCTCTCCATGGGCTCGGAATTTTGGCAAAGAACAGCTCTGCTGCATCCTTTTCCGCTATCTTTGACTTCCATCGATACTCTGTAAAGAGTTTGATGTATTCTTCTACATAGCAGATGTCGTGTAGTTCCAGGCTAATTAGAGCTTGTCTGTATTTCTTAGCCTTCTCTTCCTCCATTCCTTCGAAGTGGCTTACTCCAATGAAATCAATTTTGAAGAATTTTGCCATCTTGTCCACGATTTCTTTCAGGGACTCTCCGGCTAAAATTTCCTCCTTGGTTCCTGGGTCTCCCATATCCCAGGCAATCTTGACTGATCCTTCCAGACTCATTTTTAGAAGTAAAATAAATCCTTCTTTGCTTAAGTCAAGTGTTCCTGCTGCTATCCTCATTGTTGAAGCTCATTCATCAATAAGAAATTCTCTGTTTTTGAAATCCAAAATATACATGTTGAGCATAAGTCCATATGGATGGATTGGATCTATCTGCGATTTTCCGTAGGGCGTCTGATGAATATCTGGCATTCGGGAACGGTTCCATGTTCCAACAGGGGGATCCAAAGTTGCTGAGGTGAAATCGTCCTTATGTGCATACTTTGATCTCCTTCGGGTGGATTGTGTGACCCGAAGCTCTCTTGTGGTGGAGGTCTTTGTACAAGCTCTCATGTCTTGAACTCTACGAGATTTAATCCCGCAAATGAATCAGCAAGATCATGTAGATCTTCAAGGTTGATTCTTTCCATCACTTGGGATGTAATGGCTCTCATCGTAGGTCTGCAATCATTTTTTCAGTCTCTGTCAAAGGCCTTCAGACCTCCTCTGCTTTCCCCTTTTGATGTAAAAGGGGTTCTGTTCCGTAGAACTGTGGTAACCATCCTCCGCTCCTTCTTCCTGTCGGACTTGGCCTTGACTCCAATTCCTTCACTCGGGATTGAACATCTTGAAGGTTTTCAAGAATCTCCTTCTGATGTTTAATCATAATCTCCATCTGACTCTGAATCTGATGGATCTGGGCAGGGACATGGTATTGAAGGTAACCATAGCGTTGCACTGTCTTCTGGATTTCTATAAGATCTTGGGATATCCAAACTCATATTTTTCCTGGGCCCCTTGACCCACCTACTATGCACCGGAACAGAGCTCTGAACAATATCAATAGGCACACAGCCATATGCACACATCCAATATATTAGATTGATACAGTCGAATGATCCATCCTCCCGTGACCCCCAGAGGCACATCACCGAACAACCTCTGCGGTCACCCGAGAAGTATCCCACCCGCAGCATCAATCAAAAGAAGAATATCAGCAAGTGGTCCATCCCCTCATGATTACCAAGGGCACATCTCGAACAACCTTTTTAATCCTCTGAGGAGTATCCCACCACTGTACTCAACATATCATATAAGTCTGCCTCGCAAACCTCGGTGCCATAGCAGTGGTCAACAAAATATTTCCTTTTTCTCAAAATAATGTCATGCATGCCAGACATCAAATATGCTTATGTTTTATGCATACACGAGGGTATGCAGATGAATAATCAATTCAGTTACAACATATCAAATAACACATAACATCTCTAATATCACATTTATTCAACCATCCATATCACATTTAATACGACAAATAATACTATGTTCAAGCATTGTAGTTGCATATGGATTTTTACTTACCTTTCACCAGTTGATTTTGCTCGATTCCTAGGTAGTAGACAGTCAATCTACACAATTCAAATATTTATTTTAACAAATAATTCATCAAATTTCATTTATTATCATCTATCTAAATTTATTATTTCATTTACGCAATTTATTCCATCATATCGCTATTAGGATACTTATATCATTCTTTAAAATTCTAGTAACTCATTTTATACATCAATTACTTTAAATTTATTGAATCAAAATTAGAACATTAAATTTTAACTTTAAAATTCCTATAAACTTGAAATTACAACATAATCTAAAATTTCTTGTCAAGTACTATTTATCATCGTATAACCTATCACCTACATTAATTGCATAATTTCTAGCAATACTAACAATTTAGGCTTTTCATAAATGCAAGAAAACCCAAGAGAAAACTACATCAAATTGAAGCTGACAACTCAAGGATTATGAATATATAATTTATTTGAAGTTTCAACGGCTTTACGAAGTCCGAAAATTGAAGACACGCATCGAAAACCCTTTCTTTTCCTCCTACGCTTTCGTGTTCTGATGCTGTGTGTGAACATATGTGTGCGCGTGCGTGCGTTTCGTTTGTGTGTGTAAGTTTTGTGTAAACTAACTATATAGATAATAACATAATTTATAATTTAAGTCGGTCAAAGTAAATTAGTCATATATTATTTTATCATATATATATATATATATATATACTATTTCCAAAAACTCACTTCTGTAAATTCTAATGTTCTGACAACCAAGGTTGCGAAAGAAGTCTAAATAAAAATGGTAGATTTATGTCTTATCTTTAATTTGGCTTTAAAATCACTCAATATGGATATCGGATGAGAAAATTATATATAATATACCTAACCATGATACACTTCAAAATTAATTTTCCCATTCCTTCGGTAGTTTTCGGCAAAAACTCAAAACATGAAAGTGGTAGCTCTACGAGTTATCTTTTTAATGAAATTGACATCGTCATATTTTGGCGAATTTCGGCGAGTATTTAAGCCGTTATACTAGACTTCGTGATGGTCTAACAAACATGTCAAACATAGACTCAAGTATTAGACTCGTGTATTACAAAAAAAGTCAAAACACCTAATTGATTTGAAAATTTGAAAATTGGACCTATTTGAATAGAAGTTTCATCAACTTGAATTTTCTTGCACTAAAGTTTTTTCTCAAGAAAAAAAGTGATTAAAGTTTCTAAAAAGAGCACTTTCTTGTAATTTCTCCATAAAACAAAGACCTAATCTTTGTGACAAAATTGAAGGCCCAACCCATGTACTAGAAGCAATACCAGCAAGGCAGCAAGACCAATGTAAATTTGTTACAGGCACCAAAAACAATTAAATAGTTTCTCACAACAGTAAATCGAAAAAGTAGAGCTATGACACTTATATTAATGTGTATGTGTATGTATATATTAATGTGTATATATTAATGTGTATATATATATATAGTTATTATCGGTAGGATCTATAATATTTTTATTTATTTTGTTATATTATATTATTTATTATTAAATCACAAAATATATAATTTTATTTGTATAATAGTATATCTATATTTGATAAACAGAACACCATTTTATCGGAGCTTATTCGACAGGGATTTTCATTTCCAGTTTCTCCACTTCCTGTACTTAGTATGCAGACCCAAACACTCTCGTTTCTCAACCACAATCTCTACAACCCACCAATAATCCAGCAGAACAAATTGGTGTTTTCTCCCAACTTGAAATCGGGGTTGTGCAATTCAGCCAAATGGGTATCGGAATCTGGAATTATTTCAAGAAATGGAGGTTGTTTGGCTGTAATCAGGAGAGGAGTATCGCAGATAAACGAAGAAATAAATCGAGAAGAATACTGCGACGATGAGTATTATATGAGGAGATGTGTGGGGGTTGCAAGAAAGGCAGTTGGGTGCACAAGTCCTAATCCAATGGTTGGATGTGTGATTGTTAGAGATGGGAAGATTGTTGGTGAAGGTTTCCACCCAAAAGCTGGCCAACCTCATGCTGAGGTGAATCGGGTTTCTTTCCTCTCCGAATGTTTCTACAGAGGTTTATCTATGAGTACATATCGTTGTTTTAATTGTTTTATGTGGTTTCCTGAGTTATGTTAATATGTGATTTTTTGTAATTTGTTTCTTGAAATAGTAAGCATTTTAGTTTGGATTTGGTGGTGGGAAGATGTGGACGGTAGTCTAGTTTAACTGTGTTTCGTACATATGCTTCACAGTCTCTCTTTTTCGTTTTTAATTTTTAGTATGGACAGTTAATGGTATGTGATCTTTTTAATTTTGAATGAGCATGACGGAGAATTATTATTTTTCTTTCATATGTAAATTCATCGATGAATATCACTCGTTTCAAGAAATAGGAAGAACATCTTTTAATTTAACTGAAACATGGTAGCCTTGCCATTGGATAGCGACTTATTTAGTGATAAAGATGATTATACGAAGATTTTGATTGTTTAGTGATAAAGATGACACGAAGATTCTGATCAATACCTCATTAAGGGCATAGGTTTTTGCGCTCAGAGATGCTGGGGATTTGGCAGAGAATGGTATCGCATATGTGAGTCTGGAGCCATGTAACCATTATGGACGAACTCCACCATGCACCGAAGCACTAATTAAAGCCAAAGTGAGAAAAGTAGTGGTTGGTATGGTGGATCCAAATCCGATTGTGGCTTCGACAGGCGTTAAACGACTTCAAGATGCTGGTATTGAAGTGATTGTAGGAGTCGAAGAAGATCTGTGCAAAAGGCTTAATGAAGCCTACATTCATCAAATGCTGACAGGAAAACCCTTTGTTACTCTCAGGTTCTCACTTTTTTCTGGCCAAATATTACTTATTGGCGTTCAAGTATGTAACTTTGATTGACTTTTTGATTTTCTTTTAGTAGGTTATATAATTGATTGTCGATTTTCTCAGTATTGATTCTTTTTTAACAGGTACTCCATGTCGCTCAACGGAAATCTGATTGATCAGCTTGGTGAAAATGCTATGAAACGTGGTGAATATTACTCAAAATTATTGCAAGAATATGATGCAATCATACTCTCTTCTACGGCTCTAGCCAACAAGTCTGTCTTACCCGTGTCTAGTGAACTGGGGGCAAATCAACCTCTTACAATAGTCGTATCAAAATCCGCAAATTCCCTAATTCAGATTTCTGATCTTACTACTGATGCTGATTCAAAAGTAATGATCATCTCTGAGAAAGAGCTTGAAGAGCTGGAAAATGGCCAAGAAGGGATTCAGAGGGCAATTTCTGATAGAAGATGTTTAGTTGAAATTCTTGAACGTTGCAAGAGAAAAGGATTATGCAGCGTATTATTCGATTTAATGGGAGACTATGTTGGTATTGAAGATATATTGAAAGAGGGTTTTGATAAAGATTTGTTCCAGAAACTGGTGGTGGAGGTGTTGCCAATTTGGGGTGGAAGTGCAGTTGAAGCATTAAACTTCCTGAATATGACAACAAGGATGAAGAATTTGAAATCAGGAATCTCCGGTGAAAGTGTGATAATCGAGGGATATTTTTGTTGAAATTGAACTAGAATATGGGTTTAACTATATGCATCAAGAAGCCAAAGCTAAGATTATACAAAACTTAATTGAAGAGTGACAAATCTGGATGGTATTCTTGAGCAAAATTTATCTTGGCCTTTGGAATATCGAAAAATGATACGTTTTATTATTCTAGCAAGAAGCTCGTGTGATATAGATTAAGAAAAATAGCTGTATTAATATGATTTTTTTTTTTAAAATTTTAAGGGGGTGGGGAGTTTTATTTTAACATGGATTCGAACCACTCTTCAAACAAAGAAGGTGTATATGCCAGTACGCTATGAGGCGGTGTTGTCTTAATGTGATCTATGTACGTACACTGTTTATGTGCTCGTAGAAGCATGAAAATATATAATTAAAGTGAAGACTTTTGACATCCATGGGTCCATAGCTCAGTGGTAGAGCAATTGACTGCAGATCAATAGGTCACCGGTTCGAACCCGGTTGGGCCCTTATTTTATAATCCTAAATTTTGTTCAGTAAATTTATGTGTTTCAGTTACGATTCTTTTTAAAGTGCTAACAAGGCAATGGCTTGTTTGATGATGCCCTTAAGGGCATCTTCACCGTTCATTTGGAATCTTTTTTTAAAAAGAAAAAAAAGATTTCATATGGATGGTGGATGATGGCCCTGAAGGCAGCGACAATGAAACCCAATGCAATAGTACCGTGTTCAACGGAAGTTAGTCATAGAGTAACATTGATTTTTATTTAAAAATTGTATACAACATTAGAAATATTTCGTTCCACAACTCCATTGCCACCAAACACCATCCATCATTCAAAAGTAGGCAGGGTTGGATTTGATAATAATAACTTTTATCCTTATTTTGTGCATAAACACAACATTTTGCTACTTTAACTGACAAGATACTTCTGATAAGGAACTTTACATGATATGCCAAAAAGTACAACGCTTTAGCACATCTTAACATAGGTTGGACTCAAATACCCAACAAGAACAATAATAATCATATAAGCTGTTGTGTAGTATACCAGTGCAGAACTCATACTATATCACAAGATCCAGTTTACACTAACAAAATCATACATCAGAGTGCGTTTAGAAAGAAAACCAAAACATTAGAACCGTCTAATATCTTTTGGTGGCTTAAAATGAAGGGGATGAGATTCCGGTGTGGCACTTTCATCCTCTTTCCACATCTTGATAGTCTTGTCCGCCTCACAACTGATAAGCCTCGAACCAGTTAAATCATATGTGAGAGCATAGATGCCTGCTTCACTGTCCAGTGATCCTGACATAATAATTCATCGTGTTAATATCGCTCCTCTAAGAGGGAAGGACGAGGAAATAGCTAGGTTGATAGTTACATACCAGGTTGCACGATTGTTTGAGCTTGCTGAAAATTGTGACCGCTGTTCCAGTCCCAGAACCACAAGCTTCCATTATCACCTTTGGCATAAGCAACCAGGAGAATGATGAGGAATATTAAAATCACAGAGCAAGAAATATATCATTCCAATAAAAGAGAAGACCCAAAGAGGAGAGATAAAGCGACAGAACCAGGAGAGAGGTAAGACAACTCACCAGCTGTGACTAGTGCACCTTCTTCGTTGACAGCAGCTGCATTGATAATGGTTTTCTGTTGCGTGCTGCATGATAGAATCATGGTGTCAAATTTCAAGAGTCTGGTAAAGATTTTTTTCTAAATGTGCATGAAATCAAACCAGGACATGAACACTGAATAAAGTCCATAGTTGCAGATTAATAGCTATTACAGATTAATACGAAAGGAGTCGTGCCAAAGTCCTTGAATCAGGAAAATAGATTTCTGAGCAATAAATATATTCCAAGTCATGAATTCGTTCCTAAGAAGAAGATCAATATTCGTGCAAGTCAAAGTGATGTTATTGATCCAAGTGCTCAAAATATCAGGTCCACACAATAATCCTCGTTATAACTGTAGCAAGAGGGGTTAAGGCCCCAAAATAAGAGGATTATATCTGTTTGCACACTAACCGGATGATGAGGTTTTCATATACTGTTAAGGTTAAAACAGATGTTACAGTTTCCATATACTGGACGCTTTAAATAAAACTTAAATGAGGAAGGATGACAATGAGTTGATATTTTTTAAAACTTTCAATAAACCCGACAAGTGTTTTCCTCGCATTCTCTTATTTCCTTTAGGAAATTCTCATCATATTTAAGAAAGTAAAGGCTGGATGGCTTAACGGTTAGACCCCAACACCATCGATCAGCACAAACCAATGATTGGCTTTTGTTAAAATGACCTCAACCCCATGACTTGATCATATAACAGTATGATTTCACCTACACATTGCGGTGCTATTAATTAATGGTCCTGTTTGTAGAAACACAAGCAGGTAAAATAGTCCTGTTTGGGAGCAACGGTTTTGGGAGAGCCAATAATTAGAAACAGCCTCCCCCTGTTTCTGGCTGTTTTTATTTATTGCTTGTACAAAATAAAATAGAGTTTTATCTCACATTTTACCAAAATTTCTCGCCTTTTAATCTATTTTATTTACCTCACATCTGTTTTTCTCGGTTAATTATGTTTAACTTATATATATTTTTATCATTTTGATAATTTTACTATCCAAACTATTTTTTATCATATAAACTATAACTACGAATTTTTAAATGTTTATCTATTGTTTAATATTATTAAATTCATTACTTTTCAACTATGTATGATATTAGTTCCCACTTTAACAATTAAATGCATTATTAGTTATTTAATTTAATTTTAAAAAAATAAAAATAAAGGTCTTCATTATGTCCGTTTCAGTCATTTCAATTCTAACCATTTCTCCCAAACGAATACTTTTTGCTGTTTCTAATAAAAAATTTGACTAAAAACAGAAACCTATTATTTATTTATTTATTAAAAATAAAAATAATTTTTCGCTAAGCAGAAACAAGAAAACAAAAAACAAAACATCCTTTCCCCCAAACGAACCAATGTAGTATTGCATGCTCATAAACCTAAATATAACAAAGTGCATCAGAGCAACTTTATCTTGATCAACTTTAGTAGCATTTGCAATGCCAAAAATAAGGCAAGGGAAAGTGCCGAACAGCATATCTTACAATACCTACAATCATATGGTGGATGCAGAAAAGTCGGTAAAACTCACAGCATGTTGTGCATAAATTCTCCTTTCGGAAGTTTGAATTTTTTTATGTTCTCAGCTGATGCAGATACAAAACAGTCCCTGCAAAATGTGGTAATGAAAATTAGGCTGAGCTGATAACAATGAATACAATTCATGTTGCAAATATTAATCCCCTATTGAGATGCAACGCATTAGGAAGGCACTTACTCCTTGGGATGCAGAGCCATTGCACGTACGGATTTTTTATGGTGTGTGAGAGTTAACATAGTTTTACCTGAATGGGACAAGCACTTCGACCTTCAAAGTTAGAAATCAAGATTTAACAATAAACCAATAAATGACTTTTCATATCATGTTACCTACCGTATCTAAGGTCCCAGAACTTTATCGTTGAATCATGAGAACCAGTGATTACTTGTGGATCCTGAAAATTCAAGTTACAGTAACGAGGTTTGACTACAAGATCAAAAAATAATAACAATACTACAATCCGGAAAATTCTTGCATGCAACGGGTGTGGGCCCCGTGCATGAGCCCCGTGCATGAAAGAAATTCCCTTAAAATCCCCTTGAAACATCACTTTGCACAGCACGCAATCAGTGTAAAAATCATTATTTCTATTAGTAGTATAGGGGTAACACCTTTATCCGTCAACACAGTTTCCTTCTTTAATTGCTATTGCATAAGGAATACTAAGAGTTGAAAGTCTCAAAACATAGAAAAAAGTGCTTACACAGAAGAAAAGGCTTTTTCATTCTCAATACAGACCGGCTAGTTGAAATGGAGAACACCACCGGAGTACAATACTGATTGCTACATTTTCATTTACTAACTTCTTAGATGTACAAATGAATAGATTGCTAACATCTTTTGCTACAAGATATAGTAGCATTATGCATCATTTCTGGCAATCCATTTCTCTATTTCCATATATTCAGTAAACACACAAATGATAGCAAACACCCATACACTGTGCAAGGCATGCTTATCCTTAAAATGAACCAGTCCAGGCATAAAGAAAACAAGTTAATTTACAAACACTGCACCCTGCAAATTGATTTATCCAAATTCAAAAGACTAATTAGGAGCATCCCAGTATCACCACATCATGTTTTCAAATAAGCAGAATTTAAACTTTGCCTGAGAATTGCTTTTCGTAAAAAATCATGAGCTCAATAAATCAAGCACAAGTTATGTAGAATTTTATTATGTAGACCCATGAGTGAAATAAAAAAAAAATCCATTATCATCAAAAAAATAAAATATCCATTCACAACAAAATATCAGCTCATTCATTCATGCCAAAAGGTTGAGAGAGAGAGAGAGAGAGAGAGAGAGAGATTAGGCAACAGAAATAGGCACTCACCGTAGGTCGTGTGAAAACTGAACAAACTGTATTCTCATGTCCAGAGAGTGCATGAATTTGCATTTTGCTGCGAATATCCCACACCTAGAATTGTCATATAACAAAATTAGTCTGAAGCTAAAATATGGACCAGACACGTGGTATTTAAATAATTTTATCCATACCCGACAAACTGAATCTCGGCCTCCAGTAAACAAAATGTCAATATTTGGATGAAGAGCCAAGCAATAAACACTGCTCAGGTGACCATGATAAGAACGAATGGCCTAAAGACAGAGTGAACGGCATTACTGCATGCGCAGCTAGAACTTCTTTAACCTAAAACAGATATGATAATATATCACCAACCTTGTTCTGCTCTAGATCCCAACATTTAACTAATTTGTCATCACCAGCTGAGAACATGTAAGTGTGCTTGGCACTAACAGCCAGGCCTGCCAGAAACATTGGCAATTTTACATATAATAGTGTAATCTAATTCAAAAGATAAGAGTCCGACAGACCTAGGAAATAAACTACCTCGCACTTGATCAATGTGACCAGTAAGTGTAAGTTTCAGCCTCCCACTAGCTAAGTCCCATATCTAGATGCAATAAAAAACGAAACTTCTGTGGTAACAAGTAATGACAAAAAAAGGATGTACAAAAAAGCAGAAGTATTGAAAATTTTTCAGAGATTCTAAAGCCACCAAAACAAATTGTACTTGCTTACAATTATAATAATGCATATCCAAGATCATATTCTCGCAAAAGATATCCAGTCTCAACATTGAAGATGTTGGTAATAATCAAGGTCCAACGAACATTTGATTGTTCAAAATAATTTATGAAAATACTTCTGTTTCTGTCAAATTCGGTAGCAGCTTCCACCTGATGGTGCTCCATGAGAAATATAATGAAACTTAATATTCTCAAAACTCAACTGCTGGCCAGTATATTTCACATAATAAATGTTGTCTACAGTCAAATGTCAACAAATACAACAAGACAATTGACTGACACCAAGAACAATTAGATTTGAATTCTCTGCTTAGTTTAGAACCAAAAATAGCATCTATCAAGTTTCACATAAATCATCATTTGTAGCCAAGGAGAACTTGATCAAAGAATTCATGCCAGAAGAATCAATTGCATCTGTCTCAGTTAACTTAGTACATGCATGCCAACTAAACTAAATGAAATCATATGAAGCGCATTTAGAGCCAACGCAATTCAAAATTGTTGATTTTAATGGTTATTTAGAACTTTAAGTTCAACATCATACAAGAGTATGATAAATAATTCACCATTGCCATTTTCCACTTTCCATTTTTCTCCTTTTCAGAAAAAAGGTGTTGCTTCCAAGAAAAAAAAAAGAATTTCAATATCTAACCTTGATCGTTCGATCAGCAGATCCAGTACAAAACCAAGTGTTGCTCGGGTCAACTGCGACGGACCGCACCCATCCCAAATGACCACTGATAACCTAGTCAGAGTTTGGAATGTGAAGACAAATAGAAAAGGAACATATGAGGGACTAAATAAGACATAATCATTATAAATTATTCACAGTTAAACGTTATCATCCTTTCAAGTTCAGGAGCAACTTTGTAATAATCTTAGAGAAGTTTGTTACCCTGTAATTCTTCCAGGGAGCCCGCCATATAGGGCGAGGCCATCTACTTGGAATTCTTTCCATAATGGCTGATGTTGAAAGATTCCTGACAGGCACAAGCAATCAATGCTTCATTGTCAGAAAGGATCTCAACAGCTACCATTATCCTTCCCATCAATAATCCCAATACTGGAAGGATAAGGATAAAAGAAAAAGAAAAAAAAACAATTGTGCTGTGCATATGTAATATGCATGAAGACTAAATTAAACCAATTCCAGCTGATAGTGTCAACTGTCGAGTTTAAACAATGGCTAGAGAGCTAATCCTCCCTTTTTGTAAAGTGTAGCGAAAATAAACAAATAACTCTCAATGAGACTCGTTGAAGAACCAATTCGCTAAGGACAACATATTTTTCTTTGATTAGGGACTTCATATTGGTGAAAATATTTGGAATTTTGCAAGGAAAACTATTTGCATGAATCGAAAGTAAGCACTAAATAGACATCAACAAATAAAAAAATATAGCGCAAGATTCCTCCACCTTGAAAAACACGTTATACACTTAGGGCAAGAATGCATGTTGTATGGTTCCAGAAAGAAACCAATAAAGAAAAAGGGACCTTTCAGATGAACCAAGAGAGGCGACAACTGCTGCACTCCTGCGTTGAAAAACGTCAGTTCTGCACAGCACATTTTATCTTGATCAAATAGACTAATGCGGCATATAATCGTGAATATTCATGAGAAAATAAGATCTACAGTGTCTTGTTTTCCATAGATGCAGCCGACGTGCATTAATTGTGACATTTCATATCTTTTACCATTACCTCTATCAAAAAGGATTAATATATGGATGGCAATCAAGACAACTAGTCTGTTGTGACAAGTAATCTTCCAATAGATAAAACAAAATAAACTGACACGTACTGGCCCCTGGGCTGGACAGCTGAACTAATCACCAAATCAGTCTGGGACCCTCCCTGCTGGATATCATTTGATCTTTCAGGACCTGCATGAAGAATACATATTCATTGTTAAGTAAGAATAATTCAAATCCTCAGTGACTGTCTGGGAATGTCCAAAACATGCACTATCGCCCTCTACAGATAACAGGTTACAAATGCCCTTCATCATGTTTACTTTTTTCAAACCGACACCAAGGATGACTATTGCTTTGCCAAGTGCCACCAGTGAGTTTGGCACTTATTTATTTGTTTGTGTGATTGGCAGGGAAATTTTATGAAACAATACTGCCGGCGGAAATTTGAGAGTATACCTGGAAGCGCTAGGGCATTGGACGGAGCAGAAACTTTCTGCAGTTCAGTTTTTGCTGCTGCCAAATCGTTAGAAGGTACAGATGCCACACTTTTCAGTCCCCCATACTCGTTATTTAACTAAAAATCAATGCAAAAACTTCTTAATCATTCAAAAACAAGGAAATTAACACACTTATAAATAATAACAAAATAAACATTCCATATATTATAAAGATGCTATGCCCCACATTAGCAACCCAATAAAATGAGGATTGACTAATATATTTGAGTGGCTCTCTTAACTAAGGTGTTTTTTTTTAGGATTTAGCCCCTCTTCTTGAACTTATGGCTTAACATTGTTGAGAGTCTAGGCATGTAAAGGTTGGCCTAGGAAAGAGCTATTAGACCCGTGTCCATACTACAAGACTGATTAAAATGCATGCACCTAACACCGGTAGATGAGGGCAACCCTCACATTACCCTATTTTTCCTTAGAACCCTCAACTCTTTCTTCTTCCCATATTACCTTTAAAAATTCCACAGTTGTGCCATTTATCGGATAATATTTACTTAAATTGAAATGCATTTCCCCCCAAAAATTCAGAGGCACTAACCTTGTGGCTAACTCGAATCTTCTTGCTGCAAACCAGACAAGTGAAGCGGATTGAAAAGATCACATAAGCATCAATAATCTCCAAGTACGCCTAATTCAAAACACGATAAGATTAATAAATATTTTCTACCACGAGCTCTTAGAATACCTTTCTGGATCGGGTGGAGGAAATTGTCCATGAAGAGGAGAGAATAGGTCAAGCGCTCGCTTCAAAGACTTGAAGCTTAGCTTTTTAAGCGATTGCGGCTCCACAGGTAGTTCGGCTTCCATTGTTGCCCCTGGCATATGTGCAAATGGTTTAATGGAGTAAGGAAACCTAGAGAAGTCAATAAACTGATTAAGAGTGAGAGCGGAGCTCCGCCGAAAAAATGCGGAGGCAATGGCCGACTGGCGTCCAATTGCTTCTAAATGAGCCGGTTGCAGGATTCGGGGTTTTTTAAATTATTAACCTATTTTAAAAAAAATATTGAAAAAATAACCCGAAATATAAAAGAATTTACAAACTGATCCGAAATGCCAACTCAATTGGCGTGTTCAGAAGAAGACGCCAACTAAGATGGCGTGACCAAGTTTTAAAGTAGGACACGCCAACTGAAATGGCGGGACCAACTTTTAAAGTAGGACGCCAACCTAGTTGGCGTGTCCAACTTGTTTTTTTTTTGTTTTTTTTTGTTTTTCTTATATAAAAAAAAACAAATTAAAATAAAAAATATATAATAAAAATATGTCTCACCTTATTATTGTCCAGAAAATATATCAACTCAAATATAATTTGACAATTTTACACAAAACCAGAATTTTACATGATTTTGTAAGTTAACATAAATTGTTCCTTCAAAAATATATTAGCAAACATACTTTTATTCTTTAAAATCACTTCTCAGGTTGGCATGCCCAACTTAGTTTTTTTTTTTAATAAAAAAACAAACAATTTATTGTAAAACAATATAATAAAAATATGTCTCATCTTATTAGGTAAATTGTAAAATCATCGTCCATATTTTTAAAATTGTATTTAAACAATTTTTTTATTATCAAATTCTAAAAAACTTTGTGGCCCGGAATGGCCGTCGCGGAACATTATTAAATTTTTTAAACATAAAATTTATATAATTATCTCGTCACCTTCCTCGTAACAATTGATGACGTGAAACATTGCACATGGTTTCACTTCAAACCAAAGAACGGATGCAGCATCATCGTAACGATGATTACTCTTAGTGATGTCAACGAGACGGGTCTAAACTCGTACCAGTATTAATAATGTTCCGCGACGGCCATTCCGAGCCGCTCGCTAACTTTAATATTTTATTAATATAAATATATATTAAATAAATATATTTTGAACATTTCGGGTATTTATTCTCGAGCAATGGTTCAAATAGCTTGCGAGCATGCTCGAATCTTTTCGAACCAAACTCGTGCCAAATTTCAAAACTATTCGAACTTTGAATCAAACTCGAGTTCGAATATAACTATTTCAAGCCGAATTCGAAGCTTAAAAATTTCTTCATATTCGGCTCGGTTCGATTCATTTACACCCTAACTTCAACTACACCTCCAAGTGGGGCACATATTAATCTTTGTTCAGATCAAAAGATAGTATTTTATACTTATTTGAACGTGATTCAAAATTTAAAAATGGTCAAAGTAAGTATTCTAACTCATGAGAACGTTATTATTTGAATTTTGAATATGAGAGAATGAATGGACTCAACCGACAGTTCACAAAATATTATATATTTTAGAAAATATTTGTACTATCAATAATAGTTTTTGAGATAGTGATTGACGAACACTACATTGAATTTTTGTTGGTTTTTTTTCATATAATAATAATAATAAATTAAAAATTAAAAAAAAAAAACAAACATATGTGAGTTGACGCCTCCAACATTGTTAAAATATATATATATATGTTGGAGGCGCCAACATAAAAATAAATAAAAGTAGGAGACGCTAACTGAGTTGGCGTTTCGGGTAACTTTGTTAACCATTTTTAAATTGTGTTATTTTGTTAAAAACATTTTTTTTTTGGGTTATTTTTTTAAATAACCCCAGGATTCGTTTGGTATATACATGTATGAAATTATAATTATCGATCACTTCCCAATGATATGATCATACGACGTCGTTACACGGTCAAAGAAAAATCAATATATTTGTAGGTTGTCATAAAAAAAAAAAGGATTCCCTGAAAAGGTCTAAAAACGGCTGAGAAGTGAGAACACGAGGAATACTTTGGGATACTTCTCGTCTCCCGATCAATTATTCATATTTATTAATATATTGAGTCTTATATAAAAAAAATAAAACATTGATAAATCTAGATTGATAAATCTGGGTCATTGATCAACACTTGGACTTAACAAACAGAAAATAAAGATAAAGAATTATAGGAAACTGATCTTATTCTATGGATTTCGAAACTGATCTTATCTATTTACGTTACAATTCATTATTTCTATTTTATATGATATTCTTATTGTTTATTTCATCATATTGATTTACGACTATAGCCTATTCTTTTCATTTTTTTATACGTTTTCGTTTCATATACGAATTCCGAGATACTAAAAAGTTACCTAAATTCAACTTTGCTCGGGTTCGTTATCATCGGGAAGCCACTCCTTGATCAAGTAGGGAAACGGGGAGACAATGTCGAAAACAATCTGACTCGAAGAAAAAGGCTGCACGAATTAAGAAGTGAGTAATGCTGTAGTTTAGTTTCCTTCTCGTTTAAATTTATGTAATCGTGTGATATAACGTTATTGATTATGAATCTATTCTTACGTACAACTATTTGGATGCTATTTCTTTGAACTTTCTCGTGATTGATTGGATTTGTTGGAAGAAAAAAAAACAGAAGAAAAAGAAGAGAAGGAAAAGAGGGAGAAGAAGCTTCAAGCCAAGAAAAACAAAGATGAAGGTATAATGCGCTCTCTCTTTTGCTACTTCTTTAATTATTCTCCAATCTTTCTTTTATGCTCAATATATATGGAGTAAATTACTTTGCAGGACGTGTGATAATTTTGGTTAGCTAACCATTGGAAACGAAGGGCTATTTCCTGTTTAAATGACGGACTATTTTTCAAAGTATTAATCAGGGCTTGAAAGTTGGAGAAAAAGAAAGCCGAGTGTTCAATGAGAGTGGAAAAACAAGGTAGCATGACTTCAAAAGCATGCAGAAGAAAAGAGACCCATGGTTTAAGCAAGACGCGGACAAGAAATATTCAAAGCACAGGAGATGGCAGCTAAATACCGTGCGACTGGGCGAACTCCTAGGAAAAGTTTTGGGTGCTTTTCAGGTTAAATTTGCTTGTAGGATTTAATAATTAAGGATAAAGAAATTTTGTTTGTTTCTTTAGTTTTTTGTTTTTGTTTTAAAAAAGGTTTCTTCACGTGTTCATTAAAAGATTCAGGGAATTGGTCTCGTTTGGATTCCTGGAGGGGGGGTTGGTGGTGTTGTATAGTAGTTTGGTTATACTTATGGCTTGCGAAGATACTACTCTTTTTTTCTTTTTTAATTTTTTAGGGGAGGGGAAGGAATCAAACACGAGATTTCTTACATTGAAAAAAAGATGACAACCACTAGGCTAAAACATTGTTGTCATGAAGATACTACTCTTCGGTGTCGATAAATTTTTGATAGCAGGACGCCTTATAACTAAATCTGTGTTAAAATCGTTATCAAAAAGCTTCCACTACCCTAGCTTTCCATATGCTTAAGAAAATCATTTAAAATTTCGAGTATAATTTTTTTGAGTAAGTTATTAAGGAATGTCCAAAATACTATCAAATTGAGACATAAAAAGTAAACTACTACTTATACTCTCCATGAAAAGTAACTCAAATCATGCAGGTTCAATCCAACATGAGCAAAGAAAAAGCCTTTGTTCTTTAACAGTAGAAGGGAATGCCATGAAATGTGCTCGGGCCGTCTTTTACAATTAAAGGGTCATGAGATGCATAAAGCTTATTTGAAATTCTGGGATCATCTCTGCTTGGCGTGTCAAATACGAAGTCTTTTTAGGACCAATAGCATGATTTCATACGACCCTCGACCAGAAACAACGTAAATTATTTGTCAGCCGACCATAATTCTGTCACAGAAAAGATGAGGGTTAAGATAGGGAAGAACCAAATTTTGCTGAAATACTACTCCAATGCCAGTGCCTCTAAAGAACAATGATTTCAAAACAAAGAAGGGAACAAATAGTTGAACATACACATATATACAGTTCTCATGGTGGACCAAACATTTATGTGAATAATTATGCGTAGATACTACAGCTCACCAGTATTGCAACTCCCAACCATGAAGCAAATAGGCAACACCACAGATCATTGGCTTGATCTATATGCGGAGGGATCTGCTTAATCTCTGTTCCTAGTTCTTGTTCAATCCTATACCTGAAAGATCGAGAGACACATCGAGGTCAAAACGATTTCTACAACTCCATCGAACCGTATCATATGGATAACCATTAGCAAATGCAGGAAGGGCATCTTAAAAATTGAAGCGATCCTCATACATAATCAGATTCACGGCTAACCCAAGGTGTCCAAACCTTCCTGATCGACCAACCTACATGTAACATGGACATTTATGAGGAAATAGTGCTTTGAGCATGAAAGAACACTGACCAAATATCCAAGCTTGTACCCTATGTAAATATGTTTCAGAGTTCTTGGGAAAATCAAAATTAATAACGACGTTGACCGCTTGAATATCTATCCCTCTTGTAAATAAGTCTGCAATTCGATCACACAAAAGGGAATGAAAAAACAACGTAATTGTGGATGGGAAACAAAAGAGCACCAGAACGGAATTAGAACATGAACACACTTCATGCAGTCCGCACAATTAAAAATATAAGCTATAAATTTTCAGGAAAGATATACTGCAGTCTAGAGGATGGATAGTTACTTAAAAGGGAAACAATACATGGATGGTCAAAAGGTGAAGTAGTGCATGCTTAGGTCGGAAAAAAAACCAAACTTCAAAGTCAACATTTTCAAAAATAAATAATTCACAAACTGTGTCACCCTCTGAAATAGATTTCACTTCTCCACCTCAATTCAACGACTGATGTTTCCTACATGTGAAGATCAATAGATCTAATGCATCAAATCAATACTTGAGAACGTGGAGACGGGTCACGATTTGTGAAAAATAGAGGTCAACAACTAACACAAAGTTCTTATAAGTATAAAAATTGTTTAGACAAAATTGATATAGAAACTTACTACTCAATAAACCACCAGCATAACCCGTTGGCTACGAACATGGTTTATCTACCCCAAGAAAAAGCAACCGAAAACAAAAACCGAAACATATTCATGGCAGAAGCCCTAAAGACCATACCAGTGCAAACAAGATTCCTGCATGCACCATTGCGGAAGTCATGAAATACTCTGTTGCGATGATCTTGAAGCATCTTAGCATGAATGTAGAAGCAAGAATAGCCAAGTGCTGTAAATTTCTTTGCTGGAAGTTCCACTCGATTCACAGAATTGCAAAAAATAATAGATTGGTTTATTTGAAGCTGCAACAGGAAAACAACAAATATGTTAAGAGTGTTCCTGAATGGAAAAGTCCGCTAGTTTGGATACAAAAGCACATAGTCTAAAAAACTGATTAACTAAGCAAAAGTATTAGCGTTTTTTTTAAAAAAACAGCACAAGTAATTTTATATTTGGAACAATCAGTGAAAAAAAAGTTTTATTTAATTCTTGAAAAAGAAGCTGAAGAAGAAACTAAATAGCTATTCTTTTTGACTTTTTGAATGCTCTTCTACCTTTTTTAAAAAAAAGCCCAACCAAACACATTATTTAAAAAAAGCTTTTTTGCTAAAAGATCTATGACCAAACACACTTGTCTTATAGAAAGGACTTTTGCTGAAAAGTATGGTTCAGTTAGGCAAAATACTTAAAAAAAAGCGCTTAAAAATGCAACCACAAAAAATCCATAAAATGTGGCTCTAAGGCTTCTGCTTATACTTCACTCAGAAAAACCTATTCATTAATTATTACAATTAATATAAAACTACTTCCACTTTCCAAAAACACTTTAAAAGCCATAATTCACAAAGTTACTTTTAAATTACGTGCTTCTGACCAAAACTTTTCCTTAGTCAGAAAACTAAGTAACCAGAAAAGCAAAGCCAATGCACGGTGATAAAATATACGCTTAATCTTCTAGACCTTCGAAAATAGAGTGTTGAGGCAGTGAACTTTCTGTCTTTCTTCCACAAAAGCATAATACTGAGTTATACCCTTGAGAGTAAGCTCATCCATAAGATTGATAACGTGAGGCCTCTTCAGGTATCTGTCTTTGAAATCTTTCACCGACAGGAAATGTAGCAGAAAACATGAGAATCCGACGATTTGCAGACAAAAAGCCAATCAACTGCTCAATAGAAGGTTGAAACTCAGGAGATAAAAGCTTATCCGCCTGAAATACATCAGAACAAAGAGGATAAGATCGAACCCACTTTATAACAAATACCACATTACTTCCAAAACTGAATTAAGGATAAAGAATAAAGAAACACAAAAATAAATAAAACAGGATTGCATGATCTCATACAAATCCAAAAACATGAACCACGTCATCAAGTGAATTCCCACCACCAGGAACGGGGAGAAGTCCTGAAAAGGAACATCCATCTATTGCTGCTACTTTTTCAATGTGTCCTGCTCAATATATAAATGCAATTTAATAAAAGAATTGTCATATGCCAACCGCCACTTCCCAGGCCCATAAGATGGGAAAAGGAGGATAGAGTGTGTGGAGTTAAGAGAAAGGAATGAAAACTACATCGAAAATAAGTATAGTGTTAGCATATCACACTCACGCATCAAATGTTTTCAATTGTTAATCATCTGCAACCAAAACATGTTGGCTACTGGCAGTCTATACCTCATCCATTGCTAGCATAGAGCAATCTTCAAAATGCAAATACCCTTTTTTGCAGGATCAAGGATTCTTCCGGGAGTTCCAACAAGTAATTGTACTGGTTGATAAAGGCGCATTATGTCATCTTTTAAACTTGTTCCACCAGTAGTTACCAATACTTGAATTTTTAAATGCTTCCCAAGTTCTTTGCAAACTTGAGATGTTTGAAGAGCCAATTCTGCAAAGATGCACACTTGTAAGACACCCAAAATACGACTGGATAATGTAAATATCTGAGCAATAGATATGCTCATACACACCTACGTTCCACAGAAAAAATGCTGATAGACTGATATGGACCATTCAAAATGGATATGGGAGAAGAAACAACACAAATGCTAAATAGATCTAAAAGCAAGTAGTTGGAAGACAAAGAATCCCTATGATTACTTCAGTTGTATCATAGATCAATACTCAAATGATCACATACGTATCATACTACATACAATTATAACAAGTCTTTCCATAAATCGTTCAAATGCTGAAACCTAATGGCAAAAATCAGGTGACTATTTCTCAAAGAAAATTTAAAATGTACTAAAGCATATTTGACTTGACCTCAGTTTCAGCTCTCACAATCCAAAGGACTAGCTACCATAAGCCTAATGCAAGGCCCTAGTCCCTTAAAAGGACATCCATAGAAAAACGAGATGATAAAAATTGAGAACAATCAAATGGATAGAGCTTGAATAGCGTTTGTATCTTGATCAATTTTTTCCAAGGCAGGAATACAAAAGGCAGCAGTTTTCCCAGTTCCATTTTTCGCCCTAGCTAAGATATCACTTCCAGTGAGAGCAATTGGTATGCTCTCCTCCTGGATTGGGGATGGCCTCTCAAAACCCTTCTCATATATTCCCATAAGAAGCTCACGCTTCAAAAAGTAGTCTTCAAATTCATTTCCTTTTGTAGCCGTAACATCCTAAGAGACACACAAATAGCAATCAGGAACTAGCATCGACATATATGGATACATACAGTAACAACAGAAAAATAACCTATTAATATTCAAGAATAATCAACTTCTTTAACATCTTGTTTAATAACACAACCAGGTTTCTCAATATAAAATGCCAAAAAAAAACCATCTGGGAGGGCGTCCATAAAAAGAATATGTTCGATAATAAACTAAACAGACAATTCATCCAAAAGTTAAGGGAGGCTACCGAACTGCATACTGCAGTCAATCAAGTAGTGTTGAAGAATTTATCAATATATTAGAAGATATATTATATCATACACTTTACTCGTTGTAAATAATATAATAGGAAATTACTCCATAGAGGTAATTAGTGATTGATTTATTTCCTTGTGTATAGAGGCCAAGACTTGTATAAAAGGGTTGTAACCTTCATTGTGATTAATAGAAGAATTATTCACTGAATATTATTTCTAAAAGTTATTCTCGTTTCATGGTATCACAACAACCGATCTAGGTGACTACTCTGTTTCGTTTTTTTCGTCATTTACCCATATGTGATACGACCTAACACACCATGACCTCTGAAATCTCCTCCGTCGTGGATGATCAGACATCGTGCAACCTTGTTCCACCATCCCATCCCTCATTTGACAGCCATTCACTTCAAATTACCCAACATAAGTTGAATGGACTAAATTTTAGAGAGTGGTTTCAATATGTCATTCTCGTAATCAAAGGGAGGGGAGAAAATTGGTTTTTACAGGCCCGGATAAAGCTCCAAAAGAAGCTAACCCAACGTTCGGTACTTGGGAAGCAGAGAATTCCATTGTGATGGGTTGGATCATAAACTCTATGGAGTCCTATATTGGCCGCACATATCTCTTCTACAAGACAGCCAAGGAGATTTGGGATGCAGTACAAGAAATTTATTCTGACCTGGAAAATACTTCTCAATGTTTTGAGCTTTGGTCAAAAATCCGAAACACCATACAAGGTAGTTTCAATGTAACCGAATACTTCAATACACTGATGGAGTTATGGCAAGAAATTGATTTGTTTTACGACATGGGTTGGGCCTTCCCATTGGATGCTGCGAAATACAACAAGATGTGTGAAAAGGAGAGGACTTTTGATTTCTTACAAGGTCTTAAGCAAGGGAACGGTTTGCTTGCCTAACATGATATTGAAATCAGTATTATGTGTGCCCAATTTGTCACATAATCTCTTGTCAGCAAGCTAACGAAAGATATAAATTGTGTTGTAACTTTTTATCCTTCTCATAGTGAATTTCAGGACAATTCTTCGGGGAAGATGATTGGAGTTACTGAGAGGAAAGACGGATTGTACTACCTCACTGGAAAGACACATTCTAGCCTCAACAAGCCTCGCAATACCCTATCTCTGTCAGTTGTATCTGATGTAAGTGTTGTAAATCAATACATGTATTATCATACTCAACAACATTTAGATGCAGTGAATCATATTTTGAGATACCTCAAGGGAACACCAGGCAGAGGACTCATGTTCAGAAAAAGTGATGACCGACGCATCGAAGGTTATGTGGATGCAGACTGGGCTGGTAGTGATGATTGTAAGTCAACTTCTGGATTTTGTTCAAAGACGTGGGGCAGTTTAGTTACATGGCAAAGCAAGAAGCAAACTGTGGTAGCTAGGAGCAGTGCCGAAGCAAAATTTCGTGCTATTGCCGAATGAATGTGTGAAGCCATTTGGCTGGAAAAACTAATGAAGGATCTGAAGATTACTATCAATACATATCAAGTTGTATAGTGATAGTAAATCAGCTATTGGCATTGTAAGTAATCCCATTCAGCATGATCGGATGAAACAGGTAAGAATAGATCAAAGCTTCATTAAGAATGAAATTGACGAATGAGGTATTAAGTTAGGTTACATCTCCTCTCATGATCAAGAAGCCGATATTCTCACTAAAAGTCTTACAAAGGCATGTCATGAAAATCTTCCAGACAAGCTTGGAATGCGAAACATCTATTCCTAAACTTGAGGGGTAATGTTGAAGATTTTATCAATATATTAGGAGATGTATTATATTATACACTTTCCTTGTTGTAACTAATATAAAAGGGAATTACTCCATATAGGTAATTAGTGATTTATTTATTTCCTTTTGTGTATAGAGGCCAAGATTTGTATAAAAGGGATGTAACCTTCATTGTGATTAATAGAAGAATTATTCACTGAATAAAATTTCTCAAAGTTATTATCGTTTCAAGTAGAAAATAGCTTAATTAAGGAAGAGATAGACTCCAGTTATTTTCAGTCATATACCAGTTCTTGATATAAAAAAAACTAGGCTCTTGGCATTTCACCGAGCAGTTTAACAATCAACTCAGACACCACAGGTAACAAAAATATTTCCCTCTGCTAGCTTATTTGGAGGCTCTTTCTTAAGGGTTGATTTAACATCACGACATACTATTAAGTGAGTAAAAGCATCACCAAAAAACTTGTTTGAAAAAGGGCATGACAAGTTAGTGATTGAGCTGACTCCTCTATAAATTTCCACTAACATTATAATTAGACAATGTTTCTAGTGCATGTGGACTGGATTTTATACAGTAGTGATGAGTCAAACTTTCGTAGCGCAAAATAACATACGAGTCCAACTTTCCTAGCACAAAATAACATACCAATCAATATATGACCACGATTTCTACCCTAACCATCTTGAACTCTAAATGTGATGAAAATATCCAAACTATTCCAACAACAAAGCAAACAAATAACGCGATGAAATTGAATTAGTACAATCCACCATAACAAGCATTCTCAAAAAAGTTACCTCAGTTTTGAATCGGGTGTCCTGCGGCGGTAACTTTAAGCTTGCTTTCCAATCATAAGAACTAGTCAAGAAGAGAAGCAACAGAAAGTAGAAGAATATTTGTGTCAGTTATGATGAAATCATAAATTATAGGCATAGATGAGAGAATGAAACTAGATTTCCTGTACGGCATCTCCTCATCTAGGAGCTATTCAATAATACAGGAGAGGTCTTCCAAAAAAATGTTGGCAGCATGCAGGAACAAAGCAAAACAGATACGAGAAAACCACAGCCTCATGCCCAAATGGGGACCAAAAAAATGAAAAGAAAAGGAAAAGAAACTTAAATGCAGATAGCAATCGATTTCATAGCTGGAATCTTATCTCATTAGACCTTCTGACACATTAGAACACCAAATACCGGAATAATCACATTTACAAAAATTAGCATTTTAGTAAAGAATCAATTATTTAGCTTGGGTACTAGTTCATTGTCTTCCTCATAAATTCCAATGCCTAAACTCCAGCTCGTGGCATAGTCAATTCAAATTATCACCCGGTACAATACAAAGATCTTTAAATTCCAATTCACATTAATTATTCGTTATAAAGAAAAGAAAGGACGTATAGAAGGAATTTAAGAGGAACTGAGACCTACAACCAATTTAGTATGAATCGCATCGTGAGAAACGAAATTAATATACTTCGAATCCAAAAAAAGAAAAAGTGACAACGAAGATACTAACCTCGAATCTACGGCTTCAGATTGTACAGTTTTCTTAACCTCTTCGACTGTTGCATCAGCTGGCGTTAGCTGAGTTATTGGAAGCAATTGCTGTGGCTGAGGGTATCGAAACAACTGATTGCTTTTATTATTATTCGGAGCTGTACCACGCTGTACGTACTGCTGAGCAGGGTTTCTCGGCTGAAAACTAGGGTTTAGCCCCGCATTCGAATGCATCCCGCCACCCCGGCCGCCGCCCATCCTTGGCGGCGGATATCTCGATCTCGAATTCATAACCAAAGCCCTAAATACAAACAGTTGATCGAGATTTACACTAAATAACAAATCGTACAAATTCCATACGTCAATATCTGTACAAAACAAAGTATAATTCTGAAGCTACAAACTGGATGCTGCTGCGAAATACTTAAAAATATGGTTATAGCTAGAGGGAAAGTGATTCGCTACATTTAGTGGAATGAGTGTACCGCTACGTAATTTGCCTTAATTGTGGGTCAGGTTTAAGATTATTAAAACCATGTTTTTTTAAGGGTTTTTGTTATTTACAAATTAAGATGTTACTAGGCTTTTGTCTTAAAACCATGTTTCTGGAGGCATTGTTACAGTGCATCCGTGCGGACGTACTAAACATCAACACATATAGCAATATATATATACGTATATATATATATGTGGGTCAGGTTTAAGATTATTAAAACCATGTTTTTTTAAGGGTTTTTGTTATTTACAAATTAAGATGTTACTAGGCTTTTGTCTTAAAACCATGTTTTTGGAGGGCATTGTTACAGTGCATCCGATATGCGGACGTACTAAACATCAACACATATAGCAATATATATATACACATATATATAGAAGTATGTTGATGTTTTGGTACATCGAGTTCACCTAAGTATTTTCCCGTTCTTAGATTATGTTGTTTTTTTATTTGATTTCATCTACTTGTACTTGGCCTAATGGGCCATGTTTTAAGCAATGTGGTGATTATTTGTAAACAAAATATTATTTTTAAATATGTATATTGTATATTTATATTAATAACTTGTATACAAAGTCATTTTTATTAATAATTTGTGTTCGAGGTCATTTTAATGACGAAAAGCAAGCACATTTTCTGAAAAAGTCATATTTTTGGTGAAAATGTTTATTCTAAGAAACTAAACAAATTTATTTTTTTTAGCACGAAACTATACAAATTTTGATTTATGACAAAAATGGTTTCGGATTTATGACCCAAATTAATCCAACACATACCTCACAAAAAAACCTCCTGCCATAAATGTATCCATGATATATTACTTCATGAGTTACCATAGAAGTGACCCTCGCTGAGCAAAGGTCCTGTAGAAAAAGCTGCAGATTTCTTATCCTCACATGCTCTTCAGAACAGCTGATAGATAACACCCATATTCACGCAAACTAGGCTCGATATTTCGTTAGCGTATAAACTATAATTGGGCCACTTTCTACGAGTGTAAGCTTTTGAGATTAACTGTTAACTGACGATTTCATCATATTTTTGCTTTGAAATTGGATATAATATCTGTTTATAAAGTTGATTGGGATTTTGATCGTGAAACCTTGCTGTTTGTTTGTCTCTTTTAAGAAAAGTTGCTTCTTCTTTTTTTCCCGAGACTCTTGTAAACCTTTAATCTCTTTCTTTATAAACCATATTTACTACAGATAGATTTTAGTTTGCTTAAATATTAACTGTTTTCTGAAGGGAAAAAAAAGTTAATTCTATATGCAGGGGGGTAGTTTGCGTTTTTAAAATCGATGAATTGCTAATATATTACCAAAATTTGCAGGCAATAAAATACTATAAAATATCATTACAAGGATAAAATGACATTCACTACGATATCAAGTAGTTGTTGTTAGCTGGAAAATTATTGTATGGACCGGAACCTGTCATACACCAACACACATAAATATGACACATAATGTATCATGTTTTTGTGTTGGCATATGGCAGAACCCGATTAATACAAGAATTCCACGTTGTTAGCATCGCCAATCTTAAAATGATTTTTTTTATACAAAAAAAATTATGTAATATCCTGCAATGATTATGTCACTTCTCATTAAATTATGTTTTTCAGAAATATTAAAATTTTCTTTTATAAAACAAAAATAAAAAGAATATACCAAAAATTAATACGCAAATCATTTATCCCATCGAAAATCTTGAATGGGTCTTCAAATTTTCTGTCATTGTTTCGCAAGGAAAGAAAGACTAAATACAGCAAATCATTTCTAACTGACATAACTTCCATATTCCCCAAAAGGTAAATACTTTCCTCCCACATATTTTTCCACCAAAGAAGTAATGAAATCAGCTATTTTCCCTCCACTTCAATCGGATTCCACTAATTTTATCACACCATTAATAATCCTCCATTGCTTCACACAATGGGATCTCCAATCACTCTCATCCAAGAATCATCGGTTCCACGGTAGATTTTCAAACTTTTCCATTCATTACAGGAAAAGAACTGAAAATATCTATTGTTGGGCTGATATAAGGTCGCCAAAAAACTTAAAGAGAAGAGTGTTCATAGGGACGAAAGCCGTAAAATTGCTTTTCCCTTAATCATTTGACCTTTATAGCAGAAGTCTGTATATAGAGATTCTGAGAAGAAAAGAGGGGAAGGCAAAAAAAATGGCAGCATTTACAGGGACTTTGGATAAATGCAAAGCTTGTGAAAAGACTGTTTATTTCATTGATTTGTTGACTACAGACGGAGCAACTTACCATAAATCGTGCTTCAAATGCTGCCACTGCAAAGGAACACTTGTGGTATGTAATATTGTTCCAAACACACGATATTGACAGAATTAATATTGATGTTAGAGCAATTTTTATGTTAAATTTATCGAAATTACTCTTACATCAACAATTATTATTCTGACAATAACAATTCTGTTTGTGTAATGTTTGTCTAAAGATATGGAATTTAAGTTTTTATATGAAGGGTGAAGAAAGGTGATTGTGGACCAACCCATCGTTCTTGTTTTTGTCATATAATACGAATTATTTAATCTTCCAATGTTGTGTCGCAGATGAGCAACTACTCTTCCATGGACGGAATTCTGTACTGCAAGACCCATTTTGAACAACTTTTCAAGGAGTCCGGAAATTTTAGCAAGAACTTTCAAACTTGTAATACACCATATTCCAAAATTCATTCATCCCTTTATTTGACATATTATTACTTACGGAGACCTGATTATTCTTTTGACCTTTGATCAATGTGTTAGCAGCAAAACCCGAGAAGGAAAATTCGATGGTACGCCTATCTTCTTTAATTTTTCTGCTGTCATTTTCAATGTTATCATTTCATAGTCATGTCCAAGGAATGCTTTTAAATTGGGAAAACTGCAATAAAATCTGTATTGTTTGAACAAAAAAAGGGCAAGATTTTCCAATTCTTGTTTGAATTTATGCAGACAAGGGCGCCTAGCAAGGTCTCAGCCATGTTCTCTGGGACTGTAGACAAATGCCCAGCTTGTAATAAAATTGTTTACCCTCTGGAGAAGGTATGTAATTTTCACCTTTTCAGGCATACATTGTGACATGATCAGGGGTGTGTCAATGGGTCGGACAATCAGAATTTGTTTTTTAGAAAGCACTTGCTTTCTCCGAACCAGATAGCATTTTCAGGTTCTTAGATTTCCGGTTTACAACACTAGATATAATAAGTGAACAGATCTAAGGAATTGCAGGTGAGAGAATTCATTTAATCAGTTATCTTCTTAAAAATGAAAATTTCATTGTCAACATATATTAAATCGTTTCCGGAATGGAAATCTTTAGTCTGTATTTCTAAGCAAGATGTTTACTCATGATTTCAATCCATCTTCGGCTAATTAAGCAGATGACAATGGAGGGAGAATCTTTTCACAAGTCATGTTTCAAGTGTGCTCATGGAGGCTGCCCTCTCACGCACTCATCCTATGCCGCATTGGATGGGATTCTATACTGCAAGGTCCATTTTCAACAACTATTCATGGAGAAAGGAAATTACCAGCATGTCCTTGACGGTGCCACGTATAAGAAGAGTGGTGTAGAGCCGGTGGAGATCACGGAAGCCGAGGCTGAGGCCGCCCATGATGACAAGCCAAAGGAGGAGGAAGAGGGTGATGCGAAATCTGAATATGAACCAAAATCTGAGAAGGCACAGGAACAGTCGTAGAAAAACTTTGAATGTAACGTCTTTTTTGGGTTTTTCCAACAAATTATGAAAGTTGACGAGTTTCTTTTCACCTTTTCCTTTCTTCTTATTCTGGATTCTTGACAGATTAGAATGTATTGTATTTTATCGTGATTAGATAATCATGTATCATATAGAATCTGTCGTAGTGCTCAAGAATTTATATGCTTTATTTATATTTGGAAATTTCTGAACAAATTGTTGTTGATTAGATACACTACAGGAAATAATATATTTTGTGATACATAGAATGCGGGTAAAAACATTCAATAAGGACATATTCTAAACACTTAAAATTTAAAAAAATCAAAACCAAAATCAAATTAACCAAGTAATAAGTGCTATTAGTTTAATATATAAGCTTGACCAACCTTGCAAGTCTTCTCTCAAAGGAAGTGAATTTCAATAAATTCATCCTGGTATCTCAAGCAATATTTCTTGTCCCAGCCTTGTGGAAAAACCTGCTCCAAACATTTTCCTCACATTTATTCAATTCAAACAATACAAAACTGTGGGATTTGTTTTTTGAAAAATAATGACTTACATCAAAACTGTTTCGGGCGCCATTGGTAAATGTTAAGATTATGCAACAGCGACACCATTTTTGATCGTATGTTGAGAACCCGATTACACAACTTTTGGACTCACCAATGCCCCTGCCACGTTCTATCCCCATGCTCACAGTCACCAGTCGAAGCCAAGGCAACCTCGCCCTTACTTATAAGGCTATGCCATCCTAAGTTTGTGAACTCGTTTAGCAGACTCAAAGATGTTAAACTGCAATTACTATTATTAGGCCACTTTCCATGAGCTTGAAGTTTTAGTAAAAGTAACAATAGAAATTCAGAATACGGTATATTAATTAGAGTAGAGTAATCAGAAGATGAGCTCTAATGTTAAATAAAATCTTGAATTGATAATCTGAGGGATGAATAAAGATTTTGATCCCTCTATACAGTTTCGCCTTCAGTATTGGGTTGACAACAGATACCTTGTCATACTTTTCAAACTCGTCTCTTTCTTCCAGGCTGCAATTTCTTTCAAAGGGAAGATACATAAGAATCATACTGCTATATTCAATGAATGTTCCCCTAAAATAAAAAAAAATATTATATATAAGAAGCCATCATAAATTAAAATGTGCCATTTGAGATCTTGTTGTACTCACTGTTTGATGGGGATATCCAAATCAGCAACATAATGAAGAGTGAAATTTATGAGTTCCTGCACCACATTATTTCACGAAACATAGAAATATAGTAACCTTATATTGCTATTTACATGATTACATCGTCAAATCTGCTGTCAAATATGCAGCTTTGCAGTTTAGAAGCCAAATCAAAAGATGAAAATTATAGAATATATCATATCTTTCGCATCATATAAGATTTTTTCCTCTCCAAACTACATATACAGGTGATTTATTTCTGCTATTTTTCTTTCATTTTTTGAAGGGTATAATCGCATTAAATCTGATGATTTCAAGAACGACTGGACAGGATCTAACATTGATCTATAAGAAGACAGAGATGTGGTAAGAATTAACGGTAGCTACAAAGTGAATTTCTGAATTTAAGAATCAAACACCGACATCTTTGGCCAGTATAAATTCTTTTCAATTCACATAACCCTCTCTTCTTCTTTGGTTTTCCACCTCAAGTTAATTGTTAACATACAACGCATAGAAGTAATGTCTACTAGGAGTGGCCTATTTTTCCTAGCTGCTGTGATATCTTAACAAGGTGACCTGTTTTTCCAATCTGCTCTGATATCTTAACAAAGTCACGTGTTTTTCCAAGTTGAACAGATATCTTAACAAGGAGACCTGTTTTTCCAAGCTGCTCTGATATCTTAACAAGGCACCTGTTTTTTTAAGCTGCTCTGATATCTTAACAAGGTGACCTGTTTCTTCAAGCTGCTCTGATATCTTAACAAGGCACCTGTTTTTCAAGCTGCTCTGATAACTTAACAACGTGACTAGGTCAGAACCTCCGACAAGTCGACAACATCAACTGCTACAGCATGGAAAGTGGAAAATACCACATATAATTCATTTTTTCCCTCTTCAATCTATATTTCAAAAGAAAACTATGAATGAAGACGAATTTTCACCGTATAACCTATATAGGATCGTGCACAATATACTAAGATATTTGGATTAATCATATACAGAAATTAAATAACAAATGATTGTTATCAGTAAAAATGATCAATAAAAGAATGGACTGACTGCTGCAGACATGTGTTTTCCATGGGTTTGGCACGGGTGTCTCCTACTGAAAATGTCAATGATATATCCACAACTTATTTAGCAGTATAATTTTCACCCCCTCAAATCTAGTACTTCTATAAATTGTACAAACACCTATTTTATCAAAATTCAGGTTATGGGTCTAGTTGCACCATCAAAAAACTATTAAACGCTTTGATCAAATCAATTGCCCTAAAATTCAAACAAATAAACACGGATAAACATTTGCCAAGAAGAGAGAAACACGAACAACCTCCAAGGAGACTTTCCATGCTACATGCTGTACGTGATGCATTATTAAAAGCTAAGCTCAAATGTAACGGGATCGCTTTTTCTTCTCTTTTTTTTTTTTTGTTTTGTGGCTTTTAAACCTACGTAATATATCTTAAATAAACAACCTTACCACTTTGGCGTAGCATTAGAAAGTAAATACCACAAACGGACTGTGTGTACCTCAAGCGAACAATTAAATTACCACAACATTAAGAAAATCAATGGCTACATGGTTGAATTCATAAGTCACGTAAAACATAGGACTGTGTGTACCTCAACCGAACAATTAAATTACCAGAACAATCTGAAAATCAATAAATATAACGGCTACTTGATTTTTGAATTCACAAGTCACCTAAAACATAGGACTGGTCTGTGTGTACCTCAAGCGAACAATTAAATTACCAGAACTATCTGAAAATCAATAAACATCAATAGCTACATGGTTGAATTCATAATCCTCACATGGGATAAAAATTCCTCATGAAATCAATCGAACTGCTAATTATTTTTAAAAAAAATCCTAAAAAATGATTTTTTACTTAAAAACAAATACCTTTCTGGGAGCAGGAAGCGTTCCAGGCCGACCCAGAAAACCTATGTGCCGCGAAGTGGGAGATTCTACACATCTATAGGTGAAATAACTTTTGTATAGAAAATTTACACCCGACATTTCCAGTTTTTAGGGATCAGCCCTTCGTCCTTGCTCTGTAGGCCCCTGTCCATCAACATCAATCAACTCTGGTTCCTTCATCTAAATCCATTTTCAATTTTCCCCTTTCCAAACATAAAATAATAATAAAATGTCATCCAAAAATGCAAACCTTGATGAATCAAGCATATCTTGGATCCCCAAAGTTAACTGTAGATTGTTCTGAAAGGAATATGCAGAGGTTGATTTGTGCTATCTAATAGTATCTATAGCATGAAGTATGCGTATTCCATTTTGGTATAAAAAATGGAAGTGTCGATGATTTAGCTGGAGTAGTTTTTTAATTATCTAACCTAAATTTAAAAGTTATTTAACAAACTAACTCAATTTTTTTTGTTATAAGAATAATTTAAATCGACATGTCAAATAGCGACTTCAAATAAAGTCATCATCTGACATGGTTCTTTGTTTCAAAAAAAATTTGATATCGCCATGTGAAATGACGATATCATTAAAAAAATATTTTAATATTTGTTGTCGCTATCTCACATGGGTACAACATTAAAAGAATATTTTTTAAAATTGATATCGGCACATGAAGACATAAAAAAAATTAATCTTTGTCGTCATCTCAGATGGCGACAACGATGCGACAGTAATAAAACTATTTGCCTCTATATAATTGTGCATAATGTTTGTAGCATTCGTAAATCAAAAACATTGTTGTATCAAAGCCGCATTCATAAATCAAAAAACTTCGTTGTATCAAAATCTTCTTCTTTCCTCCGGTGGATATATTGCAGGTACGTTGTTATATAAATAATAAATTTAACAACATTATATATCATGTATTAATTTATAAATTTTGTCTTTATTTTTAAGGTATGTCAATTAAAGTTTTGTTGTATTAGGAAGACGATATATTATAAGATTCAGAATTTGTTAGAGATTCACATCCATGGCATAATATACCAATGTAGTTGTGTAGAAACTCCCGAACAAAATGGTAATGTTGAACGGAAACATCAATATCTCTTACAAGTCGTTAGATCTCTTCTTTTCCATGCTCACTTGCCATTAATGTTTTGGTCTGGTTGCGTTATGGCATCAACACAAATAATAAACAGAGTTCCCTCAAAAATCTTAGGACATAAGTCTCCTTTTGAGTTATTATACAGAAAACCTCCCACCTATTCTCATTTAGGAGTCATAGGTTGTTTGTGTTATGCATCCACGCTTTCTACTCATAGAACAAAGTTTGACCTTAGATCAACCAAATGCATTTTTATTGGTTACCCCTTAGGTTACAAAGGCTATAAACTTTACAACTTAGAAACCCAAACAGATACTTATCTCACGAAATGTAAAGTTCTATGAAAACATATTTTCCTTTCAAGAAATTGAGCATAATTCTTTAGCATTTCCAAATAATCAGTCTGATATATCATTGTTTCCTTTCCGAGACCATAACATTGATAATTAGATATACTCACATATCACAAATAAATCTTCTTCTTTACAAGAAACCAATCAAATACATATTACAGACTCAAATGTTTTTCTCAACAATGAGAACTTTACGAATACAGCTCAAGAAACTCAATCACCCCTTGTTATGCACACTACCATACTTGAGTGATCAGCCTTCTACTCAGTTGGTGTATCCTGGTAAACCATACTCGATTGGTCATTTCCTCTCCTCTTCTAACTTAGCTGCGCGTCATCAGATTTTTACTGCATCTATATCCAAAATAGTTGAACCAAAAAACATATAAACAAGCAGCACAAGTTCAAAACTGGAAAGATGATATGCACACAGAAGTACAAGCTTTGGAACGAACAAACACCTGGATACTTACAGAATTACCACCAGGAAAACATTGCATTGGATGCAAATGGATATACAAAGTGAAATTCAAAGCAGATGAAACAATAGAACGATACAAGGCAAGACTAGTGGCCAAAGGTTACACACAAGATGAGGAAATTGATTACTTTGACATTTTCTCTCTAGTAGCAAAACTCACAACCGTACGAGTGCTTCGCCATTGCAGCCAGCAAGGATTGGTACTTACATCAATGTGACGTTAACAAAGCCTTCCTACATGGCGACCTAGATGAAGAGGTCTACATGGCGCCTCCACCAGGATACTGCCAACATGGTGAGACAAGAGTGTGCAAGTTAATCAAAAGCTTGTATGGCTTGAAACAAGCCTCAAGACAATGGTATTTTCTAAACTCAACTCTTGTCTTTTACAGTATGGTTTCCATCAATCTACATCTGATTGTTCTCTATTTACTCTTTCTCATAATGATCATTTCACTGTTCTTTTAGTTTATATCGATGACATAATATTAGCATGCAATAATCTGACAAAAATTGAAGCAATAAAGGCTCATCTTCATGCCAAGTTTCTATTAAAGATCTTGGTAAGCTGAAAAGGCCTGGAGGTTGCTAGATCCACAAAGGGAATTTCACTATGTCAACAAAAATATGCTCTAGACATCCTAACAGATACGAGATCTAGGCTGCAAACCATCTTTCACTCCAATGGAAACATCTTTAAAATTAACATTACAAGGCAATGCTATATTGACAGGTCCAACATCATACGGAAGATTAGTGGGATGCTTGGTGATTCATTAATTTCTTGGAAATCAAAGAATCAGCCGACCATTAGTAGTCATCAGCTGAAGCTGAATATAGAAGCTCTTGCATCAACAACCTGTGAAGTACAATGGCTTCTTTACTTACTAAACAATTTCAAAATCTTACATATTTTTCCTATTTTAATTTTCAGTGACAGTAAATCCGCTTGTTGCATAACAAAAATCCGGTCTTTCATGAGAGAACAAAACATATTCAAATTGATTGCCACCTAGTAAGGGAAAAAGTTCACCAAAGCTTAATCAAGATCTTACACGTACCAGCTGAAGCACAGATATCAGATATCCTGACCAAACCTTTAGGAATTCAGCTATTCCGACACTTCACTGCCAAGATGCACATGCATAACATCCACGCTCATCTTGAGGGGGGCTTTCAAGATATAGAACAAATTGGTTCAAACAACAAAACTCAAGATGATCAAAATAATCAGACTTAAAGTAACGGGAAGATGAGGAAATTTTTCAGTTAGTTAAGTTAGTTACATAAATATTATTTTGTACCCAAGAACATAATACATCGCACTTTGATCCTTTAGAGTGAAATAATAAATAAGCTATTCATTTTAGAATGTAATTTTCAGATTGATGTATTTTTGAATAAAGTGGAGTTTGTCTTCAATTCACATGAATGGAGTTTACGTTCTTATTCATTCTCCAGAATTCAATGTTCAATTCATTAGTTTAACAATTTTGCCCTTCAAGAATACATTTGACATCATGTACGGATGTGGTGTTTTGCATTTTTCACAAAATATAAAGATTAAACTGTCTATTTAGAAAATAACAGGGTTTGTTGCCAAAACCAAAAAATAAATTATAATCCATTTGACTTCATACTAGATATTAAACTAATAATATATCGGTAATATTGTATTGTTTCCGTGAGAAACTTGCATGGAACTTCTAGTGAGTCGCGTCGAGTGATAAGTCAATTTCTTGCATAAATTAATCCGAAAAAAATCTTTTTAAATATTACATTAACCACCAAGAAATTTAAATAAAGACATTATGATAAAGATTCATCTCTCAACTTGTTTTTATTACAATATGAAGATAATAAATATGTGAGACTTGAGCATGTATAGAGTCATTACCATCCTTTCTTTGTTGTCTTTCTTTATTAATATTCTAAATTACCATTTTCTTATTATTTATAATACGTAAACCTTAAAGATTTAAAATCGTAAAATTTACTACGCGTATAATGACTGTTTATTTCTTAATTTAATTATAAAAATATATTAATTTTGAATTTAGTTATGCATGTAATAATATCTCGTGCACGCAATATATGTCATCCGTGGACTAATAAGGATCCGTTTAGTTAGCGGGATGTGATAAGTAATGTAATTATTAAAATTATGAGATAATGATAGGTAATATAGTGTGAAAATTTATATGATGTTTGGATGATAAGATGTTGATTAATTTTATAGTTTGGTATAATGACTAAAATACCGTCGAAAATTTGAATTTCGATTTTTGGCGGAATTTCAAATTTTGGGGAATTTCAAATTTTGGAGAGAATTTCAAACTTTTGGGATTAAGCTATAGTATATAAGTTGAAATTTTTTGCGAGAATTTTAAATTTTAAAGTAGAAAAAAAAGGTGAGAATGATAAGTATGACGGGATAACTTTTTTTCAATTCTGCAAACCAAACATTCGATTAAAAATTAACCCAAGACTATTAAACCCTGATATCCTATCATGCAAACCAAATACGGCCTAGAAGTATAATACAAGATAAATTTAAGTGGATATACATATTGGCGGAAAAATTTGGAATGGTGGCAAAAAAATTTTGTTTTTAAAATATAGAGAAAATAAAATTTTATGAGGGTCAAAAAACTTAAACAAGTGTCAAAATGTAATTTTTGAGGGATAAAAATATAATTTTTAGAGACTAAAATGTAATGTGTTATATAATATTTTTTTCCTAACAAGCCCTTTGTCTCTATTTACATCCACTGGATATGAATTATGAAACACAATGGATATACATATAGCATAAAATAACGACTGAAAATGACAGGCCAAATGCCAATTACGAATAAAATATTATGAAATACACGCCAAAATTAATTATTTAAAAATAAAATTACGAATTTATTTAATTATTATAAATAGCATAAATGAATGAAGTTGGAAAATTGCTATTTCCACCCCTTTTCCCTTTGGAAAATAGCCGCCTAACAGAAACAACCTTCCTATTTCTCTCAACTTTCCGTCTCGCTTCCTTCAAAAATTAAAGACTCTCTATATAACACATGCAAATTCTTCACTTTCATCAAACATATATAAAAAACATTCAGCAATTCACATACAAAACCCATTCCTATTTCCAAATTTTGAGTATCAGAGAACCAATGGATAAGACACCATCAATGGTGATTGAGGTTACAGTGATATCTGCCGAAGGTTTGCTCGTTAACAGGAGGCAACCCGTCAAGAAGAAATCGTTTGTTGTCTTAAAAACCGACCCATTTAACACCCGTTCGACGGGAATGGATCCGAAGGGCGGGAGCTGCCCTTCATGGAACGAGAAGCTGGTAATGGAGCTGCCGGTGCATGCTCGTTTCATCACTATAGAAGCACATTCGGGTAACAGGGCAATTGGATCTGCTCATATTCCGGTGACTGACTTCGCCGGAGGTTGTCTGCCGGAGAATTATTTGAGTCTCTTGAGTTACAGGTTGAGGGACGCTAATGGAGAAAAGAATGGGATTGTGAATTTGTCGGTGAAAGTGAGAGGAGGAAGCGGAAAAAGTAGCTGCGCCGTTAGCTGTTCTAGGCAGTGGATTGGCTTCCCGGTGGAGAACAAGGTATCTGACGGGATTGTGACGGGGATTCCGGTTTTGTACAGATAGACAATGGCGTGCTGGTTGCAGGAATGGCCTTGGACTCTGTAAAACTATGAAAGATACTCTGTAAACTTTCACTCTAAGAAAGTTCGCAAAAAAAAGAAAATATGCTGGACCACATAATACATGGTCAAGACTACAGATTAATTGTATTTAAGCCAGACAAGTTGTTAATAATTTATATTTGTGACTTTTTTTTTTAATTTTGAATTAATTAATTATTGAAGAATCTCATTATGTAAATTAGCAATTCCACGACAACAATTAATTATTAAATCATATTGGATTGAAGTTGGCTACAAAAATGAAAGAAAGGATTAAGTTGAGTTGTACACACGCGTCAATCTTCTGAGAAAAAGTTTCTTTGGGTGAGAATGTCATCATTAATCCATTTGGACTAATTATATTAATCAATCTCATCTATTTAACAAAATAAAATTATGGATATTCATAATATTGGCCAATTGGCACACATATTCGGTGTTTTTTATTATGAATTTGAGTTATGTAAATCTAAAATATTGCAATTAAAGTACGAATTAATGGTTAAATTCGATGAAGTTCCATTTGTGTAATTGCAAAACAAAAACAATAATAATTAAGTCTTTAATCCCAATGAATTGAGGTATACTAAATGAACAATAGAGATAATCAAGCCGCATCTGATACGTGCGTTAGTCTTCTTCAAGCGCTTCTGTCAATCAGAAAGGAAGAAGAGTTCCGAAACCAGAACCGGACTAATCGGTCCCGAACCGGTTTGATATCGGACCGGTTCTACCGTTCCGGATCCGGTATCTTACCGGTTCCGGACCAAACGGATCCGGTTCCGGATTGAATCGGAACTGGATCCATTTTAAAAAAAAAAAAAAAAATTCGATAAATCCTTTCCTTTTTTAAAAATAAAAAATAAAAAATCCGATTCCGGGTTGGAACCGGTCCAACCCAGAACCGATGGAACCGGATCCGATCCGGATCGGACCGGTTCCGCCCATAACGGGCCCGGAATCGGCCGGTTCCGGTCCGGACCGGACCGGTTCGAACCGATAACCACCCCTAATTTCAGCCATTTATGATAGCGAGATGACGACGAAGAATACATTGTTCAATGTTATAAGCAAAGATTTGAAGTTTCATTGAGGATTAAAGAGGATACCATGCGATAATGGTCGCTACTCCAAAGTTCTATATGTAACAGTAACATGTAATTTCCCTTTAACATCACAAATCAGAAGATAATATTACATACATATCATGCATTTTAGAACTCCAGAGAAGCTTCAAGCTTCAACTCCATTTCTAAAGTGACATAGACACAAGAAGTTCATCATTAGTGTAATTAAAAAAACCATATACATAAACAAACAGCCACTGCCTCCTCAAAGCGGGATGTATGGGTCCAACTGGACCGAACAACTTCTGTAACACTCGAGCATCCTGGGTGACGGTTAATCGTTTTCTTGATCATACTTCTTCACTGCCGCTTTGGTTACCGTTTTTCAGTACATTGAATTTGCATAGAGGACAGGTGGCGTTCATATACAGCCACTTGTCAATACAGGCCAAGTGAAAATGGTGGCGACAAGGGAGTTCGCGCAGTTCATTACCATCATCGTAGGAACTTAGGCAAATGCAGCATTCCTGCAATCCAACAAAGAGTTTTTCTCAATTATTGACACGCAGAAGAAAATTTTGTATGAATTCAGAAAATCGTAGCGTACAAACAGTATAACTGGACATACCGCATCCTCTAGAGAAAGAACGTGCTCTGTGGGGGAATCAGTGTCACATTCAGTCATTATCCCCCCAAATGATTCTTGAATTTCCCCATTCTGCTTCTCAAAATCACCAATTTTCCTGAATTTGTATTTAGGTAGTCTCTCGATGTCTTCTTTAGTAGCTCCTTCCTGTAGCCATAAAGCAAGAAACAAAAAATAAAGACAAGAAGAAGAAAAGTCACTTTACCGCAGAGAACGGATTGTTCTTTCCCTAGGTTTAATGGTATACATCTCATAATCATGGTTTCAGAGTTGACGCAATCGATTAACGTTGAAAATCCAGTGAAACACATCTGACAACAGCACGGCGTTGCCTAAAACTTAAGTTTAACATGTTTCCAAGGTCATTTACAGGAAAAGGTTCCACTATTTATAAATTAATATGAGATTCACTTCCTCTACGAAAAAAGTATGTGTGGGCGAGTGATCAATGTAAGGCTGAAGATGACAATGTTCGAAGTTATATGCAAAGATATGGAGTCTCAAAGGATTAACGAGTATATTCTGACCGAAAGAAACTCTTAGAGAAGACTAATGCATTGTGCGCGACCCGATTTTATTTTTTCTTTAGTTCATATAGCCTACCCCAATCCATTGAGATAAAAGAGTTAGTTGTCTTTTTGTATCAATTAGTTAAATCAGATAAAACGAACATGACATTTCAAAATGTTAATATGTGCAGGAGGCAGGTGGTAGGACATTAGTTTTGAACTCTATTCTGAGAGGACCATACAGATAAGTCTTCGTTAAAAGCTTAAAAGCATGCTTAACCTCTCAATCTTTGACATAGTTCCCTTTTCATTTTTCTAACCATTATTTGGAATCCTACATGGTCACCCTAGAGTTGGACCACTAGCAACTACCAGAAATTCGTAGGATAGCAACAAACTGGTGCCTTTATCATAAGAAAAGATATCATCACTCTTTCCAGACAAAATGAATGCCAGTAACAACACAATTGTGAAGCAGGCAAAGCCGAATCATTCTTATGCCATTGCAGTTGAACATGATATGTAGAAAGTATACTGCCCAAGTTGCTCAAATCAACTGGAGATAAGCTGCTTAGCTTGTACATTAAAGCAACCAACCAAATCAAACATAATCTAATAGTTAAAACAGGAAGGAAACGACTCAAAGTACCACCTGAAGTAAGAGATTGCCAATATAAATTATTCACCATAAGTTACCTGATCTGCTACGGCGTATAATATTGCTATAATACAGGGTAGACAGCAGCAAACAGCAATTCCAATGACACATGCCACGGCGACGCAAATAACAACGAAGAACACATCAAAGGCCAAAAATGTAATACAAAGCCTGCAACAGAAGTCAATAATAGGCAATACCCATGTATTATATAGAAATGAAGATGTATTGCAAAGATTGCAAACAGCATCTATAAATGTAGAGCATATTAGCACAAACCAGTAAAGCTGAGGCGATTCAGCAGTCAAGCTTTTCCCACCAGCAGAGACCCAATAGAACCCAATTATCCACCAAATGAATGAAAACATAGTATTTGCAGACTCCAGATGTTTAGCCACACTGCCAAAAAGAAGCATCAAGAGGTCATGGTGCTAGTTTTTAATTGGAAAGTAAAAACTATGCCTTGGTCAACAAAAGAACAAAAAAAAAACAAACGTATTTAACAGAAAAATCAAAATAATATGCTGCAAAATGTAAGATGGTGCAGGTCTGCTATGATTTGCATAAAATGATAAAAATATGACAATTATATCCAAAATGCGAAAAATATTGGAAAATAGAAAATAAGAGGGGGATTTAGGGTGGAATTATGCATCCTATAGAGTCATATCACTTGACACATGCTACCCCAGACATCAGAACGATGCAACGAAGATAGTTTTGGAAATTTTATTCAACTACTGGCTTCAGATGAGTGGAAAATGAAGGCTATTTTGAGACTTACAAGAACTAGATCATCACAGCAACACTACTGCAACAACAAAACCATTGGAAAATCAACACCGCAGTCTTAAAAGGCTATAAAAAAATATTAGACTGCAGCAAAAGTTTTTCATTTGCATCATAAATGAGATGACTGCAACCTAACAAATTTCCTATTCCGAGCAATTTATGCGAAAGCTTCATTATTAGCATTCAGTTGAGTAAAAAATCTTCACAAAATCCACCTACATTAGCTGCGGCATACCAATAAATTATCTCCCACCAAACCATTTCAATTCTCTTTCCGACCCCAATTTAATTTAGTTAGATCAAGTCTACAGTCACTTTCGCATGTGTGTCATCTACAATTCCACAACCATAAAACTACACTTTGGCCCAGTCCTTTAGATGCTTGTACAGGCATGAGTTGTGCAATATCACTACCAGCATACAATACATTGATTTCTTTCTCAATTTGAATTGGAAGACCTAATAAAATTTCGCCAAATAAATGATCAATAACACCAACAAAACACAAAACCCCGAAATACCTAGTCCCTTCATCACTATGCCGGCGGTCAGTATCGTAATCACTAGGCTCCACAACATCACTTCCGGAGCTCGAATTAGATAAATTACGAGTATACCTAAATTGTCCCCTCTCACTCCCCTCCGAAATCCGCTGTGAATACCTCTTCTTAAACTCCGTCCACACGCACACCATATGAAGAACGCACTGCAGAGCGTAGCCGACAACCCACAGCCTCAGTGGCATAGAGGGCATTTCATAGCGGGTCATAATCAGTACCGAAATCGAGACAATCACGAACGCGAGGTTCCAAACAAGGTCCAATATCACTATTGGCTTGGAGTAAGCCCAATCGCTCTGCCGTTCTTCGATTTGCTCGGCAGCAACTTCACGCACACGAACGGACGGCTCACGCATCACGCGGCTGCGACTGCTGGCCCTCCGTAGGAAGCGAGCAGCAACGCGGAGGCTGGAAGGGCTGTGGAGGAAGCGGGGACTAGAGCGGAAGGTCTGGTCATCGAGTAACGGCGTGGAATCCACGGTTGCGTGAGGCGTTGAAGTATTGCCATCCGTCGACATCATTCAGTGGGTGAATTTCTGCGTTTCTGAGAGTTTCTAATTATACTTTATTTTTTAGGGGAGGTTAAGTGTGTCGTGGTTTGCGTGTATTGGGGAAGGTTGATCCGACGGTGGAGTTTGAATCTAAAGTCCGTGGTTGTATTTACTGCATCCTATTTTTTTAAAACATAAACAGTGATTATTTTACTATCTTATCTTACTATCTTATAATGCCTAAGCCCCCTATACTAACTACCTTGGTATAACAAATTTGAAATTACCAAACTACCCCCTTCAATGGTTTGTTGTGGTTCTTTGATGTATATTTTGAATTGTAATATTAATCAATGTATATGTCTCATTTATTTCATTACACGTATCAATCCGTATGCATTATATATTACGTTACACACGCAACGCGTGTGCGTCGTCCGCTAGTATAAAATAATGTGAGCTCAGTTAAATAAACCAATTTGGTGAAATTTTCTTAAAATCACAAAATTATCCTTCAAACTCCCTTAGTTTTCACGTTCGTGTTTCACTTTTTAAAATTTCAAATTTACTCAAACCTCTCAATTCTCACGATTTTAACACTCATCCTAACAAAGATTTCAATGTGTTAAATGACCACAATGTCCCTGTTAGTTTAGATAACAAAGTAACATCAAAAAATATATGGAAGTGTATTAAACTACAAAAGCAATTTGAAAAAATAATTACCACATCAGTTTACAAAAAATAAATATTATATATACAACCAACACTTGCAAAGGAGGATTAGTATCAATTAAACGATAGGTACAACAATGATCCGGCCGAGGCCCACAAAATAGGATAAAACATCCCATAAAAGAACAATAAATACATGTGTCATATGTGGGCAATGACTAACACACACCTATGAAGATGTTTACTAAATGGACTAATGGAAGAGTGAGTCACATCTGAATCATCGTACCGTGATCTAAAGAGTTCAAGGATCACCAGAGTCAATAAGGTCCCTTCAAATCATGTTGTTCAGGATGTGGTCGAACAAGAGAACTGTCTTCTAATATAACTGAATGAACAAATAAGGATAAACGAGAGAGATATAAACTGATAAAAGACAGACAATGGAGCACGTCCTCGTTTCCAAAACCTTCGCTGAGATCCATCGATCAATGATCACCAATGGATAACACGAAATCGATAAGCTCGGTAATCAAAATAAAGTGTTGCCCCAACAGTGAAGCGATACAAATTAACCACCACCAAATACACCAAATAGTGTCACAAAAAACAACATATACAAGATAAAAACAGTAGGAAACCAACCGAGACAAGCAAAAGTTGGAAACAAAATAGCATGAAAGTCGAGGAGCCAATAATACCAACACAAAATTACGAACAATAACACACGACCAAAATCGACAAGTCAAGAGTGTTGTACCACCAAAACTGAGCAGTAAAAGATTACTAAAGAGTTCATTAACATAGCCAAAAAACTAAACATCAATAAGACCTTAGTAGTAGGGTAAAAAGGGGAAAATAGTAAGATCAAAAGGGGAGAGCTTACTAAACCCATAGTAAGCAAAGGAATGCTCGTGCCTCCCAAAGCACGAACATTCCACCAGATAAGAATCATGTTTGCAACCATCGGCGCAAGTAAAAAGTACACAAAGTAAAGGAATGGACCACCCTGCAGGAAAAAAAGAGAAGCCGATGAACCATCGAGCAGAGATGAAGGATTTGAAGTCATGGATTTCAAATTATTGTATTCAAATTTCATTTAATTGTTTAGATGAATTTATATTGTGCGTATTTCAAATCCACATATTTTTTAATTTATGTAGATACAATGATAATTGTGATATATTTGAAATGCACATAAATTATTTGTCATTTTATATACATACTCAATTTCATTCTCAACTCAAATACCTTCGTTAAAATGAAATTCATCTATCCAAACATTACCTGATAAAAAATTGTCATAAATGTAATTTAAATAACAAATTTGAATAAAATTATTTTGAGAAATGATTTTTTGGTAATTTCAAAAAACAAAAAAAAATTCTTCTTTATATTGATGTAATATTAATTTGTACCTTGGTTAAGTTAAACAAATGTAAATAAATAAATATATTATTTTAAAAAATAAATTTTAAATATAAAAATAGTATTTTGTTGAATAAGTTTTTATTCAGCATTCTATTATTTGTTCGTGTATACAACAATTTGAGTATATGTGTTTGAAGGACATGTATATATACTCAAACTATAAACAACTTAATTATATTTTTTTCGCAAAATACATATAAATTAGATTTATTTCCAAAAATGGAATTTAAAACGAATTTAAACAACTTAATTATGACAAATTATAACCTACACAAAATAAACCTCTCATTTAATAAATAAGATGCACTTTTAAATGTAAGAGATTTGCAAGCCTAAGCAAATTCCTGCGTGTGCTTACAAAACAATGGGCTCTAAAAATATTTTAGATGGCCCATTATTTGTAAAAGACTACTAAAGCCCAATGACATTCTAGACGCCTCATCCCAACCAAGTGGATGGTCGGCCTTGTCATCACCATAAATGGAGTAATCAAGACTCGACCAAATTAATAGCACAGACTGCTTTAACAAAACAATTTTTTTTTGGAACGAAAATACGATATATTAAATAAATAATAGAAACAGCAGTAACAGGTACAATAGCCAATCGCTGGAAATGATGAATACAACGATCAATATATGAAGTACAACAAGATCGAAGAGAAATGAGTAAATCCACAACAGCAACAATCGTCATCAAACTGAACAACCAATGAATGTGTCTGAAATGTAACTGCACTCAATGCTACGTGAAGGAACAATCAAGTATGGAAGAGAGATCAAAACTTATAAATGACAAACAAATGAATAATGTCTCTTACAATAACAAGCACCAAAACTCTAGGACTAGGGAACATCTTTGGGTAAATGTCGACACCGAAATTCCCAGAAGGCTTAACCAAAGGCTTGACAACCAGTGAAGAAACAACACAAGATAGCCAAAACCAGGAGGCAAACAGTAATGCATCATAACCATCAGAGGGGAGTGTCAAGAAAGCGTGTAAATGACATACGATTCCAGTGCTCAAAGAAAAAACAAGAACCCGCGAATCCATATACACAAGACAAGTACTTACAAGGACAAAAGAAAACATCCAAAATATCACAGCAAACTACAAGACATTGAAATGACAAAGCTTCGTATAGAAGCAACCACCCAGCAACATAAGCAAAAAGGTTTAGGAGAGATAACAAAAGGAGATAACAAAAGGACAGTAGAAGTATATAAAGTAGTTAGAAATAGTAATAACAAAAGGGGAGAAAACTTACGATCAACCCATCATAAGCATCGGAACGCTCGATATTCTCCCTTATCACGAGTGTTCCAACTGAAAAAGATCAAGGTGGGCTGCGTGGAGGCCGATCGGCTGCCACCGCTGATATATCATGACACCAAATAGTTATTATTTCAACCTCCATACTATCTATAGATTATAAATGTAGTACAAAATTTATAGGTTGTGTATCTTAGGAAGGTAGCAAACAAAAACAACAAATAACTTTGTAGTAGGAATGTATGCGAGATTTGGAATCTCCGTCCTTAAGACAATATTGTCTCGCTATGGTGCTAACGGTTCAATTGGAAATTTGTCACCCAAGACACCACGACTATGATTTGTGATAGGAGCACTCCAAATCACAAATCCTTTAACCCACAAATGTTTAAAAGCGCTCAACAAGAACAATGATGAAAATGCTCTAAATGCTCAAGTTTTATCACAAAACTTTGCATTGATTTTCGAAAATCTCTTTTTAAAACAAGTGAGGGAATGTTATATTTATAGTATACCAAGAAATATGTCAAAAAGAACACCATTTGGAGGCACCACATCGCAAAAAACCACACACGTACTGAATGGACACACCATTCTGCCCAATAAAAACAGGGCGCGATCGATCGCGCCCCTGTTTCCAACAACGAAAGTTTGGTGCCTCGCTAGATCGATCGCAGCATAAGCCGCGATCGATCGCCCAAATTTTTTTTTCTTTAATTCAATTCAAATTTTCAACAATCCCCCACATAAATTAAATTAATGCATGTACGCAATTGAGCGCTTTTAACGAACTATTATGACATCTGGAGAGTACCTTGTGGCTTTGAATCTTCCGTAGTAGTATTCAATCAAATTTACTTGACTTGATAGTGAACTTATAGTCTTGAACTATTTAGTCAATGTTGTAAACTTGGACAATTGAACTCACACCATAACAATTCTAACATTCGTATTGGTTTCTTATGGTTGTGTCCATTCCGGCCTTGGACCATGCTTGGTTTCGTAAGTGCTTTCCATATTTGAAGCGACCACACTTCGCACTCACGTAGGTGATCTCTTAAAAGAGTATCACGCTATACTCCAACATATTCTTATATGTCTTAGGAATCATTAAAGACCTTTTGCCTATCCTCCTACCCCTTTTGCAGGCTACACCCCTTATCATAGGAATGTGTCGGAGATTAATTCTCAAAGGTGTTTATACAATCTCGTAGTTTGGTTGTCCATTTTAAACCTAGATCTTGGGATCTCCAATCACATAGGTTGGGTTTCCGCTACAAGATTTTAATTATGAGGTTTTTAATCTCATTCCCCTCGATAAACTTCCACATGATCTCTCGGTTAACCATTTCATATGCGGATCCCCGGTTTCACATAATCACTCGTGATCATGCCACTATAGGTCATTTTGTCATATGGCATTAGTGCAACATTTTAGTTGCATGCACATGATTTTTATCTAACAACTTATAAAGTCACTCGGCCAAAGAAGATTTATATGTTTTGCATAGAGAATTTTCCACAACAATATATCTTCAGTTTTGGTAATCACATTACCTCCTTTGCATCATTTTATCCTTTTAGGGTATGTCCATCATCGAATTTTTTTAAGTTGTTAACGCGCTATTTCTTACAAAATTCGAGACCAGAGGAAATACTCAACTTTAATTCAAGTATTGTTCTTGATGCATACATGTAAAAAATGTCTCGTTAACAATTTTCTTTGTTACGTGATGATTTCTAAATTGTTTCTCCAATAAGCATATCATCAATGCACAAGCATACATATGCTTAGGAGTGTACACATTTATCACACTCGTTGATCTATTTGACAACATTGTTTGTCAAACTCTTCATGTCACTTATTTGACATTTGTTATGACTTCACTTTAGCCTTCATATTTCTAGTTTAGCCAAGTACCCCCACATTTCAAATGTTGTAGGAAACTCTCTTTCCTTCAATCACAAGGTTTTTCGTCATTGCCTAAATGTGGTACTTAGTATGTGATTGAATCCTAGAATTGCAACCCCCCACAACTTCGGGTAGTAACGAAGTGCACTAGTGTTCAAACTTTCGTGTTTAAAGTTCTAAGCGTTATTACAAATCAAAATTCAAGATTTTATTTCTTGAAAATTTTGGATTTAAGTTTACTTGCTTACAAAAGTTGAAACTTTGATAATATTCTCAAACTCGGTTCACAATTTGTAATTAAAGCGCACTAGCTTAGAAAACTCGAATTCAAGATTTTAAATCTTGCAAATTCATATTATAAGCGTACTAGCTTAGTAATTCAAAATGAACCAATTTGAGATATTACAATGTCTAGCCAAAACTTATGGCTTCGATTTATCACTTGTGCTTTAAGCGTACAAATCTTAGAAACTCGAATTCAAGATTTTATAGTCTTGCAGATTCAAGTTTGAACGTCAAATTCTTAGACAATACAAGTATAATCTACTCACAATTTCCCTTAACAAAACTCATTTGCTAAATTTTATTGCAATCTCTTTCTTGAAGTGTTTAAACATCTCATTGACCTCGTTTTTGCTTCATAACAAAGAAGTCACAACAATATCATGTGCAAATATTGATAAAGTAACAAATTACTTTTATCACATCTCTAGTTTGCACAATCTTTCCATCACAAACATCATTGTGAGTTAACTCTAGAGACGTTACGATTCTTCTAACAAATGAATGATGATTTTGGTAATCTAGTACCCACACAAGCAATAAATTTAACTTTACAATTTGTGCTACGAACTATGGTTTAAATGATCCTAACAATCATGCAATAAGATTCAATACAAGAAGTAATAACATAAATTTTATTGCTTTCAACAAATATCGTCATTACATTTATTTAGAATAACCCTATTCTTGGAGTTTACAACTTTCAAAGATACACAATCTAATTAAGTGGTAAGTGGTAGATCATCCAAATCATTTGAGAGACGATCTTCTTCGGTCACATTTACTTGATCCATAACCTTTCCACGATCGTCTTTATTGCAACAATCTTTCACCATGTGATTGGGTTTTCCACATTTGTAGCACTTGCTTTTGAACTTCTTCGCCTTTCCATATTTGGAGACCATGCCGTCAAACTTGCGCTTTGTTCCGGAGTATTTTTCCACTAAGTTCACTCGTGTTTCATGTTGGTGCCAATTTTCCTTCCTTTAGGAAATTATGTTGTCCTCTTCGATTCTCAAACGAACCACAAAGTCTTCAAGATTCATCTCTTTTCATTTGTGCTTGAGATAATTCTTGAAGTCCTTCCATGATGGAGGCATCTTTTCAATCATGGCTGCCACTCGGAATGAGTCACTTAGAACCATTCCATTCTCATGAATTTCGTGCATGATTACTTGCAAATCTTGCATTTGTGCTATCATTGGCATCGTGTCGACCATTTTGAAATCCAAGAATCGCCCAACGATGAATTTCTTCATGCCTGCATCCTCGGATCTATACATTTTATCCAAGGATTGCCACAATTCCTTGGCCATCTTCACTAGACAATACATTGTATAATGTGTTGTTCAGTCCGTTGAGAATTTGCTTTGATTCCACGCATCAACCGCAACCCTCTTTTGGTTGTCGTTCACTCTTCATAATAGTAGGAGCATCCTCATTGATGAACATTGCCAACCCTAAGGTTGTCAAATAAAACATCTTGTTGCCATCGCTTTAAATCGTTTCCATTGAACTTTTCAAGTCTTTCACCATGATGAACTGGAGTCATTGTTACACTCGACGAAGCCATTTGTTGCTAATATTATCTTAAGATTGTAGTATAAAATTTTTGGGTTGTGTATCTTAGGAAGGTAGCAAACAAAAACAACAAATGGTTTTGTAGTAGGAATGTCGATGCGAGATTTGGAATCTTCGTCTTTAAGACAATATTATCCCGCTATAGTGCTAACGGTTCAATTGTCAATTTGTCTCCCATGATACACCGACTATGATTTGTGATAGAATCACTCCAAATCACAAATCCTTTAAACCACAAAGGTTTAAACAAGAACAATGATGAAAATGCTCAAGTTTTATCACAAAACTTTGCATTGATTTTCGAAAATCTCTTTTTAAAACAAGTGAGAGAATGTTATATTTATAGTATACCAAGAAATATGTCCAAAGGACACCATTTGAAGGCACCACATCACAAAAAATTGCACCTTAACATGAATGGACACACAATTCTGCTCAATAAACACAGGGCGCGATCGACGCCTCTTGGGTCGATCACGCCCCTGTTTCCAACAAACGAAAGTTTGCTGCCGCGATCGATTGTCCAAATTTTTTTTTTTTTTTTTATAATCCAATTCAAATTTCCAACAATAAATTCATATCTTAATGTAATATATTAAATAGGATAAATGTACATATTATATAAAAAATTGGGTGCAATATAGACCATATATATCTTATATAACATAGAATTTACCTCATTGCCTATTGCCTATTGGTCTTGAGTCTTTATATATATTAACTCTATAAACTCATTCAAGCAGAGTGACAGTGAGGAAATGTTTTCAGATTATGTTTTAAAAATAAATTCAACTGCAATTAAGGCTAATTTGATAAACTTAATTGTTGTTTGACCAAAAAGAGTTCAGATTAAAATCCCAACATTCTCTTAATTCTGTAATATAGATATATAATTATTTGTAAATAATTACACTGAATTCACGCGTAGTTTTACAATTCATAAATAATAAATAGTATAAGAAAAAAAAATCATTAAATACAATACACAGTCAAATCTTATGTTAACCCTCCCTCTAGTGACTATGAAAACACGGCGTGGGAGACTGACTCGGTATCCTATCCAAAAGTCTTAAATTGTTTAATGCTTACCTGCTAGCAACTTTGACTTAACCCTTGAAAGCAACTTCTGAATCCCATTCTCCTCTTATCTGGGCTGTATGTGAGGAGAATAAACCAAAAGAATTCACTCGAACTACTACATTTACATGAATTAGTAAAAATATGGATCACCAATATAAATTCATCTAAATTTATTTGATGTATTTGAAACTCATGGCTACAATTTTCTCAATCCAAAAATATATATATGATGGAAACGACACAACTCTAATCTTTAAAACATATAGCAGCCTAAACGTCATGTTTTGATCGCTCTCCAAGCAGAGACAATTATTGCACTTTAACAATCTATCTCTCAATAATTGCACTACCTTACAACTCATAGAAATCAAACACACGACATTGATTCTGAGACCAATTAAAGAATTAAGCGATTGCCGCTTTATCAAAATTTGTTGTTTTATCCTACAAAGAGGCTAAATTCATAATTTTGTTTTAGAAAGTTGGTTCTTAAAAATTACAGAGATGGATTATGTTTCAAGCTGTTTGTCATCGGGGCAGAGGTAGCTTGGGGGATAGGTGCTCCGACCCTAACTTCCGGGCTTAATGTGCGTGTGCATATATATATACTGGTTAATTGGCACCGCGCGTTGCAGTGAGTTTATAACCTGGTCTATATGTCCAACAAAACGTTCGACACAAGTTCAACAGACAGTTCAAGAGAATAAAAAGATGGTTCATACGCATTGAACATACATAATCGTTCGTATAGAAAATCAAATAGGTCAGAGTAAACAAAAGTCTTTTAAGATCAATTCATATAAAAATTATTATTAAAGTTTGCAATGACTAAAATCTATTTTGAACTTCCTATTTTTTTTTTTAAAATCAATTCATACTTGACAAAATCAACAAGTTTTTTTCTATAAAAAAAAAGAAAACATTTTGAATTTTAAAAATTGAGATAAGAGGGATGCACATTTGGGTCAAGGGTCAAATCTTTCCAAACAAATCAGTACCCATGCAACAAAATAATAAATAACAAAAATAAAAGAAAATAGGCCTGACGTTTATTGTTCACGAGAACAGCACCCGATAAATAACAAAAATAAAAGAAAATAGGACTGACGTTTATTTTTCACGAGAACAGTACCCGATATATAAAATAAAAATAACAAAAATAAAAGAAAAAACAAAAGAAATAAAAAAATTTAAAAAAAAAACGAAAATAAAAATAACAAAAACAAAATAAAAAAGAAATTAAAAAAAATTAAAAAAAAAAAAGAAGAATAATGACGTACGCCGCTTATATATATTGTCTAATATATATATATATATATATATATATATATATATATATATATATATATATATATATATTGAAATTAATGTATATAATTTGGGTAAGTCGCGAAACTAGGATTTTGTATAAAACCGGGCTAAACTGGTTACGCCATGTTTCACATACTTTGTTATACTCGAAAGTTTTAATGAATGCACGGTGAAGAGTTTGACTTGTTCAATTAATTGTGAATTATTTTTCAATGTTGATTATTAATTAGTCAATTTAAACTAAACTAATAGAAGTTGAAAATTTAATTTATTTAAATAATGAATAATGAACGTTGAAATTGTGTGATAGGCTCTAAATCAAATATGCATTATTTTATTCATTGGAAACAAATTTATATTTAATCTTGAAATTCAATTCATTTGCAAGACCTCAATTATTTGCAAGTTCATTGATCACTGAAGCGTACAATTTCCAGTTAGAAAATAAAAGTATAATAAAATAATTTCATGTATTTAGTTACAAGATCCAAATTAAATATCCGATCAAGCAATATTTTAATATATTATGAGAGTAGATTATTCAATTTTTTTAAAAAAATATAAAAATTTATTTGAAGAATCTTAACCTTTGCTATATTTGGAGTACACCAAGTCATACCTTAGTTGCTGTCGACCACATTTGCTCAGAAATTTCCTGTAATTTATAACGTTTGGAGTATACCTTATCATCGATTGTGTATGCTGACTACGACAAAAATATAGTTAGCTACAAGGATTTGATAGATGTGGATTTCGTATCTTTAATATAAATTTAATGAAATTATAAGTGTAATTTTCAAATACATGGATTTTAGATAATTCAATCTCGATTTTTTTAATAGAAGATGGGCTAAATAATTTTTACAGGTCTCGAGCACGGGCCATCCCAAAGTGGGATTGTGTGACTATCAGTTCGATAATTCCGGATGAGTCAACTCAATCTTGATTTTAGGTTATCTATTTGAACTAAATGTTATGTTTGGATTGAATGATTTAAAATGAGTGGATTTCAAATTTCTCACTGAAATAATCATTTATGTTTGTAAAAGAAAACGAAGTAGATATTTTAAATTTCTCATTATTTATCGATACATCTCTCTTTTACATTTTGAAGGATTTGAAATGATAATATTTATTTCAAATTCATGAATTTAAAATGATTAGTTTTCAAATCTTTTTATCCAAATCAAATCATTCCATCCAAATGTAACCTAACAGTTAGATTTCTCAAATTCATTTTTAAAAATCTATTATTGGAATAAATTCTTTTATCCAAAGCAACGCAAATGTTTTGGAAGATGGCTGTTTATCCTACCGGGTTGCCCCGATCCAAGTGGGTCCTCTCCACAAAATAAAAATTAAATAAATAAATCATTTAGAAGATGGTTTGAGGTATATATATGATGATGCCCTTAAGGGCAGTGCCCTTAGAGGCATCATCATCGTTCATTTAGAATCTTTTTTTTTAAAAGAAAAAAAGATTCTATATGGATGGTGGATGATGCCCTAAGGGCAGTGCACTGCAGGGTAGCAACAAACAAACCGGTTTGAGGCGCGATGGAATGGACAGTTCATTATCCAACTCTATTTAAAAATATAAAAAAAACACATTTAGTTCATGTAAAATTAAAAAAAAGGGTACTAAAAAAATAAAAATAAAAATATTGTTTTATCTAATTCCAAAAATCCAAATTGATACAGAGTAAGATTTTTTGTCTTTAAGCAACCCCTAACTTATATATTAAATATACAATTTTTATTTATTTATTTTATTAATAAATAAATAATTCAATTTAATGTAATTTAAATTAATTTATATAAGTAAATTCAAATTTTTTTACATAAAAAATAGGGTTTTTGAGATGTAAATATTTTTTTATTAGATTTTCAAGTAGTTTTCAGAAAATAAAATTCTAGAAAGCATTACAAGGTGGGGATTATTCTCAAAACTATGTATGAAGGAAATGGAATGTATTAAGAGTCGGTTTTAATGCCGTACACGTGTTCCAAGTAATGTGTTGAACATTACTGAAAATTGGAATTTTTCCAAGAAATTTCTGCTGAACTGATAGAAGAGTGATCGTTAAGGCTTTAATGCAATGACTTATATCTTAAATGCACATAATTCTTTATAAATATTAAGAGAACTATCTGCGTACACTGTGTGTATACGTGCACAAAGACCAATATATATATATATATATATAAATTTTATTGTGTGTTGATGTTTGGGTTAGGGCAGCTTAATCGGTCGGGTCAATTCAGACATTGCCCAAAATCAGACCGATTAGCTCGGTTCGGAAACGGAACCGGGCTAACAGGTTTCGAACCGATCCGGAACCGGTAAGATACCGATCCAGATCGGATCTACCGTTCCGGAATCGGTATCTTACCGATTCCGGACTAACGGATCCGGTTCCGGGCTGAAGAGGAACCGGATCCGTTATTTAAAAAAAAAAAATATTTTTTAAAAAATTTAGATAAATATATTTGATGTTAGTTTATAAACACAAATGCTCATTAGCTCAATTGGTCAGAGCTTTAGAATAGAAGACTATGGTCTTGTGTTCGAATCCTCGAAGCAACAAATTTTCTTGATTTTTTGAAGAAAAAAATTAATAATTCAAAAAAATCGGTTCCGAAACCGGTAGCCCCGGATCGGACTGGTTCCGGAATTACCGGTTCCAAATCAGATCGAGTCGGAATGACCCGTTAAGCACCATTAGTTTGGGTGCACCGGTGCACCCAAGAATTTTCAATTTGTATAGAATCAGCCGAAAAGCACGAAGAATCCAGAATCATGTTGTTGACATCCAAAATCCAATAAACTTGATTTGGTTTTAAATTAAAATTATAAATTTAGTTCTATTTGCGATATAGAAATTATGATATCATTATTGAACGGATGTATTGTAGTAGTCCGCCTTAGCGGCATGGGTGGAGCCGCCTTATATACTAAGTGGTCTCTAGCCTTATGTAATTTTTTTTTAAAAATAGTCTCATAAGTGTTAATTTTCGAAAATTTAGTTTTTCAGTAGAATAATCAAAATCGAGATCATATCTAATCGGTCAGTCTCAATTAATTTTGAATCATAGCTCTGCTCCTGCTCCTGCGTAGCGGCTTAGCTGTTCTAATTTGCTCGGGATTGCTTATAAATTCATGGTGAAACTTAAACCTTTTATGCTGTAATAAACAACACTTGGTCTACCTTCGTTGTGAACTAGTGCTAGACCTCAAAACTATGAAGTTATATCTGTTCTATCTTATTCGGCTGCTGATAAGCAGCAATATTTGTTTGATTTCTTGCGACATCGTATAAATATAAGTATATGTTTTCGAGGTATATTGTCGAGATTTTGTATGAATGGATTTGTTGTTGCTTCCATTGTTCATTAATCTTCTCATGTTTCCTCTTCGTGCTGCACAAAGTTCCAGTAACAGCAGCAAAGTTGACTTCCATGTTGGTGTTATTCTTGATTTGAATTCAACGAATTCTCTCGTGGGGCGTATAGGTAAGAGCTGCATATCCATGGCTCTTACCGACTTTTACTCAGTTCACAAAGATTATAAAACTAGGCTGGTTCTCCATTTCAGAGATTCAAATGACAGTGTCATTGATGCTGCTGCTGCTGGTACGTTTTTTCAGCCTCCCGATTTTTTCAGTCATCGAATTAATAAAAATTTCTAAAATCTGGATTCTTGAATTGCTTTCTTGTATCTTAATTCCACGATCATATATACGGTTTCAAATACTATAGCACATTTAGAACGATCCAACTGATGTGTTTTCTACTCTTATGCTATCCCTTCTCAGCTCTCGATCTTCTGCAACATGTTAGAGTGGATGCCATTATTGGTCCTCAAAAATCGGAACAGGTCAACTTTGTGATGAATCTTGGAGATAGAGCTCATGTACCCATTATTTCTTTTTCTGCTACGAGCCCTTCTCTTGTTCCTAGAACTCATTATTTCGTCCAGACATCACAAAGTGATGCTTATCAAGTCCAGGCTATTGCTTCGATCATCGAGGTCTTCAAATGGAACCAAGTTGTCGTTATAAATGAAGACACGGATTATGGTAATGGCATCATTTCTTTTCTGTCTAATGCCTTGAACGATATCAATGCTCGGATTTCATACCGAAGCATCATTCCAAAATCAGCGTCTGATGATTTCATAAGCATTGAACTGTACAAAATGATGAGTATGCAGACTCGAGTGTTTGTGGTGCACGCGTCTCAGTCTCTTGGAACAAGGCTGTTTCTAAAGTTGAGAGAATTAGGAATGATGAGTGATGGATATGCTTGGATTGTCACGAGTGGGCTAACGGATTTATTTCATTTGATGGATATCGAAGTTGTTGAATCCATGCAAGGGTTTCTTGGGGTTAAGCCTTTAGTCCCAAATTCTAAAGAACTTCGATCTTTTTCTGGTAGATGGATCAGGACATTTCTTCGGGAAAACTCGGATGTGACAGTGACCGAAATTAGTATGTTTGGGCTTTGGGCGTACGATACTTTGTGGGCTCTTGCTATGGCTGCGGAAAGCGTTGGAAGCACTAGATCGCATGTGGTTAAGAACAAAACCCATGATAATGCTGGTAATCTTTTTGCTTTGGAAAGTTCAGACACGGGTCCTAAACTTCTCGAAGCATTGTTAGAAACGAGGTTTACTGGTCTTGCTGGAGAGTTTAAGCTCGTTGATGGACAGTTGGAGCAAACACCGTATCAGATAGTTAATTTTGAAGGAAATCAAGAGAAACAGGTAGCGACCTGGAGACCAAATGCTGGAAACTTGAATGAAACCAATTCTTACTTTACTTCAAAGGTAAAGTTTAGGGGTATCATATGGCCTGGGGATTTAATGGTTCCACCGAAAGGATGGCAAATCCCAGTAAGTGGTAAATACCTGCGAGTCGGGGTGCCACAAAAACCGGGGTTTAACGAATTCTTGAAAGTGGAGATAGATCCTACAACTAGTGCACTGCAAGTTAGCGGATACTATAAACAGGTCTTTGAGTCTGTCATGGCTGCGTTACCATATGCTGTAATTCCAAAATATGTCCCCTATCAATTCTTCAATGCAGATGGTTCAGCAGTCGGGAATTATGACGATCTCGTTGATCAAGTATCTAAGCAGGTGATAATTTTGGAAATGTTGAGGTTCCTACGGAAAATTATTATTAATGTACTCACTGTTTCATTTCTCCTTTGTCCCGGTGTTGATAGGAAAAATTCGATGCTGCCCTGGGGGATATTACAATCACGTATGAACGATCAATAAATGTAGACTTCACCATGCCATATGCCGAAGGAGGTGTGACTTGTGTAGTCCCGATTATGCATGAAAATCCGAATAACAAGTTTACCGTTTTTACGCCCCTGAGTAAAACAATGTGGATGACCACTGCTGTCTTTTATCTTTTTAATGCTATGGCTATTTGGATCCTTGGAAGTAGGATCCTCTCTAATACCAGGGAATCACCTGGTCAGCATCCCGGAATGATTTGCTATTTCCCATGTTTTCCTGGTGATATATCTCCCTCTTTAGCATTGTACATTGTCTAAATTGTCACTTCTTGAATCTGATGAAGTGTTTATGTCGAATGTAGGACAAGGACTTGATGCCAATTTACTTTGTCTAATTTTGGTGGTGTGGTCTTCTGTATCGTGCCTGCTGAACTCGACGTTTACTGCCAGCTTATCGTCAAGACTTGTCGTACAGAGACTTCAACCAACTGTGACAGACTTGCAGCAACTTAAAAAGAATGGAGATTATATCGGGTGCCAAGAAGGGTCATTTGTGTTTGGTTTCTTGGGAAAGTTAGGATACAAGATGAAGACATGTAGGACTATAGATGACTGTGATTCTGAATTATCAATGGGAAGTAAATATGGAGGCATATCAGCATATTGTGATGTTGTGCCTCACATTAGGCTCTTCTTGTCCAATACCTGTGGCAAGTACATGATGGTTGAGCAAACTTATCGAACCGATGGTTTTGCTTTTGTAAGCATCTATCAACTCAAGAAGATATGTTTACAGTTAGCATCCCCATGTCGTTCACGTCTTGTTTTTGTTTGTCATGAGCAGGCGTTTCCTAGAGGTTCCCCCTTAGTTTCTGATGTCTCGCGTGCCATAATTCAGTTGACAGAAGACGGGACCATTCAGGAGATCGAGAAACAGTGGAGTAGTAATACACTATGTTCAATTCCAGACAGTAGCCCTGGCGCCCCAACTAAAATCACATTGCAGACCTTTTGGGTGCTTTTTGTTTTCTCTGGTTGTGTTACATTGGCGTGCCTCCTAGTTTCGCAAATCGTTGATCGACATAAGAAGGGATTTTTGCTTCAGAAAATGTCGGATATTAAGACTAATGTCAACTCAAAAATTCATGCGTTTCACAGTTCCCTGAAGCGAAGCAACTCTAAACTTGTTCCAATGCTACAAGAAAAAGAGGTTGAACTGCAGATAGTTAATGAAGTTGATGTTTGTGCAATAAATAGTGCTGCTCAACCATAATCTTCTCCATTTTCTTGCAAGAAAATACTGATAACTACGAATTTGCAACGAAAAGTTGTGAGCTGAAACAAAGTTTGAGGATGTTTATGTAATTTATGCAAATAAGATCCTCATATTACTCAAAACAAATATTCTTTATGCTAATGTACAAAGAAAGTGAAGGAAGCAACATTGATCATGCTGGGGAACTAGCTTTCATTCCAGAAACTATGCAAAATATATATGCCATGACTCGAATAAAATGAATCTCTGAAAACAATTGGTATAAAACCGAGACAAACTTGACATAACTCAAGCTTATTCAAATTCTACTCCCCAACAAGTGAATACAAAAACCGAGAAAAACCTAACATAACTCAAGCTTATCCAAATTCTACTCCTCAAAAAGTGATATATCAGTTGGAAAGAAACAATTGCCTACAGTGTCTTGTGTAGCTATTTATGCAGCGGGGCGCAGACCGTGACACTTTGGCTTCAGTACAACTAGAAGAATAAAGCGGAAGTTCTACCGTTACCGCCAGCTATTACATTATATATTTAATTTAACAATATAATAAGCACACAAGCACTTCTACAGTAAGATGAGTCTAATTTTCTTGAAATTCACTGTAGCAATAAATAGTACCTTCCTTATTTTGTCTTTTTTTTTTCCCTGGCTTTTTCATTTGTTTTTTTTACTTGTGGGCTTATTTAATTTGCTTGGGCCAATGATTAACCGATGGCTTTGTCAGCAATCTTGGATTGTGCATTTCATTGCCTTCAGTTAAAACACACATCGGATGATTTTTTCTCCTTTCGTTGCGAAATGAGCGTCCTCTCTCAAGCTTTTTCCTCATTTCCGGATTTCCTTTAACCTAGCTGAAACCTTCAATCCAGCAGTCCCTTCAAACGCAGAAACCACTGATTTTCCGCCTCGAATCTGCTATGGAAGGTAAACTGACCTCCGACCTCCTCACACACACTATTAAATCCCTACCAAATAGGAACAAATGGAGAAGCCGTCGATACCCATGCAAGGAGTCAAATCCTCTGCTGCTAACACACCTCAACCAAACCGATCCGACAACCCTTTGAACCACAAACTTACCGGAACAGGAACTGACGATGCAGAGGAAAATTAAAAGGATTTGGGTGGTAGCAAAAACCTTGAAATTTGGTATAAATTATATGGCGATTATGCTCATAATTGCGCTATGAATTGTATTAATCGATGTAGGTTTTGTTTTCTATTGAATTCGCTTTGAATTTCATTCACAAAGCTTCATTTTATAAAATTCTCTGGCCATTTACTACATTTCCTCCATCAGCTCAAGAAACTTTCCCTTACAAGTGCGTTGTTAGCAAGTTCTTACAGGTGAGATTTTAGAAATGTTGACTTTTACTATTCCAAGTGTTTTAACACTATTGGATATCAAGGTTCTTTTTATGTGCGACATATAATTGATGTTATCCTGCAGTCTGGTGCATATGTTCTCTTGGGGACTATTGTTTCCGAGATTGACCAGCACAGGTACCAGAGTACTTTCTACAATGGAACAATTGAAGTCATCGGATCAGGTGGTCTGCTCGGTGTTAAGTCATTAATCTTGTTTGGCCTTGTGGCCTCCCTTATCGGTCTCCTTGGATATGGATACGTAGTCAAATACAACAATTCTCTAAGGCGATTTACATATATGCACGTACGCTCTTCATGCTCTTCACTATATAGTTTTACAGAGTGTATCATGTATTTATACTAGAAAATTGTTCTAGGACCTGAGCAACTTAAGACCAAGCACCTCCCATTGTGTTAAAGGAGGTTGTCTCATATGCATCATTACTACAAAACAATAGTTTCAAACGGATTTTCCGTAATTAATTACATTAAATTTGAAATTATAATTTTACCTTTTCATATATGATTTATCAAATGTGCATGTTTTTGGTAATATATGTATGTACATCTTGTTCTGATGCTCTTTGTAAACCCAAATTTGATTCATGCATGGTGGATTAGGGACTATTTATGCATCATAGCCACCCAATTGAGTTTCTTATTCTTAACCACTTTCAGATTTAATTTTCTGCCTTTATTGATTTTGTTGAGTCTGTTGACATATGGACAATGTGTATATTACTAAATTAGTTTGCTTCTGTGTATACTTTAGTTTCCACCATAGATGAACACTTTTTTTCTCGCTCTGAATCGGATGCTTACATTTTTTTCATATGCTAATTAATTAGAAAATCAAGAAGGCACCGAAGTTGGAAGTTGGAACTACGATAACACACGTCTCGATGGATGAATGGGCGCAGGTCTGTAACACAGCTACCAATCCTCTGATTTTTTTTCCTTTCTTTTTTTACATCTGGTACTGTATTTTTCTTATTAAGAAACTTTTACATCCTTGATATCTCGTCTTCTGTAAATTAAATTCGACACAGAGCAGCCAAAAAGTGCAACACTTATGTTGGCTTCTGAGTGCTATTGTTGGAACAACTATCATGAGCTCAACTTTGTTTAGAAAGTGGTTTATAACTTAATATTAGAGTGAGTAGAAGGTCACATGCTTGGATCATGCAAATGGAAACTCCATAATATTCATTGAGGTGGTCTTGGATCCCCCTATATTTCATTTAAGTGGTCTTTTATGGTTATTTTTGAGTCGCCTAATACCACTATACATGTATATTTTGGCTTTAAATCATAATTTTTGGGCATATATTCCCCGACATGCAGTGGTGTTGCCGATAGGGGGACGATATTAAAGTATAAATTACTATTATCTTGATCACTCCCCATAAGCTCGAGCCATTTGGAAAAGCGGTTTAACTTACAACTTATGTTCAGGATACGCTGAGGGAAATTGAAAGGATTTGGATTTTTAATTTCGATTCACATGAAGAGACCAAGAAGGCAAGGGAGGATCTGAATGACGAACTATTTGGTAAATATCATTTTTTTCCTTTTAAGTAGAGGCATGTTTAATTGGGAATATATATTGCTAAAAACTACAATACTTTCGGTAATTCGGGATCAAAGATTCTGTTTGTGGATAGGGCTCAGAAGAAATATGAGAGGCAGAAACTTTAAGACAAAGAATCCAATATAGTATTCTCCAAGAATTCGAATATGTATGTAAAAAATCTTGATGTATCTGTTGATGACAGAAAATTTGTGTTCATGGAAGAGTCATCTCAGCAAAAGTGATTCGACATGTTGATGGAACTAGCATAGGATTTGGTATACACTATTCGAATCCAAAGGATAAAAGTAAGGCTTTGCGTTTATTAAATGGTACAACAATACCATTTATGTTTTTTTAAATTATTTCTTGAATGGTAACTATATTTTTCCAAGTGTAATTTATTTAAATTTGATTTTCGTACAGGGACTTATGTGGTAGGAATGACTCTGTATGTGACCATGGCTCATCCCAGAGAACAACAAACTCGAGCAAGCCAACAACTTTACATACACTTCACATTTCACCTTTCAAAAGTCTTTTTTTTTTCCATACCTTTTTTTGGAGAGTAATATGATATTATTACTCGAAAGATTCGGCAAAGCATTGGCATTGTCTTTGGTTGTGCATTGTGTTAAAGAATATTCTTAGCATGACTAATTTACACGAATCCGGATTAATTAATGCAATTGAAATATATTCAAACACATTTATTTAATATTTATTATAATACTAAAAGTTGAATGTCTAACCCTGTTCTGCATCATTTCAAACTCTTCGATTCCTGCCCCAAAACTAAGTCCACATTCAGCGGCCTTTTCTTTTTCCCTTTTTTTTAATTTTTTTTTTTGGCATGTAAACCGCAGAAGATCCCGTGAATGGGGAATCATCATGTTTCTTATTGTGTATTGCTGGTTTGGTGGTTTGTCATCGTACCTTCGATTCTTTTGTAGGTTATCTTAATGGGTGTCCGAAGCTAATTTGTTTAGCTCCAATTCTACTCCACTAAGATTTCGATTCTCCCAAACCAGCAGCACTCATCGCTGCTCATTGATTATATCTCATCCTATAGTAAGTTTCTGATTGTGTAACCATATCAAGATTCTGTGCAACAATAATGAGCTGAACGAGGTAACTTTTTTGGGTTTTGATGATATACAAAATCAAGGAGTAGAAACACTATTGATACTGAGGAGACGAGAGGATATCTTGAACGATAGATGATTACTTAACCAAACCATCTCCGAATGTTATTATTATTCCTGGTTCCTGGCATCGCACCTTGTGCGGTGCCGAAGTAACTAGTATAGCAATAAGTACTCAGTCTTATCATCGCACATTAGAATTTTTTACAAAAACCACCATCAATAGAAAACATCTCTTTCCCTAAACTAATGGGACATATCAAAACCGAATCAACACACAGGCCACCTTTTTTGTGAGTACAATCGATCTGAGTCAAAGAAAACTTGATCTTTGTCAAGAAATTGGGATCCTTAACAACAAAGTCTCCAATATGGTAATATAACCAGTTTCCTACGTTGTCCAATATGCACCGGGATGAAGCATGTTGCCCATCTTGTGTTGTCAACTGAAAATGTGCAGGTTTTATGTTCCATCCATGCACATTATCAGAATTACATACTCGACGGCCCAATCTCTTGCAGATTCTTCCGAGCTGCAGTCGGAAGAACATGCTGTAAGTTCCGGCTGGAAGTTTGAAATCGAGGTCTCCATCTACTTGAAGCCACCACATCTGTTGTAAGTATGCGAATGTTTGAAATCTACATGAAGAGAAATTAAAGAGTTTAGTCAATGAGAATACCCCATATACAAGAATCCATTTCCTAGAACAAAAAATGCTGCAAAATAAATTCGTCTCATTCTGGAATAAATTTAATATTTTTGCTTAATGAATACACCGAATGCTAAGGGACTCGAAACCAAAGGACATTTTCCAGATCTTTTCTATATCAAATTGCCAATTCTATTTCTTTCCACAGGTTTTGAAGCTTAAGGTCCAAAATATCCATGCTATCACACACTTGAGAAAAAACATCCACCTAGATTCATCAGTCGGGATGTGATTCCAATACCGTCGATCATCAATCCCGGTAATCGACATTGCCTTTGAAGAAATCGCCAAACAAACTCCTCCTGTTTTCTTATCAACCCAAACTTCCTGTTTCACAAATACACCGGTTAATAATTCACATCCCAAAACCCCTGAAAAAAACCAAGTCCACTAGAATTCACACACCTTTGTGCCACCATCAAAGGGGTTTGGCCTGCATAGTCTGGTGTAAATGTCCTTCTTGCTCATTCCTTGGAGCCCTTGTTCAGGCATCAATTTGCTGAGAATAAAACGGTAGGTGGACGGCAATTTCGGAACCCATATAAAGTCAGCCGAGGACGCCGCCCTGAAATCCCGATTCAGTCCTGCCATCTTGACGATCTCCGGCGGGTCCAAGTTGCACAGGATCAGAGCCATGCATGACTCTGGGATGTCGTCCAATTTGGGCCTCCGCAGTGGGCCCGACCCGTTTGGCTCAGCCGGTAAAACAGATACGTTGACGCCCATTTCAGGTAGCAGCAAAAAGACTGGGATTGATTGACGATTTTCAAGAAATGGTCTTCCAGAGAGAAATGAGAAATGGATCAAGAAAGAGAACCGAGCTATGTTATTTATATATGGCAGTCAACTCTGTACAGTTTCCTGCAGTTCCTAAGTTTGATTCATACTTTGTTTTTTACTTTTCAAATACGTGCACCAAAGGCTCTCGACCCCACGGCTCAAATATAGTGGTTCTAATCAAACTCTTATTTTTTAAAATGGCATTTTTAAGATTTTTGTGTATTATTTGAAAGACCAGAAAATATAAAATAAGGGACGAAGATATTCGATGTGAAATATGTGTAGCATGTATAGAAGAAAATATACAAAAAGTCGTTTATGATGATTTGATCATGTACGTACGGCGTGAGCCCAGCAATACACATGTACGTCGAGCGGAGTTCATGAGTTTTGGTCCTTGCAAGAGCGATAAATAAAGAAATGACTCGAAGTTACATGCAAAATACGGAGTCGAAATGGATTAATTAATACATGGCTGAAAGAAGCTATTTGAGAAGAATGCCGAGTATGCACGACCTGATTTGATTATTTCTTTGGTTATTCTATTGTACACAATCCATTGATATTAAAATGTTAATTGTTGTTGTTGTTGTGTATTACTTCAAACTATATATTTACTTTCTAGATACTAAGACGGATAGATTATTAAACATATATATTAAAATTAGGTCCAATATTAATCCCGTTGAAGGATATAATTGACGTGAACCGCAGTGAATTGCAAAGGAGAGAAACAGGATCAGAGTCCATTAGGAATGCTGACATGGAAGTGGAAATGTTCTTATCCAGTAAGGTATGACGTGTGGTCCAAATTTCACGCTCCATGATGGACCGTGCATTTATTTCTCAGGTGATAGCAGTAGAAGGTGTTTCCACGCGCTTATACGCGAGTAAAAATGGAATGGGTCCAAAGCGACGTGCTATAAAAGTTGAGAAAATTTCTATAAAAAAATAGTCCAGTTGGCTGACATTGGAAAAAATTGAGTCCGACTCATTCATTTCTTTTTAATACAATTATTGGAAGAAAGAATTAAATTATTAGTGATATATTCCTTTTGAACGTCACAATTAAGACCTAAATCATTTATCTAACATTGTTTATATAATAATATTTTAAATCAAACTATATTATATATTTTCTTATTCTAAACATTTGATCACAACTATGCGACATTGGAAAAGGAAGAAAATTGGCTAAGAAAAAAGAATAAAAATGATACAAATAGTAGAATATATACATACACACGTTGAAATGAAATACCTATATGCACTTGATTTGACACCACTTATACATCAAATCAATATTAAAACGCATTACCTTTAAATAAAATAATACCAACCATTTTAAACAATCATATTAAGTTGGCTCTTAGATGTGGCCCACATCATATCGATACAAGCATTTTCTCACATTGAATGGCGTGTTAAGGAAACATCTATAACTCAATCATCCTAAAATCATGTTAAATCAATTGTACAGATCTCGGTTGATTGATGTTGGTTCTGCTTTCTTAAAAAAACAAATAGACAAAGCATAAGAAGATCACAAATACTCTGTTATAATAAAATGCTTGAAATAGTAAAACTTACAACAAAGAGTTTAAATAAACTGAGCAGAAACTTTGTTGTTGGTCGAGGCCACAGTAAACCGTGTGCCCGTAAACTCTAAATTGCCCGCCTACAACTTCTGGCTTCCTGGACAAGAGAGTTCCAATGTACAACATCCCAAACACCTCTGTATGGGTTGAAGCAGAAACCCAGACAGATTCACTCGAACACTAAGAAGTGTGCAGTACTCTCAAGAAGATGATATGATATGCAAATGCAAATTCGGGATGAGATAAAGAATGAGGCTGGAGCAGCTTATATAGCTGCAACAGCAAGCCTACCAAAGGCCACAACTTAAATGACAATGCATAGTGGGTTAGATGAAAAGTCTCAACACTTAACATCATATTCATTTTGGATTTAAGTCTAACACTTAAATCTGACATCAATTCTGCAGGTAGGTAAAAAGTCTCAAACTTAATACTCAGCAGAATATGAAATGTCAGGCATATGAAAAGTCATTTCAGAAATCCGAGTAGTAAAAAGATAGGACTGCCTTCGCGGCAGCGACACGCGCGACGCGACGCGACGAGGCGAGGCGAGGCGAGGCGAGCCGAACCGAGCGGACGGACGGACGACGCGCGAGGGGCACCCATCTTTTCTACTTAACTACACTCTAATGATTTGTATCTCAATATAAATAAACCATAAGTGCCTCAATTACTCAATGTGGGATTTCTTTAGCCTAATTGCCTTTCATAATTAACTTACCATAATTTTGTTCTCATTAAAAAAATTAATAATAATATTGGGCTTTTAATGATTAAAACCCAATAATCCTAACAATCCCCCACATGAATGCAATATGGCGAAAAAATTACACAATGCACCTAGATGAATATTTGAGAGTACTTTGAGAATCCACTGCATCAGGATAGGTGGTGATTAACCTTGAACATTCCTTAGTAAAGTATCATCGGATATACTTGTCAACCAGTGGACGCGATGCCTTGAACTGTTCGACGTTTTATGTATAACAAGACAACAATACTCACACAGCTTCATCTCCACACTATTATTGGTTCTTTCGTTGTTGTCCACTTTGGCCCTGGACTGCCTTGGATGTTTCATCGAATGCTCTAGAGATTTAGCCCTCAGGTCATCTCATAGAAGCGGCCCCTTCACATTCGACATAGGTGATTTCTCCTAAAGAGTATCCTGTAATACCCCACTTTATCATCTCGAGATAGAAGAATCATTAAGAGCATGAGCTCAGCCTTCCCAAAGTACAGGTCTATCACTCTTTCATCACAGGAATAGGTAAGGAACTCAATTTCCCGATTGCTTTGTTCGATCCCCCCCACAATTCGGTTTTCCCATTGAACCTGCAAATTGGATTTTACAATTCAGGTTGGGTTGCCATCATGGTTGGAAATCAATTTCATGGGCTTCAACCCCATTCCCCTCGATGAAACCTCTACTCGGTCTCTTGTCAGACCTTTCGTAAATGGGTCAGCAATGTTTTCTTTAGACTTCACATAATCTAAAGAAATGACACCGGTTTTTAGTAAATTTCTCACGGATTTATGTCTCCGACGAATGTGTCGTGATTTCCCATTATACACATTGTTATGTGCTCTTCTCATAGCTGACTGACTATCATAGTGCAAACTAATGGGTGGCATTGGTTTTGACCACATTGGAATATCCTCCAAGAAACTCCGAAGCCAATCAGCTTCTTCTGCCGCAAGATCTAAAGCTATGAACTCAGACTCCATAGTTGATCTAGCAATGCATGTCTGTTTGCATGATTTCCATGAAACAGCAGCACCGCCAATTATAAATATATATCCACTCGTAGATTTTATATTTTTGGAGTCCGATATCCAATTCGCATCTGAATACCCTTCAATTACTGCTGGGTATCTCGTATAATGTAGTCCGTAGTTAGAAGTATATCTTAGATATCTAAGAACTCGAACTACTGCCTTCCAGTGCTCATAACTGGGATTACTCGTATATCTGCTCAATGTATTGACAGAATTAGTTATATCAGGTCTAGTGCAATCCATGATTAGACTGCCTATGACTCTAGAGTACTCAAGTTGTTGCACACCTTCTCCGCGATTCTTGCAAAGATTTGACACCACTTCCATAGGTGTTCTAGCGATGGTATTATTTCCCTTGTCAAACTTGTCAAGTATCTTCTCGACATAATGACCCTGGGAGAGAAAATATCCATCTGCATGTTTGGTGATCTTCATTCCAAGAATCACATCTGCAAGACCTAGGTCTTTCATCTCAAAATTTCGTGACAATATTTTCTTGGTAATTTTGATGTTATCGTTATTACCAGCAATTATCATGTCATCTACGTATAGACATACTATCACATAGTTTGTATTGTCTCCTTTCACGTAGACACACTTATCACATTGGTTTGTTTTAAACCCATTTGAAAGCATGACGCTATCAAATTTTTCGTGCCATTGTTTAGGTGCTTGTTTTAATCCATACAAGGATTTCACAAGTTTACACACCTTCGTTTCTTTACCTGGAACTACAAACCCTTCAGGTTGTTCCATGTAAACCTCCTCTTCTAACTCTCCATTTAGAAAAGCCGTTTTAACATCCATTTGATGGATCTCTAAGTTATATAATGCAGCAAATGCAATTATTAACCTTATAGACGTTTTCCGGGATACAGGAGCGTATGTGTCGAAATAATCAACACCTTCAGTTTGTCTGTAGCCTTTTACTACAAGTCTAGCCTTGTACTTATCTACAGTACCATCAGCTTTCATCTTCCTCTTGAAGATCCACTTGTGGCCTAGTGGTTTACAACCTGCGGGAAGATCCACTAGTTCCCAAGTATGATTATGTAAGATAGATTCTATCTCACTGTTCACCGCTTCTTTCCAAAGATCAGAGTCTTGTGAAGACATTGCTTCTTTGAAAGTAGTCGGATCTTTTTCCAACAGATATGTTAGAAAATCCGAGCCAAAAGATTTCTCTTTTCTCGCTCTTTTGCTTCGTCTAGGCGATTCTACATTCTCTTGATATTCTCTATCCCCCACATTTCTCTCAACATTGGTTTCAGGCATTGTCGGAGTTTTGTGGGGAAAGATTTCCTCAAAGAACGAAGCATCCCTAGCCTCAATGATAGTATTTACATGCATTTCTGCATTATCTGATTTATGCACCAGAAAACGATAGGCACTACTATCTTGCGCATATCCGATAAATACACAATCTACTGTCTTAGGTCCTATCCTAGTCCGTTTAGGAGGAGGAATTGGTACCTTTGCTAGACAGCCCCAAACCCTTAAAAACTTGTAACTAGGTGCACGACCTTTCCACAATTCATAAGGCGTTTTATCCAACTTTTTATGTGGTACTCTGTTTAGCACATAGTTGGCGGAAAGCAGAGCTTCTCCCCACAAATTCCTAGGTAAGTTGGAACTTATAAGCATTGCATTCATCATTTCCTTAAGCGTTCTATTCTTCCTTTCAACAATACCATTTTGCTCGGGAAAATAAGGCGCAGTGGTTTGATGAATAATGCCACTCTCAGCACATATTTGTGCAAATGGTGACTCATATTCACCGCCTCGATCACTTCGAAGAATTTTAATCTTTTTATCAAGTTGATTCTCAACTTCATTCTTATAGTGAATGAACATATCAATTGCTTCGTCTTTACTTCTCATTAAGTAGACATAACAATATCTTGTACAATCATCGATAAATGTTATGAAATAATTTTTACCGCCTCTAGATTGTATATACTTTAGATCGCATACATCCGTATGAATCAAGTTTAACGGTTCGGTGCTTCGCTCAATTGAGTGGAATGATGACTTGGTTAATTTGGCCTCTACACAAGTCTCACACTTGTGTTTATGATTGATGTTAAATTTAGGCAATAGATTAAGAGACATTAGCCTTTGTAAGGACTTATAATTCACATGTCCTAATCTACCATGCCACAAATGTAAAGACTCGCAAGAATAATCAAACTTTAAAGTTTTATTAGCCACATTGGCAACAGTCATTACATTATTTTTGCTTGTGCTAGCCTCATTTGGTGCATTAACATCAACCTCAACATCTACACTAGACTTAGCCTTAGGAGCTAAAGTCATTACACTCATCTTGAAGAGGTTATTGGCCAAGTAGCCTTTGCCCACAAACATACCACCCTTGGACAGAATGACTTTGTCGGACTCAAACACAAGCTGGAAGCCTTTCTTGTTCAGCACTGCTCCGGAGATGAGATTATTTTGGATCTCTGGCACGTGGAGCACATCGGTAAGAGTCAACTCTTTTCCGGAAGTCATTTTTAGCACAACCGTCCCTTTGCCTTCACCTTTTGAGACTGCTGAATTTCCCATGTAGCAGTGCTCATCATTCACCGGTTGATAGGTCTTAAACATCCATTTGTTGGCGCAAATGTGGCGAGTAGCCCCAGTGTCCACCCACCATTCCTTGGAGTTCCCTCCAACAAGATTCACCTCCGATACCACAGCACTCAGATGCATGTCATCCATGTCAGAGCTCAGATTGTCCTCAGCAATGTGGGCATGTGCAGGCCTCTTGCCTTTGCCTTTGTAAGGGACTATCTTCCTCTTACCGTCATTGTTTTGACGTTGAGTGCAGTTGTTTTGACGTTGAGTGCAGTCATTGGCCTTATGGTTAGGCTTACCACACACATAACAGTCACCGGTGAACCTCCTTGTCTGAGTATCTCCCTTGGGTTCAAAAGTACGTTTGCGCTTATTCCCATGGGAGTTGTCCCCAACTTCAACCACGTTGGCCTTGGAAATCATTCCAAATGATTTCTTGTCAACTTTTCGGTTGTCTTGCTTGATGCGCAGCCTCCTGATAAGATCCTCTAGACTCATCATCTTTCGCTTGTGCTTTAGGTAGCTCTTGAAGTCCTTCCAAGATGGTGGTAATTTTTCAATCATCATCGCCACTTGGAGAGCATCATTTAGCCTCATACCTTCGTCAGCAAGTTCATGATATATCAGCTGCAACTCTTTGCATTGCTCAACAACGCTCTTGCCATCTACCATTCGATAGTCATGGAATCGCCCGGCTAGAAATTTCTTTGCGCCTGCGTCGTCAACTTTGTACTTTATCTCTAACGATTCCCAAAGATTCTTAGCAATCTCCTTGGGGGAATACACATTAAAAAGTGCATCGTCAAGAGAATTCAGTATGTAGTTACGACAAAGGTAGTCGGCACTCATCCAGGACTCAACTATCACAGCAGATTGAGGATCCTCTTTGTCCTCCACCGATTTCTCCTCCTTCAGAAACCTGATCAAGTTCAAGGTGGTAAGGAAGAACATCATCTTCTGTTGCCAACGTTTAAAGTTGGAACCCTTAAACTTTTTCGGTTTCTCAAATTGAGAAAACGGCATTGGACTTCTCGAGTCGAGACGATCCGAGCCGAGCGGACGGACGGACGGCGCGCGAGGGGCATCCGTCTTTTCTACTTAACTACACTCTAATGATTTGTATCTCAATATAAACAAACCATAAGTGCCTCAATTACTCAATGTGGGATTTCTTTAGCCTAATTGCCTTTCATAATTAACTTACCATAATTTTGTTCTCATTAACAAAATTAATAATAATATTGGGCTTTTAATGATTAAAACCCAATAATCCTAACAATTGACACCATAATTAGGGAGATTAGCTTACCATAATAGATACATGTAAATCCCAAATCCCATTTATATGGTATCAGATAAGCCAATTCTCTAACTAGATTTCATTCCACAATTCGATCCAAATGGCACAATCTTCCACCAACTCTGATGGCCATCAACCACAAACCACCACCACTACAGTCTCCCCCAACATCTCACTAAATGCTCACCAATACCTACCTCTGTGCCCCACCTATTCGAACTTCACCTCATGGCATGCCCAGGTCATTACACTCTTCAATGGGTACAATGTCACTGATTATTTAGATGGCTGCATTACATCACCACCGCCTAGCACCGACGTGAACCCATCATCGGACTATCTTCATTGTTTCCAACATGACCAACTCCTACTATCTGCCATATTTGGTTCACTATCTCCAGAAATTCTGCCGTTGGTCTCGTCTGCCTCAACATGCACTGAAGCATGTCATACACTCACTCGTCTCTTTGCAAAATTCCCTCGAACGCGAGTTTTGCAACTCAAAGACGATCTCTCTCGTGCCACCCTTGGTTCACAACCTGTTGGTGAGTTTCTACAATCTATATATACTTAATGGACTTGGTCACCAATATCGTGAAATCGCTGCCCCAATACATGCTCGGGAATCATCACTCCGCTTTGATGAATTGTATGATCTGATTATTTCCATGAATCATACCTTACAAGACTTGAGACAACCACATCCACCTTGCTAGCCACGACCAATACTGCATCATACGGCGTGCCCTCTTTCCCTTGTTTACAACACCAGAATCACACCTCGGTAAATTATAATTGAGGTCGCAATCGAGCTCGTGGTCGTCCAAACTATAGGCCATCAGGACGTCCCATCGTCTATGCCCAGCCACCACCTGATAGCCACTCTTCGCACCAACACTTGGGCAGCAGCTATCCAACATCTTATACAAATTACACTCCTCCACTTCTGATATTTCAAGTATGTATTGCCCCGGGACACTCTGCGCTTCAATGTCGTAAACTTCAGGCCTCGGCTCACATGGCGCATACCGCACCTCATACACCCTCATATCCTTCACAATGGCTCCTTGATTCCGGTGTTTCTCACAATATCACAAGTGAACTTGGGAATCTCCAAATCTATTCTGAATATGATGGAACCGAGGAAGTAAAAATCGCTGATGGCATATGTTTGCCTATCACTCACACGGGCCACTCTATTTTAGCCTTACCTGGCTGCAATTTTCATTTATCTAATGTATTGTGTATCCCCACTGTGCATCGCAACTTATTATATACCCATCAGTTTACTGCGGATAACAATGCATTTATTGAATTCCATCCATCTTATTTTCTTGTGAAGGATCGCTCCACGGGGCGACAATGGCTAGCGGCATGTGTAAGAATGGGATCTACCAAATCTCGTCTTCCTCTCAACCACTTAATTCGGCTGCTAATATTGGAGTTAAAACTTCGAGAAACACTTGGCATGCTCATCTTGGACACCCGTGTTTCAATACTAGTTCTTATGTTGTTTCTAAATTTTTATTACCTACTGTTGCAAAGTTCTGTTTCAAAATTTAGTTTGACTCGTGCAATCGTAATAAATCGCGACGATTACCATTTACCGACACATCTTTTCATAGCATGCATTCTTTACATTACGTCTATGATGTTGTCTAGGGTTCTGTATCAACCCCTAGTTTGGATGGATCAAAATATTATCTGTCGATTGTTGATATTTCACTAAATATTGCTGGTTTTACCCCCTGCGTGCCAATTCCCAAGTTGCGGAATTATTTCCGATATTTCGGTCATTGGTTGAAAAACAGTTTGGTCACTCCATCAAAAATTTCTATAGTGACAATGGTGGTGAGTTCGTTGCACTTCCGTTCTTTAGTTCTCATGGTATTAGCTGGCTCACCACTGCACCACATATGCCGCAACAAAATGGCACTGCTGAACGACGACACAGGCATATTGTCCAAACTGGCAGAACTCTTTTGACTCATGCTTCATTACCCCCTGTCTTCTGGGCTAATGCATTTGAGACGGCTGTTTATTTCATCAATAAAATGCCCACTAATATTCTTCATGGGAAGAGCCCCTTTGAGACCTTATTCTCCTGGGCACCTAACTACTTGAAAATGCGAAAGTTTGGATGGTTGTGCAACCCCTGGCTCAAACCCTATAATTCCTCTAAGCAAGACTTTCCATCACGACCTTGCATCTTTCTTGGATACTCCACATCTCAAAGTGCCTACAAATCTCTGGACTTGCAGTATACACGGATCATTCTCTCACGTCATGTGCGGTTCTCGGAATTTATTTTCCTATTTCACCGCAAGGACTACTCTGTTGCACACTCTTCCCCTACTATACAGAACTCCCAGTGTTGTGATACTTTTCCGACCATCATTCCGTCATCTCTTCCTATTCAAGTGCCACCATCTACAGCAATGCTACAACACTCGGCTACTACCCCGCCTCTCGGAACGTCATCCAACCCGCTGCCTCTGACCCCCTCCAATCACCACCACCACCGAGGATCATCCTTGTCCTGCACCGCCAACCCGCACCCATACAATGTGTACTAGAAGCATGAATGACATCTTTCGGCCTAAGAAATTTTTGACAGCCACCTAACATCCCTTGCCAGATGATATCATACCCACTTGCGTGTCTCAAGCACTCAAAGATCCTTGTTGGCGGCAGGCTCAGAAGAATTCACCGCCTTAACCCGACATGGAACTTGGACTCTTGCCCGTCATCATTCAAGCCAAAATGTTACTGGGTCAAATGGGTTGTAGGGATCAAAAGACACGCTGATGGTCGCATCGACAAATTTAAAGCCCGTCTTGTCGCAAGAGGTTTTCACCAACGCCCAGGAGTTGACTACACTGAAACTTTCAGCCCTGTCATCAAATCTGTGGCTATCCGCACTGTCCTATCCATGGTTATTATGCATCATTGGTCCCTTCGTCAACTTAATATTAGTAATGTTTTGATGATCTTTCGGCAGGTGTTTATATGTCTCAACCTCCCGGATTCATTGATCCATCATTTCCAGATCATGTATGTCGACTCCGAAAATCACTATATGGACTTCGACAAGCACCTCAGGCTTGGTACCACACTCTCATCACTACACTTCTCTCATTTGGCTTTATTCAATCTAAATCAGACACCTCTCTATTTATATTCCGACGCAATTCAGTTCAGCTATACATTATTGTCTATGTTGACGACTTGATTGTTACAGGATCTAATAATCACATTGTATCTGATATAATACGTCATCTAAGTATCCGTTTTGCAGTTAAAGACCTTGGTGATCTATCTTATTTTCATGGGGTTGAAGTTGCTTCATGTCACGAAGGCTTATTCCTGTCTCAACATAAATACACATTATATCTTTTACGACGACTTCACATGGATGCATCCAAACCCTTGGCAACTCCAATGACAACCAATCCATCCTCCAGCAAAAGCAACATCATTTCTCCATCTGAATATCGACAAGTATTGGTGGGTTGCAGTACCTCACCCTTACTCATCCGGACATCGCCGTACCAGTTAATCGACTAGCACAATTCATGTCTGCTCCTGATCCATCTCATTGGGCTGCTGTTAAGAGGATCTTTCGTTATTTAAAAGGAACTCTTCACCATGGTCTTCTTCTTCGAATCATATGAATCTCACCTTGAATGCGTACTCTGATGCCGATTGGGGTGGAGATGCATCTGATGGAAAATCTACCTCTGCATACCTTGTATTCCTTGGCTCAAATCCTATTTCCTGGCGCTCCCAAAAGAAGAAAGGAGTCTCTCACTCATATACCGAAGCCGAATATAGATCCTTAGCGGCCACAACCTCTGAAGTTTGTTGGATCTTGAACTTATTCTCTGAACTTGGTCTCAAGCTTCGTCTACCACCACGTATTTGGTGTGACAAAATTAGTGCCACACGACTTGCTCTTCATCCTGTCATGCACAATCGCATGAAACATATCTCACTTGACGTCCACTTTGTTCGAGATCTTCTTAAGAAAGGACAACCGTTTCATTTATCCGGACAATCGATCAATTGGTTGATCTACTCACCAAGCCGATACATCGTGATCGGTTCTTGAATCCGCGGTCCAAAATCTCTTTCGTTGATGGAACCTCGATTTTGCGGGGGTGTGTTAAGGAAACATCTAGAACTCAATCATCTTAAAATTATGCTAAATCAATTGTACAGATCTCGGTTGATTGACACCATAATTAGGGAGATTAGCACCATAATAGATACATGTAAATCCCATTTATATATCTTGTAATTATAGAGTCAATACAACTTTATTCTTTCACAATTAACCACTAGTTTTATATGGCGATGGAATGGCCGTAAGATCAACATCAAATCAATGTTGTAGTTAACATGAGAAAATTTGCTACGGCTGGATATGACAATACCAATGTAAACCTCACAGAATAATCATATTTAATTACTGATTTCTCAACCTTCAATTGATCGAACTGAAAGTTTTGAGTAGTCATCCGAGTTATCTAATCAACTTGCCTGCTAGTCCCCGAGCTCTTGGAATTGCCATGTTAATTCTCGATACTATAAAGCACCCATAGGTTAAATTTGGTTCAACTGACCAATTCTTGGACTAGCTTGGTATATTTTTAAGACAATTTGTCTTAAAATTCAAGACAAACTTTCGAAACACCAAGTCTGTTTAACCAACAATCAGATTATAATCATATTTTTTACGCTAACTGACAAAATATAAAATTGTCTTGTCAAAGATTCTATCACAGGTATCACACATTTCATGTATCACCCGAGCTTCCAACTAGTACGGATTCTACGTGCAAGATGTTTATACGTGTTGGGTTTGGCCCATTACCTTATTTTTTGTTCTTGGGCTTTGGCCCCTCTTTGTTATGTCAAAATCGAGCCCCCCCCATTTGTCTTCTCTTCACCCTTCATCTCCCCCATTTGTCCAGAAGCTTCCAGCTCCTCCGCGTACGCCTCTTCGGCTGGTCCAGAATCTTGGGAGTTGCTCCCCTCCTCTTCGTCTCCCTCGGTGCTATTAATGTTGACATGGTTCATGATGAGGTAACACTCTCTGATAACCGAAAATCCTTTGTGTATTTTCGTCCGCCCCCTTTCCTTTCGTGTCCCTGTTTCAGTGGTGGTTGGCCGTGAGTTTTGTGCTCCGGTTGAGAGTGATTCAGACGCTGGCCGTGTGTTAAGCTTGGTGCTTTTGTGGCTGTGTGCTTCGGGCAGTGCTTCTGGCAGTGTGTGTGTCTCCACCTTTTGGATTCGATACCTTGGTTCCCCGGTGACGACATTGAAAGGAAACCCAGCTCGACCTGAGCCCTAATTCCTTACTCTTGTTTTGCATTTCAGTTTATAGTTTTTATTAGAAATTGTATACCGTGATTGCTTCTGCTCTTGATTGCAGGTTATCAATCGAGATTGAAAGCGGAACGTACACCTAACAGTGGTATCAGAGCGTTTCGTGCCTGGTGGAGTGCTCGGTTGACCTCGGGCAGTGCTCATTTGGTCTCGGGCAGTGCTCGGTGGACTTTGGGCAGCAGCAGGAGTGCTCGGGCAGACCACGGGCAGCGACTGGAGTGCTCGGTGGTCTCGGGCAGTGCTTGGTAGGGCTTCGGGCAGCGGCTGGTGTGGTCGGGCAGCGGCTGGAGAGCTCGGGCAGCTACTGGAATCTCGGGCAGATTCCGGGCAGAGCACTTCGGTGCTTCGGGCAGTGTGGTTTCGTCACCCCAGAGCTTTGTCTCTGGGTAGTAAGTGATTATTTCAACCTTTAATCATTTTACTATTTTGTTTCTAGGTGTTTGTGTCCCTTACCCGTAGGAAAATCCCTATCTGAAACCCCATGCTCGTACACCGTTGAGTGTATTGTGATCTTGTGGGTGATAGCGATTTTTCCTTACCTTAGCTTGGTTAATTCTTTCATTTTGTGTTTTGTGCCTTGTGGTCCTTGCTTCTGCTGATTGGTTGTTGAAATTGTGTGTGCCTCCCTGCTTATTTGTGATGGCTTCAATTTCTGGATATAACCTAGAACCTTTTAATGGAAAATCTGATTTTTCATTATGGCAACAAAAGATGAAAGTAATTTTAATACAACAAAAAGTATTTAAAGCTATTGACGGTAATTGGGCTGAGAACATTACAACTGCTAAGAAACTTGAAGATGACGAATATGCTTATTCTTCTATTATCTTGAACTTATCTGACTCTGTGCTCAGGAAGTGTGGTAAACTATCATCTGCTAGAGAACTTTGGGAAAAATTATAAGAAATGTTTACTGAAAAATCTTTGCCTAGTAAACTTTTCTTGTTGGAAAAATTTTTCAGATTCAAGCTAGACTTGAACAATCTGTAGATGAGAATTTGGATGTGTTTACTAAGTTAATTCAAGATATTAAATTGACAGGAGATAAGAACATTGACGACTATTCACCTATTGTTCTCTTAAATGCTATTCCTGAAAATTATAGTGATGTAAAATCCGCCATTAAGTACGGTAGAGATTCTATTACATTGGATACTGTAATGAACGGCTTGAAAAGCAAGGAATTAGATTTAAAAGTTAACAAAGGTAATAGACAATCCTCTGGTGAAGTTATGCACGTTCGTGGTAGATCACAACATAGGCATATAACAATAACCAATATCAAAAAGGTGATAAAAGAGGAAAGAGTAAGGCTAGATCGAAATCTAGGCCTAGTAAGAGAAAATGCTACAATTGTGGGGACCCAAATCATTTCATAAAAGATTGCCCTAAAAAGAAAAACCACAATAAAAATGGAAATCAGACAAGTGAACAAGCGAACATTGCTTCTACCTCTGGGGAAAACATGGGGGATATTTTTATGGTGACTGAATTATGTGATTCTGTGAACTCTGTGCTTTCATTGCCTGTGTGTGAAAATGAATGGCTTATTGATTCAGGTTGCACTTATCACATGACACCACTTAAAAATTTGTTTTCTAGCTACAGAGAAATTGAGCATGCTTCTGTTTCTATGGCCAATGAGAAATTGTGTAAAGTTTCTGGTATTGGTGATATTTGTCTGAAATTTGAATCTGGTTATTCTATGACTTTGAAAGATGTTAGACATGTTCCTGCTTTGTGCAATAACTTGATGTCTTGTGCTGCTTTAGAGTCTGGTGGTTATGAGGGTAAATGGGGAAATGGTTGCATGAAAATTATGCGGGGGTCTTTGGTAGCTTTTAAAGCTGAGAATAGGAGGAATTTGTATGTTTGCAAAACAGTCTGTGATAAAATCTGTGCTAATTCTGTGTCAGATGATTTAACTGATTTATGGCATAAAAGGTTAGGTCATATGAGTTCTAAAGGATTAGAGATTTTACACAAAGATGGTTGTTTTGGTAAGGATAAATTGTCTTGCATGACTTTTTGTGATTCCTGTGTATTAGGCAAACAGCAAAGAGTTAAATTCCCTATCTCCCCTTCCCCCAATGTGACTAAATGTTCTGATATACTTGAATACCTGCATGCTGATGTTTGGGGACCTTCACCTGTCCCAACTCAAGGTGGTAATAGGTATTTTTTGTCTATCATTGATGATTACTCTAGAAAAGTGTGGATTTTTCTAATGAAGAATAAATCTGATGTTTTTGATAATTTAAAAACCGGAAGATTTTAATTGAAAACCAAACTGGAAAAAAGATTAACGGCTTAGGACAGATAATGGAATGGAATTCAGTAATATCTTGTTTGATGACTTGTGCTGTGAATCTGGGATTCTGAGACACAAGACTGTGCCCTATACTCCCCAGCAAAATGGTGTTGCTAAGAGGATGAACAGAACTTTACTCGAGAGAGTTAGAAGTATGCTTGCATCTTCTGGACTCTCAAAGAAGTTCTGGGGCGAAGCTGTCGTGACAGCCTCTTATTTGATAAATAGATCCCCTTCCGTGCCTTTGAATGGTAAGTGTCCCGAAAGTGTTTTTTCTGGTAAGAAATTAGATTTTTCAAATCTTAAAGTGTTTGGTTGTTCTGCATTTGTACATAGGAAAGGAGACAAACTTGAACCTAGGTCAGTTAAGTGCGTCTTTCTTGGTTATCCTGAGGGTGTAAAAGGATATAGGCTTTGGTTAAGATGTGAACCTGGTTTTAAAACTATTATAAGTAGGGATGTCATTTTTAATGAATCTGAAATGCCTTGCTTACTTCCATCTTTGCCTGAATCTGACTGTGTGTCTAAGACTACACCGAGCAAGGTGGAGTCTGTGCCTATTGTTACCCCTGTTATTGAAAACGATGTGCTCCCTAATATGAATCATGAGAACTTGCCTGTTAATGAACCTGATTTGTATGAAAATGTTGACGAACATGTGCATAATGAATTGGTTGCTAATGAACATGAAGATCTGCATGATTATATGTTGACTAGGGATAGAGTTAAAAGAAATGTGAAACAACCTGCTAGGTTTAATGATTTTCACCTCACATCGCATGTTTTCAATATGTTTGAGTCTATTGATAATTGTGAGCCTAAGACCTATAATGAAGCTTTGAAATCTAAAAATGCTGTGCATTGGCTTAGTGCCATGAAAGATGAAATGCATTCTTTAGTTGTGAATCATACATGGACTCTTGTACCTAAACCTGTTAATTGCTCTTTGGTAGATTGCAAATGGTTATTTAAGGTAAAGAATGAAGTTGATTCTGTTAGATATAAAGCTAGGCTAGTTGCAAAAGGTTTTACTCAAAGAGAGGGTATTGACTATACTGAAATCTTTGCTCCTGTTGTTAAGTTTACTACTGTGAGAATTTTATTATCACTTGTTGCTCACTTTAATTGGGAACTTAAACAGATGGATGTTAAAACCACTTTTTTGCATGGTGACTTAGATGAAAAGATTTACATGAAACAACCTGATGGTTTTGTTGACTCAAAGAACCCTAATCACGTTTGTTTGCTTAATAAATCTTTGTATGGCCTAAAGCAGTCACCTAGGCAATGGAATAAGAAGTTTGATGAATGCATGCTTACCTTAAAATTTAAAAGAAGCTCTTTTGATCATTGCTTGTATTTTAAGGATAAAATGACAGTGCCTGTTTTCTTGTTGATTTATGTGGATGACATACATGCTAGTCCTTGTCTGAAATCCATTGAGCATATTAAGAACTGTCTAAGTGATAAATTTGATATGAAGTTCTTAGGAGATGCTAGTAAAATCCTAGGCATGGACATTGTTAGAGATAGGAAGGAATCTACTCTCTGGTTAAAACAAACTTCTTATGTAGAGAAAATTTTAAAGAAATTTTCCATGTTTGATGCAAAACCTGTTAACGTGCCATTAGCTGCTCATTTTGTGCTAAGTAAAGATCAAAGTCCCAAAACTGATGTTGACTTTGATGCAATGAAAAATGTACCGTATCCAAATGCAATTGGTTCTATAATGTATTTGATGGTTAGTACTAGACCTGACATTGCTTATGCTGTTAGCTGCTTAAGTAGATACATGTCTAATCCTGGTGTGGTACATTGGAATGCTGTTAAGTGGTTGTTGCGATATTTGAAAAACTCTATGCATTATGGCTTATGTTTTTCTAAATATGCTGATGGTGTTAAGTTGAATGGCTATGTGGATTCTAATTATGCTAATGATAAGGACAATAGTAAATCTACAACTTCTTATGTTTTACTTTGTGTGGAGCATGTATAAGTTGGAAATCGCAGCTGCAGCATATCGTTGCCTTGTCGACAACGGAGTCTGAATATGTTGCTGTAACAGAAGCTTTGAAGGAAGCTGTCTGGCTGAAAGGTTTGATCTCTGAACTTAGCTTGCTTGAAGGTAAGGTAGAGGTATTTTCTGATTCTCAGTCTGGTGTTCAATTGTGTAAGAATCCTGTATTTCATGACCGCACTAAGCATATTGATGTTAGATTTCATTACATTAGGGATGTAGTGGCATTAGTTAATCTTGAAAAGATTCCTTCTGAATATAATCCTGCTGATATGGGAACTAAGTGTTTACCTATTTCTAAACTACAATCATGTCTTAAAATTTTGAATTTTGATACAGGTGATTGATTACTGGTGTTAACTATTTTGATAGTATATAACTGCTGTGTGTGTTTTATAGTATTGTTACCCCGGTTATTGACTTTAACCTCCTTTGTGTTGGTTATTGTCTGTGTTCTTTGTCTGTGCTGTGTGCTATGACAAGAACTTGGTCCACACAATGCTTTGTGTGTTGTGGGGACCCTTTGGGCGATGATGAGTCATCTATTGGGTTTTTCCTTACGTCGAGGTGGAGCCGGTATTGTGCCAAGGTGGAGATTTGTTGGGTTTGGCCCATTACCTTATTTTTTGTTCTTGGGCTTTGGCCCCTCTTTGTTATGTCAAAATCGAGCCCCCCCAATTTGTCTTCTCTTCACCCTTCATCTCCCCCATTTGTCCAGAAGCTTCCAGCTCCTCCGCGTACGCCTCTTCGGCTGGTCCAGAATCTTGGGACTTGCTCCCCTCCTCTTCGTCTCCCTCGGTGCTATTAATGTTGGCATGGTTCATGATGAGGTAACACTCTCTGATAACCGAAAATCCTTTGTGTATTTTCGTCCGCCCCCTTTCCTTTCGTGTCCCTGTTTCAGTGGTGGTTGGCCGTGAGTTTTGTGCTCCGGTTGAGAGTGATTCAGACGCTGGCCGTGTGTTAAGCTTGGTGCTTTTGTGGCTGTGTGCTACGGGCAGTGTCTTCGGGCAGTGTGTGTGTCTCCACCTTTTGGATTCGATACCTTGGTTCCCCGGTGACGACATTGAAAGGAAACCCAGCTCGACCTGAGCCCTAATTCCTTACTATTGTTTTGCATTTCAGTTTATAGTTTTTATTAGAAATTGTATACTGTGATTGCTTCTGCTCTTGATTGCAGGTTATCAATCGAGATTGAAAGCGGAACGTACACCTAACAATACAAATTCCATAAGAGGCGGTTGTCCCAAAAAAATCCTGACTGATAAGACAATGTATCTTTGCATGTTAAGTCATGCTTGCCATAATCATAAAACCGATAAAAGACAACAAACGAACAAGTTCTCGTATCCAAATCTCTTAGTGAAATGCCTTGACCAAGTAACACCACTGGATAACGTACGACTATCCTTATTTGTTCATTCAGACATATGGAAGGCAATTCCCTTATTTGCCATTATCCTGGGCTGCATGGTTTGAAGGGACCAGATTGGGTTCTAGTGGTCTCTGCACTTTCCCAGTCAAGTTTTGTGCAGAATGCACTTTCCCAGTCAAGTTTTGTGCTTCTGTTGTGCGTCACTTTTCCACTAGCCCTTTTAGTACGTCTATTAATATGTGTTGTTTTAGTCTTTGTTTAGGATTGAGAAGTGTATTTGTTGCTGTGTTAGTTTCGTCGTAGTGTCTTTGTTGTACCAATCGCTAAATTAATATAATGTCTGTTTTGTGCTCAATTATTTTTTTGGAAATCTGACTAATAATAGAAAATCACATCGAGTCGAACCAAATCTTGACAGCTAAGACGAGTTAAAATGCTATTTCAGAATTAGGAATTTCTTTCACTTAAGACAGACAAAACTCAGCGATTCTTAGCCTCACAAATTATACTTTCAACATCCATATTTTTCTATAAATTCAGCATTTAACATTCCCTTATCCAAATTTTGTGGCCGGTGAATTATGGAGACTAATTAATTATAAAAAAATTGAAAATGGTCCCATTTTTCTCATTTAAATAATGAACTTTTCTATCCAACTTGGAAAGGGTTATATAATTAAATTAACCACCAAACTGAACAAATGTTCATACCTCTAATCAGTAGTTATTTCGAAGGCGACAAGAAACTAACTAATGGACATTAACTATAAACATGACTAAGAAAAAGTTCCCTTTGTTTTGTTTCAGTATGTGGAGCTGAGTCAGATCAAATCCAAAATAGAAACAATTTATATGTTTGTGGATACAGAGGGAACAATAATTCTTGCATTTCTTGATGTTTCAAAATATGTAATACTATTTGATTATGGGTCGTATTTCATGAGATTTGGCATACTTTAACATATATATATATATATATATATATATATGTATGTATGTATGTATATATTGTGTAAGGAATCCGACGAGTAAAGGCAGCGGAATAAAATAAAAAAAATGGGATTCCAACCATGGATCTATACGAAAAAACCATATCGGCCGATTAGAGTTATACCTTTGTAGCGTGTTTGATGGAGAGAAAAAAAACGTCCACGAGTTCCACGAGTCGTCTAGCAAAACTTCACAGCTTTGTCGCTACAGTATCCACACAATCGAATCGATAAGGGGTGTTGAAATTATCAAGTTGCTAGACTTGATAATTAAAAGGATGAAGGTGACGGCTCCTTCTTAGGTTTAGAATTTTGTTAATCTGAATTAACTTCTAAACTCTAATATGCATATGTATTTATATAGATAAAATGAGGCGGCTAATTAACAATAGGGTTTTCGAAATACCAAACTATTAGCCCAATCTTTATCCATGTACATATATATTGCATATATATATATATATATATATCTATATATATATATATATATATATATATATATTATTTTATGATTAAAACTCTTCCTAATCAATTTAATTCATCCAATGAATTTTATCTTCCTTTATCGATTTAATCTCTTGTGTGACCCGTTAGGATCTTGTAACGTTAGCAGTGACATAAAATCTTATTTTATGTCACAAGCAATGAGCCGTATCTAGCAACACATCAAGGCTACCCAAGTTACAAGAATGTCATTGACTCGACATTACCTATGGTCTGTGATAATATTCACCATGTAACCTAATCCCTTTGTCCTAGGTGTTTAGATTAAACACGAGTCATGGAATAAGTCATACTCGTATAGTTCAATCTTTTATTTCTTGATCCACGAGTAGACTATAATAAATGAATAAGCTCGATATCACATATAGACTCATTCGAGCATGACCATGCATTTTAGTCTCACTTGATCAAGGGCCCAAACATTTTTCCTGATCTATAGGAGGGACAAATCCTATTTTGATCAATCAACATCCATCTACATAATTCGTAGTATATCCAATGATTATCTTTATAGTTTACCATGTTACAGGTAACGTTTGACAATATCAAGATACACAACTCCTTATGTTGGGATATCTGGTGATCTCAAGTCCTATGATTACATGCACTATTATCACTATGAGAATTGCTTATGACATTCATATAACAATCCATGTAGCATTCTCATGGTGGGTCTGTCCAGTACATAGTTCCCCAACATGTACCTATATGTTGATTTGATATCTCATATCCATGAACAAATTTATCAATCAACACATACTAGTCTCAATACATTATCATTATCCTAATTCATGATAATACTTGACTATGGACAATCTTTAAGTATAATACAATATTATTCTAACGACATTAATATATATTTATTCATATTACACAGATATTTGAATAATATATAATAATGAATTGTCATTAATGAAAATCAAATTACAATGTATGCCAAAATCAATCATCTAATTAGTTGTCTTAGGGCATATCCCAACATATTACATATTAAACAAAATAAATTTAAATATCATCCGTAAAAAAAAACTTAATTTTGTTTTACTCATTGATTAGTCTAGGTGTCATCTTCAACATAAAAAAAAAACCGAATACAATTGAGTTTGTTTGTTTGTTTTTTTTAACAGAAACATGTATTAAATTAAATTAACAAACAAGTACAATCAAGATCCAGTCGAATGCCCCCAAGACACGAGCAAACGGATGAAAAAGCAGCAGCAAATACATTCGCCAATCTTGAACAAAGACTAAAATATCGATACTTAATTTGAATTGTAAAATCATATTATTAATTATTTCATTGAATGTTTTACATTGAATATATAAGACAAATGTAGAGTAAATACAACAAGAAATCGGGAAGCTAATTGGCTAATTACAATGAGTATTAATTGGCTAATTACATGGATATTGATTGGCTAATCACAATGAATATATATGAGCATAGTTAGTTGCTAGGAATGAGGAATATTGTCTCCCTATCATTATTCTCTATCATGCCCCCGCAAGACGAAGCTCCGGGAGGAGATTCTGATCTTTGTTGATAGTCGTTCAAATTGAGCACGAGGCAGCGGTTACGTTAAGGAATCAACCATCTGATCATGTGAAGAAACATGTGTGACGCGGAGTGAACCATACTGTACTTGTTCACGTATGGAATGGTAGTCAAGCGCCACATGTTTCATCCGGGAATGGAAGACTGTACTGGAGCAGAGACTTGTAGCACCAACATTGTCGCAATAGATTACCGGTGTTTGGCTTAGAGGCACCCCAAGTTCACCTAGAAGAGAGACTATCCATCGTATTTCTGCTCACATCAAAGCTCAACACAAGGCACACTATAGTCGACTTTGCCACCGGACTGAAGGTTTCTTGATAATCAATGACAGGCCTTTGATGAAATCCTTCGGTCACCAGACGAGCTTTGAATTTGTCAATCGAGCCATTTGGGAGTATTTGACGCGAAAAAACCACTTGCAGCTCATAATATTTTGTGATCAATCACGCGGAACTAGTTCCCACGTGCCATTGCGAACAACTGCATCATATTCCTCGGATGTAGCCTTGCACCAACAGGTGTCTTTCATGGCTTGACTAATGCAAGTGGGTTTGGTTCCTGCAGAGGAGTTCATGGTGGCCAAGAGATTGAGTTGGAGATAGGTTTTATAATGTTATTCATGGATATAGTAACGTTCGCATGGTTCAAGGGGGGATTCAGAGCAATACAGAGGTTATCGGATGTAACTTGCGTCGGTAAGGTGGTGCTGGTTTGCGGAGTTTACTGTGCTGGGGGATGTGCCGCTGGGGGTGGCACTGGATCGCTGAGAGTGGCACTGGAAGTTGCCATATCGCTGGGCTCAGGTCTGATGTACTTGAGTTGTGAAGGATGGTGTTATAGTGTTCAGGGGACGATACTGTAGCACTGGGAAGCAACAAAGGAGGCACAGGGGACGTTGTAGAGCTGAGAACGGGCGGCGAGGTGACTGTCGGGATGAGGGTGATCGAGGGACACCAATCGGTGGTTGTGTTATATGAGGGGGGTGGTAGCATGGTTTGTAGGGATGTGAAGGGAAATATATCTTCCACGAATTTCACATGACTATAGGAGTATAGACGGGATGTGGAGACATCTAGACATAAGTAAGCATGTTGAGTTAACGAGTACTCAACGAAGCCACACGGAGTGGAACAAGGAGTGAGTTTGTGGGGAGTGTGTGGGCGTAACCAAGGGTAGCACATGCACCCAAAGCTGCGAAGCTTTGAATAGTTTGGTGTTGTGCCGAAGAGAGTAAGATATGGAGAGGCGAGGTTGAGAGTAAGTGTGGCAGATGGTTTATGAGATAAACTGCTGTGGTGAAGGCGTAAGGCCAATATAGTATAGGGAATGGAGGCATGTGATAATAGGGGGAGCCTAGTTTCTACTATGTGGCGGTGGCGCCGTTCGGAGTATTCAATATGCTCGGGAGTGTGTGGGGGTGAGGTATGATGGGCAATGTTGTGAGTAGAAAGGTAGGAGGATAGGGCGAGGTATTCACCACCATTGTCCGTGTATAGGGTCTTGATTTTGCGGGAGAAATGGTTTTCGACAAGATTTCAAAATTTGACAAATGTTTCATGAACATGAGACTTGCGCTTAAACGGATAGAGCCAAATGTATTTGGAGTGATGATCAACAAGTATGACATAGTATTTATAATGATCAATTGAGAACACTCGGGAGGGGGGAGGAAGACACAAGGGAGGAATTAGAAAATGAGAGTTTGTGACTTTTATTGCAGTGACAAGACTTACAATGTTTATTGGTCGATAAATGTGTAGAAAAACTTAAAGAAAAACCTGAAGCTAGGTATTTGAGGATGGCAGAGGTGGGGTGTCCCAATCGGTGATGTGATGCCCCAAAATTAATTAATTGCAAGTAAGGCATTAATTATGTTTATATGATGTATCATGTGTTGATGGATTTATGTGTTGGGTATTAAGATGTTAACATGATTTAATTGTGTTAATTATTAAATATGAGGAGGATGTGATTTTAGATGAAGTTTGGAGCATTTTTGTAAAATGCTTTTAAAATACTATGTTGGAGCATTTTATACATCATGTTAAGTTTGGGGTACAATTTTTAATTAAGTTAAAGTAACCCCTTTTTAAATCCTCTACCCATCACTTTAACCCCCACTTTACCTTTCACTTTATTAAAAATCCCCAAATCACTTCCCAAACCCCAAACCCTCCCATTTTCGAGTTCCACCAAAAGAGGAGAAGAAAAGTCCCACAAAAACTTTGTTTGTGTGATCTTTGCTAGGATTTGGAGCCTACAAGAGGTATGGAACCATTCCTATAAGTTTTATGATGTTTGGTGTTGAAATGGGTTAAGTTTTTGATGTTTTATGTGGGTTTGTTTGGGTATGTGTTGTTTTTGGTTGGGGTATGATTTTTGAAGTGTTTTATGTGGGTTTTAGTGGGTTATGATGTTATTGAAGTTGTGAGGAAGTTTGGTTTTGGGTGGCATGAGGAGGAGCTTGAAAAATGAGCATTAATGGCGAAATTTCGGAGTACAGCACTCGGCGATCGATCGCCCGTTCTTGGCGATCGATCGCGAGCCTCCAGTGTCCGCCAGTAGCATTTGGCGATCGATCGCCACTCTTGGGCGATCGATCGGCGAGGCTGGCGATCGATCGCGCCAAAAGTGGCGATCGATCGCCAAGAAGAGAATTTTTGCCCCTCGTCCAGTGTGATCTCGCGATCGATCTCGCCTGGGCAGCGATCGATCGCGAGCTGTAAAAAGGGGGATTTTTGATATTTATGTGGGATTTTTGGATATTGGACTATGTTTAGCTTCTAATATCAATTTGTATGGTTATGTAGAACCATCCCAGGTGCCCACGACTTCAAGGAGATAAAGTCCCCCGACTTCTCCATTTTGGGAATTAAGGTACGTAAGAGACGTACGAGCATCGGACGGTAAACCATACCCTTACATATTATGATGATGTTTACGATGATGATGTTTATGATGATGCTTATGATGATGTTTATGATGAAGATGTTTATGATGATGTTTACGATGATGATGGTTATGATGATATTTATGATGATGTTACGATGATGATGTTTATGATAATGTTATGATGACGTTATGATAAAGATGTTTATGATGATGGTTACGATGATGATGTTTATGATGATGCTATGATGATGATGTTTATGATGACGTTTATGATGATGAAGTTTATGATAAGGTCATACGACGTGTATGATTGGGTAAGACGCCCGCGTGGTAAGATGCCACCCAAAGTATATGATTGGGTAAGATGCCCCGTGGTAAGATACCACGCAATGTTTATGACATGGCAAGACGCCATATGATTGGGTAAGATGCCCACGTGGTAAGATGCCACACGATGATTATGATATGGTAAGATGCCATACAAAGGGGTAAGACGCCCTAATATATGAATAAGAGTCAGGGATAACAAAGGAAGTCGAAGGACGACCAATAACCTTTACTTAACTAGGATGTTATGCATTATTGTATGCTTTTGATATAATGTTAAGTAAATTTGTATATGCTCACGATGTGTTATCCCTGTAGGTACACTTTTGGACCAAGGGCCTAGGGTCGGGTTGAGGAAGTGAGCCAAAGGAAGCAAGATGAATGTAGAATGCAGGATTTTGATAGTCTCTACTCTAGGAGTAGTGTAAACCTATAGCTTTAACATTCATTAATGGGAATGTAATTAAATAGCTTTTGGAAATTTTATTTTGGCCTGTAATCTCCTTAGCTCAAGCTACAACCGGAACCCTTATGAGGTTATAAATGCATGTTCTGTCCATTCTATGTGTACTATATGAAGTTAAGGTAGGAAGACCCTACAGGTGATGCCAAGTGGAGTGATCGGTCTTAATGTTAGGAGAATGAGATGACGGGAGGAGCAGATGAGGAAGATGTTGGCCATTCATAGACGCCACCCTTATTCCGACCCTGCAACAGCGTTTCCCCTTTGCGAATATCATTCACAACAAATAAATCAGGTAAGAACTCAATGGAAGCTTTGTTAGAGCGACGAAATTTTGATATAGAAACAAATTCCGATGCATGGAAGGCATACATAAGACATTATCCAATTGAAAGACTGAGTTATTATGAGTAAGTGATGTGGAACCAGTGTGAGTGATTGGCAGTCCTGAACCATCGCCTATTACGATATCATCGGGTCCCTCGTAGGGAGAGTGAAGTGAGAGATTGGCGAGATCACTTGTGGCGTGGTGTGACGTCCCACTGTCAAGGAGCCACTGAGGCGTAGTGGATGTGTGGGCGGTTGCGATATGTGCTCGGGGCTGACATGGAGATTGCAATGGCGGTTGTCCGTTGGGTAGTGGACGTCCACAGGAGGTGGTTTAGACATTGGATGACTCAGACGGAACTCCGGACACTTAGACACGGTGTGACCTTGTTCACGACACCATTGACAGTGGCCAAGAAAGGAACGGGGGGGGGGGGGGGGGAGGTCGGTTGCCATGGCCGGTGTTGTTGGCATTGGGAGCACATCTGCCCGAAGATTGCGCTGGGGACCAGTTGGGGCAATTACCACGGGTGTTTGAGGAGGCTCGTGACTGGGTGACATTAGTCGTCGTAGGAAACAAAGAGGGCCCGAGTGTGGTAGGAGCGAGAGAGAGCTCTTTGTTGATGAGCTTCTCATGAAGTTCATCAAGTGTGATAGGTGTATCGCGTTCATTGACGGCATCAATGACAGCTTTCAAGTTGTCATCAAGGCCACCGAGATTTGTTTCGATGAGATCTTCAGGGTCCATATGTTTTCCTAGAGCCGCTAGTTCATCCACACATGCATTGATGTGCTGCATGAATTCAGAGACAGTTTGGGTTCCTTTCGAAACCCTTTTGATTTTGTCCTTGATCTGCTTGATATGCCCACGTGAGGGACGAGCACAAGTGTTGGCCAAAATGAGCCACATGTCGCGAGAGGTCTTGCATTGAGTGACGAGTGAGATGATGTCTGTGCGAGTGAGCCAACAAAGGCACCGAAGATGAGTTTGTCTTGGTGACCAATGTGTGCTAGTCAGGGTTCGGGTCCGGTTGTCCTCAAGCATGAGTATTTGTGGTGGGGGAGGGTGTGTTCCATCAACAAAGCTGATTAGATCATGTCCAATCAATATGGACTCGATTTGAAGTTTCCAGACGATGTAATTGGTGGCTGTGAGTTTGATGGAATTATGGATGTGGAGGATGACAAGGGATTTGGAGGGTCATTTGTATTGGAGATGGTGTTTGATGGTTTTCAGTAGCCATAAGTTGGACATGAGTATAGATTTAGGGGAGGGGTTTTGATGGTCTGCTGTGGTTTTGTGTTGGCACTGCAGGTCTGCAACAGATGGTGAATTGGTGGAGATTTTGAGCTTTAGGAGTAAAGGCTCTATGATACCATATTGATACTTAATTTGAATGGTAAATTATATTATTTCATTGAATGTTTTACCCTGAATATATGACACACTGAATATATAACACAATTGTAGAGTAAATACAACAAGAAATCATGAAAGCTAATTGGCTAATTACAGTGAGTATTAATTGGCTAATTACATGGATATTGATTGGCTAATCACAATGAATATATACGAGCATAATTAGTTGCTAGGAATAAGGAATATTGACTTCCTATAATTAAGTTTTATCATAAAACACATCTAGTAAGAGGCGCACTTAAGGCGAAATGGTAAAATGAATCACAAAACAGAAGCACAATACCTTGATAATGTGAATGCATGGACCATAATAGCCCAACCAGGTCCCCTCAAGCTATGCAGCCAATGATGTGATCGAACAAGAAACTTGTCTTCCAATATATCTGAAGATACAAATAAGAAAAACGAGAGGTGGAAACTGATAAAAGCCCACTAAAAGAGCAAACTCTCGTATCCAAAGCCCTCAATGAAATCCATCAATCAACTCACTGGATGACGCACGAAACCTAAAAGCCCAGTAGTCATAGCCAAGCAATACCCCAACAGTGAAACAAAACAAGATAACAACCACCAAATAGGCAAAATAGTGCCGCATACATATCATATGATAGGCACTATATGACAATTGCAGACAAAAGCATATCTACCAGACTACACATAAACTATATAATTATAGAGTAGATAAGTATTTAGATGCACAAAAAGGAGAGAACTTGCAGTACACTACTGACCAGTCGCTCGCAAAAAATGCACAAGATTCTCCCAAATCCTGCGCAGTCCTACAAAGGAGACTTATATTGAGCGACGGGGTTGTCACGCAATCACCGCCGGGAAGGAGGACACCCAAAGCCGGAGTAGTTAGAAGGAGACGAGGTAGATCTGGAATAAAAAGAGAGAAAAAAGAAAGAAAAATTATATCATCATTTGAATCATTCGAGATAAAAAAGAGAGAAAAAAGAGAAAAATATATTTTTCAAGTGATATATAAAAAATGTAGAACACAATAATCCATTTTTTTTAAAAAAAGTTGAATTCATGAAGAAGTAGCGGAAAATCAATGTAAAATATTTCTTATTTGTGGATTAGTGGCGTAGGATTTGGTTCGATCGTTATTCTAAAACCGATGGTTTTGATTCCAATAAAATGATAACCAGACCGAGCTGCTAGAATCGGTTTTTGCCAAGTTCGGACCGTTTGAATTGGAATTTATTATTTTAAATTCTAATAATTAAGAAAAATTCTCAAGTAATGAAATTAATCAAATTTAATTATATAACAATTCTATCATTAAATATTATGAATTTCAACTTTCATTAAAAGAAAAGAAAGAAATATTAAGTTTTATTTATATAAATCAAATAATTTAAGTTATATTGTCTACATATTACTTTGAAATTTCGTTTATATTCCAGTTTCGATCTCGGTTCCGGCTTCTTAATTCTAAGAACCCGAACTGATTCATAAATCCTTGGTTTGGATTTTGATTTTATAACCAAAATCAGAAAAAAATGAATTTGGTTTTGATTTTTGGGAAATGATTTTGGTATCAGTACATAATTCAAATCAAACTAAGATCAGGTCTAGGGGTGAGCATTCGGTCAGAACCGAACCGACCAAACCGGATTGTCCAAAAACCGAACCGATCGAATTATACTTTCAAAATCGAACCGACCGAACCGATAAAAAATCGGTTCTTTTGGTAACCGAATTAACCGATATTTTTTTAAAAAAATAAAAAAGTTAGATAATTTGATTTAAAAATTAAAAAAATTAAAAAAATTGGTTTTAAAAATTTAAATGTAATATTTAAATATAGAAAATAAATGATTTTTTTTTAAAAAAAAAAAATCATTTTTTAATTTTTAAAAAAATATTAAAAATTTAAAAATTTCGGTTTATTCGGTTAATCGATATTTTTAAAATACAAACCGAAACCGAACCGAATTAACCGATTTTAAAAAAAATTAAAACCGAATTTCCGAAATAACCGAACCGGTTTTTCAAATTAGTTCGATTTCTTCGGTTTAACCGAACTTTTGCTCACCCCTAATCAGGTCGGCCTAAGACAGTAAGACTAGACCATGTTTGTTCCCAATATTATGATTGTGTTGGGTACTCAGAATTTCTATTGTGCATTTTCTCGACTGAATAACAAAAAACATCTTCATCAAGATTTTCATTTGTTCTCTCTTTAAGCCGATATACTTGATCTAACTTCATATTCTGATATGATATGTTTGACATTTATGTACCAACTTCGATATAAATTCACATAATCTAATACATTGCTCGAACACTCGTCTCGTTTATTACACACAGAAGAATTATCTCACAAATATTTGCACTGGTACGTAATAAGAGTATTATAATGTATGTTGGTGTTCTTCAGAAAACTAACAACGACAGCATTGGGGGTTCCATTATAAGGAGAACTTACAACCATACCCAACTCCCCAGCAAATTGCAGAAGTTTCACGTATATACTCGTACAATTATTTAGCCTAGTGACAAAGTTACGCCACCCTTCAGGTTGTCTTGGCCTTCGGAGGCGATGGAAGCAACTGCCCAGAATGATACAAGGTTTTCATTAGCAAAAATCAGGATATAGTTTCTTTTCGGGTTATTCACAACGAACAACCTTGTAACTTTCCAAATAGTCAGATTATATCACTATGGATTGAAAATAGGCAGTTTGCCCTCTTGTGGTTTTCAAAATAGGCAGTTTACTCGCATATGGTTTGAAAATATGGTTTTTTGTAAATAGACAGTTTACTCCTCCCTGTAGTTTGTGAATAGGTGTATTATGTTTTGCAAACCACAGGGAGGGTAAAGTGTTTATATTTAAAAACCACATGGTGGTAAACTAATAGACCACATGGGGTAAAACCTATTAGAGATACCAAACGGGATAAAATATATTTACAAACCATATAGGTAATATGCCTATTGTAGATACCACGTGGCGTAAATTGCCCTCTAGCTCGTTTATGTTCATCATAATGATATTCAATGAGGAAGTTGAACATAAGAATGCTCATGAAGCATGGAAAGGACAGATATACCTGGTAGCAGGAGATAAGAGAGCTCACGAATCCAACGGCACCTGAGACACGAGGGGTGACTTTCTTGGGTGCCAATCGAAGCAAGCCAACTGCAACCACTACATCCAAAACTGCTTTAACAAAGGCTAGAGATCTCTCGTTTGACTCTTGAACCTTGCTTTTATACTGCTCGTTCTGCAAGGAAGATGCAAATAAGAAGGGATGTCAACAAAATTCGACAAATTGCCAGATACATTGGAAGCTGTGAGGCCATGGACCCGAAAGGGCGAAAGGGGAATCCAATCTAAATGACTGGCCTGTTAATATAAGACAATTGGCAGTTTATTTTAGAGGCGATGTTGGACATATAACAATAACTAACCTTATATTTATTAGTAGCCTTCAGTTCCTTCTCTAGCTTCTTCATTGATCTTGAAAGCCTTCCAATTTCACCGATCTGGAGCAACACGTACCCAGATAAATTCATATATCTAAAAGTGGGACAACATAGGTGTCAAAGTGAAACTACCGAACCAAAGGAGGAAAGTCGCCATCATACCTCAACTAAAGTGCTGCAGATAGAAGAACCCAACCAACAAAAAAGAGAGACCCTTCCGATCAGCTCAGTACGTTCCTTGTCCTGCGTGTGAAAACATGTTGCTTACTCATAAAAAAAACTTTCCTAAGAATCAACGAAGTTTGATCTATACCTTGTAAATGCCTGACCTGCCGAGCCACAGTAATTGATCCAGAAACAAGAAAGTTGACAAAAGTGCATTTTTCGACTGGAATGGACACCAAGAAAAAGGTTAACACACGAAAAAACATAGGATTGAGCGAAAACCGTGGTCAAGGAGTAAATACCTTTCCCAACAAAATCAAAGGAATTGGAGTTCCTGGAGCACTTGGACTAATGAGAGCATGGAGATCATTGATAAACTATAGAATATAGGAAGAGAAACTTGGTCAAGGCCATAGGCATTATGCGTTCGAGCTTACTTCATAGACATGATTGGATTAAATTATAGCTAAAGAAGCCAAAATGAAAATACAATGAAAATTCTAGTTCCTTACAAAACCTATTTTCAATGCTGACCTTGAACAGACGAAAAACTTTTCGAGCCAAGCTGACTGATTTCTCCACATTTTGTGCTGTGCCCGGCTCCCCATTACTCAAGAATCTCGAACCGTACTGTATTGACCTGCATATCTTATCCCTGGCTTCAGCTTTGTTGAGATATAAAACAGCAAGAGCAAGTTCTGCTCTGGGGACATCAAATGAACTCATGTTTTATCTCGATGATCCTAAAAATCAAGCTACCAACTCAATTAATATTGGGCAGCCCCATCCCAGAACAATGTTTAGAAGCGGGCATATCAGAGATTGGAATGACACTGCATAACCAGTCAAGCAATATAACACCATTGAAAATAAATAAAAAAAGCTCGATGAATCACAGGTATGGAACCAACTACTGTAACCCATCTTCGAAGCAACTAATTGGAGTATTGGACATTGAAAGATTATTTCTTGATGCAACAATTTAACTAAAAAATAGATTATTTCTTGATGCAACAATAACTAAAAAATAGATCCCTTTTCTATACCATCCTCGTCCAAATGCTAAAAACATTTCCGTTTTTCCGTTTCTCATTTTCAATTTCTTAAACAATTAGTAAAGACAAATCTTTATAGTAGTTTGAGCAGAAGTGTTGGCGGCAGAATTTTAAGTTCCAAGTATACTAATTATTTAGTACAACCATTCAAAACATCATTTCACCCTCTTACAGATATTTTCAAAGTGAATAACAAGCTGCATGTGCACAATCTTCAATAATAAAACTGGAAATTAACAACTTTTTCAGCAAGAGAATGATTAAGAGTCAGTCTTGACCCAACGATAATGGTCGCTACCATGTAATTTGGAGGTCGTGGTTTCGAGTCGCAAAAGCAGCCTCCTGCAAACCAAGGGAAGACCGGGACCTATCCACCCGCGCAAAGTATAAGCTTTGTTTACCGGGTTAAACCTTTTACTCTATCCAACTTGATTCAACATTATACTAACCAATTGTGGACAGTATAACAAAAAGACCAACAAAAATTTATACAAGCATGATTGCTCAACATACCAGAAGTCCAATATCAGTGAATCTATCGATAGCCAAAGAGAAAAAGATTCAAACTTTACATGAAAAACTGCATGTATAGAATCAGGGTACATATAAAACAGATAAGGATGATCATTACCGGGATTTGCGAAAGACCGTTTTGTCTGGAATTTCAAAAAAATTTATGTGGAAATTGTTTATTTGCAGTGTACCATATTTTTGTGGTGGTGGATTAAATACAGGCCGAGAAGATAAAAGGCTTGTTTGGTCCTCCGTTTTTCAATTATATATATATATTATATTTTATATATACCATATATATAAGTGGGGAAGAGGTTATGAACAGTAAACATCAATCCTATTTTCTTTTATTTTTGTTATTTTTGTTATTTATTATTATTTTGTATAAATACGGATTTGTTTGGAAAGATTTGATCTTTGCCCCAATAGTGCATCCATCTTATCTCAATTTTTTTTCTTTTGTTTTTTTCTTTTATTTTTGTTATTTATTATTTTTTTGCACGGATTTGTTTGGAAAGATTTGATCTTTGCCCCAATAGTGCATCCATCTTATCTCAATTTTTTTTCTTTTGTTTTTTCTTTTATTTTTGTTATTTATTATTTTTTTGCATCGGGTATGAACAGTAAACGTCCATCCTATTTTCTTTTATTTTTTGTTATTTATTATTATTTTGTATAAATACGGATTTGTTTGGAAAGATTTGATCTTTGCCCCAATAGTGCATCCCTCTCATCTTAATTGTTTTAAATTTAAAATGTTTTCTTTTTTTTAGAAAAAACCTTGTTGATTTTGTCAAGTATGAATTGATTTAAAAAAAAAACAGAGAGTTTAAAACATGTTTTCGTCGTGGCAAACTTTAATAATAATTTTTTATATGAGCTGACTTCAAAAAAACAGAGAGTTCAAAATATATTGTCGTCGTGACAAACTTTAATAATAATTTTTATAAATATTCGGCATGATGAATTTTTGGTAGATTACAGGTCGTTAGTTTTGCTTGTTTGTATACATTTTGATTTTTGGCTTACTTATGACATATTGCTAATATGTGCTTGTTCTCGACTAACTATATATTATTATAATAATAACTATATAATAAGTGTGTAAGAGTTTGGAATAGTACTATTGCAAGGAATAGTAATGAATAGTATTTCACTATTTATTACAATTATTTTTCTTAAAAAATGTTTTTTTTTCAAAAATTTATTTTTGTTGATATGCGGATTTAACCTGAACCGACATGAAAAAATATATATTAATCGATTGTTGATACGTGCAACTTCAATTTATAGTAAGATGAACATCATGTTTTTTTTAAAAAAAGTTAGAGTCTGTCCTTTGGTTATTTTTTTTCCATTCAATTACAGTAGCATGCTCGCTTTAATTTTTTTTGTTGATGACCGGATTTGGCCTAAACCAACTAGGAAAAAAATATCTTAATCGGTTGTTCATGCGCACAACTTCAAATGTTTTTTTTTTTTCAGTTTTTAGTGAGATGAGCATCATTTTTTTTTAAAAAAAGTTAGAGCAAGTCCTTTGATTATTTTTTTCCAATTCAATTACAGTAGCATTGTCGTTTTTTTTAAAAATGTTTGTTAAAATAAGTTATTTGAAATGTTATTTTCGATCAATTTAAGAAAGAAATGATCAACATGTTGGTACCTGGCACCGCACCTTGTGCGGTGCCAATAAACTAGTATATATAATAAGTGCCAAAAGAGTAATAATAAATCACTATTTATTACAAATTTTTCCAAAAGAGTTATGAATTAAATACAAATTTTTTCAAAAGAGTTATGAATAGTATTATCGTAATAAATAGTAAATCACTATTTATTACAATTTTTTCCAATAAATAGTATTATTGTAATGAATAGTATTCATTACAATTTTTATCTTTTTTTTCCTTTTAAAAAAAATTATTTTTGTTGATGTGTGGGTTTTGCCTGAACCGACTAAAACTATATATAATTTAATCGGTTGTTGATGTGCGCAACTTCAGATATTAATTTTTTCAGTTTATAGTAAGATGGACATCATGTTTTTTTAAAAAAGTTAGAGGCAGTTATTTTGTTATTTTTTTCATTCAATTACAGTAGCATGTTCGTTTTATTTTTTTTTGTTTATGCGTGGGTTTGACATGATCCAACTAGGAAAAAAATATCTTAATTGTTTGTTGGTGCGCGCAATTTCAAATATTATTTATTTCAATTTATAGTGAGATGTGCATCATTCATTTTTAAAAAAAAAAGTTAGCATGGTCGTGTTTTTTAAAATGTTTATTAAAGTCAGTCATTTAAAATGTTATTTTCAATCAAATTATGAAGAAATTGACCAACATATTGATATCTGGCACCGCGCCTTGGACGGTGCGAATAAAAACTAATATATATATATATATATATATATATATATATATATATATATATATATATATATATATATATATAATTTAAACAAGAAAAAGTACAAATTAATTCAGGAATTATCGACATATATTGAGAATTCGTTTGCATATAGGATTTGCCGGCGCCATCATGGAGCCGTGTTACTTTTTTTTCCAGTCCAATTATTCGATAAAACTTAAATAAATATAATTTATTTTGGAGCATTCATATGTCATCTGTTTTGTTATTGGCTACGGATAACACGTATTTTGATTAAATTAAACTAATTTCTTTAGGACACAAAAGCCTAGCCAGTAGTCACCATTGAGGGTTTTTTAACTAAATAATCGAAAAAATTAAAGTATTTAACAAAATAATCGTTTTTTTTTTCTATTATTAAAGTGACCTAAGTCGCCATGCGAGATGGCGACTTCGTTTGAAGTCGCCATCTCACATGGCGACTTCTACAAAAAATATTAAAAAAACTATTATTTTTTGATGTCGCCATGTCAGATGGCGACTTCATTTGAAGTCGCCATCTGACATGGCGACTTCAACAAAAATTATAAAAAAAGTATTATTTTTCCGATGACGCCATGTCAGATGGCGACTTCAATTGAAGTCGCCATCTGACATGGCGACATCCATAAAAATCTTAAAAAAAAATATTATTTTCGGAAGTCGCCATCTGACATGGCGACATCTTTTAATTTTTTAAAAGATGTCGCCATGTTAGATGGCGACATTATATTAAAAAATAATTGTTTTACCGATGTCGGTATATAAAGACAGATTTTTTTTTTGTTTTTAAATATTGTCGCCATCTAAGATGGCGACAAAAAAAAAAAATTATTTTTTTATTTAATGTCGCCATTTTAGATGGCGACAATAATCAAAAACTTTGTCTATAAAACTGAAATGTTACTCCTTTTGAAATATAACAAATTCTCTTCGACTTTCGAACAAATTCTCTTCAGAATTCGTGAAAATTCAAATTCTCTTCAGAATCCGTGAATATTTTCTCTGCAGGTATGTTGTTATACAAATAATTAAATTTCATAATATTATATATACTGTACTAATTTATTAAATTTGTGTTTATTTTAAGGTATGTCAATTAAAGTTTTGTTGTATTGGGGAGACAATATATTACAAGATTCAGAATCTGTTAGATATGATCGTGGTCCGTCGAAAGGCATGACAATATCTCGCACTATTAATTATTTGCAGTTAGTGAACGACGTATATGATATTACTGGCATCGACCGTAACCAGTTCATTCTGAAAATATATTGTAAATATATATTTAGTGATTTTTCTGGGATAAAACAAACAATTTTTCCCGTTGACAGTGATTACAATTTAGCATGGGTATTGGATTCTGAACAAAATTATAGTTGTTTGGAGATGTATATACAAACAGAACGGAGAGATTATGATTTTATTACAGAAATGCCAACAAGTGGTAGTGGTCCATTTGTAGTAGATACAGAAATGCCAACTACCTCTAGGATTCAAGATGAAGCTCCTATAGTTGCTGACAATATTGTTCCCGAGCCATTAGCAGACAGTTTTGTGGATTTTGGAGATGATTTTCAGACTGAACCGGAGGGAATTCCATCTGAGGATGAGTCTGATGACGATGAGGTTGATATTGAAGAAGTGCCAGATAATGTACCAGACACAACCACAACAAATACTCATGCCCTTTATCCAACAATTCCATTCTTCTCAATGACACATCCCGAAGTATTTGGAGACTCATTAGACATTCCAACAGGTAGATGGGGGAGTTACTACGACTACTCGAAAGGGGATATCCATCTAGATATGGTTTTCAAAGATAAAGCTCATTTGCAGGCAGCTGTAAAGGATTACTCTGTACGTGTTGCGAAACGGGAGTACCGCGTTGTCAAGAGTACAAAAACATTGTGGAAAGTGGTGTGCAAACACAGTACAGAAGATATGTTTTGTAGATGGTACCTGCGGGCCTCGTTGAAGAAAAAAGTTGGTTTATTCAAAATAAACAAGTATGGAGGTTCTCACACTTGCCTTTTGAGTGAGCTGTCGGTCGATCATGCAAATTTGGACAAAAACATGATTGCTAGCTTGTTAGTGGGAATTGTTCGGCGTGATCCAGCTTACGAAATAAAGTATGTAATTCAAACAGTGAAAGATAAATATGGATTTGAGATCTCCTATGCCAAAGGATGGTTTAGTTTACGACGTGCTGTTCAGAATGTGTACGGAACATGGGAGAGCTCCGTGAGGAAATTGCCTTACTATATGGGAGCTTTGCAAAAATGGAATCCCGGCACAGTCGTTGAGTGGGTTCACCTTGAAAATGCCAGACCAATAGAAAAGACTTTGAATTACGTGTTCTGGGCCTTCCATCCATGTGTACAAGGATTTCAGCATTGCCGCCGGGTAATAAGCGTGGATGGAACACATCTGTATACGAAATATCAACATAAGATGTTGATTGCCGTGGCAATGGATGCGAATAATCAAATCTTACCTTTGGCATTTGCAATTGTTGATGAAGAAAACTTTGTGTCATGGAGATGGTTTTTGGAGATGATTAGCAAGTATATTGTGAGAAGATCTGAGGGTGGTGTATGTTTGATTTCTGACCGTCATCCAGGCCTCATTGCTGCAGCCGATTGTATTCCTGACTTCAAATCACCCCTTGGAGTACATCGATTTTGTTTGAGACATGTTTGTTCAAACTTTAATAGTCGCTTCAAATCCGTTCATTTGAAAGACTTGTGTTGGAGAGCGGGATCAGAAAATCAGGTCAGAAAATTTGATCGCACAATGGAAGAGATTAAACTTATAGAACCAAGGGCTTTTGATTACTTGAGTCGTATTGATAAGTGTCAATGGTCGCTTGCTCATGACGGAGGCTGGCGTTGTGGTATCATGACCACAAATATGTCAGAATGCATAAATGGAGTTATGAAAGGTGCACGTCGACTTCCAATCACCGCCATTGTGCAATTAACTTTTGATCGTTGTGTGCTCTATTTTTTCGAACGGCTTAAGAAGACGGAGCGAATGATTCAAAATAATCAAGAATGGCCAGATTATGTGTTCGAAAGATATGGTCGTGCTGACTATCATTCCATCCATCATGATGTGCAGATGTTCGATCGTAGACGTCTAACCGCTTCTGTTATCACAAGAGTACAAGCAGGACGTGGGGGTAATACGCATGTTGTGTATTTAAAATCCGGGGAATGCTCTTGTGGAAAATGGAAAGAGTTCGGAATACCTTGCTCGCATGTGATCCAAGTGTGTCGAAAGTATGGCTTAAACGCTAAAACTTTTGTGAAGCCATATTACAATATGAATGAATATTGGAGCACATATCAAGGAGAATTCGAACCAATGTGGGGGGAGGAGCATTGGGACACCCCATGTTTTGAGTTATACCACAACTCCACTCTGCGAAAAAATAGAAGAGTAGGTCGAGATCGAACAACGCGCATTCCGAATGAGATGGACTGGCCAGAAGCCCGTGCAAGACGACAAAGTGCTTCAACTTCTCGAAATCAATAAATTTTTGAACGTGTAATTGATTGTATGTTTATTGTGTAAATGATTTTACGTTATTGTGACATTATTGTACGTTTAATTACGAAATTATTGTATGTCGAATGTATGCTCAAAGAAACAAACATTTTCTCAAATTTAATCTATAAAAATCGGTTACTATTTACAACATAATGATGACTTCACCGACGACGACGAGGAGCTAGATTTCCTCCCGTACCACAAGGAGGAGGATTTGTCTGTCTTCTAACTCTTCGTTGTTGAACGACTTCTTCGCCCCTTTCCCTTGCCACAGGTGTGTTGGCAGGCTCCTGTATTGGCGTCAACTGAGGGAATAGAACGGGCGAGACATCGAAAGGTGAAGTCCTAGCTGCATATGTCGCAAACCCAAGACTGACATCTGTACCCATGCTGCTGAACTGGGGTTGAGTGGACATGGGGGGATATGGCGTGAAGGGAGATAAATCATATGATTGTACAGGAACAGGAATATAATAGTCCGTAGTCATATCTGGCTCTGTCCACGTGGATGGACCTGCAATATCTGTCTGCATATGTGCAGATGGACCTGCAATATCTGTCCACGTAGATGGACCTGCAATATCTGTCCACGTAGATGGAGTGCCTGCATGGAACTGTCGTGTATCAACAGGCTGGACTTCATTGTATGGCGGGAAGTTTCTGTCTCGTCGGTCACGAGCCACTCGCACCACATTGTCGAACATAGTCCTGTGTTGCCTCATCGACTCTGTCGTAATAGGCACTCCATCAGCCAGATGTCGGTCATAGCTTGTAGATAACTGTTCCATCTGCTCAATCTGCAAAGTACAAATGTCCATATAAAATTTATACATCGAAACACAAATATAAAATTAAAATTTCACGTAATTAACGTACCACATGCTGCCATGCCGGGCCATCACCATGTTGATATCCTGTCTGTACAAAGTATTCTTGACGCCCAATGTATCTACGTGTCACTTGTTCATACCACTCACTGTATCCGCCAACAACGTAGTAACCACCGTCAGTAAATCGTGGTCTGTCGACACGTAGATCATTTGCCCTCTCCCAGCAAAGTATGTGAGCTATATGCCTAGTGCTCCAGTTTTTGTTGACATATCCCCTTCTACCAACATTATGCAACGCCTCATCCCCCGCTGGTGGATCTTCTGGGATATCTTGTAGCATCCCAAATTGTCGCAGTACTCGATCAGACCGTTGCATTTCAACTATGTCGAAGAAAATCAACGGTCCCTTATATGTCCCCAACTCAGTGATTCCTTCAGTGTACTCATCAGGGTACGGCTGCCAATTAAACTGCAAAACAACATTGCTTTTACATACTATGAAAAGAGTATATTTTTGTACAAATTAATTTAACAACATGCTTACTTGAGTTACTGGCTGGTCATCGAGGATGTCCCTTATGATGCGTATGGAATGACTCCCAGTTTCTGTAAAGATTAAATGACACGACCACCTGTATATATTCAAATAAATTATTAAATGCATTCACACATAAAATCAATTATAAAACAATGCATATTTGTACTACCTCACACCATATGGAGCAGAAGGTAACACATTGTTTGGGCCGACAATTATTGGTCCAATATCAGATCTATCGTTACCCAATTGCGGAGTCAAACTTGGGATTCGTGACCATGCCCAAATCTCATTTATTGTAGTGACATCAATAACACAAGTTAGATTGACCAGAAACATATTTTAAATATTAAAAAAAACAAACATATTATTTACCTGTAAGAGTTGCACTGCACCACCTATAACTTTTTTCCCTTTCTCTGATGACGTGCACAACTCACGATATAAGTATGCCAATACAGCACTGCCCCAACTATATGTACTGGCAGAGTCGATATCCTCCAACTTTTGTAAATATAATAATCTAACAAAATTGCCTGAGGAATCAGGGCACATAATCCCCCCTAACATCAATAACGCACAACCCCTTGTGAACTTAACAACATCATCTGCTGTACTATTTTCATCCAATGGATTGAGCAGCAAATGATTATGCAAAGCAACTAATTTCAAACGTGCGCCCTTAAGGTCTGTGATGGCTGGTAAGAAACCTAAATATGTATGGCAATATTCTTGCCAATCGGGTAGAGCCCTATCAATATCAATCCCCGACACTACAATGACATCTACTGGCAACGCCCATATTACTGCAATGTCTTGCAGTGTGATGGACGCTTCTCCTGATCTAAAATGAAACGTGTGTGTTTCACGGCGCCATCTCTCAACTAAAGCCGTGATCAGGTGCATGTCAAGTTCAATCTTACCACACCTACAGATACCATAAAATCCAATAACGTGCAATAAATTAACAACACGTATATCTAATGGACACATATCCCAAAAATAGCTATCTGGGTTTCTCACACGAAGTATACTATCCATATCACCTGCCCATACATCCTCAGATCGATGTGTAGACTGCAACGACAAAAGATGTGTGTCAACCGGGCCTGGTTGTCTCATTTGATCCATCCTGAAATATAATACAAAAATTAACAACATTAAACTCAACATTACAAAAACAACCCGTCTGTCGCCCACCGCCGCCGCCCACCATCTGCCACCGCCGCCGCCGGCCGACGCCGCCGCCGGCCACCACCGCCGGCCACCACCGCCTGTCGCCGCCTCCATCTTCGTCAACTTAAATTTTAATATTTCACATCACAAAAATATACTCCAACAAGTAATATACTCCCACTACATATATTAAAATCATAATTTATCTACGATACATAAATAACAAAATTAAAAAGCTTACCTTAAATATTTTGGAAATAGCTTGATTTTTGCAGAAATGTTAGGAAGAAAATTTGAGAACGAACGGATGAAAGATTTTGCGGCGGAGCTGAAGAACGAAGAAGAAACGAAGAAGAAGAGAAATGGTGCGGCGGCGTGTTGTTTTTAGGTTATAATTCATTGGTGTCGCCATCTCAGATGGCGACACCAATAAATATTATTGATGTCGCCAACTGAGTTGGCGACATCAATATAATTTAATGGTGTCGCCATCTCAGATGGCGACATCCATATAAATTAAATAGATGTCGCCAACTGAGATGGCGACATCAATAAATTATATTGATGTCGCCAACTCAGATGGCGATATCATAAAAAAAAAAATTTTTTGTTAAAGTCGCCATGTGAGATGGCGACTTCAGTTGAAGTCGCCATCTCACATGGCGACTTAGGTTAGTTTGATAATAAAAAAAAAAATTCGGTTAAATTGTTAAATTATTTTTTAAAATCGAATATTTAGTTAAAAAACCCCACCATATATATGTAGGATTGACTCAATTTTGAGTCTGGTAAATAACAAAAACTCCACTTTCGGTGATAAAAAAAGCTACTTTCTTTAGAGTTTGAAAGACCAAATGTTGGTTGAAATTTTTAACTCTCATTTTTCTATGGTCAATTTTTTTTTTGGCCAAATGCAGATCTCAAAGCCGAAATACATTAGTTAATAAAAAGCACAATTCATAAATATGAGTTTTGTCCCCTAAAATCATCATGCTTTTTTTTCCACGAAGAGGTAAACAAATAATAGCATAGCATCACCATGGGAGACATTTTGCCCACATTCAACTGAATCGTGAACTTCAGACACGAGTAAGATTCAATTCGAAAAACCATACTACAGAACAAATGTATTTCATCTCTAATACTAGTCACATCTACATTCAACCAGAAAAATTTCCACTTCTACTACACCGCATAAAGAATTTCAGCCGAAACTTCCAAATAAATCGAATAGGTTCTGCATTCTTAAGATGGAGATCTTTCACGAGGTGGCGAGCGGCTGAATGATTGATGATGAAATCAGCAGTAAGAGTATGAGAACAGTAAATCCTAGGATTTGGAACGGATCCATGTCCATAATCAAGGCTATCCCTGTCCCTGTGATAGTCACTTCAGGAATGTACCCGACCATAGTTCCTTCTATCAGGGGATGTATCTCGACCTCTTCTATCGGGGCTGTATCCATTTCTTTTGTCGTCGTCATCATCTCGAATGCGTACTCCACAAAAATTACTCGATCCATGTGTTTACTGCATCAAGGTTGGATGATCCGAAGTGAGAAGAATCTAAAGCAGAGGGTATTTTGGGGTATATCCCAGGTATGACAGCCCATATACTTCATGACTTGAAATCCAGAATAGTTTAAACACGTGCACATCGCACCAATGAATGCTCTATCGTCAGCAAAAGCTTGCATATCAATATTGGGATTTTTTAAAGGTTCCTTCCAATAACTACACAAAAGATATTTTTTTCTGTGTAGCATTTCAACTGATGCAAAGTGAAACTAGTAGGTGATATTTACTGTAAAACTAGTTTTAACGGAAGAATGTGAATATTAAAGCAAAAACAAAACAAACCCAACCCCTACATGGAAAACCCAGACCCACGTGATGCAACATGGCATGTGGCTACAAGCGTAATCAACAAAAAATCATTGCACACACACAAACCTCATATGGGTAGCTTCTAATGCTCGCGTGGCAACTTCCTGCAATTCATAATGCACAAATGCAAAATTCCTTCTGATTCTGACATTTGACACCCTTCCATAATGTTCGAAATGACTTTCAAAATCGCTTGTCCTGGTATGGATGGGATCAAAGTTGATGACAAACAAAGTTTTTGAAGGTCTTGTGTTGGTTGAAGGTCTACTGGAGCTATCAGACCTGCCACCTCGTTCTTGCTACAGTTCAAACTCAATGAGGTCATTAGGTATTATTGAAACGAAATAGGTAAAAACCAACGCGACGTCGGCGTCCTTTTCTACCAAATTCTACCTTGTCTAGTTTCCGTACTGCATCCTCTGCATCACGCTCATCTTCCACATAGACAAAAGCAAAGCCTATAAAGTCAAAAGAGAGGAGAAGTTAAAAGCCATACCAGAATGCTTCAAGGCAGAGAAATAATAAATATTACATTCATCAAAAAAGTTACGGTAACATGCCTCCGGTTAAAGACACTTAATTACTATTCTGTAATTAAACAACTGTTACCACCCAAAACCACTGCAAAAGAGAGGGGGGAATCTTTATGAAGAAAACACAACACCTGCTACAGCATCCGGAATGAACATGAAATCTATGTTGAAACATGTCGGAAACTGAAGAGTAGGCAAATTCACGAGGAATGCAAAAGGCAAAGGTCTCAGGAAAGTGTAGGCAGGTATGACAATGGCGGATCATATTGGTTCTTTCGAACAAACACAGAAACATGTATCTTGGGCACAAGCCAGAAAATAAACGGGAGAACCATCCATCCAGGAAGATCATGGAATATCCAAAAAATCCTGCACCAAAAGAACTATTGAGCTTTGGATCTTCACTACAGAAAAAACGCCCTTTCTTAAAGGGAAATAACATATTAAATAATCAGATAATAATTATTTGAAAGAATATGTACATCCTTTGTGACGTCGGTATAGGGATTTATTTGAAGCCAATGGAAATTTTATCAAATCCTATCCGTAAAACTTCCTTGTCCAGCCATCAAAATGCAAGTTTTTAGAAGGCGAAAAATGCTAGTCTTCTTTTTCCTTTATCCAACTATTTGCATGCCATTTCCAGGGGGTACTAAATGGTTAGGACGGAGCAATCGCTTTCAACTAACAACGGGAAGACTAAGATACCAATTCATACCAAAATATTCAGTTCATCAATCTTGCTGCGTAAATTCCGTGTTACAGCCATGCACAATATACAGAAAATCTTCTCAGCAAGAGTCACTGATAGAACATGATCAAACGTTTCTACTATCAGCTAAACCAATCAGTGTCGCCAGGACAATTTGCTCCCTCGATTTTTCTAACCTGTTAAGTTCCACCGGTGGCTGACCACCAAGTACAGCAAACAATATGTTCTTTAAAATTATGGTAAATTCCTAAAATCTTTGGGCATAATCAAATACAAACTCACTGGATTTCATGTCCACCTTGTCAACCCTCCCATATCTTCTGAAAAGGCGTTCAACATCAGATCGGTGAGCATCAAACTCCAGATTCCCACAAAATATACCCCTCATTATCCTGAAAGCTTCCCAAAAAAAATCACCAGAAGTTTGAACGAGAAATAACTGTTGTTCAGAAATTGGGGAAAGAGAGACTTTATATTGTTGTATCGTGAAAAATTCACTTCATCAACTCACATTCCTCCACTTTCAGAACTATAACAAAGATAAGATTAAATCCAGCTCTTAAGATTAGATTCATGGATACAGACAGCATGAGGATTATTCCAAGTACATTATTCAGTAACGAATCTAAGGCTCATCCATGTCTCTTAATTATACCAGTCGAATTCTCGCAAACCAAGAGAGCCACCCCCTCCTCCCCCTCAACCATAAAAACATATGAAAAATTAATGATAAAATAAAAAAATTGCTCTCAACAAAATCAAGCACTAAGAATCAATAAAAAGTGAAGAAGAACCCTCGAAAGAAAAATTATAATGGTAGCACCAAATTAATAGTTTATGAAAATTCTCCTATACGACGGGAAAACATAATTTCGTTTACCAAAGCCACAGAACTGTACACAAACCGCCAATTCAAAAGATTTTCAAAAGAGAGATCTGAAATTTCTAAACAAATAATCCCAAGAATTGGCCATGGAGGAATAAATCAGTCAGAAAAATACAAAGAAAACGGCTGCAATAAGTACGTACCTTGGGAACGTTCTGCAACAGCTAGATTCGTAACCCGAAACCCTAGATTTAAACAGCGAGGTATTGTAATTTGTAAACGGCTTCGTTTGGTATGCAATCGTGTCAGCCGAACTGGGTTGAATTTTCTTCTGCTTAGCTTTTGTGTAATAAATGATGTATGAATATTTGGAAGTGATGTGTGAATATTTGTTGCAAGAGTATGAGAGTGGCCCTAATAAATTTTTCTGATTAAATGGTTTATTTATGGTAAAATTTCCGACCGGTACTGCTGGTTGAAATTTTTTTCGATCCAGTCTATCAAAAATAAATTCTTTCATGTAGGTCCAATTTCGATCAAAATGCACCGACTTGCTAAAATCTTGGAAATATTATGCATGAGTTGGTTGGGAGGAGCAGTAGCTTTTGGCTTTGAACCTTTTCTTAGTAGCATACTATCGGATTTACTAAGCCACGAAGTGAACATGATGCCTTGAACTTCTTGGTGGTTCGTGTAAACTCATACAACAATATCTACACAATAACTCCTCTTTGCTTTGGTTTCTCGATTGTGTCCGTTTTGGCCATGTAACACATCTTGGTTTCATAAGTGTTTTACCGAGGCTATCCGTTCTCACACTTACATAGGTGATTTCATATTAAGCTTATCATATCATACTCTACTTTTCAAGTATAAGAATCATTAAAAGTATCAAACTTAATCTCACTACTTTAGTAGGTTTCTAGCACTCTTCAGCCTAAAAATGAGTTGGGAAAATTTCTCTACTTCAAACTCAAATTTTCATAATTTAGTTGTCCCATTGAACCAAGATCTTATGATTTTCACTCAACAATGTTGGGTTACCACTATGAAAATTTAGTTTGTAGATTTTAATATCATTCCTCTTGATAATCCATACACTTAATCTCTATTCAATGCTTTTGTCAACGGATCCGCCAAGTTATCCTTTGATTTCACATAATCAATTGTGGTAACTCCATTAGAGATCAAATGTCTCACGGTATTATGTCTTCGGCAAATATGTCAAGACTTACAATTGTACATATGATGTCCTCTAGCAATTTCGAACTGATTCTCACAATTATTCATAATTGCTTACATTAATTTGTCCAATACGGAGTATCTTCCAAGTTACGAAGCCATTCCGTTTCTTCGTAGCTTTGTCTAAAAATATAAACCACAATCCCATCATGGATCAGTTGTTGCATGTTCGCTTAGAGGATTTTCATGACACGACAGCGAAACCTATGGTAAACACATAATTATTTATGATTTTCGAATCTTTCATATCATATATCCAATATGCGTGACAATTGCTGCACCAATATTCATCACGTCAAAATGTTTTGTCAACATTTTCTTCGTCATTTTGATAATCTATATATTGCTTCTCATAATGAGCATATCATCAATATACAAGCATACCATTATAGATGCTTCAGTGTGTCACATTTGTCACATTCGTTATCTTTAAATCTGTTTGACAACATAGTTTGCCAAAATTTTGCATATCATTATTTTGTCGTTTGTTATGACTTTCTTTAGTCAGATATCCCCACATTTTTAAGTATTTGTAGGAATACTTTGGTCATTTCCACAATTCATAATATTTTCGTCAAGTGTAGCACTTAGAATATGGTTGTTCAATATAATTGATTCTCCCACAATTTTGGTGTAATCCTGAACTTATCAACATTATAGTGGTATTCAAACTTCAATTTTCAAATTCTAAGCGTTATAATTTAGAAATCAAAATTCTAGAGTACAAGAGTTTGATTCAAACTTGCAGAATATATTCTTTAACCACACAATTCGAATCTGCTAAATTCTTGAAATTATAAATGAAGTATCAATTTAATGCATTTTCTCGAGGGTCGCTAACAAAGTCAGAACATTTTGTGATTTGGATATACCTAAACTGTACATAACCTAGGTTAAAATCGACGGTTAGATAATAAAAACTGCCGGTTAAAAAAACCTTGATCATTAACATTAACATTCATTGATGGTTCTATTCATGAACTACCGGTAACAATTACAAATATCAAGTGCTTCATGGGTTCTGATGCAATGAACAATAATCGACCTGCCTATAGACATACTGATTATGCAGGTCAACGGGTTGACCCAGTTAAGGGTAGAAGAGAGCCACGATGTTTTTAAGCGGCGTCCATGTTTAAATTGATGATAGTTTAAAAATTGATATTGCATAAACAATTATTTTAGACGTATGATATTTTTTAGAGAAAAATTTACAACAATAAACTTAAAACACATAAAACGAAAATAAAAATCAAAAATCGAAATGTTATTTTTGAAAATCTTGATCGAATGTGAGTTTTTTTTTTTTTTTAAATTGAACCACTAGAAAGCCGGCATGCGGCGGCAGGAAACATCGGATGCGTTGAGGTGTTCTTGATTTTTGTCAAGTTAGTGATAAAACTGAAAAGGAGAAAAATGGTGGTGGCACTAGCGGGACCCATCTCCTTCCTCTCTTGCATTCCTTCTCTTTCTCCGCCTTCTCTTCGCTTTCGATTCTTCTACCCCGGGAACAAACTTCGCACCAGTAAGTGCCGTTACCTGAAGTGAAAATATATATTTTTTAGAAAACTATCTGCTAAACTCAGTTTTTTCATTAAATTCGGCTAATTTATTATTATTATTTTTTAAAGACTGTCCAATTGAAGTTTCTTGCCAAATTACTTCATTGTTGGTTGTTTCTTGGCTGATATTAGAAATGCGAAGAGTGGTAAAGATTTAATCTTGCGTGTTTCTGAAGTGGTTTGTGGAGGTTATTCTGTGATGTATTTTAATGGTTTTTTTCCAAGCTTATTCGGATATTAAAGTGAAGATATTGCATCTTGATGTTGAGTTATTGCTTGAGATGGGATGAGTACATGTAGTGTCTGTAGTTTTTCAGAAATGATATGTGTTGGTTTTAGAATTCTTTTCCATTCTATTACTACATGAAAATGGTGCATTTGGAGTTCTGTCGTGTTGCCACAAAAATCTAATCAGAAGAAGGAAAAGTGAAGACTTGCTTGAACTCTGAAGTATATGTATGATTGAAAACACTGGAACTTGTTTTCTACTTTGCTTGTCATTGCTATTATATTGTTGTTGCGTATGCATTTTTTTGGGCGCAATTAATAACTTGCAAATTGACAGTGGCGTCGATGGATGACGATCCAATTCGTGAATGGATTCTATCTGAAGGCAAGGCAACTCAAATTACGGGAACTCGTTCAATTGGTGGTGGTTGCATCAACCGTGCCAGTCGATATGACTCAGATGCTGGCTCCTTCTTTGTTAAAACTAACAGGTCAGTGCAGCCTCAATAAAGATTGGCAATAAATTGCTGAGTTGCATATCCATTTGTTCGTATCCTTGTGTTTATGGACTGAATCACTTCTCTCAACACTCAAAAGATATTTCAGTCAGATGTAATTTAGGAGGCTCTTTACTTAAATATTGTTATGAAGTTCTTGACTTGATGAGTTTATGATGCATCGGCATAAGTTAGTAACGGTATGTTGGCCAAAATAAAACATGGAAGTAAATGCCAAAGTTACCATCGTCCTCCGAGAATCAATGGAACCGGGACTGTGGTAACAACATTTTCACTGCTGCAGAGAACAAATGTTGTTTCGCCTTATACTATTTTTTTTGGTAAGTCAAATATTTATAAATATAAATAGAGTACAACGGGTACTCCAACCTAATACGAACAACAAAAAATTAAAAATACAGTACTCCTCCAAATAAGGAAAACTAGAAACCGACAAGATATGTAATTGGCAGTTTGAACAAAGCTCACCCAACACGACAGAAAACTAAACAAAGCTAAAAGGTAAAAAAACTCCTCCAGTATAACTGAATCACCCTCGGAGGCAACATCAACACCCAACGAAGCATAAAGTAGCCAACAAATTCTGAGCGTCGACTAAGGACTACTCAAAAAAGGTCAAGCAAATGCTCATCTTATCTGCCCTTAGTATTCCAAGAAAACCACCCAACGAGATTAAATATTCAGATCACTAGATAGCCACCTTCTCTAAGGTAACACCTTCATCCATCACCTCCCAATCTCATGCATTCCAGCGCCAACAAAACCAAAATCAACTGATTGAAGATGCATCTCAAACATCAAGGACTAATCGTCACTCCACGTTCCATCAAAATACAAACAACAAGAACTCCTATGATACTACCAGCCAAAACTAACAAGATAATAAACATACCACTGGTTCCCGACTCCAATCTACAAATGAGTAGCTAAAATCCTTGCTACTTCTGCTCTTTATCTAGATAAACGGTCTATATTTAACCAGGTCCAACACGTTATCCCTATGATCATCCTTATTTCTAAAAACTCTATTATTTCTTTCAAACCATAAAGTCCAAAGTATTACAAGCCAGATAGCAATCCACGCCTTACAACCTTTTTTCTGAAAGTCCAAAGGTTAATGTGATGAAGCAAGTGAGAGACAGGTTCCTCATGTAGAACTAGCTTCAAACCTAACCACTCATAACACTGCATCCACAGGGAACAGGGCACTTGGCATGAGAAAAACAGGTGCTTAGTAGATTCCTCTGCCAGGTTGCAAAATTCACAGTGATCTGAAATCGGTCCAGATCTTATGTTTCTGTATCTGAGATTCAGTTTAGTTGGAATACGATCTTTGATGTTTATCCAAGCTAAAGTGGCAGCTTTATTGGGAGTTAGTGTTTCGCCTTATACTATTAATTGTTAAACAGGAGTATTGGGCCGGAGATGTTTGAAGGAGAGGCTTTCGGTCTTAGTGCCATGTATGCAACGGGATCAATCCGTGTACCTAAACCATTGAAGGAATGAAGATTTTTATTTTTCTTTCTTTCACTTTGGATGATTGCTGATGGTATATATATTTTTAATCTTGAAACTTGGCATTGTTTCCTCATATGTTCAGGTTGGACCACTACCAACGGGTGGCTCATACATCATCATGGAGTATATTGAGTTTGGTGCATCCAGAGGCAATCAAGTGAGGAGCTAAATTTATTCCTTTTTCCTGTTGGATAGAATTTATCATTCGGCCATTTGATAACTCCCCTTTCCATAGTCTGTATTAGGAAGGAAGCTTGCGGAAATGCATAAAGCAGGAAAATCGGAAAAAGGTTTTGGTTTTGATGTTGATAATACAATTGGAAGGTAACTGTTTTCTCACATTGCCTGACCAAAAAAACACAGAGAAAAAAACAAAAATCTCAGACAAACATTACTCAAACATTGTACTCTTTGCAACTTATATGCACTTCTCTTGAGATTAAAATTTTAAACTATCTGTCGTCGAGTTTCTTTTAACATTTTGCGAACATTGAACTTGTGTTAAGTGCGTAGTTGACCACTTGTCATAATTGCGACACAATTGGTAACATACCTGGTGCAGTACTCCACAGATAAACACATGGACTTCAGACTGGATTGAATTTTATGGGGTACACAGGCTGGGTTATCAATTGAAGTTGGCTCAACAACAGTATGGTGATCACTTAATTTATGGAAAAGGTAAATTTTATTTTTTTTAAGTTCAAAAAAATATATTTTTCACCCCTAAGTGATAAATGTGCTTTATCCAATGAGTTGAATCATAACAAAGTTGGAAACTGTGTAATTTTATTTCACGAAGTATGCTTTTGGGCAGTGAAATGATTCCGTGGTATGCTTCTCTCTGTGGTGGAAACCAAAATTCTACACGTTAGCAGAACTTATATTCTTTAAATTTCGATCCTCTTAAATTCTAAAAAATCAGCTAGTTTTCTGAAAGTCAACAAATCTTGTTTTTCCTGCAACAAAAATGTTCAATGATTAGAATTCAGTTTACAAAATGTTTCCTCGTGCGAGAACTGTTCCATATTCACATCCCAATTATTAAGTTTCACCAATCATTTATATGTACACGCTTGAAGGACAAAGGCTTGTAAAGAACATGGCACCTCTCTTTGAAGATGCTATAATTGAGCCTTGCTTGTTACATGGCGACTTATGGAGCGGGAATGTTAGCTCTGACAAAAATGGCGAACCTGTCATACTCGACCCAGCTTGTTACTGTAAGTCTTGTTTTCTGAATCTTGATAGTCTTATTACAGCCATTCATTGTTCCTCGTACTTTGTTTTGTAGCCCGATCAATTTAAAATACCATCATGACTGTTAGTATAGATAACTGATTTGTGCATAAAGACGCTTGATGAAATATCCCGCTTCTTTATCTTAGTTTGATATTTTTCCCTTCCATTCTTGCATGTTTCATTGTTTATACAAACTTAAAATTATTCTATGATGCTTCTTGGCTTTGAACACGATGACTGGCACATTTTTTGCTGCACTTTAGTTTATTTGGACACAACCCGGCTAGTCTTTTCAAAGCGGACTCTCCTCTCGAGCGTATATTCTTAACAACTTAGCAATTTCAAAAGACTGGACTCAACAAAAATGACGGTCTAAGAAAGTGGTACCATCGATTAGCCAGTGTGAACATGTCTCTGAACAAGAAATCATAGTTGAGATCTTTGTTGAAAGTTTTCATGAACAAGCTTCTATAAAAACACGGGTTCTTATTTCTTACGTCGACCCTGTAGATGGACATAGCGAGGCCGAATTTGGAATGTCGTGGTGTGCCGGATTTGGAGGATCGTTCTACGATGCATACTTTGAGGTAACGTTTCATTTGCTCGTACTGTTTCTGCATTATATTCAACCCGAATGGCTGATTTCTTATATGTACTTTTGTGTTGTGTTTGGGGGATCAGGTGATGCCTAAACAACCAGGTTTTGAGAAAAGGAAAGATCTTTACATGCTCTATCATTACTTGAATCATTATAATATGTTCGGTTCGGGTTACCGCTCATCCGCCATGTCCATTATCGATGGCTATCTGCGAATATTGAAAGCTTAGGTTTAAATCTCTGTAGGTCACTGAGTTTGTATATTATGCTATCGCCTATCCGGGTATGCAAAGCCACGAATATAGGATAATATATTGAGGGAAATCAATATGGAAAATTCATTATTGTTAACTAAATCATAAAATGTTGAAATACTAAGCCTCGGGTGGAAACATGTTGGCTAATCGTATTCGGTTGCATTTGGATTAATGGATTTCACTTGAATGGTGAGATTTGATTTGAGAATGAATTTGAAAATTGGATAATGACACATATCTTAGGTGCATTTCAAATACATAACAATTATCATTACATTTACACAAATTAGTAAATAGGATTTGAAATACCATCCTTTTATCATTACATTTACATAAATTAATAAAAATATGAATTTGAAAAACAATCAATATAAATCTACACAACAATTAAATGGATTTGAAATCAAATATTTAAAATTCATTGCTCCAAATCACTCGATCCAACTGAAACTTTATATCGATGATTACTCGATTATTCTGGAATTGTTATCGATACTCTTTTTTTGATTGATTGTATTATATTTTTTTAATTTTATAAAATACTAAAATATTTTTAAGTGATTATTAATGTCTTTCAACCTAATCGAATTAACTTACCAATCATATTACTCAACTTTATTATTTAGGTAGAGCATATATAATAAGTATTTATGTCTTTAGTATATTTTGTTGATTACTCTTAAAATACTCTTCTATGATAGTTATCGTCATTATTTTATTTTTTAACTTTTAAAATACATATTTCTCTATTTAATGTTAAAATTTTTATATTTGAAATTAATAAAGTATATAGATATTGGGTATATGTACAATATTCTATACGATATTTTTAATCTAAATTAATTTTGATTTCTAAAACCAGGGGCGAGCCATTATGGGGAGTGAGGCTTGGCTCTAGCTCAATCTGGGCCCAATCTAGCCCCTTAAAAAATTATTTTTATTATGGGTCAAACAAAAAAAATTATTTTACAACTGAGTCAACTAATTGAGGTCCAAATACTATTTACCTACCCAAATCAAATATTAAATCCCTACATATCATTCACTTCTCTATGGGGAAATGGATTTGAGTTCTCGACGTGTGTTTTAAACTGGAGAATTAGAAATTGAGATTTTTATTAATGATTTTTCAAATAAAAATTCTCAGAAAAAAGTTTAGTCCACCCCAATACAAAATATTGATTTCACCACTTATCAATTTTTATTTATCAAAATGTACTCATATCTATACTATCTTTAGTTTTATAAAAGTAAAATCTAATAAAACAAATATTTAAAAAGATTATTTGTTTGATCCTGGTGTGTAGGGACTGAATCACTTATCTTAACACTCAAGATATTTCAGTCGGATGTAATTTAGGAGGCTCTTTACTTAAATATTGTCATGAAGTTCTTGACTTGATGAGTTTGATGATGCATCGTCATAAGTTATTAATATATGTTGGCCAAAATAAAACATGAAAGTAAATGGAAAATTTACCATCGTCCTCCCGGAATCAATCGAATCAGGACTGTAGTAACAACATTTTCACTCTTGCAGAGAACAGATGTTGTTTCTCCTTATACTTTTAGTTGTCAGTAGTATTGGGCCGGAGAGGCTTTGGGTCTTAGTGCCATATGTGCAACGGGATCAATCCGTGTAGCTAAACCATTGAAGGAGTGAAGTTTTTATTTTTCTTTCTTTCAGTTTCGATGATAGCTGGTGGTATGTATATTTTGAGTCTTGAAACTTGGCATTTTTTTCCTCATGCGTTCAGCTTGGACCACTACCAACGGGTGGCTCATACATTATCATGGAGTATATTGAGCTTGGTGCATCTAGAGTCTGTGAAGGAGAAGCTAGTTTATTCCTTTTTCCTGTCGAAAAGAATTTATCATTCGGCCATTTGATAACTCCCCATTCCATACTCCATAATCTGTACTAGGAAGGAAGCTTGCAGAAATGCATAAAGCAGGAAAATGGGAAAAAGGTTTGATGTTGATAATACAATTGGCAGGTAACTGTTTTCTCACATTGCCTGACCAAAAAAACTACTTTCACGATATGCTGAAACACAGGGAAAAAAAAATCTCAGCCAAACATTAATCAAATATTGTCCTCTTTTGCCAGTTATATGCACTTGTCTTGAGGTTAAAATTTTAATCTATTTGTTGTCGAGTTACTTTTAACATTTTGTGAACTATGAACTTGTGATAAGTGCGTAGTTGACCTCTTGTCATAATTGCGACACAATTGGTAACATACTGGGTGCGTACTCTCTGCAGATAAACACATGGACTTCAGACTGGATTGAATTTTATGGGGTACACAGGATGGGTTATCAATTGAAGGTTGTTCAACAACAGTATGGTGATTACTTAATTTATGAAAAAGGTAAATCTTTTTTTAAGGTTCGAAAAAAGATATTTTTCAGCCCTAAGTCATAAATGTGCTTTATCCAATGTGTTGCATCTTAAAAAAGTTGGAAACTGTGTAATTTTATTTCATAAAGTATGCTTTTGGGCTGTGAAATTTCGTGGTATACTTCTCTCTATAGTGGAAACCAACATTCTACACGTTTGCAGAAACTTATGTTCTTTTACTTTTCGATCCTCTTAAAGGACAAAAGCTTGTAAAGAACATGGCACCTCTCTTTGAAGATGCTATAATTGAGCCTTGCTTGTTACATGGCGACTTATGGAGTGGGAACGTTAGCTCTGGCAAAAATGGCGAACCTGTCATACTTGACCCAGTTTGTTACTGTAAGTCTTGTTTTTGAATCTTGATAGTCTTATTACATCCATTCATCGTTCCTCGTATTTTTGTTTGTAGCCTGATCAATTCAATACCATTGTGATTGTTAATATAGATAACTGTTTTTTGCATAAAGCCGCTTGATGAAACATCCCGGTTCTTTAAACTAGAAGTCGCAGTTTTTTTTTTCTTTTTTCCCTTCCAATCTTGGATGTTTCGTTGTTTATACAAACTTGGGTATTTCTATGATGCTTCTTGGAGATGAACACGATGACTAGCACATTTTTTGCTACATTAGTTTATTTGGACACAACCCGACTAGTCTTTTCAAAGCGGACTCTCCTCTCGAGCGTATATTTTAACAAAGTAGTAATTTCAATAGACTCGACCCAACAAAAAATGACAGTCTAAGAAAGTGGTACCATCGATTAGCCAGTGTGGGCATGTCTCTGAACAAGAATCTATTTTGGAAACATTGTTGAATGTAAATTTTGATACTAAAGACGAGTATAAAGTTTTCATGAACAAGCTTCTATAAAAACATGGGTCCTTATTTCTTATGTCGACCTGTAGATGGACACAGCGAGGCTGAATTTGGAATGTCGTGGTGTGCCGGATTTGGAGGATCGTTCCACAATGCATACTTTGAGGTAGCGTTTGACTGATAAGTGTTGTGGAAAGAAAAGAGTTTAGGCCTAAGCTGTGGATGATTGGTTTAGATTTTGATTTTGATTCATCGTTTTATTTTGTTTTGGCTTAGCATACAGAACAAGGCAGCAAGAAGATGTTCAATTTTTGATCGTCTTGAGGGGCATCATGTGAAAAACCAAGCCTTCTCCTTTTGGTTGGCTGGAAAATGCAACCGCAATCCATGCAGATTCATGCACAGAGAATCGCCACCACCACAACCTTAAGCATCCCCGCCCATCGGCATCTTTTGACACCCGTAGTGCAAAGCCCCATAAGATGACCTGGAAGAATCCGAACTATTGCAGTGACAAAAGGGGCACCGTTTCAGCTACTGAAGAAAATAGGTCCAATGGAAATAGAAAGCCTACAGACTCTGCAAAAGGTTTAGACTGTTGAGACAGCTAAATCTGAAGTTAAATCTGTAGAAAGTACATCCAAAACAAAATAAATGTTGGATTACTGGCAATTGCGTCCTTGGCAACAAGTGCAATATCTGCTCTATTGGCTGTGCTGTTCAGGATTCACTGGTGTTGACAAAATCACAAGGGCATAATAAGGTATTTTATCTATCAACAGTTGTTCAAATGTTTTCAAGTCACGATTAATTTCTAGTGAGGTATATATTTTAATGAATTTCATTGAAAGTAATTGCTGATATATTTGATTTTCATGCAGGCCATTTCCGGAGTTGCTCTTCCATCTGGCTGTGACAAGCTATTCTCACCTGGCAAGGATAAATGTATCCGAACTTGGGACTGCAACACTGGTCAAGTAAAATATTTTATAATTTCTCTCAAGTACCATTTTCATTGAGCAGTTGGCTAATATATTTATATGGTTATTCTTGCTTGATATAGTGTGTTAATTCTGTTGCTATTGATGGAGATATTGGGTGCTTGATCAGTGAAGGTCCATGGTTGTTTGTTGGATTGCCAAATTTTGTGAAGGTATGAGAAGTTCTTCACAGTTTTATCAGTTTCTCCATATGCGATCTTCAGTTACCCACATAAGTTTACTGTTCTTTTGTTCGATCATGTAGGCCTGGAACTTCCATACCCACTGCCCAGGCTGAGTTTTCTCTCGATGGATTTCTTGGCAAGTTCACTGCTTGATTGGAGATATGATTTGCTCTTTGCTGGTATAGACGTTAGTTCCAGGGACATTCTAGTTTTTTGACCTCGTGATATCTGTAGCACTCTTAGGTAATTTCTCTGTTCAATTTTTCTTTTCTTCTTTTTTTCCCCTCATTTTCTGTACGAGTGTCTCTATGTGGCTGCAGGATGGTACCATATCAGTTTGGGAAGGGTGCCCAGAGGCCAACATCCCTGAACCGGGTGCAATGCTAAAGGGGCACAATGGTGCTATTTGTTCATTTATTATAGGAGCTCTACTCAGGTTCCAAGGACGGCATGATAAGGGTATGTTTCTTGATAAATGATATCAATGAACTCGTGTTTGCATCCCACCAATGTATCCATGTGTGCGAGACAAATGAATTTGTGCAAGAATTCTCTCATCTCGTTCACCATCTTTCCAGGCATGGGACCTTGAAACTTTGCAATGTTCGCAGATATCAAGTGGGAACACTGGAGACGTGAATTCTCTCCTTTGTTGGACTGGTATCTGTTCTCTGCTTCTCTTGACAACATGCTAAAGGTTTTGCTCCTTAGTTCTCCATTATATTTGCTTGCAAGTTTGCTTCAAACAATTGATTATTTGGTTAGCATATGTTTCTTGTTTTTTTTTGTTAGATTTGGGCTGCGACTAAGGGTGGGATTATAGAAGGTGGTGTCTGAACTCAAAGAAGAATGTGCAAGTTTAAATGGCTGTGAAACCTTTGCATTAACCTTTACTCAAAATTACGCTCTTTTGCTTACATTTACGTTCTTTTACGTGTTTTCCAATGTTCTCAATATTTTCAGGGGTTTCTTGTGAAATGATAAGACTGTTTTCATTGGGATGCCAAGAGAGATCTCACAATTTTTAAATTGCAATAAGCTCTTTGTTCAGAAAACTTGTCCAATCTTCTCTGATGTATATTTGCCAAAGAAGCCATCGAAATTGAATGCAATATCCCCGTCTCTCTATAGGCTAAAATCAAAAGAGTTATTTGTTCTTAGCACTGTAAACAGACGGCACTAAAAATTCTTAACTTGATTAAACCATCTTCTAAATGAATTATTATTAATGCGGATAGTACACGCACTCCGTGTACACAACGCATTTAATTATTTATTAAAATTGCCTTTACAATATAAAATTATATTAAATTGTGAAAAAAAAATGGCAAACACGTGTTTAATTTGTCCCTAGTTAGTTATCTTGCTACCAACGTAATTATTTAAATTTTTTAAGATTTATGGCATGACAAATTAATTATATATTATATGTACACATATACAAATAAAATGCACACACTGCACTCATATATATGTGTATATATATATATAGACACACTGGCGACTTACTCAGAGGTAAAAGGAGGGCAAGTTCCACCCTTGGACCAAAAAAAAAAATATTTTACCTTGAAAAATATATATATTTTTTTAAATTGTAATTTTATCCTAAAAATTTTTAATTTGCCCCTTAAAAATTACATTTTACCCTCCTTAAATTATATTTTGATCCTTAAAATTTTTTTTGGTCCCCCCTTCCCAAAAATTCTGCATCCGTATATGTATGTTAATGTATGTAGAACTCGATCCATATAAGAATTTCACTATATATATGTGTGGTTAAATCATTTGCATGGAGATTTATTACTTTATTGTTATGATTAACTTGGTAAAATCAGTTTAAATGTTATCATGTTGCAATATAAATAAAACGCTTGGATTATTTTTAGTAATATACTACAAGAAAACAGTTAGTAATTAAGATTAAGTATCTGTTTGCAAATGGTTTTTAGGAGTTTTTATCTATTTTCATATATAAAAATCAGATTTTTAATGTTTGATTTTTTGTTACTCAGATTCTTCTGATTATTTTAAGTTGAACAACGACAATTTAACAATTAATTGAAGTTAAGTAACAATTAATTTCAAACGTACCAAAAATAACCCACTCCAAAAAAATAAAAAAAAAATAAAACAGAAGCAAAGCTTCCACCAGATCTACCAAATTCTGAAATTTACGTCTCTAATTCGGAATTCATAAATCTTCACCGCACTCCAGCTGTATAAATTCCCCAACAGCGAATTTAGAACCAAAACAACCAAAGAACGTGACCCTTTTCAGCATTCGTGGAGCAGATAATAATCATATATTACCGTCTCGATCAAAATTGATTGATGGGATCCACGGAAGATTTGCCGGAGGGAACGTTGCAGAACATATTGGAACAGGATTCGTTGAAGTGGGTATTTGTAGGGGGGAAAGGCGGCGTTGGGAAGACCACATGTAGCTCTATTCTCGCTACCCTTTTTGCGCGGGTGCGATCCTCTGTGCTTATAATCTCCACCGATCCTGCTCATAATTTGAGTGATGCTTTCCAGCAGAGGTTTACCAAGACTCCTACCCTTGTTAATGGCTACTCCAACTTGTACGCCATGGTAATTTGTCTTTCCTTCTCTTGCATCTAAAATCAAAGTTCGTGGTGTTCAATTCTGGGCTGCGTTAAGTTGGTATGACATGTAAAGAATTGGATCGAAATTTTAGATTTTTAAAATTTGATTCTTTTGGACACAATTAAATTTTGATTTTTGTTGTCTCGATTTCTTTTTGTTTTCTTTGAAAACCTCCCTTGGCTAAGTTTTTTCTTCTTATTGTGGTCATTAAAAATCTTAAATCGTTTAATTGTTTTATTCTTTGTTATAATGTTTATGCTTGATGGTGGGTTTCCAAGCTTTCTGCTTCTAAATTTAGGAAAGTAGGATTCTTTCCCCGCCATAAATATAAGTATTTTTTTTGTCTCTTATGTCGTTAATTTGGTGGAAAATTTGGTGATTAATCATGTCATTTATGTTGATTACTACTTGGAAAACCTTAAGAGAACATTTGCCTCATTATCAAATACTATAATTGGTAATGTTGTTACAACTAAATTTTTTTAAATCCTATAGTAGCTCAATTGTCAATTTCGATCGTCCTTCTGATAGTGGCAATTTTTGTTCCCTAATAACTTCAATCCCAATGATTGTATTAACTTCCAATTAATTGGAATTGAACCCTTAACTTTACTTTATTAATACATAGGAGTTGAAGCCTTGACTTCACTCTAATACCAGTTATAGGGCCAAGCACATACCATTTTATCAAAATTTATAACTTGTCTGGTGGTAACAGTTCAAAATAAATATTTTAAATCATATAGTTGTCCGAACACTGTGTATCGACCCCTCTCTAAATAGGGCAATTGTTGCTCCTCCCCGAAAGAAACTTTTATTTTTGTTATTCTTGCTTTTGATGTTTCTTTGTCTGAAAATTTTCTTTTTATTCAAGTTGAGTTCTTTAGGCCATAACCTTTGACGTTCTAGTTACCAACTAGGTTCAACCAATTTTCACCCAACAGAACAAGAGTCATCCCCACTTTATTTTTTGGAGTAGCTGTAGTTCATGGCATTGTATAGTTTTTAGAAACCAAAGTATTTGTACCAAACCAGATTTTGGTTTGGTTGAGACTGTGGTTTAAAATAGAAGAATCATGCTTTGATTATGTTTCTTTGGGTGGTTTGGTTACTACAAAGTTATGGCTTCTTAAAGTGTGGCTGATCAATATTCTTTCTTTTAGGAAGTTGATCCTAATGTGGAACACGATGAAAGTCTCGGGTCAGATATGACTGATGGATTTTTATCAGATCTTGCAAATTCTATCCCAGGAATCGATGAGGCTATGAGTTTTGCAGAAATGCTGAAGTAAGCTCCATATTGTTAGTGCTTCAAAATTATAAAATTCTGATGTCTGGGAGATATTTGAGTGAGGTCTGCTCTTCAAAATTATAAAATTCTGATGTCTGGAAGATATTTGTGTGAGGTCTGCTCTTTCTACTTTCATGTATTCATTATATAGTCCTGTTTGGAGTTCATCATGTTCTGCAGTTATGAAACCTTTTTAGATTCTTTTATCCGAACTATTTCCTTTTATTAGATTTGGTAGAAAATAATTGGCTTTATTCAAAGTATAGTTCGATTTGATTCATTATTCATATTCCAAATATCAAGGTGGGGCTGCGATTTGTTTAACTTATGTAATTTAATAATGGGAATATACCATAGATGATACCATTTATTTTTGTTTATTAATCTCAATTTCAAACTTGTCCTCAATTTTGAAGGTTAGTGCAAACTATGGATTATTCTGTCATAGTGTTTGATACTGCTCCAACTGGTCATACTCTTCGCCTGCTACAATTTCCTTCAACACTAGAAAAAGGGCTTGCGAAACTGATGAGTTTGAAGAATAAATTTGGTGGCTTGTTGAGTCAGGTGTGATTTCTCTTTACTATTATTTGCTTTGTTGGCAGGGTGAAGTTTGAGTTGGTATTTTGTGTTGTGAAGGAAAATATGATCTTAACTTTTGTTTTTTAAGGCTTTTAATATGTTCAGACATTGTATTCTTATTGCTGCCTTTTAGATATTATGATTGATAGATTCTAATTTCTTGGAATGTATCATTTTAGCCTAGGAACTTTTATTAGAAGTCTGTACTCCAAAAACAGTTGGTTAATATTCAGAACTAATGCCAAAATGTTCTTCTGAAAGAAGTTTCATGCATCGAAATGGAAATGTAGTTTTTCATGTGAATGCAACTCTTATATCCCTAGGATCAAATCGATGTTTCATCAAATGTTTGAAGATGTTGTATTCTTAGTGGCTTTTGTTTTAGGTTCAGGTTATTTGTCAAAATACTTATGGCATGTTCTCTACGGTTGTGGAGGTCTTGTATGTGATGAATTTGATAAAATGAGATAGTAAGAAGGAGCTGAAAAGGCCAAAAATAATAATAATAATAAAGAGATAAGTTTTTATTTTTTTGTTTTTCTTTGGGGTGGGTAAGGGTGGGGTATTGGGCATTGTGAGTAAAGTTAATGGAAGGGATCAACCTGCCTCTGTAAAGTTTGTTCCCTTTTCTGTTCCAATCAGGATGTGCAAAAACACTTTATCTTTTTATTTGGTTTATTCTGATTCTTTTCATGTGGATGTGGTTTGATTTTTTTGTTTGTCACGTAATTTTTTTAAATGACACTTATCCAATTAGAATAAAGATGAAAGGCAAACCTGAATTTGCAAAAAAAGCTTAATGATCTATAAAAAAAATAGGTGAAGTTAAATTTTAAAGGTCAATCAAGTTCAGTTCTTCCGAAAATTCATTCACAAACATGAAATTTTTGAAGTACATTTGTACTGACCTAATCAGATAACGATATTTACTAGATGGGCTTAAGACTGAAAGTTAATCTGGTCTGTTATCACATCACTGTAAAATCATGCATTTGGTGCTGTCTTAAATATTGGTCATATCAATTGATGATAATGATCGATGGTTTTATTTTGGGTTACATTAATTGATGACTCGTGTACGAAACACAAATAATGAAACATTTATTAATCGCTCACACACCCATTGCTAGGAGGGTTTTTGGCAGATTACCCCCTATGGTTTCCCAAATAGGCGGATTACCCCATGTGGTTTGAAAATATGCATTTTACCCCCTTTGTGGTTTATAAAATAGGCAGTTTACCTTCCTATGGTTTGAAAATATGTAAAACGTTGTGATTCGTAAAAATAGGCATTTTACCCCCGTGGTTTACAAAATAGGCAGTTTACCCCCTATGTATTTCACACCAATTCACAAACTATAAAGGGGTAAAATGCATATTTTCAAACAATATGGGGTAAACTGTCTATTTATAAACCACATGGGGTAAAATGCCTATTTTCAAACCACAGGGGAGTAATTTGCATATTTGACAAACCACAAGGGAGTAATTTGCATATTTGACAAACCACAGGGGGTTATATGCCATTAACTCATTGCTAGGATGATAAATAGATAACTTTTTTCTGTTCGAGAACGAGTACGACCACTTTTCTTGATTTACATCATTTATAGCTTTTAGTTGAAAACGAGCCTTTGCTGTCAGAATCAAGGTGTGTCATTACTAGTTTGTTTTGTTTGGCTATGATATGTGAATAAGTTGCTTCAATCTTTTAACTGGCAGATGACTCGCCTTTTTGGTCATATCATTTGATGATAATGATCGATGGGTTTATTTTGGGTTACATTAATTGGTGACTCGTGTATCGAAACACAAGTAATTAAACATTTTGTCAACCGCTCATACATCCATTGCTGGTCACTTTTTTCTGTTCTAGAATGAGTACGACCACTTTTCTTGATTTACATCATTTATAGCTTTTAGTTGAAAACGACCCTTTGCTGTCAGAATCAAGGTGTGTCATTACTAGTTTGTTTTATTTGGCTTTGATATGCGAATAAGTTGCTTCAATCTTTATCTGGCAGATGACTCGCCTTTTTGGTGTTGATGAAGAATTTGGTGAAGATGCCATTTTAGGGAAGCTCGAGGGCATGAAGGATGTGATTGAACAAGTTAACAAGCAATTCAAGGATCCTGTAAGATCATATTTGCTTTAGTCAGGATATACATTTATGATTTTACCACTATATCTGTAGAAAATGGCTCGTGCAATCTGGGGTCATCTAAGATTTTAATAAAGCCAATGAATACCACAAATCTGTAACATACTCATGCATCATTTCTTTCCGAAACTGAAAATAAAAAAGTAGACTGGACATCCTGTAGGCGAAGCTTACAGTTAATTTTCGTTTCTGTGGCATCTAGTTATCCCCTGAAGTGACTCTTCTTTTTGTCCTTGCAGGATTTGACTACTTTTGTCTGTGTTTGCATACCAGAATTCCTGTCTCTTTATGAAACTGAACGGCTTGTTCAAGAACTTACTAAATTTGAGATTGATACCCATAATATTATTATTAATCAAGTAATTTTTGATGAAGAAGGTACTACTGAAACATGGTGGGGCAGTCCTTTTATTTAAACATATTACTTTCGATACGTAAAAGAACCCCTGTTCTGTCTTACTTTTTCCAGCTGTCAATTCAAAGTTGCTCCAAGCTAGAATGAGAATGCAACAAAAATACCTGGATCAGTTTTATTTGTTGTATGACGATTTTAACATAACTAAGTTACCTTTGCTTCCCCAAGAGGTACGTGTATAACAAATACCGTTGTTTTTTCCAGGGTGATTTTATTTAATTTATCTAATATTTCTGTAAGAACCGTTTCCATCTTCAACAGGTTTGTGGGATTGAAGCCCTGAAAGCATTTTCACAAAATTTCTTATCACCTTATCAACCATCCATAGTTCGAGGATCGTTAGAAGAGCTGGAGCAGAGAGTGTCAAATCTTAGAGTACAGTTGCGGGATGCTGAAGCAGAACTTGAAAAACTCAAGAAGGGGAAACAAAAGGTTTGATTCAGAAAGGCTGAAAAAGGAGACGAGCGAAATATTAAATGTTCAACTGGTTTTTGGATTGCTTTTTTACTACATATAGTCACTGCCCTAGTAGCAAAGTGTGACAACATTTTACAGTTAAGGCTTCATGTCAGTATATATAATTTATAATCAAAGCTATGGTCCGGAACCAATTATCTATTCTTATTTTTTTTACGAGTTTCTGCGGATAATAAATGAGTTCTTATTATCAAGAAAAAAGAGTTATAAAATTTTTGGGAGATTTTATGTTAAAAAATACGATCTACGGACTACGATTAGGATCATTTTTTTGTGTGGGAGAAGGGAGGATTTGCTGTTGCACAACCACAATGTGGAATATTTTAAAAACATATTCCACATATATGATCAAGATATCTGGAGGACAACATCAAACTAACCAAATTTTAAAAATCTTACCCAAATGCCTAAATTTCACTGAAACGAAATTCAATCTCAAGTCACTGCAAATATTGATAAGACATTTTGTACACAGTTTCTTGAAGGATTTCTTCAATACATATATCTACTCGTCCGATACATTAGAAATGACAATGGGACTCCTTACACTGTGATGAAAGCTTTTCCATGTTAGTGAACCTGATCTAAACACCGCATCCGACATCGGTTTCGCCTTCACCACCACTTTGAAGCTTCGTTTCTGCAGCACCCGAGTGAACGACAAGCTCATCGGTTTCACCACTATCTCCACCCCTGCTGGAGCTCTAACAGTGGCATTATACACAGAAACATGCGGTCCAACGTTGGTGACCCTCCTCCGGAAAATGCCTACCTTTGTCTCCTGATCACTCTTCAATGAAAGTTGCATGGTAGGATAATTTATAGCATCTACCCCATTCCCTGGTATCAGTTTTGAACAATTTATCGGTCCCTGACCGAGTAAAGTCCTTAACTCCGACCCCGTGTAGCCTTCGTGGCATAGAAACTGAATGTACGAGATTTCATCCAAGTCATATATTAGTCCAGGGGATCTTGCTCTGGTTGGATTGAGCTGGCCTGACCCATATGCGAATTCTGCATCTTTGTCCACTCTTGAGCTCATTTGTGTTGCTGCAGAGAGGAAACAGATCTTTTAGATTAATTAAGAGAGGGGTGAACTCAGAAAATGAACTGTGCGTGGATCAGTTTCTGGTTAGGGGAAATGTGAAGAAATGATTCAAAATATACCGGTAGTCATGATGGCAGATTTAATTGCTGCTGGCGACCAATCGGGATGAAATGACTTCACATAGGCAGCCGCACCACCGACGTGTGGACAGGCCATTGAGGTACCGGACATGAAGGTGAACTTCGAGTATTGAGTGTCACCTTTCAATCCGGTTAGCGTTTTCAATGGAGTGTATGATGCTAGGATATCTATTCCAGGAGCTGCAATATCAGGCTGTTCCTTGCTTTATCAGAAGCTAGTTTAAAGAAAACCACATACTACCCGATTTTCATCGAATTCATACCTTTAGAAGGTGTTCTGATCCAGGATTTGGACCCCTGGAAGAAAATGAAGCTGTAACCGGAGCACGGATTTTAACTTCCTCGGATTTGTATATAACAGCAGACGATGATCTGTAATCGGCACGAGTAACCTTGTTATTAACAAAGACTTCAAACTATATACAAATTGTTGCTTTATGGTTGATATCAGAACATGCTAAAATATGTATTTACTTTGTTGAATGCATATAGTCGTTGATCTGCTTCCCTATGGTCGTATTCACCATAGTTGCTGGAGCCATGAAGATTTGTGCCACGTCCTGAAACGAGTCACTCTCGATCACTGTTCCATTTCCTCCCAAACCATTGATCACAGAGTCGGCACCCCAAGCTGCTAGCTTACAATAAACAATCTTTCCTTTTACCTTGCTCGGATCCATTGAATCTTGGAGACAGTACCTTGACTGTTCTTTAGTTTCGGAATTCATAGACAAATCGATCCCACTTGCAAGAGGATACAACTTTTTCCTTGGCTCAAATATGTTTATCCCGATTCCCTGCATACATAATACATGATCAATTTTACTTATCAGAATGGTTTTTGAACTGTTTCAACTGTACTTATGATGCTAATCTTACTGATACAGTCAGGCCATTGCCTAACACTACTTTGCTCCTAAACTGTCGATCAATCCCACTAGCAGCCACTGTTAGAATCCAAGGCGCATGATTCACAACAGTGCCACGACTTGGTCCATCATTCCCAGCAGAAGCCACAGTAAGAATCCTTTTCCTCATGGCATGAAACGCACCAATTGCTATAGAGTCGTTTGTGTAACGTGGCGTTGCCCCTCCTATAGATATGGAAATAATGTCTACTCCGTCACTTATAGCAGCATCAAATGCAGCCAGAATGTCCATATCTGCACATCCCATATTCACCCAACAGACTTTGTAAATAGCCACTCGAGCAGAAGGCACCCCACCACGAGCTGTGCCTTGTCCTAGCCCAGAAAGGTTAGCATTTGGAACGAGACGTCCTGCTAGAGTAGACGAGGTATGTGTGCCATGGCCATCTACGTCTACTGGTGACAGTATATCACTGGGATCGTGTTGTTTATCTAGCTTGAAATACTTTGCTCCAATAAGTTTGCTTCAGGGGCACATCATGAATTCAACAATAAAAAAAAAATCGTATATTATGGTCAAAGTTAATCTGAATAAGACAAATCGAAATGAATTAACAGATGGGCATGAAGTTACTTGTTACATCCTGAAAAATTGGCAAAGTGTCGGCAACTTCCTTTCCATTTTGCTGGTGGAGGGCCAAGACCATCATCCTTAAAACTCTCAGATTGTGGGGTGATTCCTGGTACAGAAGTGAGATTACATATCGTTAACTGACTTAATTCAGCAGCCTATGCTACTATAGAATAGCAGCATATCGACATATGAACTATTGAATGATAATACAATAATGAAAGGTAAGATTGATGAAATGACACTTAAATTTACCTGTGTCTAATAGACCTACTATGACGTTGCTCTCAACTTTCAAGTTCCTTTTTGAATCTGGGGTTAGTCCTAGAAAATCCCAAGATTTAGTGGTGTGTAATTTTCGGTAACGGTTCGGAAAAACCGAAACTACTTCATCCATATCTGGGAAATATTCCTTAGTTAGTTCAACACAGGTGTAACAAAAAATACTTATTCAAGATGTGAACACGTAGATGTACACTATAGGTCACGTACTGGACAACTTCCTGGCTTCATCTTCAGAAAGCTTAGCTGCAAATGCATTTAAACTTCTTGTGTAACTATAAACAAGAGACTCCGAAGCATCCTGTTCACTGTGTCAGCGAAACGTACTTTTTAGCAGACATTGATGTAACTAACACAAGAAGAACACGAGTGCTTTTGTTGTAGAATCGTGAGTAAGATTATTAAACAACGTGTACATTAATTTGGACATATTCCCGAATACTGACATATAATAGAAATTCGTGCGTACTGAAGTACACGAAAACCAGAAGAGATGTGTGTGCTTCGTTGGATGTATGTTAAGACCGGAAGAGAAAAAATAATGAACGAAGATATTCAAGTTGAAGTAGATGTGAGTTGCATAGAATACAAGATGTAAGAAAGTCATTTACGCTGATTTGGTCACATAAGATGTAGAGTAGAGCATATGGATTTCGACCCTTGAAAGCAATGGATGACCAGACATGTCTCGAAGTTATATACAAAGATTTGGAGTCCAAATCAACGAGGACTCCAATCCATTAAGATTAATGATGTAGTTGTTATTGTTGTATCAATACACGAAAACCACCTAAACATAAAAAAAATGGGGAACGAGTAGAAAAACCGACCTTTCCTTTATGGATGAGAGGACATTAAGATGTGTTTCAAGAATCGATCTTCGAGTCACTGGATGGTCTTTTAAGAAAACGATGTAAAAGTCCTGCAAAAACTAGAACACGATGACAAAACAACCCACGATACGTAAAATAACACAAAAGCCATCCAAGAAAATGAACTTGACATAAAGCTACTATTATGTGACCTTCTGCACATTCCCATTTGCTGGTAAAAGGCATGTAAAGGCAAAGAGAAGTAAAAGATAATGCATTTGATAGCCTTTGAATTCTAATCTCCCTCGATATTATGTATTAAGGGAGAACAAACTGACATTTAAATACTATGGATTTGAAGGAATTAGAAAGAAAGAAGCAACAAACTTTTCCATGAAGAGTAATCTAGACTTTAGCTTAACTCTTAGTCATGTGTTGAAAGAGATTGGGATCGTGAAATCTTAGAAGAAAGATCAACAAAGCTTGATTATTAGGGGAAATTAATCTTGAATTGTTCATATTCAATCCAACTATCAAATAGTGCTAACATATACTATTATGAAATACATAGTAAATATTCATTGAATTTAGTGTGATTATGTTTGTATAGTCATAAATTTATATGTATACCAATTATAAAATCTCAATAATCTTATAAACAAAATGGACAAAGAACTAGTTTATCCAAGATGTTGAGAGTTGTCTCACATTGGAATTTACAAGCTATCTTAGCTCTTTATAAGATACATGAGTTACTCTACTCATTACCAATTGATTGTGAGTTTGAACCCATGTATTCTTAACATGATATCATAACATACTTTTCACGTGATTGATTATTACACCCACATGCTCACCTTCACTCGCGTTATCAATCTGCATGCTTCACTTACATAATGTCACACGCGAATGGGCGTGTTAAGAGTTGTCCCACATTATGAATTTACATGTTATGTTAGCTCTTTATAAGAGATATGTGTTACTTCACTGATTAGCAGTTGATTTTGAGTTTGAACCTCATATATTCTTAACAAAAGAAACACTTACTTGGATTAAAATGAAAGTAATATGATAACTAAAGATAGCATAATCCTTAATTTTTCTGAAAGACACTTTCAAATTAAAATCAATGTTAATTACATATGTGAAAAAAAAAAAGCATAATCTTAAATGTAGAATTGCTGCATTGGGCGAAGTGTGTGAGCAAAGGATTCGAATTAATCTCTTCATTTTTCTTTGGTGAAAAAGAGAAGGCAAGAATTATATATTAAATATATTGTTTTGCATTTAACTTTCAAGCAATAACAATCTAGCTTCAAGCTTAGGACCGCTGTCAAGTTAAACATTTCTTAAGCGGGCCTATAATAAACACACGATGTTGCTTTACCAGATTTGTTATACTAATATCACATTCCATATATCAAGGTTGCAAGCTTTAAGATACATTATAATTATCGTAAATTTAAAAAAATGATCATTATAGAATATAGACTTTTTCAATAGTATTCACAAACTTTTAAGACTAATCAAATATAATTTTCATAGAAATTGTTTTTAGTAAAAAATAGTCTCACATAAATGTTTTTAACAAATTTATTACCATGTAAAGTAATTTTTAACAAAAGTGATCCTTATAATTGAATAGGAGGCTTTGAGACTAAGTTTGATTAAAACAAACGTTTTGGACTAGTATTGATTAAAAACAAAAGGTTGAGACTATATTTTATTAAGAATAATTTACATGTGATTATATTTGATTAGTTCTAAAAGTTTGAAACTAATATTGGCAAAGATCCCCTATTCTGTGTGATCATTTTTTTTAAAATTCACCCTTATAGTTAAGGTAAGCATTTTGCACACACAATATTCAGTTGAAGAAAAGAAATAAGGAGCTTATAAGGGTGATCAAGTAGGGACAAGCATAACAATTCATCCATTTCTTTTATATAATCTACACCTACTTTTATCATGTTCTTGGATTTTTCTCTTCTAAAATAAATGAAATTGACCAATAATATATTTTATAATCAAATTGTGTTTCACCTAGCTTGAATTTGGACAGACCGGGGATCAAATGAAATTGTATCATCTATAGAAATTAGTGAATTATAATTTTGAAATAATTACTTGTTCAAGCTACAATTTACTTGGTAGACTATAAATGGTATCAGTCTATAAGAATATTCGCAGAAAACTAAGTAGTCTAGTGATAATAGAGTTATTCCTTTGCTTTTGGGGGGAAAAAATCAAAGTGCGGGTCGAAATAGGAGCTAAACGATAAGCAAAACAAAGGGTTTTGCTTGTTTGGAAACTAGCTACAACATGAAGGTGAATCATAGAGTGCTAAAGGGGACCATATCGGATCGCATGTCCACGTCCATTATCAAATATAGGGTAAATTTCAAAATTAGTCTCAATATGGGTATTTTCGATACTATTCCCAAAATTTTAGAGCTAATCAAATATAGTCTCACATAAATTGTATTTTCATCAAAAGTAGTCACGAGCTCACATATTCAATTGTGAGACAATTTGTTACAGAATATAATTAATGTGTGCTTATATTTGATTAGTCATAAATTTCGATCACTCCTGGTAAGACAATTGTTGCTCTCCAATAAATTCGACTTGGGACTTATCAATAATTTTTTTGATTTTACTGTATAAAGTTGCTTAAAACGTCAAAAATAATTCTTTTCAAATGTTCCCATTGCACTGACCCAAATTCAGTATAAAACGAAAGCGATTAGTCCAGGGCTGAGTTTTCGCCACTCTTTTTTGGCAGCTATGCGTAACAAATTGTTATAAAAATACACTGCATGCAAATTCGAAAGTAAATTAATATTTTTTTTTTGATATATTCGCAACATCATAGAGCCATTGATCAATGTATTCATACACATGTACTGCTTGATCATAATTATATACTCAAATATATTCCAAAAATACGAGTCGTTTAATCAGTTAAATGGGAGTTATAATCAAAACATTTTAATACTTAGCCCACCCTTGGATAATATTGTTGGATCATTAGTCCAACTTTGGGCGTATATGTAAATAATTATGCATTGTGGACTGCCTGTAAGGTTTATCCCATAAAACTTATCTAATAATGTTTAGGCTTTAATGTATCTGATAAGGGTGTGAGTCTTTAATGTGTAGAGACAAGTGTGCTTTCTATTTGATTGACAGACTTAAATAGAAACCTAAATATATATGTATATAAGGGGTCATAGTCCCAGATTACACGATAATTTAGTCATTGCTCCTAGAGAGCGAATGAGAGAAACTAAAGTTCAAGGCTAATTGTGTTGATCTGGAAGACCAACGAAGATGAGTCAGGATCATAAGGTTAATTTTCTAACAAATATTACTTTCAACATCCATATTTCTTTGAATGGATGAGGCTTCTCTAATATATAGTGTTGGTGCCTATAAAATAAATCCCAAAAGGTTATCAAAATTTTCATTTCGCTCCTTAATTTTTATTGGAAAACAAATATAAAACTAGGGTTTTAGTCGTGGAGACACACACACATACATATATGTAAATACCCTATTTGGAGGAAAGGCTCTTGTTCAATATCCATTGAGATTGGATGCCGGAATTTGGACAAAAACAAAGCTGGTTCCAGCTGATGTATCGGTATTCCACGGGACGGGGAGGGTTTTCAGACCTTGTTCTTCTGACTCTAGCTGCGAACCGCAATGGCACTTGATACATAAGTTATTTTTGCGAAAAAAAACAAATAAAAAATTATATTTTACAATATCAGATTAATATTTCGTCGGATGGTTAAAAGCATTTTGCAACTTATATTTCTATTACTTCTCTTTAAAAAGAAAAAGAAAGTTATGATCATTATATCGAAATATTAATTTATGCTTACTTTTCGTTTGAAATGAAAATATTTTAGAAGGTCACAACTAATAAATGTTGGTTCTGTATATTTAAATATAGGAATTTAAATAGTTTACAATGATTATGCAAAAAGAAATTATACTGAAATAGTAAACTTACAACAACAACAACAGTTTATATATATTGTTCAAAGTCTTCGAGAAACAGGAAACAGGAAACAGGAAACTGGAACTGGACGAGGTCACATGCCTACAAGCTTCTGAGCTCCTGGACAAGGGAGTTCCAAGGTACAACGCCCAATCGCCTCTGTTTGGAATGAAGCAGAAATTCGAGTAGTAAAAAGATAGCCGCGCCTAGCAAAGCGGACGGACGGCGCGCGAGGGGTACCCACCAATATTTTCTACTTAAGTACACTCTATTGATTTGTTTCTCAATATAAACAAACCATAATTGTCTCAAAATTTCAATGTGGGATTTCTTTAGCCAATTAACCATTCAAATTAACTTACCAAATTTTGTTCTCATTAACAAAATTAAACATAATTAATGGGCTTTAAATTATTAATCCCAACAATAAATACTTATGTACTTTAATTTGATCCATACACGTAGAAAACTGACGACCATGTCTATTTACTGTTACATGTCGATATTTAGGTTGTGTTTGGATTGAATGACTTTTCAAATTCCTTACTCAAATCCTCTTTTATGTTTGGGTAAAAAAACTGATGCAGATATTTCAAATTCCTCCTCCTTTTTTCAAAACATTTCATTTGCATTTTGGATGGATTTGAAATGACAACGAATGCCATTTCAAATCATGACTTTCAATTATTAGATTTCAAATCATTTCCTCTAAATCAATCCTTCCATCCAAATGCAACTTTATGAATTTTAAGATATGTAAAAGCATTAAAATGTAATGTACCAATGACATTTTCTGTGAAACCTTCATCTTCAGTTGCTTGTTCCCCCATTTTTCTTCCCGGTTTAATATTTGTGCTCTGCCCCTTTTGAACCCCACCTTTAGGAATCAACTTGAATTCGGGACCACCTATTCGAAATCTTTACATTTTCCAAGTCGAAACGATCCATTTCATGTCTCCCGATTGGCGCTCCTACAGGTATTAGTAAATTTATCATCAACATAGGATTGGTGGCAAGAATATATATTTACAAAATTTATGTAAATTTTCCTAGGTAATAAGTTTTATCCTCCTATGTGCAGTTTTCCGCTTACCAAAGGTTTTTAGATTTTAGGGTAAATTACAAAACATGATTTTGCTAAATAGTGTCTTTCGCAACAATAGTCTCAAACTTTAGGATTAGACAAATATACTCCATAAAATTATTTTTTAACAAAAATGGTCTCAATACCACTTTTTCGTTAAAAACAAACGGAATGATTATATATTGGTGTGAGGGGCTATGTTTTGAACGTTATGTGTTTCACTTTTTTAAATGGAGAAGTGGTCTACGTACCATTTTTGTTAGAAAGCGATTTTTGTCGAATTATATTTGTTAAAGCTTCCGTGGACTGACTCCTGAGGCTTAGCCTCATTTGTAGTCATCCCCACTTTGGGTTGCAGACTCATGTTCGAGTCTTGTCAATCTCTTTAGAAAAAAAACTCCCCCTAACCATTATTAAAAAAAAACTTTCGTGGGATTACTTTTATTAAAAAAATAATTTGTGTGAGTTTATATTTGTTGAGTCATAAAAGTTATTACAAAAGATATTATTTAGTAGAATCATTTTTATAATGTACCCTAAATTTTATACACTTTTCTCTGAAGCCATATATAGATCGATTTCGTCTCACAAAAATGCTAAGTTTGTGAATCGGCTAGAACTTGCTCTATTATGAAAGATGAAAAATCAAATAACTATTTAAGAATTTTCCCAAGGATAACCTTTCTGCGAAGCTCTTCCACCATTTGTTCCAGCATAATTTCTGTCTGCATATTTTTTATGATAAAAACGAATAGTAATTATCAAAAGTATAGGTTATCAAATATTAGACAATTCAATAACATAAGATTTCATTCTAATGAAACGATGCCGAAAGCAATTATTTTGTTCTTTTTTTCTTTCATCCCCGTACGAAAAGCCTGGTCCGTTCCTACTGTTCCATTCCATCAGTTGTAAATAGTAATCGGGAGACGTAGGAATGCGACATTTTGACACTAAACAAATTATTGAATAGTTCTGCTGTACACTAATTAGGACGCGAAAGGAGAAGGGCCCCTTTACACAGAATTTGACCATCTTTTTTTGAGCAGGAACATGCATTATATTAATAAACAACAGTTACAATATAATTCAATCTAAGGTAAAAAAAACAACAAAATGACACATTCTTTAGCTGGGTCAAAGACGAACACACAATGAAGAGCTAAATTATACAATCTAATGGTGGAGTGAATCAAAGCAGAAGCACAACACCATCTCCGGGAAAGAGCATGGACCGCCAGAGCCAAACCATATTAACCCTAGAGAAGATTGCTCTCAATCTTCTCCTAGTTGATAAAAGATTACCTCAAATCTTTCCTTACTTATAGGATATTCTTTCCAGTAAATCTTGTATATTTTCCTTCTTCATTATATCTTGTAATTGTATTTAAAGGAGGATTACTTAGTGAAATAAACAAGTTCTTTACAATCAAATCATTAGTCTTATATGGTATCAGATTCCACCTAAGTCTCTCACGAGCACTTCTTCGTTTCAATGGCCTCCAACGCCTCGTCCTCTTCAACCACCGACCCGTCTTCTGCCCCTCCTCGCATCAGTGTTGGGCAGTCTCTTCAAAACCCTGCTGGTGAGCCTCTTGTTCCCATCAGTGCCCATCAGCAACTCCCACTCCAACTCACGGCTTCCAATTTCCCTTCCTGGCGTGCCCAAGTTCGAACTCTTTTGTTCGGTTATGATCTTATGGGATTTCTTGATGGTTCTTATCCATGTCCTCCCGCTGATTCCGCTGCCGCTCACACCCACTGGCTCCGTCAGGACGCGCTGCTGCTGTCTGCGCTTTTTGGGTCTGTCTCTAAGGAGCTTGTTCCACTTATTTCGTCGGCCAGCTCTTCTGCTGATGCCTGGATGATCCTTTCCCGATTGTTTGCCAATCGCTCTCGTACACGCGTCATGCAATTGAAGGATGATCTCTCCTCCATGACGTTGGGCTCTCAGTCTATAACTGTGTTTCTCCAGTCCGTGAAGGCCAAAACTGATGAGTTAGCCCTGATTGATCGTCCGTTGTCGGATGATGACATTACCTTATATGTGCTGAATGGTCTGGGTGTCACTTATCGTGACATAGCTGCCCCCATTCGGGCTCGAGAGACCTCTCTCCGCTTTGAAGAATTGCATGACCTGCTGGTTTCCCACGAAAGTTATCTTCGTCGTCTTGAAACCACACAATCATCGCTGCTGGTCACAGCGAATCAGGCGTCTTATCGCCCCTCCCATCGTTCGAATCACTCCTCTGCCAACACTTCAGGCCCTCAGCATCGCAATACTACCAATCGGAGTTCTCAGAATCGTCATCGCGGCAATCAAACTCGCAATCCCATTCGCAATTCTGGTTCGTCCAATAACCAGCCACCTGCGAATATAATTTGCCAACTCTGTGGGATCCCAGGTCATGGTGCACGTACTTGTCGGAAATTCCCAACCGCATACTCTGCCATGTCCCCACCGGCGCCCTCTCCACCTACTCCTCGGAGTTCTTGGCTTGTTGATTCGGGTGCCTCACACAACTTGACCTCTGACCTGCAAAATCTGTCTATTCATTCTGAATATGATGGTACGGATGAAGTACAGCTTGCTGATGGTTCAGGTTTGCGTATTTCTCATATTGGTTCGTCTATTATTCCGACCACGTCCCGAACATTCACCTTATCCAATGTTTTATGTGTGCCCTCTGCTCATCGAAATCTTTTATCAGTTCATCAATTTACAAAAGATAATGGTGTTTTCATTGAGTTTTATCCGTCTCACTTTCTTGTGAAGGATCAACTTTCGGGGGTGAAACTAGCCAGCGGAGTATGCACTAATGGTGTCTATCAACTGAATTTCTCTCACGCCAGTCCTTCTGGTTCTCCTGTGTTGGCATGTCTGGGTGAGCGTGCAAGTCCAACCTGCTGGCATAGTCGTTTAGGGCATCCATCTTTGCAGAGTAGTCTTTCTGTTATTAGAACATTTAAATTACCAAGTTTTGAACAGTCTGTTAACTCCTTACAGAATTGTGTTTCATGCTTATTAAATAAAAGTCATCAGTTGCCGTTTTCTAATACATCTTTACGATCTACGCATCCTTTGCATTATATTTATGCTGATGTTTGGGGCCCTGCTTCATCTACTTCGTTAAGTGGCTCAAAATATTATTTTGTGTTGGTTGATCATTATTCCAAATATTGTTGGTTTTATCCTCTACAGTTGAAATCCCAAGTGTGTGAAATTTTTAAAAGATTTAAATTGCTTGTTGAGAAACAGTTCTGCAGACCCATTCAAAATTTTTATTCGGATAATGGTGGTGAATTCTTAGCTCTCCGAACATATTTTTCTGACAATGGTATAACTTGGCTCACTACTGCGCCTCATACGCCACAACAAAATGGTACATCTGAACGTCGTCATCGCCAAATTGTTACCATGGGCCGCATATTACTTCACCATGCTTCTCTGCCTCCCGAGTTTTGGGAATTAGCATTTTCCACAGCTGTCTATCTCACCAATCGGCTGCCCACAACTGTTTTGAAGGGCCAATCCCCTTTTGAAGTCCTTTTTAAGCGATCCTTGAAGCTTCGCGTGTTTGGTTGCTTATGTTTTCCTTGGCTTCGCCCCTACACCTCCAACAAGCTCGAGACTCCGTCTCGTAAATGCATCTTTGTTGGTTATTCTCTCACTCAAAATGCTTATAAGTGTCTTTGTTTAGAGGATGGGCGAGTTTATTTCTCGCGCCATGTTCGCTTTACTGAGGATCTATTCCCCTATGCTGCTGTGTGTAACCCTGTCCACCACACCACCCACTCCTCCGATAGCATCCCACCATGCTGCCCGTTGTCTCTCTTGCCTCCAGCACCACCATCAATTCCCAAACCTTCCCCTGTGGCTCCTGCACCTATACCACTACCACCAAATCAACCTCCGGATCCGCCTACTCCTCTCGAATCCCCCCTGCCTTCTCGAGCCCACCCTATGACCACTCGCTCGATGAATCAAATCTTTAGGCCCAAAATCCTTCACACAGCCACCAAACACCCGGTAAATATTCCTACCGAGCCTACTTGTGCTTCACAGGCTCTCAAAGACCCCCTCTGGCGGGCTGCCATGGCCGATGAATTTACAGCTCTTGTTCGGCATGGTACTTGGACTTTAGTTCCACCTTCCTCCAACCAGAATGTCATTGGTTCTAAATGGGTTTTTCGTATCAAACGCAACCCTGATGGGTCCCTTGCCAAGTATAAAGCTCGTCTTGTTGCCAAAGGGTTTCATCAACGTCCAGGTATTGACTACAAGGAGACTTTCAGCCCTGTTGTTAAGCCTGCAACCGTTCGCACAATTCTGTCTCTTGCGGCTATGCATAAGTGGCCTCTTCGTCAACTTGATGTCAGTAATGCTTTTCTTCACGGGCATCTTTCAGAAAATGTCTATATGGTTCAACCTGCTGGCTTCATTGACACTACCTGTCCGACTCATGTGTGCCATCTTCGCAAGTCCATCTATGGCCTTAAACAGGCTCCTCGTGCATGGTATCATGCTCTCAGTGCTACGTTATTATCCTTCGGTTTCACTCAAACTAAGTCGGACACCTCCTTATTTGTTTACTGTCATGCCTCTACACTTCTATATGTCTTGGTCTATGTTGATGACATTATTATCACAGGGAGTGACTTGTCTATGGTTTCTAATGTCATTCGTCATCTCAGTGACAAATTCGCTGTCAAAGATCTTGGCCCTCTGACATATTTTCTCGGAATTGAAGTCATTCGATGCTGTGAAGGTCTCTTCTTATCTCAACAAAAATACATATTAGACCTTCTTCAACGTCATCGCATGGATGGTGCCAAGCCGCTTGCCACTCCCATGGCTGCTAACCCCTCTAATCCATCCTCCTCCACTCCCGTTGAAGCTACTGAGTTTCGTCGTATTATTGGTGCTTTACAATATCTCACTCTCACCCGGCCGGACATAGCATTTCCTGTTAATCGTTTGGCCCAACGAATGTCATCTCCTGATAACGCTCATTGGGTAGCTCTTAAGCGTGTTCTACGGTATCTTAAAGGGACCATGTCTCATGGTTTATTACTGCGCCATACCACCTCCTTTACTCTCCGTGCCTTCTCTGATGCTGATTATGCCGGTGACTCCTTAACTGGTGCTTCCACGTCTGCTTATATTATCTTTCTTGGTGATAATCCAATCTCCTGGAGCTCTCGTCGCCAAAAGGGTGTGTCTCGATCCTCTACAGAATCAGAGTACCGGGCCTTAGCCTGTACTTCAGCGGAAGTTCGTTGGCTTCAGCATCTATTTCAAGAAATTCTATTTCCACTCAAAGATGTTCCTCGCATTCACTGTGACAATGCTGGTGCCATTCGTCTCTCATTTCATCCCGTTCAACATTCTCGCATGAAGCACATTTCAGTCGATCTTCACTTTGTTCGTGACCTGGTTTCTAAAGGATTCCTCAATGTCCATTATGTGAATACTGCTGATCAACTTGCTGATATTCTCACCAAACCCCTTCCCCGCGCTCGCTTTCAATTGATGCGTTCCAAAATTTCCGTTGCTGATGGCACGTCAATTTTGCGGGGGCGTATTAACCCTAGAGAAGATTGCTCTCAATCTTCTCCTAGTTGATAAAAGATTACCTCAAATCTTTCCTTAGTTATAGGATATTCTTTCCAGTAAATCTTGTATATTTTCCTTATTCATTATATCTTGTAATTGTATTTAAAGGAGGATTACTTAGTGAAATAAACAAGTTCTTTACAATCAAATCATTAGTCTTATAAACCAGATCACCTCAAAGCATGTGGTCCAGTATGTGATCGAAGAAAGGAACTGCCTTCCACAAACCCAAAAGGAAAAACTAATGGAAAACGAGATACTGAAACTGATAAAAGATCACCAAACGCGCAAGCTCTCATTTCGAATCCCTGATTTGAAGTCATCGACGAATGAACAACATATTTGAGTTGCTTCTCTGCTGTTTTGGTTAATGCAAAACCTACTCAAGATTGTACTAATTAATGGCCTTTCTTTCTATCTTTCACTAATTAATGACCCTAAGTTACATGAATAGGTCAAAAATGTTCTCCATTAAATGGGTTAACGGGTCTCAAACTCGAGACTTGTTTCAATTTTGGGACACATGGTGCCACTCGATATTTCGATATAGTATTATATATCTTAAACCTTTTCAGAAATGAAAATATGATATATAAAAAAAGATAATTCCATTTATAAAATCTTGTTTCCAGCTTGTTCTATATATGGTATTATCTATTTTTTTCAGATTTTTCATGTTTTAATTGCATCACCTTGCTATCATATATCATCCAATCTTATTAAGTTTTTCAAAAAAAATTAATTTAATAGCTTAAACAGTCTATTACATTGGAAAATATGTGACAACCACTAGGCTAAAGCCTTGTTGTCATATTATTATTATTATTATTATTATTATTAGCTAATTGTATAGGTAATTATTATTCTAACTATGATTTATGTTAGACACTATCGATAGAGTAATTTAAAATTTTTAATTATAATATTCTTTTTGATAATAGAGAAGCTTTTAGAAGTGATAAAAATTTAAGCTAAAAACTAATTATTATGTAGGAAATATTGAAAAATGAAAACTATAATTTGGAAGAAAAAATAATAAAAAATGAATTAGAAAGTCTGTTTTTATTTTGTGGGACTTGGAAGAAAAGATCCATTCCCAAACTCTAATTGGGTTCCCTATGGGCCCAGTCCGAACAAAAGCTTTCGATGGGCTGCTAGATGGATCGAGACTACCAGCACATTACCTGTACAACGGCCCAGATAAAGGGCAAACTGGAATACGACCGCAGCCACGGCAGAACTGCAGAAGGCCGCCGCCATTGCCGGTCAACTCGGACACGAACAGTTGTCCGTGAGAGGTTTTCTAGCTCCCTCCATGTAGATTGCGTACATGCATGAACTCTGTGATCTTATTTTATAATTAATTAGCTTTGTTCTAAGTGGACTTATTACCGGTTAATTTAACGTTGTTTGACTGGTTGAACGAGACAACTATCAGATTAAAAATGAGTTCTTCTTGCCCATTTCATGTATTTGTCCATTCTTTCTTGTTTCTTGGTTTAGTTCATGAAATGAAACCGTCCTGTCAAGTCTCAAGGAACTTGTTCAGAATTCGTAAATTATTCGAGATGTGCATTTTGATTAAGTATATAAAGGTAATCTTGATGATTCTAAAGTGGGCTACGCAACTAAAATTCGAATTTCATGTTTCTCATATTTTCAAGTCACTCCACTCAGATTAAAGTCTTGGTTTTCACCTCAAAGTCGGCTTATTCAGTTTGTATGTAAATCTTGAAGGACAGACCTTTCTCTTAGGTTAAAGTTAGGATGCAGGTGTGAAAAGTGAAACCATGCAATGAAGGTAGTAATCGAGTTTTGGTTTAGGATATTAAACCAAAGAACAACCCATTGCGGAGCCACTAATCTATATTACCCGGGGCTGGCCGGATTAAGTAGGATTAGAGGCTACGACATTTAAAGGGTCGGACAAAAAATAAAATTTCTGAAAATTAACATTAAATATTTTTTTCTTCGAAATTGTGCATGGTACTAGAGTCCACCTCGTCCCAAGGGCGGCTGCCCTGCTTACCGGGAATATAACACATGAAATTTGATATATTTTTTTCATTAAACGGATCGACTATACTATTGATCAGCTGCACCCACATGCCAGTATCACTACCTTTGCCTTACTATCAGGGGCAACTGCAGACACTTGCATGCTCAAGGGTGTCTCTTCATGTGTATTTCTCTATAGTTATTGATGAATTTTGGTGCTTGTTGTTTGTATCCTGTGAAAGTGCAGTGTCGGTTTGCTGCATTCTTTCTAACCACATGGTTTTTTAAGAGCTAACGAAGGTGTGTACTTTTGCAAATAACTTGGTTGGTTACTTGACTATAAACTTGTTAAAGGAAAGAACTGTCAATTGTCTCTTTTCGCCTTTGATGTCTCATATTTAACTTTCACAAATTTGCACATTTTGTATTAATAATAAACATTATATTGAGCGTTGTGCGTAAACAGACCGCTGCTGCACAGGTTTGGACCCTCACTCTCTTTAAAAAGTTTATTCAATGTCTGCCCTAAAGCTAAAGTTTTTTTCTCTGTTGTTCTTCTGCATGATGTGATGTGATTCTGTATTTCTGCATATTTTCATTGCTCCAAATTGCTTATCTTTATAGCATAAGACATCCCTTTTCAGTCCACCACCATTGGATCTGCGTTTATGTCATTTCCCCAAAGCAGATTGCGCACTGCGGATTTCTTGTGGATTTCTTCTGCTCCCCGGTTTCGAAAAGCTTAAATTATCCTCCTATACCGTGTCCCTTGCACAAATTTCATGACTATAGATCATGAATTCGAGTAAAAACCGGAGAAAATAGAAAAAGTTTTGTGTTCATGGGACCAAATATAAACACTTTTAAGAAACCAAATCTTGAACATTTAAGAAACCATTGGAGATGGCGACACACGTCACCTTATCAGGGCTACAGGATGTTACCCTTAAGGTTAACATCAAAGTAGCACAGTGTGGGTATGGTTCAAGTAAGAATTTTCCTACAAATGGTGTCATCAAATCTTAGTAGTCTTGTAAACAAAGGTACGTCAAGTAACAGTACTAATTCGTTTAACTTCCAATCTTGTCTTTTTTTTACTTCATCTCTCTAATTCACTATAAAGTTTACAAACTTTTCTCCCTTCAACATTCACATCTCTACATCAACAAACAATTAAGCTCATAAGACATTATGCAATTTGAAGGTAAACCCTTTATTTTTGATGCATCAATCTTGCAAAAACAATCCCACATACCACCACAATTTGTATGGCCCGATCATGAAAAACCATGTTCGGAGCCCCCTCCCATACTTGACGTGCCGCCCATAGATTTGCGAGGATTTCTGTCTGGTGATCAAGAGGCTGTATCTAATGCTGCTAGACTAGTAGATCAAGCCTGCAGAAAGCATGGCTTCTTTCTTGTCATTAACCATGGCATTGATTTGAAGCTCGTAGAAGAAGCTCACGAGGGCATAGATTTCTTTTTTGGAAAACCTCTAGAGGATAAACAAAAATCTTTAAGAAAACCAGGTGACCATTGTGGGTATGCTAGTAGCTTCACCAACAGATTCTCATCCAAACTTCCATGGAAAGAGACGCTTTCTTTTCGTTATAGTGCAGATTCACATCTCTCTAACATGGTTCAAAGCTATTTCTTGAACTTAATGGGTGAAGATTACAGGACATTCGGGTACTTATCCAACAATTATAAAAAATACTACATATATAATAACTACCGTAATTTGTTTCTTTTTGCGCGAATCACACACACACATATATGCATATTGATGCATGTTTGATTCTTGTTTCTCAGGAGGGTGAGCCAGAAATATTGTGAAACCATGAGTAATCTTTCTCTAAATGTTATGGAGCTTCTTGGAATGAGCCTTGGAATTGGGCCAACTTATTTTCGAGAATTCTTTGAAGGAAACGATTCGATAATGAGGATGAACTATTATCCTCCTTGTCAACAACCTGATCTTGCACTCGGGACAGGGCCTCATTGCGATCCTACTTCTCTCACAATTCTTCATCAGGATGAAGTTGGTGGACTTGAAGTGTTTGTTGATGAAAAATGGCATTCCATACCTCCAAATCCACAAGCTTTTGTCGTCAACATTGGAGACACATTCATGGTAAGTTTAAAATTTTCATTTAAATAAATGTTAGTTTAGTTATCCTGAAGGAATCCATGTTGAAAATATAAGAGGCGGCTCGATGTAATAAATTTAATAATAGATCAGTGAGTATATTTTTTCAATTACTTATTATATCGAAATTTTTTATATCTTCGATTTTGATCAAACTTTTCTTAAAGAATTTGATGCAGCTAAATATGAGGTACATTTTCATGCTTTCTTTTTTTTTTTTTAAATGTATTAAACTAATGAATAAAATCTTGCAGGCACTATCAAATGGTATCTACAAGAGCTGCTTGCACAGAGCTGTGGTAAACAGTAAAAAACCAAGAAAATCTCTCGCATTCTTCCTCTGCCCAAGAATGAACAAAATCGTAAGCCCTCCAAAACAACTGGTGGATGAAGAAAACCTAAGAAGTTATCCAGATTTCACATGGCAGCTTCTGCTGGAATTTACGCAGAAATATTACCGAGCTGACATGAAAACCCTCCAAGCTTTTGTGAAATGGTTAACTACAGAACAGTAGAGGGAAACAGAGGGTCAGTCTTAAGAAGGCAAAGTTTGTTTGATGGCGTGTACTCTTGGAGATGACATCAAATGTCACGTTTCGACATCAAAATTGCTATATGCCATGTTGAAAATGCCATATGACACTTGATGACACCTCTAATTGGTACCGTAGTTAAGGGCGGCCTCTTTTCTAGAGAGATGAATACTAGTTAGTCACTATTTATTTGTGCAATAAGCGATTTGTGCATAGTTTGTATGTTGAGATATTGAACAATTTTGTTCATAAAAAATATCATCTTCACATGTCTTGCTGCATCTACGACTTCACATAAAACATTATTTTTTGTTGTTTCTCTACTTACATGTAATTATTAGGTGTGATCAGTACTGTGTAGGGGTGCTTATCGGGTCGGGTTAATCCGGACCCAGCCCGAAACCAAACCGGTTAGGCCGGTTCGAAACCGGGATTTTTTTCTTAATAAAAAATAAAATCAAGGTAACGAACCGGACCGGACCAGATTGACCGGAACCGGTTGAAACCGGTTCCGTGTTTAACGGATTCGAAATCGGTCGGTTCTGGACCGATCCGATCTATTAAGCACCCCTAATACTGTGTATATGTTATATGATATTATTGTAAAATAAATATAGATCAATTTTAAAATCTGATTTCATCTAAATGATCAACCAACACCTCATTATTTATTCACATAACAAATCACATCTTATATAAAAATGTTCTGTTACTATTTAGCTGAATTTATTTAAAATTTCAATCACAATGCATTTCACGAGAGAGATTTTGTCTTACCTACCTCATGGGGTGGTTGGATCTACCCCATGAGGTAGTGCCCCATGGGGTGCTTGTAATAGCTTACAATGTTAAATGTAACTCATATTTTATAGGGAATTCTATCCTCTAGACCGGGAGTAATGAGAGTATTACTCTCTATATATTATTTTTGGTGTAGATATAATCATTAGATGATATAAATATTACGTGAGATCCATCACATTTAATGGTTCGATGCTTTCAATTATTATATGGTACTTACTAATTTCAGTATTTTAAAAATATAAAAATGCCAACAAGGCAACATATTATGAACTTTGTTTTCTTGTTATTTGTTAGCTATATAAGTGATGTTTATCTAATCCCACCAACCAAAAAAACAAAATAAATAATATAATATAGTTCAATTTTTAAGATGGGGACTCAAACAAAAAATAAGACATGACACAACGACTGTCTACATATGACCCTACATCACCTAGATTCGCATAGTGGAACACTAGTTTTTATATGATTATTACACTCAAAATCTTGAAAAGTACTTCCCTCAAAAAACAAATCTCGAAAAAGATAATGTGTTTTAGCTAAATAAAGACTTAGTTATTATTGTTGCTAAAAATAAGTTGCGATCTTCATGTCCCTCTGTCCAACAAATTTAAGAATCCTCGTGTGCACCAAACTTTAACGACGTGTCAATATTATAAAGCATGCAAGTGCGTTCAGTATTTAGAAGTAGTTGTATACTTATACTTAAATTAAACTTAAATAAATTAAATACATCAACTAAAGAAAAAGTGAAATATTATTACCACAAAAATTATTGTTGATGTCAGAATAATTTTCATGAATTTAATATGAAAATTGTTCTTACAATAACATTAATTGTTCTATCTATTTTATAACACAATAAGAATTTAGGTGAATGATAAATATATTTTGATAAATGTATATTTATTTTTTATAAAGATTTTGTAACAAAGAGTTGCATGATAAAGTATATTAAATCTTAATTAGTCCTAATTAACTCATATAATGATATTTAATGTTGGGATTTTTGCGAAGATTCCAATGTGAACATGCAAACAAGATGCCAATCAAATGAATTTTCAAGTTCCAGTTGAATCATAATAAAACAAGAAATAGCTTTGTCACTTTTATCGAGAAATAATTGTGAATATTAATACGTTTTATAATTTATTGCCTCAATATTTTCGATTTTTTTTTTTTGGAGATTGTTTTATTTTTATTTTAGAGAGGTGGTGGCTAAATATTTTTTTAAATGCTGTGAGATTAGAACTTGAGTCTTCACAAAATGGAAATAAATTCTTATCAACTGAGTTAGACCATGAGCTCTTGAGGAGTTGGTCTATTGACAGCATTTTCGCCCATTAGTATGTGGAGCATATATTGATACTCATGACCATTCTTCACCTAGCAACCGAGTAAAGACAAATACAATTTAAATAAAAAAATTCCAGATGTTACATCAAAATTTAAAAATTGTAAATTTCATGCAATATTTAATTTTGATGAAATTTGTTTATTATTTTCTCAGAATATGATTCAAGTGAAATGGAGGGTAATTAATATTAATCAATTTAATATTATTAAATAAGGCTAAATTGTGATTTCTTGCAATTATTATGTTGTCATCATACCATGAAGCAAAATTGAGCTGTTGGTCTGTTGGAATAGACGGGAAATGTGCTCTTCTATAGACACACTCATTTATATAAACAATGGCATCCCAATCAAACCATGATAAATTTGACAGATTAGTCATGATAATTTTTTTTGCTTCTTCAATTAAAAATGGGTTTATACATGAGGTCCTGTAGAAGCATTTACAAGAGTAGGCATAACAAATCCGAACTGTAAAACACTTTGACATTGTGCGTACTCATTGGGGGTAGTGAGGACTATGGATGAGCAAGATTTCGGTTTAATCGAATTAACCGATCGAACTAATTTTTTCGAAAATTCGGTTCGACTAATTCGATTTTGGTTTTTAAAAAAATCAGTTAATTCGGTGCGGTTTCGTTTTCATTTTAAAATAATATTGGTTAACCGAATTTTAATATATTGTTTAAAAAATAATTTTTATTAATTTTTAGAAAAAATAATTAATCTTATTCTTTTATTTTTTTATTTTTGAAATTAAATTTTTTACAAAAATTCGGTATGTTTGGTTATCGTAAAAAAAAATCAATTAATTTGAATTTTGAAAATTGTGTTCTATCGGTGACTGATAGACCTAATCCCTAGTGAGATGTTTCAAAATTCTTTCTTACTCCAGGAGAAGAAGGGCCGCTTTTCTTGTAACGAATCTATTCCATTGAATTAGTTTGTCCGGGGCAATAAATAGTCTTAAATGATATTTTCAATAAAAAATTAAAAATATAGTAGAAAAGTTGGAGAGCTTGTCAATAAAATAATTAACATAAAAATCAATTATTTTAAATTAGGATTTTTCTGTAAATAATAAAATGTACTTGGAAATTCTGAAAAATATTTATATTTAAAGAGTGAATTTGTGTAATTCTATCCCATGTGTGTGTATATGCGCTCCCGACTTTGTCGGGATGGGTAAGAACGCATAGCCACTTTGGGTAGGTAGACTCGAATTCGAGTCGCGCGCTTGGCGCAAAATTCATTTAGCCTCTTCTCCCACTCAAAAAAGAAATGTAAAAATTATTTTCCCTTTTTTGTTAGATAGTAATATCATTTCATATTTTTAACTAATAAGTATGTTTATTGAAAATGTGACATAAGAAGCATTATCAATGCCATCAGATTGTACATTCATCTGGCTGGGCTGGGCTGGGCTGGGCTGGGCTGCTAATGGATTCCTTATTGGGCCACTAAAAATTGGGTTTTTAAACTTGGGCTTTCGTTTGATTTAGCTCTACCATTTGTTTTAAAATATAAATTACTACTGTATTAGTATTATCCATTTTTTTTTTAGAGTTGAAATGGCTAAATATTTTTTCGCGTGCGCTCGAATCTCCCAAATAAAGAAGTGTGTGTTATATAACACACTACTGTGTGTTATGTTTCTAATATTATCAGTACATTTATTCAATTTCAACTCTTCCAACTCACATGGAATTCAAACCACAATTTCCTTTCAAACTCGACGTTCGGAAATCACCCTAATTTGCAACAGGATACTGAGGCTGCAGCATTCGATTATAAGGGTGAATTTGTTTGACCCAAGGAATGGAGTTGGAGAAGATAGAGGCGGAGAGTGGAAGATAGCGGCGGAGAGAGTGGCTGGCATGCGCTACGGCGACCTGGGGGTTCCCATGGCTTCGTGTTTGAGTAGAATTTCAGTGAGAAAGTGTACATGGCCCAAGAAAGATGAATCCAGGGAGATTGAGGTTATCGGACCCTAGTATTCCTCTGCCATGGAATAAACAAAAGCCTGACTGTGAATTTCATATGTTTCCACTTTCATGAAATTTAGTTTGGATCGTAGGTCGTGTCTTTTTATATGATCAGGACTTTGTTTAATTTAAAAGATGATTGAATCAGCGATTAAAAATCATCTAGTGGCATATATTTTCTTGGGAAATGATATATACCTAATCTACATTGGGTCAGTTTGGTGCATATGATTTGCCAAAGGATATACTTAATCTATACTCATCCTGTCACTTTTTCTCAGCATGCACTTAACTCTTTCGGTTCATTAATAAACATAGTTTTTTTTAATAGGAGGGGGTTAAATATTTTTCCACATTACGAGACTCGAACCCAAGTCTCTGCTAAAGGGGTATGAGCTTTTTCCAAACGGACTAGGCCGAAGCTCATTATTAAACATTGTTTTCATTACATTACAGAACACACATACACCATGTGATTATTCATCTACCAATGTAGATTAGAATAAAATGACAAAAAAAATACCTTGGAAACCTTACCTTATATGGAATGGTGGCTTAGGAATCACCATGTAAGTTGCTAATTTAGCTCCATGGAATGAGCAAATTGAGTACCCGAAGAAATGATTACAACTAAGGGAAGACGGAAGTTAATTTGAAAATGGGAAATCTAAGAACCGACAAGAAGGAATAGTAATACCACTCTTGGGTGTGTACAATTGCTTATTCAAAATAATTTTATGTTGTTTTTTATTAAAGTTATAAAAAGTTGCTTTTAAGCAACTACATTGTGTGTGCTATTAAAAAAAGAGCTCAATAAAATTTAAATTATTACAAAATTACCAATATACGAGTAAAAACAGTAAAAAAAACATCTCATAACCTGCTTCTTTGATTCTGTTTTTATCGGCTAACAATATCAGAAGCACTGAAATAAAACACTCAAATCTATTTTTTTTTATCTACAAACATATAAACAATTTTGAACTCTTTAATTTTCTGTAAGAAGCTAACCATCGAGCAAATTCTTGCATGGAGCACACAAAAATATTCACTTTCACTTTCTTTTATCTCTTCACTATATATCTCCCATCCATCAATCATACAAAGCAAGCAATACCATATGGATTATTAATTAATAGTGCATTTGAAGCAATCACCAGAGTTAAGCAATTGGAAAAGAGCAAATAAAATCTTTGACATCGTCGTAAAGAGCTTGAGCAAATTTGGGATCGAACACCTCCACACCATGGTGGCCTCCATCAATCCACTGGCATACCACGCGCACCCCACGCGACTCCAGCATCTTCGCAAATTCCATCTGTTTATCGATCAACGGGTCTCCTCCATACCCTCTCACCACACTCACCGGCAACCGTCCGATATTCCCGTCGCGGGACCCTTTCGCCTCCGGATCACAGTACTCATGCCCTCGATCTGAATTCTCCGGCAATGCCAGTTCCCATAAGAGATCCGATGCTCGCAGGGGAATGACGTGATTGTCCATGAATTTGAGCTCTGATTCAGTCCTTAGCACCCCACCGAAGAAGGGCTGATTCATTATCAGACCCGAGATTTTGATTGGCTGTAGATCCAGGTCCAGTGAGCGGAGACATGCGTGATACACCATGTTTCCCCCTGCGCTGCTGCCCATCAGGAAAACCCGAGAAAAATCTGCGTACTCCTTCAGCCAAGGGTCGCAAGGATTGGCTTCATGATATGCTGATGCTTGGTTTTTAACCCAAGTGATGGATTCAATAGCGTCGTCGTACGCCGCGGGGAGGCGGTGTTCCGGAGCGAGACGGTACTCAACTGAGGCGATCAGCGCAGGGATCTGAGCCGCCATTTTAGTGCAAGAATCATGGAAAATGGTGGTTGTGGCGCTGAAAAACACAAACCCGCCGCCATGGTAGTAGATAATGATAGGTATTTTGGATGTTGAAGAAAGGTTTGAGGGACGAAAGAGTCTAATGGAGGTGTTGTTTGTTGGATTGAGAGGTATATCTTTGAAGAGGGTGGAGTCTGGAGATGGAGGGACGGTGGGGACTGGATTGAGCCTGGTGAGTGAACCGTCAGGATTTCGGACGATATTGAGGAATTTGTACGCGTCTTCCGTGGATCGGATGGTTGAAATTAGAGGTTGCTCGGTGGACATTGTTGTTTATTTGAACGGAAGGGGACGAAGAGAAGTTGGAGAAAATATTTGTCTACTTTGTTGACTGACGAGACAAAGAGGTAAATATAAATATAATAATTTGGCCCCTACGGAGATCTAATGGGCAAATCTCAGTGCACAAAACTCTCGACATATGCTGAGCTCAGGAAAGGATTTGGCCATTTTGAGCTTAATATATACAGTTTTTTCTTACAAAGTAAAAACTTTTTTCGCAACTCGATCACATGAATTAAGATTACATGACAGCAACTTTAACTATTCCTTCCAGCTCACCCTTAACCTCCACTTGGATCTATCTAAGTTATTTTCTCTAAAGAAATTTAAAAAAAATTGATATTTTGGTGAACATACTTAAATTGATATAAATAAATAAAAAAGATTAGCTACTCTCAACAGTTCCCTCGACAATATATCATAACTTTTCTCAGTATACTTAAATTTGTGGAAGTTATCTACTTTAGCAGCTATGCCTTAACATTGACAAAAAAAAATAGAGGAACTGGAATGGTGTTGTCTCGGGCCCTTATTCAATGCAGCTAAGTGTTAAAATATCAACGCCGCGACAAGTTAGCAATTAATAGATAGGTGAAACTTAAACATTGCGTTGTGGGCTATACGTAGGGTTTTTTATTAAAATAATCGGAAAAAAAAATAATTTAACAAAATATCCGAATTTTAAATTCGTTTTTAAAATGACTCAAAACGCCATCTCAGATGGCGCCTTCATATAAAGGTGCCATCTGAGATGGCGGCTTCTGTATCTGATAAAAAAAATAATTGAAGGCGCCATCGGAGATGGCGCCTTCATATAAAAAAATCGATGGCGCCTTCTCGGGTATAAATACCCCGGCCGAGCCCTTCATTTTTCATACCGAAGTGAAAATCACATATCATCATAGTTTCTTATCTTATTTTTATCGTTAAAATTGTTCAATCTCCAATCTCAATTAACCACTCTCGAAGTATTTTTCAGGTAAAAATGTTGTTATATTATTGATTTTATCATATTGATTTTATAAATTTATTAATTATTTGTAATATTTTATAAATTTTTCAGATATGTCGATTCAAATATTATTATATTGTGGAGGTAATATATTACAGGATTTGGATACCATTAGATATGATCGTGGTCCAATAAGAGTTACCACAATATCTCGCACAATTAATTTTATGCAGTTGTTGATCGAAATATATAATATCACGGGCATCGATGGCAACCAGTTTCTTCTGAAAATACATGTAAGACAAATGTTTAGAGATTTTGCCGGGGTACGACAGACAATTTTGCCAATCGATAATGATTATAATTTAGCATGGCTATTGAATTCGGAACAAGGTCTTAGTTTCTTGGAACTTTACATAGAAACGGAACAAAGAAACTATGATTATATTCCAGAAAATGTAGATTGTTTGCCTGTAGTTGCAGAACGACCGACTGTCTCCGGTAGACACCACGATGACGATCCAAAAGATGCTGATGTTATTGCTCCTGAGCCACTAGCAGACAGTTTCGCTGAATTGGGAAATGATATTCAGTCAGAACCAGATGATATTCCGTCCGAGGATGATGCTGATGACGATGAGGTTGACATTTGTGTCATGTCAGAAACAATTGCAGATGAAGATGAAGGGATCCCAATCACCCAGGAAGTGTCAGTTAATGTACCGGAGACAACCACGACAACTAGTCATGTCCTTTATCCAACAATTCCATTCTTCTCAATGACACATCCTGAAGTATTTGCAGACTCAGTAGACATTCCAACAGGTAAATGGGGTAGTTATTACGATTACTCCAAAGGGGATATGCATGTAGATATGGTCTTCAAAAATAAAGCACATCTGCAGGCAGCTGTAAAGGATTACTCTGTACGTGTTGCAAAACGAGAGTACCGCGTTGTGAAAAGTACAAAAACATTGTGGAAAGTTGTGTGCAAACACAGTACAGAAGATGCACCTTGTAGATGGTACCTGCGCGCCTCGTTGAAGAAGAAAGTTGGATTATTCAAAATAAACAAATATGGAGGTTCTCACACATGCCTTTTGAGTGAGCTGTCTATCGATCATGCAAATTTGGACAAAAACATGATTGCTAGCTTGTTAGTGGGAATTGTTCGGCGTGATCCAGCTTTCGAGATAAAGTATGTAATTCAAACAGTCAAAGACAAATATGGATTTGAGATCTCTTATGCAAAAGGATGGTTTAGTTTGCGACGTGCTGTTGAGAATGTGTATGGGACATGGGAGAGCTCCGTTCATAAACTGCCTTACTATACGGGAGCTTTGCAAAAATGGAATCCCGGCACCGTCATTGAGTGGGTTCACCTTGACAATGCCAGACCAAGAGAGACATTGAATTACGTGTTCTGGGCCTTCCGACCATGTGTAGAAGGATTTCAACATTGCCGCCGGGTAATAAGCGTGGATGGAACACATCTGTATACGAAATATCAACATAAGATGTTGATTGCCGTGACAATGGACGCTAATAATCAAGTGTTACCTTTGGCATTTGCAATTGTTGACGAAGAAAAGTTTCTGTCATGGAGATGGTTTTTGGAGATGATAAGCCAGCATATTGTGAGAAGATCTGAGGGTGGTGCATGTTTGATTTCTGACCGTCATCCGGGCCTCATTGCAGCAGCCGATTGTATTCCTGACTTCAAATCACCGCGTGGAGTACATCGATTTTGTTTGAGACATGTTTGCTCAAACTTTAATAGTCGCTTCAAATCCGTTCATTTGAAAGACTTATGTTGGAGAGCGGGATCAGAAAATCAACTCAGAAAATTTGATCGCACAATGGAAGAGATAAAACTTATAGAGCCAAGGGCTTTTGATTACTTGAGTCGTATCGATAAGTGTCAATGGTCTCTTGCTCATGACGGAGGCTAGCATTGTGGTATCATGACCACAAATATGTCAGAATGCATAAATGGAGTTTTGAAAGGTGCTCGTCGGCTTCCAATCACCGCAATTGTGCAATTAACTTGTGATCGTTGTGTACTATATTTTGTCGAACGGATTAAGAAGATGGAGCGAATGATTGAAAATAATCAAGAATGGCCAGATTCTGTGTTGGAAAGATATGGTCGTGCCGACTATCATTCCATCCATCATGATGTCCAGATGTTCGATCGTAGACACCTTACAGCTTCTGTTATCACAAGAGTACGACCAGGACGTGGGGGTAACACCCATGTTGTGCATCTAAAATCAGGAGAATGTTCTTGTGGAAAATGGAAAGAGTTCGGAATACCTTGCTCACATGTGATCCAAGTTTGTCGAAAGTATGGCCTAAATGCAAAAACATTTGTCAAGGCATATTACAATATGAATGAATATTGGAGCACATATCAATGGCGGTTCGAACCAATATGGGGGGAGGAGTATTGGGACACCCCATCTTTTGAGTTGTACCATAACTCCACTCTGCGAAAAACCAGAAGAGTGGGTCGAGATCGAACAACGCGCATTCAGAATGAGATGGACTGGCAGAAGCCCGTGCAAGACGACAAATGGCTTCATCTTCTCGAAATCAATAAATAATTTTATGTGTAATTTATTGTAAGTTTATTTTGTAAATGATTTTACGTTATTGTGAAAATTGGTTGTTTGTCTATCACACTATTTTAGTATATGTTTAATTGCTCACAAAACAACATTGTTCAATATGTCAAAAAAATATCAAATATCAAATATTTACAAAAGAAAGACAACAAATATCATCCACGACCACGACCACGACCACGAGGCCTCGTTTGTAAATGACCTCCGGTACCACAAGGAGGAGGAATGATCTCTCTTCGAACTCTCTGCCTCCTATCTGCTTGGTCATTCCTCTGTTGTGCCACAGGTACATCAGTAGGTGGTCGATATGGTGTGAGCTGTGAAAATGCAACAGGTGATACATCAAAATCGAGGCCCGCAGATGTGGTATATGATTGTGCAAATTCATATCCCACATCTGTACCCTGCTGTGTGTACATCGGAGCATACGGAGTGAATGGTGAAGGATCATACATCTGTGGCTGCGGGACATAATAACCAGTAAAAGATGTAGATGGACCTGCCCCATCTGCCGGTATAGGTGTATACGTAGATGGACCTGCCTCATCTATCGAGAAAGGTGTATACATAGAAGGCCCTGCGATATCAGTCTGGACCGACTGTACTGGTTCTTCATCAGGCTCGTGAACTTCTTCGTCTGGTGGGAAGTTTCTGTCTCGTCGTTCACGAGCCACTTGCATCACATCCTGCGCTATTGCCCTATGATGATCTCTCATCGACTCCATATACGTGCTAACAGATTCTCCCTCAGCAGGATAGCGGTCGCAACTAACACTTAACTGTTGCATCTGATCAAGCTGAAAAGTGAATAACAATAATTACATGTTCAATCTATAAATCCATATGACATTCTACAAAACAAAGTTTGAATATATTTACTTACCACATGATGCCACGCTGGGCCGTCACCATGTTGGTATCCGGTCTGTACAAATTGCCTTTGATGGCCAATATATCTGCGGGTGACTCGGTCATACCACTCACTATATCCAACCACTACTGCACAATATAGTGGTCTGTCCACACATAAATCACCTGCCATCTCCCATTTCTGTACGTATCCAATATGATGTGCACTCCAATCCTTGTTCATACTTCCTCTTCGATCAACAGAATGCAATTTATCATCCCTTGATTGTGGATCTGTGGGGATGTCTTGGAGCATTCCAAATTGACGAAGAACCCTATCAGGACGGTGCATCTCAACAATTTCATAACAAATTAATGGGCCGGCATATGTCCATAACTGGTGGCTCAGATGCTCAGTACACTCATCAGGGTATGGCTGCCAATTAAACTACAAATACAAAATTGGATTAAAATAATATAAACAACATTATTAACTTTCATAACAAACACAACTAATATACTGCTTACTTGAGTTGATGGCTACTCATCAAGAATGTCCCTAATGATACGTACAGAATGCCTCCCTGTTTCCGTGAACCTTAAATGGCATGTCCACCTGAAAAAAACACAATTACAAAATCTATAAATATATTTAAACATATAAAATAGCACAAAACATAAAAACATTATTACCTTGCACCATATGGGGCAGCATGTAAGATATTCTCCTCATTGATAATTATTGGGCCAGTGTCGAATCTAGCATCACCCAGTTGAGGAGTTAAACCAGGTAATCTTGACCATGCCCAAATCTAAAATATTATCAGGAATAATATCAGTTATTATGACGACAATAATATTTCAAACATTTGAAAAGTGTTAATGTAAAGTTTACCTGTACGACCTGTAATGCACCACCGATCACTTTTTTCCCTCTCATCGAGGAAGTGCATAACTCATGGTACAAATATGCCAATACGGCACTCCCCCAACTATAATTACCAACTAAATGAATATTCTCTATCATATGTAAATATAATAACTTTACAGTATTGCCGGACGAATCAGGAAACAAAATTCCACCAAACATCAATAACACACAGCCCCGAGTATAACGGACTACATCTTCTTCCGTACTGTGCTCAGTAAGAGCATTATTCACCAAATGATTGTTTATTGCAGATAAAAATAACTTTGCACCTTTAAAGTGTGCAGTATCCGGTATAAATCCCAAAAGCATATGGCAATATGCTTGCCAGTCAGGTATACTCCTATCATAATCAATACCGGATACTACGTTACCATCTACTGGCAATGCCCATATAACTGCAATGTCTTGCAGTGTGATGGTCGCCTCTCCGGATATAAGATGAAAAGTATGTGTTTCACGGCGCCATCTCTCAGCTAAAGCCGTGATGAGGTGAAAGTCAAGTGTAATTCTACCAGACCTATAAACACCATAAAAACCAAAACTGTCCAACAAACTCGCAACACGAGTATCGAGGGGGCAAAGATCCCAAAAATACTTATCAGGGTTTCTGCCTCGAAGTGTAGAATAAATATCACCTGCCCAAACAGCTTCAGATCGATGACCTGACTGCAATGTTAGCAGATGACTGTCAATCGGTCCTGGTCCTCTTTGTAAATCCATCCTGGAATATTACACAATAAATATCAATATAACAAAATATCAACATGGCAACCACCACCCGCCCCTACCGGTGACAACAAGGCCGCCTGGGCCGGAGCGCCGCCGACGCCGTGCCGCCGTCGACGCTCAGCCGTGCCGGAGTACAAAATTCCGGCAAAAACTAAAAATTTGTAAATCATCCGACGGTTTGCCATTATCTCGAAACTATAACTAATTTTTCAATAAAAACTACCAAACAACAAAATTTAAAAACAACCAACAACATATTTCAAATTTTACAACTTTCAAAAATTTCGATTCAAACTTGTAATGTTACCTGAAATTCAAAAATGTTGAACAAGCAAGCTCCAGAAATGATAAATCACGATGATTTTTTAATTTTGCACAAGAATATGCAAAGATCTGAGATGAGAATGAGAAGAATTTCAGAAAAGCTGATGAGAAGTGAGGAAGAAGAAGAGGGTCGGCGATTTATTTTTATACTGAAGGCGCCATCTTGGATGGCGCCTTCATAAAAAAATTATTTTTTTATCTGAAGGCGCCATCTTGGATGGCGCCTTCAATTATTTTTTTTCAGATAAACAAAGCCGCCATCTCAGATGGCGCCTTTACTTGAAGGCGCCATCTGAGATGGCGTTTTGGGTCATTTTAAAAATGATTTTAAAATTCGGATATTTTGTTAAGTTTTTTTTTTTCGATTAATTTGTTAAAAAACCCGCTATACGTACCTCATACACTGTTATTTGGGGAAAATTATATCCGGGAGTTTGAGTTATTGGACGAATTAAATTTTATGGGTCCGTTCTGCTCGTATGATAAGGAAAGGATAGATTAGTCATATAGCAATATCCTTTGTTCTGCTCACTGATGGAAAAGCCCAAAAAACTGAAAAAGCCCGTGATTAAATTTGAAATCACGGGAGGAAGCATCCCTTCAATCTGTTGTGATGTCTACTCCATTATTATACGGTAGCATAGATTAGAAAACATTTTTACGCATTTGCCCTTTCTTCTTCCTTCTTATCAGTGTAACCCTGCTAATTTGAAGTTCAGTTCTCAGAAGTTGCAGCCGGCTCCATTGCGAACCTATGTGTATAGCTTCAGAGTGGATACGAGGTTGAAGATAAAAATCGAGGTCAAGCAGACGATTCGCTTGTAAAAGAGAAAGCCCCAAGTGAATCTAAGTGTGAAGGTGGAAGTGAATATACCTGGCCTGGATTCCATTAGCGGTGAGCAATTCATCAATGTTTTTTAGATTTCGTTTTTCGTATTTCAAGGAGTTGTTTGTGGTTCTGAAGGGACATAATCCTTGATGCAAAGATATATGTTGTTCCAAACGGTATCTTCAAATTTTTCCATCCATTTTGAGTTGTCAAATCGAAATGAAGAGAACCATTGAAATTTTTACTGGTCATTAAACGAACTTTTATAGGTAAACGTGTGGTTTACCCTTCATTCAGTCTCTTTAAAATAAGTTCATGAATTGTAGTTTTAAGAATCTTTGCAAACCAAGAAGATTGTGAATTTTGATGTTGAAGAACATAGCATTACATTATACATAATCTATCGTCTCATTTTTAGATTAGAGCTTTAGAATACTTCTCTTAGCTGACGGCACTATCGTCGCAAAGTTACACTACCCCCATCCCTTTTTCCTCTCGTTTCTAATTATTTACATCCTCTAATCTTGATACCGAGGTAAAGTCAATGAAGATCTACAACTATTGTCTCCATTTTTTCAATTAATTGTGTTAGATGGTTGATTGATTATTCTCTTTTTCCTTTATGTTGAGGAATGGATTGAAATGCCATTTCATTGATTTTAGTCCGAAACCACACAATAATTAGTTGTGTGTTGAATTAGTAGAACCCCAAAATAATTTAGATAAATATTGTGAAATAGTAAATTATCTTGTTTACATGCCCTCTTTTCAAGTGCTGAAAAATGTTGTTGATGATATGTTATATATTGTTGCTCTGTTTGGACTTCATGTATTGACATGTTTTCAAGGAAGTAAAGCATTTCTTTTGTTCTTTAGAAGGCAAAAGCATTCACCGTTGAATACAAGGAGAGGGAGTTTTGAAAGAAACCCAAAGGAGGAAACATTTCCATCTCATTATCATATTGTGTGTTTTGAAGCCCCAAAATTAGTTTTCTTTGGTAAATAAAAGATAAAGAGGAAATGATCCTAAAATTTTAAATTTATCATAGCGGACATTCAAAAGCAGAATGTTGACTTGTGTTTGTGTCTTTATTTCAGTTCTTATTAGCAATAGAAAAAGAAGAGGAAATTGACTGCTCATTGCTGATTGTGTCTTTATTTAAGTTCTTACATCGTGGCAGGTTCTCAATTAATCGAAGTAAGTGCTATGCAGTGTGTTGTGAATCTGAGGATGTGCCAAAATGCATTTGGAAGATTATGTTATTTGGTAAAGCATGTGGGTGGGGTTTTAGATGGCTTCTCAACGCTGGGTGATGCTACACAAAATTAGGACGCATTTTACATGTTTAGCTATTAGTTTTCAGAGAATATTGGCTTTGTTGTTTACATTATTAGTAACCTAAATCGGTAACAAATTTTTGGAAAATTAATTTTGGTACTAATTTTACTTTGTATTAATTCACAAGGTATTTTGGTAATTATAACATATTCTATAAAATTAATACAACAATTTTAAAGTTAGCGCTGATGCGTTTTGTGTTTTGAAGGCATAACATTGACAAACAGTAACAAACCCCATACATTTTGATTAATAATAATTAATTATGATATTTTAAAATTAATTTGATTAATTTAAATTTAATTGAAGTAAAATAATAAAAATAAGTGCAAAACCTATTAGAGGGTATTTTTGTCATTTTACTAATAAATTAATCTATACCACCTAATTATCAAGTACACCAAACACAATATTAATTATCATACTTTATTAATCATACGAACCAGACGCAATATAATTTATCCATTAGTTTACTTATCAACTCATTATCCACATTTTAATCTATCCATAACTTATCTTATCCTCGAACCAAGCACACCCTAATGTAATCTATATCGTCCGATGGTTGTATGTATACGAGGAGATAGAATTTCCTGTTATTTGGAGGACTCTAAATGTGAAGGACGGGTCCTACACGAGCATTCACGATTGAAGCGCGAGAGGGAAATAAATGCAGTCACCTCCTAACCACACACACTTGTCAAATGAATGCTACTTTTAAAGAATTCAAATGCAGTCCATATATATATATATATATATATATATATAGGCAGACCACCTTGGCACGGGGGCGACAGCCGCATACCCCCATTTTTTTAACAAAATAATTTTATTTAGATATATCGTCTGAAACTGCAATGAAAGCTAAACAAAAATGAAAAGGTTTTTTTTTTTTTGCAACTATTACAACTACTTTGGAAGGTGGGGAAGGAGACTTCAACATTGCAATTATACTCGATCCATAAAAATTAAGTCCACCAACTGAAAGCCTCAATTAATTGATTTATGCAAATTATGATATACAAATTTGACTTAAAAGGTGTCTGAACAATATATAATGTGTATATAGCTCAAAAATCAAGAAATTAACACCCGGAAAAATTCACAAGAATGGCAGGTTTCTCTTGGTGAATGATGAAAGAGGCGGTGGCGGTGGCAATCGATCGCCGCCTATGCAGGCTTTTTCAGTAGTCGCGTCTCTTCGAGCGTAGATGCGATTTTTCATGAATTGATGCTTCCATATGATGTTTTTTGATGTTATCTCTTGGAGTAATATAAACACAATATCTTATTTGAAAGCAAGATCAAAAGTGCATTTGCATCAGAAAAACCTACAAAATTCATTGGCGTACATTTCAAGAGATGACATCAGAAAATGATTTTCTATCTTACTACCTTGCATTTGGCAAGGTTTTTGAAAGACGATCCTCCTACCTGCGTAGGAGATTGAAATGATCCCCGAGTGAGGATCCTTGTAGAAACATGGAATCAAAGCGACTTTTTATACAAGAACTACATCTTGAATGCCATTGATGATGCACTATACAATGTGTATTGTCGAGTACGAACCGCAAAAGAATTGGGGAATATGTTTGAAACAAAATATAAGGCGGAAGATGTCGGCCTTAAGAAATTCATCATCAGGAGCTTCTTGGATTTCAAAATGGTAGACTCAAAATCCGTAGTGAGTCAAGTACAATAACATCAGGTACTTTTGTGAGGGTCGTTTCTAATCAAGTGTTTAATTACCACACAATGATTATTTTAAAGTAAACAAAGGAAGATGATTTAAATTTTACTAACATGTGGCCCTAAAATAATTTCGGCGTGACCTCCCCGCACGAGAGACAAACCAATAATCATACATATATCAATATCTCAATACTGAAAGTAAATACATAATATCATAATAATGCAAAATATGCATCTAGCACATAAGCTATACTAAAAATATTTACATAATATCATATATCATATGCATATCGATATACTAATACTGAAAATATTTACATAATAACATCAGCATTAAATGAATATCACATATCACCACATAAGTCTGGGCATAAATAAATATAATTTACATATTTTATATTCCAGGACACAACCTGGCATAAATACTTAACTACCTACGACTGGGATAGACATAAGACAACCTCAGGTAAGGCTTCCACCGAGCATTTCATCTTTGGGATCCTGGTCACCTGTATTACCTGTCATTGTCCACACACAAAGGCAACAACAGCTCCCCTTGAGGGTGAGCCAATTCAATGCATGTAAGGTACAATTCAATGCGAGATATCGAATGTCCGTAATCCAAGGAAATAATCATCAACAATATCCAGCTCGAGCAAAGGGTGACGACACACACATACTATGCTACGACATCTTTCGTTGTGCATGTGTTGTGCCCATCATCCCTCGTGTCTAGGTCCGACAACAACGCACGTGACTACAGCTCTTACCTAAACTGCATGTCATCGGCGTGCACAGCGTCCCCATGACATTATAGATCTCATCATAATCAAATGGTATTAAAGGAGCGGTAAGAACAATATGATATGCCCAATGAATCAGTTATGCATCATGTGACATATGCAACTCAATATGTCATGTTTGATGTATATATATAAAAATGATGTGTTAACAAAACATTTATTTCACACACCAATATGCAAATTATGAATGACATGAATGCTCCATAATTTAAATAAAATCACATAGCCAAATAAGTTCACGTGATTCACATAATTTCATCACATCATGTATCAAATAATACAGATATATGTCGTATGTTACCGATCGCAACATACCTAACTTTTGTCATACAATGATTGGTTTGAAGTGAAGCGGCACGTGGATTTAAGATGTACTGTCCAAGTTAGTTATCTTCAACCACCTACTCACCCTATGAATGTTAACAGAATTCAACTTATATTTTTACATGTCCAAATCTCAAATTTCTCATGACTATAGTTTTCAATCAAATACATAAAATCATTAGATGATATTTAATAATCAACTTGAACTAGGTTATATTGGTCCACAATTCTTCCTTAATTACTGTTTTGATTTACTAATGAAAGCATAATTAACGCAATTACAATGCAACTATATTGTTTTTCAATCATGTAGATCTTTCATCACCACTGAGCATTATATTTCATATTTTATATTTTATCTCATGACTAATATAGGAGATTGTCTAATTATGGTCAAGATAATGAATTTGCTAATAATAAAACATTAACATTAGTTTAAAGAATGTAGGGCATGCCGTTACACCAAGTCAAACAACCCAAGTTATGAGAAAGTTGCAGCTGCCCAGTTTCGTTAAAATTTGACACTGGAGCATGGATATGGCATCAACATTCCTAAATTTCAATTGTAAATGTCCATATTTCATTATTACAGCAAGAAATGAAAGTACTACAATAATATCACAATTAACATATACAAAAACTTACAATAAAATGTAGAGTAGAACAAGACTCCATCATAGTAGCACAAATGAAACCAAAGTTGTTAGCTAACTCACGCATAAAACCATCCATGCACGATCAGAACTTCCCAGGGAGTCAATACTGATCGATCCAAACAAAAAATTAAATTGAAAGTTCATACAATTCTCTCATACATGATTCATCAAGCTAGAACATGTTTTAAACTAATTAATAATCGACTAACTAAGAATTAAGAATATTCACTCTAAAATCCTTGAAATTCGATCGGTAATTCATGCATCAAAACTCCACATAATTGCAGGTACGAACGATCATGGAACGAGGGAGGACTACCTGTTCAAATTTTGAAGAAATCGGACCCAAAAAGGACGAACCCTAATTGTCGGCGCTTCATTGCTTTCTGAGTAAAACCTGAAGAAATCTATGACGTAAACTACGATTCCTTGGTAAGGGGACGTGCGCTGGAGAGAGGGGAAGGTGAAGATAGGTCGGACTCGCCGAGGCTGTGGCTCAGGGCAACGGGCGTACGACATTCCTGGTGAGGATCAAGGCATGCACCGGAGAAAGGGGAGAATAGGGTCGCGACTGAGCGAGTGTGTGTGTGTTTACATGTTTTTAGTATGTGAAAATCGACTTGCACCCAAATTAATAGTATCTTAGCTCAGTTATGTACATCGAAGTGTCACCGGTGTACTGATACACTAAATGTACAGTCGACACTTGAGATTTATATCTACTACTATAATACAAAATTAAATTCTTCATTTTAATAATTTATTTTTAAAATATTATCGGAGTTTATTCGACCATTTCAAAATTATCTCATGTTCCGATTTAATTGTCAGTTGAAATTCATATTGTCAATTTCACCTCTAATTAATTAATCTTCAACTTGATTATTAATTAATTCACAAATTATATTTAATTAACATTAATAAAATCTCGGGGCCTTACAACTTTTGCACGAGATTCATGTGTATGGAATGAGTCTAGGTGATCCATTCCAAGTTACGGCCTTGATAGAGAAACTTCATCCGATGTTAAGAATTCAAAAATTATCCAAAACACAAAAGGAATGAAATAGGACCTGAGGACCCGAGGACTTGACTAGACTGAGGATTGAAAAAGATAGTCAGAAATCAATTTCAACAAGATGAGTGCAAGAACCAATGTTGTGGAATCAAACAATCATGGAAGGAAAACGAAAAACTTGGGTGGCCAACAACAAAGGAACTCTAAAATGTTCAAGATAAATTGATTTAACTGTGGGAAACCAAATCACAAAGCAAATGATGTAGGCGCCCGAAGAAAAATCAAGTGAACTTGACAAGTTCATGCCAATTTACAAGTCCGAACTTGACTTAACCCCTATGATATTTTAAACAAACTTGCTCGAAATCCAAATGAATGGTGGGTTGCTGTGAGTGTTACAAGGCACATATGTTCCGACAAAGAAATATTCTCACTATACACTTTCCGGGAAAAGTTTATACATGGGCAAGTCTCCTACCTCTGAAATTGTGGGACTTGAAATATTGTGTTAAAGATGACTTCGGACAAGGAAATGACTCTAATTGATGTACTCCATGTACTGACAGCAGGAAAAACTTAGTTTCGAGGTCATTGTTGGTTAAAAGTGAATTTAGACTAGTTTTTTATTCCATTAAGTTTGTACTCACAAATAATTGTCATTTTATAGGGTATGGATATCTTGATAAACCTCTTCAAAATGAATGTATTGGCTGTTCATTTCAAATTTGAAAGTAATAAAATAAATTATTCTGCTTACTTGATTGAGTGTTCTAATATTTGTCATGTTTGTTTATGACATGTAACTTTTAATATTCTTCGACGTTTATATAATTTGAACTTACTGCCTACTTTCATTGATGCCGCAACATAAAGATATGAAGTTTGTGTTGAAGCATAATGACCAAGACATTGTTTCATTGGGTGGAAAGGACAACAACTCCTCTAGAATTAATTCATACGGATCCATGTGATCTAAATTTGTGCAAAGTAGAGAATTAAAGAAGTATTTTCTAACGTTTATCAATGATTGTAGTAGATATTGCTATGTATATCTTTTGAAAATGAAAAATGAAGCACTTGAGGCTTTTATAAATTACAAAAGAGTAATGTTGAAACTCAACTTGGCAAGCGAATAAAAAATATTCGAAGTGATAGAGGAGGAGAATATGACGCGCAATCTGATGAATTTTGTTCACAATTTGGCATTGTACATCAAACTACTGCCCCATACTCGTCTCAATCTAATGGAACCGCCTAAAGAAATAATCGGACTCTAAAAGAAATGATGAACGCCTTGTTGATAAATTCAGGCTTACCCGTTAATTTGTGATGGGAGACATATTATCTGCAAACCTAATTCTTAATAAAATACCCCACAAGAAATATGACAAAACACATTATGATGTTTGGTTAAGATAGAATTATCAAAGCCAAAGCAAGTGAAGATAAGACCAATGACAGTCGATTGCATCTTTATAGGATGCACATAATATTAGTGCTTATCGATTCGTAGTATACAAATCGAAAATTCCTGAGATGGATGAAAGAATTACAATCGAATCAAGGAATGATGGAATCTTTGAAAATAATTTCCTAAAAAAGAAAAAGAAAGAAGAAAGTTCAAATAAAAGAAAACATGCAATTGCAAATGAAGATTCGATAGAAACCGAGGAACCTTGATGCAGTAAAAATGTTAGAAAAGCGAAGTCATTTGGTCCATATTTTTAATGAACCAAAGGCATTGAAAGATGTTTTGTCAAGTCCAGAATCTCATTATTGGAAAAAAAAGTCATCATTCCTTATTGGAAAAAAATAATCAATGCAGAAATAGATTTCGTTATGCAAAATTTACTTGGTAGTTAGTTGATGCTCCATCAGGTAACAAACCGGGTATTCCAAAAAAGGAATATAATGCGGATGGAATAATCAAAAAATACAAGGCTCGATTGGTGGCAAGGGGATTCAAACAAATTGAAAATCTTGATTTTTTCTATACTTACTCATAGGTGACAAGGATAACATCCATCTGTGTATTCATTGCTATTGCCGTGTTGCATAACCTTGGGATACATCAATGGATGTTCAAACAATCTATATATAAGGTTAATTGGAAGAAGAAATTTATATGGAACGACCTGGGGGTTTTATTGTTCCTGAACAAGAAAGAAAATTGTGCAAATTCGTTAAGTCAGTATATGAACTGAAACAAGAGCCTAAACAATGGCATGACAAGTTTGATAAAATTATGTTGTCAAATGGTTTTAGAATTAACGAGTATGAAAAGTGAGTGTATATCAAATGCACGTGACATTCATTTGTAATAATATATTTTTATGTTGATGACATGCTAATAATGAGAGGTTGTCAAGAAGTGATTGTTGACACAAATAAAACGTTAACAAGACATTTTGATATTAAGGATATTAGCATTGCTAATGTCATCTTAGGAATTAAAATATGTAGGACACATGAGACAATTGTCTTATCTAAATCTCACTATGTTGAGACGGTCTTGAGAAAATTTAATGTGTATGACATTTCCTCAGTAAAGACACCAACGGACTTAAGTGTGTGCTTAAGTAAAAATCAAGGTGAGCCAATGTCTTAATTGGAATATCCAAAAATTATTGGGAGCCTCATGTGAGTCATGAATTGTATTCGTCCGCATATAGCTTGTGCGGTTAATAAGTTAAGCTGATTTACGAGTAATCCAAGTCATGATCATTGGAAGACATTAATAAGGGTACTTAAATATTTAAGATACAATATTAGAATATGGATTACATCATGCAAAATATTCGGAAGTACTTGAGGGATATAAGGATGCAAATTGGATATCCGACACAAATTACTAAAAATCTACAAGTGGTTATGTATTTATCATTTGGTGGTGGGGTTGTGTCGTGGAAATCCACTAAATAAACTTGCTTTGTAAGATCCACGATGGAGTTAGAGTTTATAGCTCTAGAGAAAGCCACTGAAGAGGCGGAATGTCTTCGTAATTTCTTGAAACATATTCCATGTTGGTCAAAACTAGTGCAATCAATTATGATTTATTGTGATATTCAGTCGACAGTTGCTAGAGCACAAAACAGTATGTATAACGACAAGTCTTGACATATTCGTCGAAGACATAATACCGTACTACAATTGATCTCTAATAGAGTTATTGCAATAGATTATGTGAAATCAAATGATAGCTTGACGAATCTACTGACCAAAGCAATTAATAGAGATCAAGTGTGTGAACTATCAAGATGAATGTGATTAAAATCTACAAAATAAATTTTCATAGTAGTAACCCAACTTTGTTGACTGGAGATCCCAAGATCTTGGTTTATGGGACAACTAAACTATGAAATTTGAGTCAGCACTCCCCAAATTTCTCAACACATTCCTAAATGAAGAGTGCTTGAGACATACAAAAGTAATTAGGTTAAGTTTGGTACTTTTTAATGATATAAGTGTGAGGATGAGCCGCCTCAGTGAAACACTTATGAATCAAAGATGTGTTCATTGGCCAAAAAGAACACAACCGGATAAACCAAAGCAACTGTAGTGAAGTTATTGTGTAGTTATCGTTGTCTGGGTTTACACGAATCCCCAAGAAGTTCAAGACATCATGTTCACTTCGTGGCCTGATAAATCCGATAGTACACTACTAAGTACAGATTCATAGCCAAAAGTTACATATTATGATGCAATAATTTTTTGTGTAAACTATCTTTGGACATCACGTGCAATCATGAATTAATTTAATTTATGTGGCGGATTCTTGAAATTTGCTTAATGAATTGAAATTAAGCATCGAAAAACGAAAAATATGAATGGGCTAAAATTCTTGAGGCATCGATCAATCGTCACATATTAGCAGCGATCGATCGCTGACATGTGAAATGGAAGCTTGAGGCGTCGATCAATCGCTACTTGTGAAGACTTTTTCAACACTGACGTCTCTTCGCATGCATATGCGATTTTTCATGAATTGATGCTTCCAAATGATGTTTTTTAATGATATCTCTTGGATTAGTATATATATAATATCCAATTTGAATTAAAACGCATTAGTTTTGAAATTAAGCACTAAAATTGAGAGAAAAACAAGATCAAAAATGCATTTACATAATGCATTTACATCATTTCATATCTTGTTGCAGAAAGGGAAGATAATTATCAACATTTGTGGCTTATGAAGCTTGAGATTTGTAGTGCAACATGTCGTTGTATCGTTAGAGAAAATTGCCGGATTCCGTAAGCACCGTGAATGGATCAAATATTCTTAAAGACAAAGTGTACAACACTTGTCTCGACTTGATCATTGTTCATGTCACCCTTTCCAACATGCTGAAGCAAAGACGAAAAACAACACAAACACCCCAAACAACAATATTATATTTTTTATTTTCTTTTACTTTTATTAAACATTTATATCATACTATGTCCTAATGAATTCTATTCATAATAATGTGATCATTTTTTATATTATGTAATTAAAATAAAAAAAATATTGAAAGTTTATAATACTAATATGAGACATATATAATATATAAAATGATTTATCATAGAGTGATATCTAATAAAATTAAAATACATCAAGAGCGTGAAGTAAGCTACTTGCTTAACCTCACAAGAAGTTGACAATTTTATTAATAAATAATTAAGAGAGTTTTCAAGAGCTGGTGGCATTTGACCCCGATGATTTAGTTAATAGATATTTTACCCACTGTGGTTTGCAAATATACAAAACGGCTTTCTATAGTTTGCAAAATATAGCTCACTCTGCACTCTCCACAATTCTGAGAATCTTTTCCTTGTTACAATGAAAATACACCTAGAGTTAATGTATTTTACCCCACTATGGTTTTGTTAATAGATATTTTACCCCGTTGTAAATAGGTGTATTTTACCCTTTCAATGGTACAATTGATATTTTAACATGTAATTTTAAAACTTAGACACATAAGAAGGCATGTGTCATGTAAATTATACGTACATATGGTGTTTAAAAAACATGGGGCTTTCGTGCCAAAAAACCCAATTTTCAAACATTATTCTGGTTGCTCTATAGACTTCGGAGAATGTTATGGGAAAAGCAATGAGAGGAAAATGAGTAACATTTCCAACCGCAAAGAGTAGTTAAAAAAACAAAATCAAGAAATTTCTCGTTAAACGTAGCCCATTGGATGAAACTTTATACCGGCAAAATTGACTAAAGAACAAAGAAAGAACAGATGTTTCATCACCTTATGAGGAATGCAATCAAGAAAACTAGCCAACTAGGAATCGTGAAACTAATCGGAACGAGTTTCATGCAGAGACTATAAACTAAAGACAGAGACTAAATCCACGAAACTTACTCGATTCACGCATATAATCAAGTCGGTAGAGGCTTTGCACCTCCATTTTCTTGGATAGAGTTTACTGGCGTGGTGGATCCACCTCTCTTAGAGGCGCCAATAGTCCTGCCCATGAATTTTCCAGCTTTAGTAATGCCGCTACCAACAGCACCGAATCCACTTCCAACAATACCAACTCCAGCACCCAAACCAGTTCCCACGAGCCCTACTCCGGTACCAATTCCCGTGCCCACCAAACCAACTCCAGAACCTACTATAGAGGCCGCGTCATCTAGGGCATCCATAGTGGTTCCTATAACTCCATCTTCTTTCAGTTTCTTCCTTCCTTCCAAGGTTTTCTTCTCGTCTTCAAGGGCAACTAGCTGCTCTTCCTTGTTAAATTCGTGATATGACACCTGAAAAGTTGTGTGACATTATTCAGTAAGAATTAGGCACTTTTAAGTTCTGATTGTTACACTTGAGATGCATGGGCTCACATAATCGAGACTCTGTTCACATAAATCGATATCCGATTTATAAGAGCTTATAGTGGATTTTCTAGCAAATTTTGGGATAGTCTTTTCATAAAGTGAATATGGCTACAGATCATTGCAGGTGGAACCCATATGACAGATTCTTTTTTGCATGAGTTTGTGGGTCCTCGGCGTAACACCAAAACAGATCTTTCTATCCGAATTACAAAGTGCTTACCTGAATAGTAACTGTCCCTCTATCCTTCTTATCTTTAATTTTAAGCATATCAAGTGAAGGTAGCAGCCTTAATTCAAGCTCTTTTGTTGTCTCGGCTTCCAGCTCTACTAGAGGTATCTTCGCAATGCCCAATCGCTTGTCTTGCCCAATGTCTTCATCAAAAACCTGTATGTGAAATACAGGATAAAAAACAAGAATTGACATTCACTTAATGCACCTTTACAAACAACAAGACAGCAACATACACTGAAGATGAGTTCAAAAGAATAGAGTTGATGAACTCGGTCAAAAAATTTCTTACTTAATTTCGTGACTCATAATTCAGATCAAGAAAAATAACAAAATGAAAAAGTTAAAGGTCGTTGAACATCCCCACATCTCCCCCCTCGCCCTGCGGCTACAGGAGCTCAAGGTTAAGAAAGACTAATGATACATAACAGCTGCTGGTCGGTCCAGACAATGTCTATTTCTAGTTGTTGAATGAATCATGGAGAAGTACTCAAGATCTAAATAATGCCCGCACTGGAGAATAACAAATCACTGCTACACAATATATGCCACATTAAGGTAAAGGCATCATCTTCAAAAAATTAAAGGAGATCACTAGCTGATGTATATGCATAACAATAAGATAAAAGGTCGCTTAATCTGTTTAAAGGGTATTATATCACAAATAATTCAGCAGGCAAAGATATTGTTGGTATAGTAAAGATCAACTAATTCAGCAAGCAAAAAGATTGCAGTTTTAACCTTTTCACAACTTTCCAAACCAAATACTTGAGATGTAACCTTCGTTACATACTCATAGAGAGTTAAAACCAAAACACACAAGCATACATTTATGTCATCAAAAATTTGAAAGATAATGCCAAATTACCCCTGTGGTTTTGAAAATAGGCAGATTACCCTGTGGTTTGAAAATATACATTTTACCAAGTTACTTCGAATTACCTCTGTGATTTTGAAAATAGACAGATTTGAAAATCGGTTTTTTACCCCCATCTGGTTTGAATATAGACACTTTACCCATTTGTTGTTTGTGAATATGTGCAAAATACCTCCTCCGTGGATGCCACTTTTTGCAAACCACAAGAGAGTAAAATGTATATATTCAAAACCACAGGGGAGTAAAATGTCTATTTTCAAACCACATGGGGTAATCTGTCTATTTTCAAAATCATAATGGGGTAAAATACATATTTTCAAACTAGAGGGGGTAATCTACCTATTTTCAAAACCACATGAGATAATAGGCCACTAGCTCAAAATTTGAACATCCGAATATGTATGCCATATAGACTCAGGCAGGTCACGGATTCAACAAAGCTTTGTCGATGAAATTATTTAACACCCAACCATGCATGAACTCAAATCAGTTTCACGACATCCAGCATTCCTTATAATTTTTACCTTGATACACCAAAACCAAGGAGTTTTGCGGATCAATCTTAAGTAACGTTAATTTGAAACGAAGCTCAAAGCAGAGAGATTAAAACCTCAAGAATTAGAGATTGGGTCTCCTTGTCTTCGGCGATTAGCACAAATGTCTCATTCCAGACAGGATTCAGGTTGTTTTCTATAACCTTAGTCTTGACTTTAAACAATGGACGGACGTGCACAACAACATAAGGATCAGATTTTCCAATCAACTCCTTGTTTTTAAGTTCGTTTGCCTTCATGACTGTTACTGTAAGCTTTCCCACTGGCTTCAGCTCCAACTCACTGCAAAGGTTCAGAAAAAACATTAAAAACTCAGCTGATGAATTAAGTCAATCCAAGAATATGAAATGAATTTTCTGATACCAAAAGAAAAACCTTCGATCTGATGGCAACTTAATTTCCCACTTCAGTTGTACATGAATTTCAATCATGTTCTAAGCTAAAAGATAAAAGAATTGATAACATACAGAGCAACAGGAAAGGATGACAGTCAAAAGAGTAAAGTAAAATTGGCTGAAATATTCACCTAGTATCTACCGGTATGCCACCAACTGGAACGACAATTCTGTGGGGCCATTGCAGCATATCTGTTACGATAGAATTAACAGTATCCTTACAGGAGAAGAAAACAAAAAACAATTTTTTAGTCCAGATAAAAATTGATAATCTCGTCAACATAAATATACTAACTTACATCTATCATATCTGAAAGCCCAGGAATTGCAGTTAAACTTCCACCAACAGCTTTCAAAGTATAATCAATCCGTGGCTTTGGCTGAATAACATGAAGAAGCACAGATAACATTATCTACTCAATCATGAAAAGAAAGAGAGGATGACGAAAACCAAGATTATTCAAAAATAAAGTATTGGGTTCTATTTTTGCATAACTTAATCTTGTTCAGTGACTTTTAATATCTATATGGACCTAGACAACTGTGAGATAACCGATATGCATTCGAAGGGTGTACCTCTGGAAGCAGAGCGATGACAACTGCGGAGATGCAAGGAATTTCATCTGCAAGTTGGAAAATAGCACGAACTATGGTAAAAACTTGAAGATCCTTCAACTGAAATTGACATAAAAGAGCCATGTACTATGTTAAGTTCATCATCCGATAACATGCATAAATAACCGAGGGAAAAAACACATATATAATTTACAGCAGCAACAAAAAATTGCAACAGCGGTGAGAAAACATATGTTGGATTATGTTAAGCAGTTGAAGCCCGAACCTGAATGGGTATGGAAGCAACAAGTGCAGCCTCAACAGCCAGACTGATATTCGGATCACCACCCCATCGGAGGTCAATATCCATCGTGATTTGACCTTTTTTAAGGCTCTGAACACGAATTCCTGTATAATTAGATAATTATGCACTCAAAGAGGCAGAAGCACACCCCGGACTTGAAATAATTTATATAAATAGAAGGAAAGAAACATAGAATAGATAAAACAATTAATAGGGAAAAAAATCTTGAAAACAATATTCGTTACATGAAAAAAGCAAATAGATTTATTAGATAATGGAAGCTTCATAATAGAATAATAATCATGTAACACTTAAAACAGAGCCATACAGTGATTAAACCAACAGAGTTGATAAAATAGGTTGTAAAGCAAAACAAAAATTAGAAACGGTATATTATAACTTTGTCCCATTGTGACCTTCAATTTTTGGAGCAACAGTTCCAAGAGACAGTTTGCTGAACTTCAATGAAGTAATTCCCGGTGGTCGATAGTCTTCCAACAAGGGTTCAACAGATTCTTTGATGACAGCCTCCGCAGCCTGATAAAGAAGCAACCATTTGATATAGCATGTGAACTAAACAATTTTGTAGCCTGTAAAACTCAAGACACACTGCGACAAAATCAAAGTTGGCATACATATTGGAATGAAAGAAGCTTGATAAGTGATAATAATTAACTTCAATATGGAAATAAGAGAGCTTACATCAGCAACAAACGGCCACAATTTGCTAAGTTGTTTGTTCAGCCATTTAACCTTAAAGACAAGATGAGTGGATAAGAGGAATAACAAACATCCAATTCTACAAACCCAAGAAAAGGGAAACATGAACATGTTCATTTAAGGAAATTTCATGAAGTAAAAACGTAGGTATATTTAGCATGCATGTTATATGAAAAGACGTTGAAATATTCTAACCTGCTCAAAAACAGGGAAAGATACCCATTCTGGAAAGTTTTCACCACAGATTTTGATAAGATCATCCCTGTTCAGTGAGCTGAGTAGTTTAATATCAGCTGCCTGTCCATACAGACCCGAAATTAAAACTTGCAAATACAGTGAATATATCATTGCGCCAGATTTGATCTGCTCAACAATACGCTTATATTATACAAAAAATTAAACCCAATCAACAAAAAACTGTGGATTCTGCTTAAAAATTGGGGAAAAAACGTGAAAACGAAATCAATGCAAAGAACACAGAAACAAAATGTTCACCAATAAGCTCCAAATGACTAATAAATTCTACTATTATCACATACAAGGAAATTATAGCGTAGCTCAAACAGATGAAAGAACCTTAGCAATACGCTTTCTGCCTCGGTAGCGCATCATTTCCCGCCAACCAGCCATCAATGCGATCCCGAACAGCAACCCCATAAACATTCCCGATATCAAACCCATTGATCTTTCGTTATTTCGAAGACCCTATCCCTGTTTTCTAATCCTCCCTGAAAAACAGCAAATGAATTGGATTCACACACACTCGAACGTTACAACTTACAAACCAAACAAAATGGCGTTACTGCTATTATAAATTTATAATTCGACTAATGCAGCAAAAACTCTCAATCTGGTTCATGTATCGGGATCAAAAATATCTGACATAATCACACCATTACATCCGCAATATTTGATTAGCCAAAGTAAAGCCTTCGATGAAGATGGCGTGGATGGAAATAAAGGAAAACAATGAGGTGCATCAGAGATAATTATGATAATTTTGTGTTAAGAATTTCGGGTTAGGACTCATTATCAATCGGTTATTACGAGTAACCCAAAATCTGTTAACAGGGGCATATCAAATATTAGACCCGATCAAGGGTCATCATCGACCCTGAATCGGCCCAAAATAGAACCGTGGTCAACGAGCCGGTTAACTGGGTCTACGGTTTGAATGGTCGAACCCGTAATCGGCCCGTCTATAGAAGGGCCGGTTAAGGGTCATAATTTTGCTAACCCGTGAACCGGCGGTTCAAGGGTTATTTAATTTTTTTTATATTTTTAAATTTAAAATATATGTTATGGTGTAGATTTGAATTCATGACCTCCAAATTGAATAATTAGCTTCAACCACTAAGCTATAAGAGCCTTGTTAATATAAATATAGTGTTATAATTTATATATATTAACCAAACAAATATATCTTACATATTTTAATTATCTGAGCTTGAATTTATTTCACGTTATTTTATATTTAATCCATGGATGAAAACACATTCAAACACATTTTACACTTTATTTCAAATTTTAATACTATTTTTAATTTTATTTAAAAACTAAGGGTCAAACCGTAACCGTAATCGTTGGTTAACCGTAACCGTAATCGGAACCATAACCGGCGGTTCATGAACCGTAACCGAAACCGTCAAGAAAGGTTAAGGTTAATGGTCGATGTTTTTTGAACCGTCGAACCGATGGTTCTGAACTGTCTAACCGGGGGTTCTGAACCGTGGTCGGGTCTATCAAATATCTAATATAGAACAACAATATGGGTAGACTTTTAATCACATGAAAAGCTGGTTCTGATACTATATTAAGAATTCATTAGATTTCAACTCATAAGCAATTGATTTTTGAGGAGAATAATTTGTAATCTTTTATAATGAGCATATATATTCTCGCAGTTTTGTATGGGTTGGATATTAATTTTTTGTTTTGTTTTACAAACTGTGTTGTTTAACTAGTAAGGAAGATCAAGGTACAGTCAAAACTTAAGCTCGATTAATATTTAAAAGAATCGTTAAATATTTTCAAGTTATATTTTTAGCTAGAGAAAAATAAATCTTATTGTGACAGTCAAATAATTTTTTGGGTATTTATGTATTCTAAATATATTATATTGCGATGAAAAATAATATAGGAATAGGATTTTTTTTTTAAATGCCCGTAAAATACATTTAAAAGCAATAATTATGTTGTGAAATATGAAAATGAGGTTTTAGTAAGTAAAATGAACTAATTTTTAGAAGTTTGATAATAGATTAAACTAATTTTTTTAGATAAATGAAATTTTAAAAATATTTGAAAAATCATTTATCGAATATCTCACTGCGTCCATCATTTCATATTTCTGTCGTATTTTCATTAAAATTTGCTGATTTACTCAAATCAATTTTATGTAATTTTATTTTATGACACACAAAAATAATAATTTGATAAAATATGTCTATTTATGATTAATCACATCAATTTAGTGATATAAAAGGTAGATGCAAGCCATGAAATAAAACCTTTATTTTATATTATAATTTATTTTATAAAAGGTATTTCAAATTTCAATTATTTATATTTATAAATTTCAAGTCTCCCAAATTCGAAACCAAAATCTTGATAGACCGGCTCGATCGGAGAAAACCCGGCTGGCTCAATTTACTATGATTAGTCTGGAATGATAAAATGTGTTTATTTTAATTATTTGGTCAGCCTTTCAATTATCTGGATGTATAAATTTTTAATACTATTATTTGTCATCAAGAGCGATTTTTAATATTATTATTAGTTCAAGTTTTTATTTGGATTCGTTATACCGTCGCCTTTTTGCTATCTTCTTTGATCTAATCATATGACGATCATGGTAATTTTTAAGGACATCCTAGCCTTGTGATAATGTTAATTATGATTGTTAGTCTTGTTTTTCATTGAGATTAATAATTCAATTTCAATGATGTAAGAATAGAAGTTATTTAGGGATTTTGAATTGCTTGCAAAGTTTTGATTTTGGGCTTCAATATGGAACATCAAAGGAAATCTCACTAACAAATTGTTTCATCCCAATCTTAATCCCTTGACAAAAAATTTAAGGACATGGCTCATTTTTTGAACAAAAGTTCGAGACTTTTTAGTCATATGAATGCAATGGTCCCACTATTGTACACATAAAGTGTGCCTTCACCTTCAATTTCTTCCGTCATAGCAATATAAAGTAGTTTAATAACATTTTCTTTACCATTAAAAATCCGGAACTGTGAGCCTTGTTTCGGTTCCAAAACAATAGTGCCGTATCCTGTAAATTTTAAAAAATCATATCGTTGTGTCTGTGTTACCATCTCAGTGTTCGTGCATTATAGCTTTGTATTGAGTAAAATGATTCGATCCAGTCTTCCAGTTCTATCGTTGTCTTTATTGTTTGAGGACTGAATAAGCTCATTTTTGTATTGCTACAAGGATTCAGTTCTCTTCCTCTCAGGTCCCACCGAATTAATTTTTGGACTTATTTTAAAAAAATAATGGGCTTAAGAATTGTTCAATCTGAGGAAAAAGAAAGATCATGTAATACGACTTTTTACCTAAATAATAATAATAAATAAATAAAATTATATGTTGGAGGCGCCAACTCCCCAACAGAAAAAAAGAATAAAATAGGTTAGATGCGCCAAGTCAGTTAACGTCTTTATTAGAAAACGCCAATTGAGTTGGTGTTTCGGGTTACTTTGTTAAACATTTTTAAGATGGATTATTTTGTAAAAAAAAATCGGGTTATTTTATTAAAAACCCCATTTTATTTTATTTTTTCCCACATAAACAGTTACAAACAAAAGGCAGACGAAAACCCAATGACCAAGACACATCCTTTACATTATTATTATATTTTTTTTTTTGAGACCTCAAAAGCTAATACTTTATTCAACCAATATTGTCAAGAGTTAAGTCAGGTTGAATACAAATAGGGATTGCATCCCTGTACACCATACCAAAAGTAATTACATTAGTTGACAATCTATGTGCAGTCCCATTAGCAGGCGCGGACAGTACTTGAACTGGACAGAAAGAAAATGCTGCGCTAGAAGGTAAATACAATCAATAAGTGGCTTTTCGGGAGCCCCGGGAGATGGTGTATGTTGGGTTTTAGGAACCCGAATAATCTTGGTTTTGACAAAACTTGTTATTGTGTTGCTAACATATTTCATCAAGTGTGCAGTTCATAGATAATAATTAAGAGCTTGATGAATACAAAGAAGTAGCTTGAAAATATCAAGCTGAACCAAGACTGAAATCCTGGCAGAGCGGATTGTTTCGATCATATCCCATAGCTAGGATATCGAAATGGCGTGCTTCCAAAGAGGTTGAACAGCCAACTCAAAATATTAAAAGTCATATTTCACAACAGATCGGTTAGTTCGAATGTTATCAAGGAGAAAAGACGTCTGTAAGATTGAGCTGTACCGCGAAGAAACAACAAGCAACTGTCAGTATGTTGGGCATAACTCTTAGCTCGCTTATCGGAACGAGTCGATTCCGTATAGATTGGAAAGCTAAGAAGAATACCTACAAGTCATCTTCAAGAGTCGAGAGCTGAATCAGAGTTTAAGAAGGCCAAAAGATGTCTGCAAGTTGATGATCCTGCTGCTGAAACATGGAATGTTTTAGCAAGCGCATGGTCTGGCATATAGAGCATCCCTATCTCATACGAACTTGGAATCGAGTGATTCTTGATTATTTGGAAAGCCAAGACAAAGGGCTACAACTTCATGTTCATCACTTTGCCCAAAAATCAAAGAATCAAGATCAACAAGCAACAGATCGGAAGAGCAAGTTTATCAAGCTGTTTTGTATCAAGCTTGTCTTGCACCAGACTGATCCGACCAGACTGATCTGTCCAAGCTGATTGTCCAAGCTGATCCTACCAAGACCGATCTGTCCAGAAGACTAATCTAGACCAAGACTGATCTGTCCAGAAGACTGATCCGGCCAGACTGATCTGTCCAAAAGACTGATCCGGCCAGACTGATCTGTACAAGACTGATCCGACCAGTCCAGTCCGAATACAAGTACAAGACTGATCCGTCTGAAATACAAAGAGCCCAGAAACCAGAATATGACCGTTGCAAGCTCGGGAATCGTGCAGAACCTTTTTTCAACAGGCATATTCTTGCGTCTAACGTATATATCATTGTTTGGGGCTATAATATAAGTCTTGGAAGCTCAAATAAGAAGATTGAAGATCAATCCAAGCAAGATCAAAGCAAACCCACTTGGGATTCAAAATGTGGCAGCTTACAAGAAGAGAACAGCTCGAAAGAGAGCAAGCCCAGATTTTAGGCACCACTTACATTTCTATATCATATATATTGAGAGATCATTTGTACCATATATATTCACTCTATTCATTGTATTTGTCTGACACCCCAAAAATCTCAATTACAAAATTAGACAAAATAAGTTGAAACTATCAAAAATAAATCCATAATAATGGTAAAATATTGAAACAAAATTCACTAGGCATCAAAATACCATTTATCACAATAAATTCAAATATATATTTAAATCATAGAAACAATAAATAATAATAATAATAATAACAATAATAAATAATAATTTATGAATTTATGTTTAATTATTTCATAATATTAGCTAAAAAAAGAAAGATTTAATTAATATTAGGTATTGACACTTGTTAATACAATTGCTCCAACACATGCCAACTCCTCAAAGCCTCAATCCATGCAAAACCCCTATAAATACCCCCCCATTTCATCAGATTGAAGACACAAATTCAAGAGCAAGTTTGAGAGAGAGAGTGTAGGAAATATGTAGAAAATAGAGTGGAAATAAGAAAGTTATGAGGAAAAATACCAAATCTCCTCCAAAAAATCCGAAAATTTCACACAACATTCATTATACACCGAGAAAACATCTAGTATAGGAGGTGTTCAAAAATCAGTATCCAAATTCGTCCAGAAAATCAAAATCGTGAAGAACTGTGAGCTGTCCAAAGCCCAGAAAACCCATTTCAAGGTATTGGTTTCAAGCTACAATTCCGTGCCTTTCTCAAACGATTTTAAACTTGGAGTCTAAATGAAAGTTGTTCAAAATGTGTTAAATCTTATGGGTATGTTGACCGATGGCCCAAAATGCCGCCGTACGAACTGATTTCCGGCGACAAAAACACCTCGTAAATCATTTCGAAAAATAGAATTCTGGGCAAAATCGGTTGGGAATTTCAAAATGTTTTCTAAACGAAAGTTGTAGATCGGAACGAGAAAAACCTGCTGTAAAAATTTCAGCCGCACGTGGCAGCCGGATCACAGCCACGCACGGAGGCGCGTGTAACGCACGCGCCGACGACTTTCTCAAAATTCCGGTCGGCGAACGTTTCTCTACTGATTTAAGGCATTTCTGGAAAGTTTCGTGAAGTTTCGACTTTAACTTGATTTTTAATGAATTTTCAAATGTTTGATTAAAATTACCCGGACAAGTTTTATACAAAAAAATGATTTGCAGAATATTCAACAACATATCTTGGTTGCTAATCACCATAAATTACTTATATTATGTTGATAGGAATTTAATTGGCAACTGAGTTCAAAATCAAGTCAATCCAGTAAGATATCAAGTAGTAAGGTGGGGTGTACTACCGAATTCTTGTTATATAGCCCTTTTGGCATTTTGCGTGGAATTTACAGTAACTTGCTATTACTTATCTCACCTTTTATATATTGTCATCAAATTGCACATTATCTCGTTCCATTGTCATATTGATCTGGATGTTTAATTATCTTGAATGTCATCGATTACTAATCGATCCTTTGATTGAACGAAGCCTTTGACTGAATGACTGAATGAATGGAGCCACGGATATTTATCCACTGGACAACGTGGCTTCGGCCCGGAAAGTGAGTCCAATGAACAACGGATATGGTTCATCTGAACAACGCGCACCGTTTTACGGTCCGGAGAATGGTTCACCTTGGCTCGTAAATGATTGAATGTACAGATCCGATCTGAATATGTGGGGAAAAGTGCTACACCGAACTGTCCGATGGGAGCCACCTCTTTAGCCCATGATATTCACTCTAAAATAATATATCGTCATTGTTCATTATTGACAATTACTTGATTGCAAGATCTTTGTTACATGACATATCATATTGATACATTACATTGTTTGATAATTACAGATATAAAGCCATTGTTATTCCCTCACTAAGTCCTCAAAGACTTAACCTCTGTTTTCCTTGTTATTTATTGTGAGTTCCAGATACAGGAGTACCGGAGCCAGAACCGGAGGAAAATTAGGAAAAATGGAAATGTTGGCTTACCTGGACTGTTATGGTATTTTCTCTTTTATTAAGTGTCGGACCATTATAAAGAGTTTGTACTGTGATGTATTTTGTTACTAATTAGAATGTAAAAACGCTTCCGCTACTAAAAAAATGAATGTTTGACTAAATGCTTCCGCTATTTCCGAAAAAGGTTTAGAACCCCCTGTGCGGAATGTTCTCAGAGAATGTGGTACCGGATAAGGGTTAAAGTAATATGTGCCCGAGTCGGGTCCCACAATTTGAGAGCTTAATAGATGAGTGAATATAATTGTAACGGTTGATGATTCATCACAACCGATTGAGAGGTCTTTGTATGTGAGACATTAAAGAACATACATAGTTGAGTTGCTAGGAGTTCTAGTTGGATGAGGAATGTCCAACTGGATCGGGTTTGTACAAAGAGTTGTATAAATCAAAGTCTTCTAGTGGATCCTTCCATGAGGTGGGAGAAGGGGAGACGTAGAAGAATTACATCACCTTCGAACTTTCATAAACAAATGCTGGTTTATTTACTTTACTTGCATATCTTTAAAATGTCTTTCAAATGGTTAATCGGTTATAGAACAGGTTATTTCGAGTGTCTTCCGCTCGGTTTTGTAACCGAACTCGATATAATCTCTCGGTGCAATTATTTCAAGAGCACGAGCTATTAAAGCTCAAGTTGGTTGAACTCAGGTGTGAACTGACCACCCACCACGATCGATCCTGACAGTGTATGTATGGCCTGGATAACATTCAAAACATCAGATTCAAATTTCAAAGAAGTAACAAAGTAACTCCTAGCTACAGAGTAGCCCTCGAGTATAGCCAAGTGAGGATCAAACCACCCCTGGAACATGTCCACTCGCAAAGACCACCACCCCATTATGATCTCTGCCAACTATTCCAACCCCAAAAAAGTTCAACGAAGGTCGAACGGCTGCATCAACATTAACTTCCAACAGACCTTGGGGATTGGTTGCCAAACAACTGGTGTATTGTAAACTGGAGTACGTGCAGGTAAGTGCGGTTTACAAATCAAATATTCATACCACAAGTGGTTCGCACCATCCAAAATATATTGGGCAGAAGACAACATGCCATCAAAAATCCACTTGTTTCGAGCTAACCAAAGACACCACGAGACTAAAGAAAATAAACAAAGATCATCAGTGTTACCTTTGTCCATAACCCATGCTAGTAAATCCGAGAATTGCCTCCCACGAAATGGTTCTAACAATGGCCACAAAGAAGTTAATTGCCATACCTCCTGAGCCTTCTGATAAAGCCAATGAATATGATAAGCATCTTCCGCCTCTTGCTTACATATCGTGCATAATGGATCAACCGCTACACCCCGAGCTCCCAGGTGTAAACTTGTCGGGAGAGCTTGATAGATCACTCTCCAAACATGAATCTTCACTTTGCTTGTATTTTTGAGTTCCATAGTTTTTGAAGGAAATTAGGCCCTGCATTATGGCTGCTACTCTCTGCCCGATCAAAAGCCATCGCCAATTTGTACCAGACTTCACCGAATATTCTCCTTTCTTATCAAAATGCCAAATCAATAGGCCTGAATATTTACAAAATCAGCGGCCTATTCCATGTACCATCGGGCAGAAGTAAGTCATCGACCTTCATCTGAGAATACCTCGGGTCTAGTATCGTGATCGGTGTTGGGTTTGTTGGCCCAATACCTATTCATTATTCTATTGGGCTTTGGCCCTTCTCCCTACTACCCTAAACCGTGGCCCCCCATTCAGTTCTCAGCCTTTCTCTTCATCTCCCATGCGTCCAGAAGCTTCCTCCTCACATGTCTCTTCGGTTGGCTTTGACCGTGTCCCTTGGGACTTGCTCCCTCCCCTTCGTCTCCCCTTCGGTGCCATTAAGATGGCTGGGTTCATGATGAGCAGTGGTGGTCTGAAACCCCGAAAATCCCTTGGAGGATTTTCGTTCCCCCCCTTTGTCTTTGAGTCTCGGGTTTTCCTTTGTGGTTGACTGAGTGCTTTGTGCTTTCTGTGTGAGAGTGGGTGCACTGTGTGTGTGTGGCCTTGGGCTTAGGGTGGTGGTTGGTGTTGCCGTGTGGCTGGTGCTGTGTGCGCTGGCTTGTGTGCGTGAGGGTGGTGCTGTGTGCGCCTTGTCCGTGTGGTTGGTGCTGTGTGTGCTGGCTTGTCCCTGGCTGGTGCTGTGTGCGCTGGTTGTGCTGTGGTTGGTGCTGTGTGCGCTGGTTGGTCTGAGTGCTGGTGCTGTGTGGTGCTGTGTGCGCTGCTTGTCTGAGTGCTGGTGCTGTGTGGTGCTGTGTGCGCTGCTTGTCTGAGTGCTGGTGCTGCGTGTGTATGTCCAGGCTGTGTGCTTGGGCAGTGGGGTTCGGGCAGGGTGTTTGGGTAGTGTCTTAGGGTAGTGTGTGTCTCCCCTTTAGGATATGATACCTTGGTTCCCCGGTGACGACGTTGGAAGGATACCCAGCTCGACCTGAGCCCTAATTCTTTACTCTTGCTTTGCTTTTCAGTTTACAGTTTTATTAGTTTAAATTGTATACTGTGATCTGTTTTGTTTCTTGATTGCAGGCATCAATCGGGATTGGAAAGCGGAACGAATTCCTAACAGTGGTATCAGAGCGTTCCGTGCCTGGTGGAGTGCTCGGTGGACTTCGGGCAGCAGCAAGAGTGTTCGGGCAGACCTCGGGCAGTGTGCAGAGGACGTCGGGCAGAGGCAGTAGGCTTCGGGCAGACCTCGGGCAGCTGCAGAGGGCCTCGGGCAGCAGCAGTAGGGCTTCGGGCAGCAGCTGTTGACCTCTGGCAGCGGGCAGGAGAGCTCGGGCAGCTACTGGAATCTCGGGCAGATTCCGGGCAGGCGCTTCGGTGCTTCGGTCAGTGTGGTTTCGTCACCCCAGAGCTTTGTCTCTGGGTTGTAAGTGATTTCTCAACCCTTAATCATTTACTATCGTGTTTCTAGGTGTAATTGTGTCCTTTACCCGTAGGAAAATCTCTATCGGAAGCCCCATGCTCGTACACCGTTGAGTGTACTGTGATCTTGTGGGTGATAGCGATTCTTCCTCCCTTAGCTTGGTTAAATTCTTTCATTGTGTGTTTTGTGCCTTGTGGTCATTGCTTCTGCTGATTGGTTGTTGAAATTGTGTGTGCCTACTTGCTTATGTGCGATGGCTTCAATTTCTGGATATAACCTTGAACCGTTTAATGGAAAATCTGATTTTTCTATATGGCAACAAAAAATGAAAGGAATTTTAATACAACAAAAGGTATTTAAAGCTATTGATGGTAATTGGGCTGAGAACATTACGAATGCTAAGAAACTGGAAGATGACGAATATGCTTATTCTTCTATTATCTTGAACTTGTCTGACTCTGTGCTCAGGAAGTGTGGTAAACTATCATCTGCTAGAGAACTTTGGGAAAAATTAGAAGAAATGTTTACTGAAAAATCTTTGCCGAGTAAACTTTTCTTGTTAGAAAAATTTTTCAGATTCAAGCTAGACTTGAACAAAGATGTAGATGAGAATTTAGATGTGTTTACTAAATTAATTCAAGATATTAAATTGACAGGAGATAAGAACATTGACGACTATTCACCTATTGTTCTTTTAAATGCTATTCCTGAGAATTATAGTGATGTAAAATCCGCTATTAAGTACGGTAGGGATTCTGTTACATTGGATACTGTAATTAACGGCCTAAAAAGCAAGGAATTAGATTTAAAAGTGAACAACGGCGGTAAGCACGATTCAGGTGAAGTTATGCATGTTAGAGGTAGATCTCAACATAGGTATAACAACAATCATAGATCTGATTATAACCAAAATCAGAATAATGATAAGAACAAGTGGAAAAGATCTAAGTCTAGGCCTAAGAATATGAGGTGCTTTAATTGTGGTGATCCTGATCATTTTATTAAAGACTGTCCTGAAAAGAAAAACAAGAATCAAAATAATAATAACCAATCTAATGAACAAGTGAATCATGCTTCTTTATCTGGTGAAGACTCTGGTGATGTCTTTATGGTGACTGACTTATAGAGCTGTCAAAACGGGCCAGCCCGACCCAAACGGGCTGGCCCGCCCAACCCGCGGCCCAAACGGGCTCAACCCGTTTGGGCCCACCTCTAGGCGGGTTGGGAAAACCCCAACCCAACCCGACCCGAGGCGGGCCGCGGGTTGGGGCGGGCCAACCCGCCAAATTTAAAAAAAAAAAAAAAAAAAACTTGAAGGCATCAAGACAATAAGTCTGTAACATTCCACAAAAATTAAATTCATGTCTCATTGCCACAAAACCAACCATCAAGTCCATCACTATGTATTCACTACAATAAATACCAACAAGTGATAAAATAAACCAAATACAACTACAAAACCAACCATCACTCCATCAGCACAAGCAATCTGTAAACCTTTCCAATCCAGCCAAAACTAGTTTCCAATTCATGATATCATTTCATATTCTTCTTCATCTCCTTCCTCTTTATCTTCATCAACAATCTCTATATTATTTGATCCCTCATTGAAAAAAGTTGTTTTAATACTTGCACTATCTTCATTAACTACATATAAAATGCACAAAAATTAAAAATGCTATAAAATCACATTGAACCATAAGAAAATAATAAAATTACCGTTGTAACCATATAACCAATTACGAGTGCAAAGAAGAGCTTGCACTTTTTCAGGAAGGGTACAACTTCTATACTTGGTGAGCACACGAGCACCAATGGAAAAAGCTGATTCTGATGCAACAGTAGTTATGGGAATAGCCAAAACATCACACGCCATTAGTGCAAGAGTTGGGTACCGATGCTTATGCTTCATCCAATACTCCAAGACATCCAAATCTTCATAATATACAAATTCAAGCTTTGGCTCCTCCAAGTAGAGATCCAATTGAGATTTTCCAGCATTTGTAATTGTTTGACTCTCGTATGCCTTAATTTCCTATATTAATTGTAATATGTTATCACAAAAAAATAAACCAAATAAAGTATACAAAAGAAAGAAAGTGTTGGAATACTTACATCAAAAATTCTTTTGCCCTTGCTTCTAAATCCCCCTTCACTTTGTATAAGTGCAGGTGTGATAGAAGAAGATTGGGATTGTGAAGAACTTGTATTGTTGACATTAGAGTATTGTTCATAAAGCTTATACAACTTTGTCTTCACAAGTGACATCTTCTCTTGACATTTAATAGGATCACTCTCAACCTTCGAATAAAAATACTCCAACATAGAAAACTTTATTCGTGGGTCAAGAATAGCCCAAATGCAAGCACCAAGCTATATTGAGTCCAATACTTGTCAAACTTCCCTTTCATCCTTCTACACATATCACTTACCACCATATCTTCATTTGACAAGTTTTCATTTAACAAAACTTCAATCTTCCAAACTTGCATAAAATACAAATTTGATGTCGGGTAAGAAGAACCGGATATCAAGTTGGTAGTATCATAAAATGGCTCTAGGAACTCACATATTTTCTCTCCTCTTTTCCATTCTTCAATTGAAGGACAATATTTGTAATTCCTATCATTCAATTGAAGAGAAGCAAAAACCTTTTTATATTTGATTGCACTATCCAACATCAAATATGTTGAATTCCAACGGGTAGATACATCCAATCGCAAGCCAATACCAATGTCAATGTTACCAACTGACCTCAAACATTCTTCAAATTTTTTCATCCTACTCTCCGAACCTTTCACATACTTGACAGATTCTCTAATTTTATTCAAAGGTACAATAGCAACTTTCAGACCTTCTTGTACAATGAGATTCAATATATGAGCAGCACACCGAATATGAAAAAACTCACCTTCACATAACAAACTATCATGCAAAGAGAGTTGCTCTTTCAAAATATCTTGCAAATTATCATTACTAGATGCATTATCCAATGTCAATGAAAAAACTTTTTTCTCAATTCCCCATTCCTTCAAGAATTCAAACAATTTTGCAGCCAATTCAACTCCCGAATGTGGAGGGGGCATGTGAGCAAAGCTCAAGATTTTACTGTTCAATTTCCAGTCATCATCAACAAAATGGCCAGTCAGGCAAATGTAACCCTCACTAGTGCATGCAGTCCACACATCTGAAGTTAGGCAAATTCTATTTTGAATATTAGCCAAAACTTGCTTAAGTTTCTTTTTCTCCCGAAGATAAATGTTTGTAATATCAGAAACAATAGTATTTCTAGAAATACAAACAACTTCAGGATTTATATACTTCACCCAAGCTCTAATCGCATCATACTCAACAAATGAAAATGGCAAATCATGTTTAATAACTGCTGCAGCTAATAAGTCACGTGAAATTTTTTGGTCTATTTTTTTAGACCTTACCTTCCCATCATAATCAACAATCATTTGTCCTACATCGTGGAAGCTTGATAGTTTACATTTTTGAAGGTGACGCCTCAATGTAGAAGTCCCATATTGTTTTCCCCTACATTTATACTCCGCCTTACATCCCTTACATTCAGCTCTTTCTATACCATCTTGACCAATATCTTTCTTTGTAAAATATTTCCAAACATATGAAAATACCTTAGGCCTTTTAGCTGACTCTTGGTCGCTCTTAGTAAATTCCTTTTCATTATGATCATCTAAATTAATACTTTGATTTAAAGAGGTAGACTCCATGAATCAAGTCACCAACCTCCTTTGACTGTAAATCAAACCTGCATAAAATAAGTATAAATTTTTGACATCAGCTATCACAGATCAAACAAAACCAGAAAATTTCCACAGTTGTAAACAACCAATCTCACAAGCACAATCGCACAAACCAAGTAACCAACAACATATACAAATCCAAACGCACATCACACAATCTCACAACATAATCGCACATCGCACAAGCATAATCGGACAAGCAGAATTGAAAGGACCCCAAATACTTAACCCTTGATTAGTGTATTAATCATTTTGTGTGGCACATACTTTCCATAAAATCATTCGGGAACTCCGATGGTAATATACCATTGAATGGCAATTACAAAGTTTTCTTTAACATACCATGTGAAAAGTTTACCATCCTAACAACAAGAGACTCATAGAGTTCGCCCATTACACCACTTTTTACATTGTGGACTTTTATAAAAATTTGGGCAGAGTCTCCCCATAAATAGAGCTATCCCGAAATAAAAGTACAGCACACAACATAATTCCCGGCCAGGGAAAACATAATACTCATCAGAATACAGCAATATCAAGTAAATTCCCAGCCAGGGAAGACACCACACATATGGCAACAAAAGTGGGTTTCAACACCCACATACACTAATGACTCTCATAATCCTTTAGCAATTCTACATCTAATTGCATGCAACATAGAATGAGGGGGAGAAAGGCTCATGCCTTTATATACAACCCATATACAAGTACCATCGTGCTCACATGCGAGCATCATAATCATGTGTATAACCATCATGGGTGTAATATATATATAGGTACTCTATACGATACCGTGCTCCTTCAAGCCCTGGTACCACGATCCTGGGAGTACATCCAATCAACAGCTCGAGCTCATCTCCAAAGCCATCGATGTACCTGTCCACCTGTCCCAACAGAGACAGCCCCCAACGGGGTGAGCATACCAATTCCACAATTTCATAATCATAATGACATAATACATAATTTACAAAATGTAAATATTGTGGAACATATGTGACACTTCCTGGATGGTATCATCCTCATCCTAGCGTACCCCTGTAATGACCCTGTTCTCAAAACAGATAAATCATCAAATCTTGAATATGCAGTTAATCATCATATTGGTTAACCCTAACCAGTTTCGAATTAACAACATTTCATAACATCTTTCTTTATCTAGCAATTATCATAATTCTAGATATCATATTGAGACTTCCTTAACTTCCGATACTAGTTAATCACTTCTCTGATTAACTACGTCTCTGTTCCTATTCATTACCAATAGGGAATAAAATACAGATATCCTAGATATCTAATCAACACCACATTTTCATTTCTTACTTCAAAGTAGCGTCATACTACTGGTGTTCGCTCCGTAGCGACCACACCCATCATTTGCTCGCTTCATAGCGGCACCAAGCATTTCACCATGTGATTCAACATAACGTAACCAAGTCACGGTGCCATCTTAGTAAAGCATTTCATGTAGTATAAATCATGCATCATACTTGTAAAACATCATTTAAGCTATGCTCGTACGCTAAACGTACCTTAAATCCTCGAAGTCCGAGCCAAACCTTGCTCGAGTTCCATGCCCCGAGGAATGATGTGCTAACACGATAAATAATTCACGATTATTTACGAACATGCAACCCATGCTCAAGCACACCCATAACCCTCAACATATCGTCAACACACGACAATAAATCATTTAAAAGACCCGGGGCAGAGTACATGCAGGGAGGGGAACGAATGAGACAACAACGAAAATTGTTCAAGGATACCCTACAAATTTTCGAACCCTTATCTCACAAATCGAACCCAAATTAAACACCATAATTCATCTAAAAAGTGAATTAAACCATTAATAGCAAGAATCATCACCCTTGCCAAAAATCCCCAAAATTCGAATTCAAAGCCATAAATTCGAACACAATTAAACATCCTTATACATCTAAAACATGTAATAAACGACCCATAACAAGAATCGCCACACCCCTGCCAAAAATCACAATTTTCGAACCTTAACCCACGAAAAATGCATAAATTCGAACCAAACAAGCCTTTAAAATTCGAACCCTTAAAGTTCTTTAAATTCGAACATAAATCCACCAAATAAAGCAGGGAATTACATGAGAGGGACGAAAAAGAGGTAAATAACGTTACCCATTCGAAAATCGGAAGGAAAATCGACCAAAATCGACAAACCCTAGAATTTGGGGATCGCCGCTCTTCTGTAAAATCCGAACTCAAACCGCGATGAAACTTCGAATTGACGGAGGGGAAAGGTGCGTCTCGTCGAGACGAAGCCGGTGATAGGTCGCACGCGCCGAACGGCGGCCGGACGGCGGCCGGACGGCGGCGGGCGCGGCGTTTTCGTGCGCGGGGGAACTGTAGCAGGCGGGTTTCGGCGGGGAGAGAGAGAAGGAGGGAAGGTGGGGCTGAAATGCAATTTTTAATAAAAATCTCGGGTTCAACTTGTATTTATAGCAAAATACCCCGAAATACTAATAGCCCCACAAATACATCATGATTCATTAAAAATCATCTGTTTTCAAAAATTCTCTCTCTAACTCAAAAACCCCCTACCGGTGCCCACACCAAGCACCTGAGATCCCGAGACGCATTAAAAACCCAACTTACAGGTTTTCACCGAAATGAGAATACAATCTCAACCTCGAGATCCAACGATCCCAATTACTCAAATAGACGAGCCCAGAAGGCCCAACACCGCGATTAAACTCCAAATCGCTACGTAAAACATCTTTAGGGGTTATTAACACTCTGGGATTAACATCTCCAATCCCAGGTCATCACAATATCCCCCACTAAAAGAATTTCGTCCTCGAAATTAGTACCGGTGTATCACATATCACCCAGGCTACACAACAACATGAAGCCATAACCTCGATTCTTGACCATATCAGAATCGTCTTAATAAACGCGAGGATACTTACCTCACATCAACTCTGAAACAGGGCGACTTACCCAAAACCAATATATCACCCAAGAGGCAAACGTACCTCGATGAGGGTCATCCCAAAAGTCAGTCCCTCATGACTGCAAAACAACCGATACTTACGACTGTAGATCGGACAATCATCCTTCGTTCTAATACAACCAGTAAGGACGCATCCTGAATGACACCTCAACCGTGGGGACGTTGACCTCGTGTCAACCCTGAAGTGGAATAGACTTCCAAATCCATCATAACGTCAAAAAGCGTCAGCGCAACCCACGCTAACAATCCAAAAGCAGTTAGTCAACTGAAACTGCGAGGATCCGAATCGCTCCCGATTCCATCGTAGATATCATTCAATGACATCTCTTATCATGACTCACGATGTCTAACATACATCGTTACGAGGGAAACACTAGTATCCCACGGTGTACACACACCAAACCTGGTTTCCACTTTCAAACCTCCTCTGTCGAAGGAGCAGTCGCATCATTGCAACTCAAATTGGGCAACTCACGGCCACAGATTCACACAAAAGATATCTCATAAGATGTCCACCTCTGGATATCCCAAGAACCACATCCTGGTCATAAACAAACAATCGAGACTCCTCAGAGTTTCAAACTTGAAAGGACATGCAATAAACCCATTGCATCCCAAATACATGGATTCCCAGATCGAATCAACGACGACTTGATGACTCTCTTGTTGGTACTCCAACATCATGAGCTGTCACAGACAAGTCTCACCAAGATTAAACATAACGTATACACGTTTCAGTGAGGCATGCACAACCTCAACCTCGATGACATGGTGACTACTAGAGTCCACCACAATCCACATCGTATCACCTTACGATTTGCCACACTTGGTTCCTACGAGCAGTATAACGGCTCTAACAAGCCCCTCTTGGTGCTGCACACACACGGCAGACAAACTAGTCGCTGCCTGTCTAGGTTCACCTCAAACCTACTAATAAGATGGACGTTTCCGCACGGCATACCATACTGTGGGAAGAAAATCAATAGAGTAGTGGGTCTTTACCCAACATTCCTCTAATGCCTATACACCCTGGACACTCCAATGTCCCTGTTTCATAGCCATGCATATAGTCATTAATTCTTGACATGAATGATTAAAATCATCATCTTATAATTATCACCATCTTATAACATCTTCATCATATGAGTATCATCATTTCATAAATATCATCATCTTATAACATCATCATCACATAAGCATCGTCATCTTATAGCATCATCATCTTATACATCATCATCTTATAAGCATCGTCATCTTATAGCATCATCATCTTATAGCATCATCATCTTATACATCATCATCATATAAGCATCATCATCTTATACATCATCATCTTATACATCATCATCATATAAGCATCATCATCTTATACATCATCATCTTATACATCATCATCATATAACATCATCATCTTATAAGCATCGTCATCTTATACATCATCATCATATAAGCATCATCATCTTATAGCATCATCATCTTATACATCATCATCATATAAGCATCATCATCTTATACATCATCATCTTATACATCATCATCTTATAGCTATAACAGTAAATGTACGAAATCATAGCTGAGTAAGCTTGCTGGTTATTCATTAACTTCTTTTCATTTTCCCTGGTTCATATTCATGCACATGGGCATCTTACCATGTGGCATCTTACCACATAATAACATCGTATGGCCTCTTACCATATGGGCATCTTACCCCGTGGCGTCTTACCACATAATAACATCGTATGGCCTCTTACCATATGGGCATCTTACCCTGTGGCGTCTTACCACATAATAACATCGTATGGCCTCTTACCATATGGGCATCTTACCCCGTGGTGTCTTACCACATAATCACATTGTATGACCTCTTACCATATGGGTATCTTACCCCGTGGCGTCTTACCACATAATAACATTGTATGGCCTCTTACCATATGGGCATCTTACCCTGTGGCGTCTTACCACATAATAACATCGTATGGTCTCTTACCATATGGGCATCTTACCCTGTGGCGTCTTACCACATAATAACATTGTATGGTCTCTTACCATATGGGCATCTTACCCTGTGGCGTCTTACCACATAATAACATGGTATGGTCTCTTACCATATGGGCATCTTACCCTGTGGCGTCTTACCACATAATAACATTGTATGGTCTCTTACCATATGGGCATCTTACCCTGTGGCGTCTTACCACATAATAACATCGTATGGTCTCTTACCATATGGGCATCTTACCCTGTGGCGTCTTACCACATAATAACATCGTATGGTCTCTTACCATATGGGCATCTTACCCTGTGGCGTCTTACCACATAATAACATTGTATGGTCTCTTACCATATGGGCATCTTACTCTGTGGCGTCTTACCACATAATAACATTGTATGGTCTCTTACCATATGGGCATCTTACCCTGTGGCGTCTTACCACATAATAACATTGTATGGTCTCTTACCATATGGGCATCTTACCCTGGCGTCTTACCACATAATAACATTGTATGGTCTCTTACCATATGGGCATCTTACCCTGTGGCGTCTTACCACATAATAACATTGTATGGCCTCTTACCATATGGGCATCTTACCCTGTGGCGTCTTACCACATAATAACATTGTATGGCCTCTTACCATATGGGCATCTTACCCTGTGGCGTCTTACCACATAATAACATTGTATGGCCTCTTACCATATGGGCATCTTACCCTGTTATATGGCATTTACCATAATATAATCATCGTGTGGCATCTTACCACATGGGCATCTTACCCAATCATATGGCGTCTTACCATATCATAAACACTGTGTGGCATCTTACCACAGGGGCATCTTACCCAATCATATGGCGTCTTGCCATATCATAAACATTGTGTGGCATCTTACCACAGGGGCATCTTACCCACTCTCATATACGTCATCATAAACATCATCATGATCATCATCATCGTAAACATCATCGTAAACATCATCATAAACAACATTATAATCATCATCATCGTAAACATCATCGTAAACATCATCATCATAAACATCATCATAATCATCATCATCGTAAACATCATCGTAAACATCATCATAAACATCATCATAATCATTATAATCATCATCATAAATACTCATGCAATTAATGCAAGGTCATAGTTTAGGAATATGTTACCGTTTGATGCTCGTACGTTTCTTACGTACCTTCCTTGCTTGAGCATTACATGAACAAACGCATTAGTATATTCAATAATAATTGAGACCATACCGAAGTATTCCACTGTCGGTTGTCTACCCAGTCTGTCCTTAGACAATACATCATATCCTTCTTTTCCCTGATTTTCTTCCAAAATCAGGTTCCTTGGCACGTAGCATATAGAGTGTTAGACATCGCTATTAATGCCGTCCTATCGTGTTCCACACGATTCCTGCAACCACAATGGTTAGCAATACTACTTTTCATATCATTTAAGCACATAAACAATTAGTCATGTCATATAACATTAATGCCATCATGCATAAATATGTGCTATCAATAACTTCCTAGGCCCTCAACAGCCCCAATGAGCAACCACTGCTCTGATACCACTAATGAAAGGACCCCAAATACTTAACCCTTGATTAGTGTATTAATCATTTTGTGTGGCACATACTTTCCATAAAATCATTCGGGAACTCCGATGGTAATATACCATTGAATGGCAATTACAAAGTTTTCTTTAACATACCATGTGAAAAGTTTACCATCCTAACAACAAGAGACTCATAGAGTTCGCCCATTACACCACTTTTTACATTGTGGACTTTTATAAAAATTTGGGCAGAGTCTCCCCATAAATAGAGCTATCCCGAAATAAAAGTACAGCACACAACATAATTCCCGGCCAGGGAAAACATAATACTCATCAGAATACAGCAATATCAAGTAAATTCCCAGCCAGGGAAGACACCACACATATGGCAACAAAAGTGGGTTTCAACACCCACATACACTAATGACTCTCATAATCCTTTAGCAATTCTACATCTAATTGCATGCAACATAGAATGAGGGGGAGAAAGGCTCATGCCTTTATATACAACCCATATACAAGTACCATCGTGCTCACATGCGAGCATCATAATCATGTGTATAACCATCATGGGTGTATATATATATATAGGTACTCTATACGATACCGTGCTCCTTCAAGCCCTGGTACCACGATCCTGGGAGTACATCCAATCAACAGCTCGAGCTCATCTCCAAAGCCATCGATGTACCTGTCCACCTGTCCCAACAGAGACAGCCCCCAACGGGGTGAGCATACCAATTCCACAATTTCATAATCATAATGACATAATACATAATTTACAAAATGTAAATATTGTGGAACATATGTGACACTTCCTGGATGGTATCATCCTCATCCTAGCGTACCCCTGTAATGACCCTGTTCTCAAAACAGATAAATCATCAAATCTTGAATATGCAGTTAATCATCATATTGGTTAACCCTAACCAGTTTCGAATTAACAACATTTCATAACATCTTTCTTTATCTAGCAATTATCATAATTCTAGATATCATATTGAGACTTCCTTAACTTCCGATACTAGTTAATCACTTCTCTGATTAACTACGTCTCTGTTCCTATTCATTACCAATAGGGAATAAAATACAGATATCCTAGATATCTAATCAACACCACATTTTCATTTCTTACTTCAAAGTAGCGTCATACTACTGGTGTTCGCTCCGTAGCGACCACACCCATCATTTGCTCGCTTCATAGCGGCACCAAGCATTTCACCATGTGATTCAACATAACGTAACCAAGTCACGGTGCCATCTTAGTAAAGCATTTCATGTAGTATAAATCATGCATCATACTTGTAAAACATCATTTAAGCTATGCTCGTACGCTAAACGTACCTTAAATCCTCGAAGTCCGAGCCAAACCTTGCTCGAGTTCCATGCCCCGAGGAATGATGTGCTAACACGATAAATAATTCACGATTATTTACGAACATGCAACCCATGCTCAAGCACACCCATAACCCTCAACATATCGTCAACACACGACAATAAATCATTTAAAAGACCCGGGGCAGAGTACATGCAGGGAGGGGAACGAATGAGACAACAACGAAAATTGTTCAAGGATACCCTACAAATTTTCGAACCCTTATCTCACAAATCGAACCCAAATTAAACACCATAATTCATCTAAAAAGTGAATTAAACCATTAATAGCAAGAATCATCACCCTTGCCAAAAATCCCCAAAATTCGAATTCAAAGCCATAAATTCGAACACAATTAAACATCCTTATACATCTAAAACATGTAATAAACGACCCATAACACGAATCGCCACACCCCTGCCAAAAATCACAATTTTCGAACCTTAACCCACGAAAAATGCATAAATTCGAACCAAACAAGCCTTTAAAATTCGAACCCTTAAAGTTCTTTAAATTCGAACATAAATCCACCAAATAAAGCAGGGAGGGAATTACATGAGAGGGACGAAAAAGAGGTAAATAACGTTACCCATTCGAAAATCGGAAGGAAATCGACCAAAATCGACAAACCCTAGAATTTGGGGATCGCCGCTCTTCTGTAAAATCCGAACTCAAACCGCGATGAAACTTCGAATTGACGGAGGGGAAAGGTGCGTCTCGAGTCGAGACGAAGCCGGTGATAGGTCGCACGCGCCGAACGGCGGCCGGACGGCGGCGGGCGCGGCGTTTTCGTGCGCGGGGGAACTGTAGCAGGCGGGTTTCGGCGGGGGAGAGAGAGAAGGAGGGAAGGTGGGGCTGAAATGCAATTTTTAATAAAAATCTCGGGTTCAACTTGTATTTATAGCAAAATACCCCGAAATACTAATAGCCCCACAAATACATCATGATTCATTAAAAATCATCTGTTTTCAAAAATTCTCTCTCTAACTCAAAAACCCCCTACCGGTGCCCACACCAAGCACCCGAGATCCCGAGACGCATTAAAAACCCAACTTACAGGTTTTCACCGAAATGAGAATACAATCTCAACCTCGAGATCCAACGATCCCAATTACTCAAATAGACGAGCCCAGAAGGCCCAACACCGCGATTAAACTCCAAATCGCTACGTAAAACATCTTTAGGGGTTATTAACACTCTGGGATTAACATCTCCAATCCCAGGTCATCACAAGAATCGCACAAATTCAATCGCACATCAAAATCGCACAACAAAATGGCACAAATTGAGTCGCACATCAAAATCGCACAAGTATAATGGCACAATCGCACAATTGCACAAGTATAATGTTTATCTTTTTCGAAAATTTATTTTTAAGAACAAAAAAAAACGTAAAAAATTGAGATAAGAAACTTACGTATGAAATCTTCAAGCAGGAAAAAGAGTGAGAAATGAGGGTTTGGAGTTTGGAGGAGTAGATGATGAAAAATTGAAAATTGAAAAATGAGGGAAGGCTAAATGGCAACTCACGGCTGTGATTATGAGGAATGCTTCAAAAATGTTTAAAAGAGAAAGAATTACAGGGAAGGCTCATCGAGAATTAGGTTAGGAATTTTTTAAAAAATAATAATATTTGGTTAAATTAAGGGCCAACCCGTGGGTCAGCCCGCCGACCCGCGGGCTGGCCCGCTAAAACCCGCGGCCCAAACGGGCCAACCCGTTTGGGCCCGCCTTTCGACGGGTTCAAAAAAATCTAGCCCAACCCACCTATTTGGTGGGTCGGGTTGGGTCAGGCCCGCGGGCCTGACCCATTTTGACAGCTCTACTGACTTATGTGATTCTGTAAATTATGTGCATTCATCTCCTGTGTGTGAAAATGAATGGCTAATTGATTCTGGTTGCTCTTATCACATGTCACCTCTTAGAAATTTGTTTTCTAATTATAAAGAAGTTGAGAATGGTTCTGTTTCTATTGCTAATGAAAAACTTTGTAAAGTTGCTGGCATTGGTGATGTTTATTTAAAATTTGATTCTGGTTATTCTATGATTCTAAAAGATGTAAGACATGTTCCTGCTTTGTGCAATAATTTGTTGTCTTGTTCTGGTTTAGAATCATGTGGTCTAGAGGGTAGATGGGGAAATGGTGTTATGAAAATCATAAAGGGTTCTTTGGTTGTTTTCAAAGGTGAAAAGAAAAGACATCTTTATGTTTGCAAAACTGAATCTGTATATGATAATGTGAATTCTGTGACTGATGACTTGACTAATCTGTGCCATAGGAGATTAGGTCATTTAAGTTCTAAAGGTCTAGAGAATTTGCATGAAAAAGGTTGCGTTGGTAAAGACGGGTTGTCTTGCATGCCTTTCTGTGATTCATGTGTTTTTGGCAAACAACAAAGAGTGAAATTCCCGGATTTCCCTTCCCCTAATTTGACTATGTGTCATGTGCATGTTGATGAGTCTGTGTCCAGTGCTACTCCCTGCGAGGTGGAGCATTTAACTGGTGTACGTCATGTTACTGAACCTGAAATTCATGGAATGCCTGTAAATCATGGTAGTGTTGTTGAACATGAACATGTTGTGCATGATGAATTGGTTGCAATTGAACATGAAGATTTGCATGATATAGCTTGTGCTATTAGTTGCTTAATGTATTTGCTGATTAGTACTTGGCATGGTATAGCTTATGCTATTAGTTGCTTTAGTAGGTTTATGTCTAATCCTAGCTTTGTGCTTTGGAATGTTGTTCGCTGGTTGTTATCGGTAGGTGATAATCTAAGTGATTATGTGTTTTATCCTGCTGATTTGTGTACTAAGTGTTTGTCCATTAGTAAATTTCAATCATGTTTTAAATTTTTTAAATTTGATACTGATGATTGATGCAGGTTTTTTTGTCCCTTGGTTAGTGTTTTATAACCTGCTGTGTGCTCGTTATAAAACTGTTACCCTGGTTACTTTCCCACTTTAACTTGCTGTGTGCTTGTTATTGTTATTCCTTTGTCTGTGCTGTGTGCTATGACAGGAATTTGGTCCACACAATACTGTGTGTGTTGTGGGGACCCTTTGGGCGATGATGAGTCATCTATTGGGTTATCCTTACGTCGAGGTGGAGCCGGTATTGTGCCAAGGTGGAGATTTGTTGGGTTTGTTGGCCCAATACCTATTCATTATTCTATTGGGCTTTGGCCCTTCTCCCTACTACCCTAAACCGTGCCCCCCCATTCAGTTCTCAGCCTTTCTCTTCATCTCCCATGCGTCCAGAAGCTTCCTCCTCACATGTCTCTTCGGTTGGCTTTGACCGTGTCCCTTGGGACTTGCTCCCTCCCCTTCGTCTCCCCTTCGGTGCCATTAAGATGGCTGGGTTCATGATGAGCAGTGGTGGTCTGAAACCCCCGAAAATCCCTTGGAGGATTTCGTTCCCCCCCTTTGTCTTTGAGTCTCGGGTTTTCCTTTGTGGTTGACTGAGTGCTTTGTGCTTTCTGTGTGAGAGTGGGTGCACTGTGTGTGTGTGGCCTTGGGCTTAGGGTGGTGGTTGGTGTTGCCGTGTGGCTGGTGCTGTGTGCGCTGGCTTGTGTGCGTGAGGGTGGTGCTGTGTGCGCCTTGTCCGTGTGGTTGGTGCTGTGTGTGCTGGCTTGTCCCTGGCTGGTGCTGTGTGCGCTGGTTGTGCTGTGGTTGGTGCTGTGTGCGCTGGTTGGTCTGAGTGCTGGTGCTGTGTGGTGCTGTGTGCGCTGCTTGTCTGAGTGCTGGTGCTGTGTGGTGCTGTGTGCGCTGCTTGTCTGAGTGCTGGTGCTGCGTGTGTATGTCCAGGCTGTGTGCTTGGGCAGTGGGTTCGGGCAGGGTGTTTGGGTAGTGTCTTAGGGTAGTGTGTGTCTCCCCTTTAGGATATGATACCTTGGTTCCCCGGTGACGACGTTGGAAGGATACCCAGCTCGACCTGAGCCCTAATTCTTTACTCTTGCTTTGCTTTTCAGTTTACAGTTTTATTAGTTTAAATTGTATACTGTGATCTGTTTTGTTTCTTGATTGCAGGCATCAATCGGGATTGGAAAGCGGAACGAATTTCTAACAATCGGTTTGTAAGAATAAGGCCTTGGTATCCATGGGTCATGAAACACCTTAAGTTGTCCTCCCTGACGTACCCTCCATCGAATCACCTTCTGCAATAGCTCACGCCCCCACAACATACTTCTCCAAACATAAGATGGGTTATACCCCTTCTTTGCCTGAATGAAATTTGAATGAGGAAAATACTTAGCCTTGAGAACCATTGAGCTTTAGGTCATCCGGTCTTGAGAGAAGCCTCCATCCTTGTTTAGCCAAAAGTGCTGATTAAAGCACACCAAGTCTCGAAAACCCATGCCTCCTTCCTTTTTTGGGCGACATAATTGCTTCCATCGAATCCAATGATCTTCGGATCTTTCGGACTTCCACCCCACCAAAAGTTGATAGATTGTAGGGTCCGACATAACATAATAGGCAATTTAAAGAGTTGCATTATGTAAATTGAGGTCGCTTGCGCAACTGCCTTTATAAGGAAAAAAAGGATCAATTTTTTTGTCCGCCATGAAACGAAGACCCGTGACATTTAAGTGAACAATATTTTCATTATCACGATACAAAATCACATTGAATTAATTAATTAATATATTCAATATTTTGTTTATTTAATCAAGTCAAATTATCACTCCAAAAATAATTATTACATCATTTATGATATAACTAATAGTAACTTTAATATATGAGGTTGGATTATCTTAACATTTTAGCCAATTTGAAATTAACCAAGACATAATATTCAATGACGAAAATTATTACAGGTTCAAATCCTTACATATCGAATATGTATATGATGGGAGTTTAGATTTGCCAAAATACAAAATAAATTGTCCAAAGATGACAGTTTACACAAACAGATAGCTTCTCTTATACACGAAAAATTGCAGAAAATTGTAATTAAAATGATTATAACTTAACTGGGACAGCCTTTAGAGGTATGGTCTTTTGCAGTGTGATTCCAAAACTTTCATCCATGTCCACTTCTTCTGGCTTTAGCCCTCCATCAAGTTTCCATTCAAAGTTTTGCACCAAATAGCAACCATAAGGTGTACCATACGACTGGCCAATTGCAAGCCTGGGCAAATTCTCCGACCAGCACCAAATGGCACGAGCTCAAAATGCTGACCCTTGAAGTCAGTTTCCAGTTTTAAAAATCTAGCAGGGATAAACGACTCAGAATCCAACCATGTATTTGAATCTCTGCCTATTGCCCACGCATTAACAATAATTTGGGTGTTTTTTGGGATGATGTATTCATTTATTTACGTATCTTCTTTAGACTCGTAAGGTATCAACAAAGGAGCCGAAGGGTGAAGCCTAAAAGTTTCTTTAGCCACAGCTCTCAAATATGGAAGTCTTGAAATGTCTGATTCTGTAACTTGTTCATTTTTTGCAATTACTTCCCTTAATTCAATTTTCATTTTTAGCATCTCAACTGGATGTCTAAGTAACTCTGATATAGCCCATTCCACTGTACTTGAAGTTGTATCTGTACCTTCAAGAAATAAATCCTAACATGGCCACAAGTTAGAAGGCATACAGATTAAATGAACCATAAACTTGATAAAGTGAACTTATGCTATATTTGGATTCATGATTTGGAGCTATAAGTTTCAAAACTCTAATGGTAAATCCACTGAATTTGTTTGAATTATGTTATAACTGATTTTATCATTTACTATAATTTTAAGTTCCTTTTCACGTTATTATAGGTAGATTTCAAATTTATTTTATGTGTAGTCATATGAAATCCTTATTTCAAATTATTCCTCGAACCCAAAGAACATAATAAAATCATTTCTTCGAATTGTTCTTCATTTTGAATATCAGGGGAGCTACCACATAAACAAGATAAGAGAATCAACCTATTGATTTTATTTTATTTTTTAACATCAACCCATTGAAATTTTAATTGAACTACCTAATAGGTAACTTGTCACGCCCCGAGACCGGGGTCAATAACACCAGCATTGATTCTCAATAACAACTTGAAATCAATAAGCCTCGTAATATCGTATTCAACAAAAAACCAGTCTATATTCCATAAAAATAAATAATTATCTTTACAATCGAATTAAATTGCATAATCAAACTCTAAAAGTTTACATTAGATCTGAATATTCATAAGTTTTGGATCACACTTCGATTTTTTTTAAAATAACCATTATAATAAATATATTTTAAGAATATTGATTAAATTTAATATACAAAGCCCCAACATCATAAATTTTTTCCCCATTTATTACGACTTTATTTATCTCATATGTGAAAAGTAAGTTGAAACAAAGGGATCATGTTTTGATTGTCTATAATGATCGATTTGCTTCCATTTGGTTACTTTGTTTGTTGAAGTTGTTTTATAGTGGTTTTGATTTCAAATACCTAGATGGACTTACATTAAATAAATGGTTCGTTTGATTCTATTTTCTTTAGGGGTAGACATAGGCGAAACTAACATTTGAGATTAATTGGGTCTAGTCAAAATGCATATCAAAATATATGCTTAAAAGGGTAATAAATGGTTATTTATGCTACAAGATCAAATTTCAAAAAAATTAAACTACTAAAACTTTTTTTTATAGATTATATGGGGCTGGAGTCCCACTAACTTGGGCGTGGCTCCCCCCTGAGGGCTGATCAAACTATTTATTTAGAATATTTTAAATCAATGGTTGATGCACTCCATGACGCTGCTCGATAGTAGAATAAAAACTCTAATATAAGTATAGAGAACAAAAGTATAAAAATAATATATTTAAATAGGCGTAACACTTATATTGGTGATGATTTATGTTTAGAATTTGATTTCTTCTTCCTTGTGAAAACCTGGCTTTTTCTCCTCCGATTTGGAGCTCTTCCTCCATGGTCCACCCTCATGTGGTGGTTTTTCGAGTTTATCTCCTTCTATGCTTTGTTCCTTGGTTTCTAGGGCGGTCGATGCCGAGCTTCCGATTTCGACGGTGGTTGGGTGTGGCTAATCGTTGAGGTTCTGGTTGGTGGAGGTAGTTTCAGGGCTTGGTGTAGCAAGGGTGACGTGTTCGGTCACAGCGGTGGTGGGGTTGGGCATGGCGGAGATGGGGCTGGTTTTGGCATCGGTTGTCGCTTCGACGGAGGAGTTGGCGTTGGGTTGGGCCTTGGTGAGCGACTCGACGGTGGTGTTGGGGGTGGTCGCCGTCTTGGAGGGGAGCTTGGCGGGGCTGGTGTTGGCTATGGAGGGGGTTTCGGCCTGGGTGGTGGTGGGGAGCTCGCTGGTGTGGGTTTGCTTGCGCAGGGGCTTGTTGCGTTGATCTGGATGTCTCCCTATTCTCTAGCGGTGGTTGCATGGCAATCCCTCCATTAGCCATGAGGTTATTTTGGTGGAATGCGTGGGTTTGGGAACTGCCCAGTGCATTTATTTGCATCCGACTGGCTGGTTATGCTAGTTCCCTTCTTTTGATTAATGTATCCCTTTGCTACTTTTATATTTGTTTTCTCTCTATGTTACTTGGTAGCTATATTTTTGTAAATGATTGTACTAGGATATGGGTTGTACGGCTATCCATCTTATTGGCCTTGATTGGGCGACCTCTTCGCTGGTCTTATCGCTCCTTTTTGGTCCAGCTTGGCTTACTTTTATCTTGCTCCTTTTTGGTTGTGTATGCGGTGGTTTGATGGAGGTCTCACGGTGTGGGCATACTTTGGCTATGACTCAGGAGCATATCGATTTCATGCCATCCGGTGGAGTTCATTGGTCGACGGTTCTCCATTGGGGAATTGGAAATGAGAGTATGCTCGTTTGTTGACCTTATATTAGTTTTTAGCTCTTATTATCGCTTTCTTGTATCTTTCGTGGAAGGCAGCTCTCCTTTTCGATCTCTTACTCGGCTGTTTGATTTGAGTGAATTTGATGTCGCTCTAGTGGTTGTCAGCTTCTGCTGGCCTAGCTGTTCTATTTCGACAGTGAACCACTTTATTTCTCGACCTAAGCTGTTTGGTTGTGTTATGCTTGTTCCCTTAGATGAGCTCTTGTACCGTACTTATGTTTTCTTTTGATATAATTCCAGTTTTATGCTTCAAAAAAATAAAGAATATGTGGGAAAAATCGAAAATAATTTATAATTATTCATTTCATTTTTAGTTGGGCCTCAGTCCATTGTAAAGCCCATTAAAAAGGCTCATTGGGTCAACATCTTTTCAATCAAGATTAATTTGGCTGCCTCGGCCTTTTCCTCTCGAGCTATACTCGCTTCCTATCGCCCCCCTGGCCCCCCCAAATGTCTTTCAATTTTCCAGTACTTTTCTCCAATCATATCATTTTTTCAATTTATTACTACATCCCATAATCAAACTAATCAGATCTTCTCTTACTTGCTAGGTAAGATACAATCAATTGCATTCTTTTATCCGATTGTAATCATACCCATGTTCGCATCTTTGCTGCTTTATAAAAATAATTTCAAAGCTATCGATCCAGAATGTGGCAGAACATGATCTATATTTTAATTTTTTTTTGTGAACCACAAATACAGTGTAGAAGCGTGGTTAGATCTGTGACGAAGTATATGTGAACTTTTGTATTGGCCTTTGCTAGTTCTTGTTCGTTTTCAGTGCTGATTTCGACTGTTAGGAATGTTAAAATGTGAGGAGAATCTTTTTGTTTCTACACGATGGCTGCATTTAGTTTTGGTTGGATAGATAATTTGAATTTGAGCTTGAATTTGCCATAATCGAACCCAGCTATTAAATTGCTAGACCCGCCAAGGTCGTAGCAGCTTAGTTAGCGAAATGTGTTTGCTGTCAATCCTTGTTTTAATTTCCAATCACCCATTGGTCTTCCTTGTTGATTATTTGATATGAACACACTTCCCATCTCTTAGTTATATATTTATGTGCTAATTTAGAATGATTGGGGGACTTCCTTTTCTATCCTGCATCTTTCCCTTTCTTTTTCTTTTTCCTTTTCCAGCGTTATATCATGTGTTACTTGCCAGTGACCACCTTTTCCTTTTTCTGGGGTGATTAACTATAAGTTTTTAATTACATATTCAGGCAAAATTACCTTGTAAAAAATTCAAATGAAGAATTTGTAAGATATAAAGATTGATGGGTAGTTTGGAATGGAGAAAGAAGAAGCGAGAGCCAATGATGAAATTGATGATAAGAACTACATGACACAAAAAAAAGGCACCGATGATAATATAGGAATTTCTCATGCGGCAGATACTGAAACATACAGTGATAAATCAGATAATATGGACAGTGAGATAGTTTTAGAAGGGTCTGATGTTGTAGATGATGAATTTTTTGAGCATGTTTCGCTAAAAGATCCTGTCAAAAATGAAGAGGATGCGAATCAGTCTTTGAGTCCTAATAAATTGAGACACTCGTCTGTTGGAAGTGATGAAGTATTTGATTTTTCTTTTGCTCATGCTCAGTCATCCGGGCTTGATTCATCCCCGGGTGGAGAGGTTCGTAATAATATTTATTTTTCTAGCACTGGACTGGACAAAGATTCAGATTTTGACATTGAGGCATCACCTTCTGCTAGCCCTGATTCTGCTGTGCATTTGCATGGAGATTTTGGATACTCTCCAGTGGACTCACCTCAAAAACCAAAGCCTAAACAGGTTATGCCTAATGTGTCTCCAGAGCTTTTGCATTTAGTAGATTCTGCTATAATGGGGAAACCAGAAAGCTTGGAAAAGCTGAAGAATGTTGTGAGTGGTGTTGAGAGTTTTGGAGGTGATCCTGAAGCTGTCGCTATTTCTTACTTGGTTGTTGATTCACTTCTAGCCACAATGGGAGGTGTTGAGTCTATCGAAGAGGATGAAGATGACAATCCACCCAGCGTGATGCTAAACTCTAGGGCAGCGATTGTGGCTGGTGGGCTAATTCCATGGCTCCCAGACATTGGGGATTTCCAGGGACTCATGTCCCCTAGAACTCGGATGGTGAGAGGACTACTTTCTATCTTGCGTGCTTGCACTAGGAACAGAGCGATGTGCTCTGTCGCTGGATTATTGGGAGTACTACTTCATTCAGGTGAAAGGATTTTTGTCCGGGACGTCGGTTCTACAGAGAAAACGAAATGGGATGGAACTCCTCTCTGCTACTGCATTCAATACTTAGCAGGGCATTCTCTTAGCCCCAGTGATCTGCATCAGTGGCTACATGTCATTACTAGAACGCTCACCACAGTGTGGGCTGCTCGCTTGTTGCATTCTCTAGAGAAGGCCATGAGTGCAAAAGAGGTCAGAGGTCCAGCAAGCACTTTTGAGTTTGATGGTGAAAGCTCTGGTTTGCTAGGGCCAGGAGAGAGTAGATGGCCTTTTACTAATGGGTATGCATTTGCCACTTGGATCTATATTGAGTCGTTTGCGGACAATATAAGCACAGCAACTACTGCTGCTGCAGTTGCAATGGCTGCTGCTGCCACTTCAGGGAAATCCTCTCCTATGTCAGCAGCTGCAGCTGCCAGAGCACTAGCTGGGGAAGGAACAGCTCACATGCCTCGGTTGTTCAGTTTCTTATCCCCTGATAACCAGGGGATGGAAGCATATTTTCATGCACAATTTCTGGTTATTGAATGTGGAAGTGGGAAGGGGAGGAAAGCGTCTCTGCATTTTACTCATGCATTCAAGCCACGGTGTTGGTATTTTGTTGGCCTTGAACATACATGCAAGCAGGGGCTTCTCGGAAAGTCTGAAAGTGAAATGAGATTGTACATAGATGGCTCCTTATATGAAAGTCGACCTTTCGATTTCCCAAGAATTTCTAAACCACTTGCATTTTGCTGCATTGGGACTAATCCTCCACCAACCATGGCTGGTTTACAACGTCGTCGACGCCAATGCCCTTTGTTTGCAGAGATGGGTCCTGTATATATTTTCAAGGAACCCATTGGGCCAGAAAGAATGGCGAGGCTTGCTGATAGAGGAGGGGATGTGCTGCCTTCTTTTGGAAGTGGTGCTGGGTCTCCGTGGCTGGCAACAAATGACCATGTCCAAAATGTTGCTCGGGACAGTGCACTTCTTGATGCTGAAACTGCTGGCTCCATTCATCTTCTGTATCATCCTAATTTGCTCAGTGGGCGTTACTGTCCAGATGCTTCTCCTTATGGTGTTGCAGGTATCAAGAGTTCCAAATTTTGAGAAAATATAATAAAATAACTATTTCCGGTTGATTATTGTCCCCGCCTATCCATTGGCGAAGTTTGATTTTTTTCTTTTGATTTGAGGAAAATATGAAATCAACTGATAAAATAATCTTCTGGGGGCATTAATTTCTATTTTAACATATTTCTTTCCTTTGATTAACTACTTGCCCTGCTCTCGAACATTTAAACGTTGACTGTAGCTAAGTTGCTAAAGTAAAGGCAGCTTTCGGCGGACACAAGCCCTCGGGACTTGACACTTGGACACCGGGAAGCTTGCCCCTTGAGATTGGGTCCTTCGTTTGGAACTGCCCTTTTCCTTTCCACTTTGGAATTCCTCGTTGCTTATTCTTCTGGTCATGTTAACCCTGTCTGAAATGCCATAGAGTTTTTCATGGGTTTACCTTTCTCTGTTAACATATTATATATGCTTGATGCACTAAATAAAATGCACAATCTAGCTTTGTTGGATACTCTCTTGCTTATCTATTCTGCAATAAGTGAAGAGCACTCACCATGGATCCTGTCTTCGATAAGTAGTGGTTTGATGCATTTCAGGCATGCTTCGAAGGCCTGCAGAGGTTCTTGGTCAAGTGCATGTTGCTACTAGAATGCGGCCTACGGAATCTCTGTGGGCCTTGGCTCATGGTGGTCCCATATCCTTGCTTCCATTTGTGGTGAGCAGTGTGCATGAGAATAGCCTTGAACCACAGCGAAGTGACCTTTCTCTGTCATTAGCAACAACTGCTCTTGCTGCTCCTATATTCCGAATAATGTCTTTGGCCATCAGGCACCCAGGAAACAATGAAGAGTTATGTCTACGAAGAGGCCCTGAAATATTGTCGAGAATCTTAAATTATCTCTTGCAAACTCTGTCTTCTATCGATGTTGCAAAGCATGATGGAGTCAGTAATGAGGAACTTGTTGCTGCTATTGTCTCTTTATGTCAATCTCAGAAGTTCAACCATATGCTTAAAGTTCAGCTTTTCAGCAACCTGCTACTTGATCTGAAAATTTGGAGTTTATGCAGCTATGGACTGCAAAAGAAGCTTTTGTCTTCACTTGCAGATATGGTTTTCACCGAGGCTTCCGTGATGCGAGATGCTAATGCTATTCAGATGCTCCTAGATGGTTGCAGGCGATGCTATTGGACTATTCGCGAAAGTGATTCTGTTAACGCATTTTCTATGAACCAGGGTACTCCACTAGTTGGTGAAGTGAATGCTTTGGTTGATGAACTTCTAGTAGTTGTAGAGCTTTTAGTTGTGGCTGCTCCTCCATCCTTGGCTGCAGAAGATGTCCGTGGTCTGCTGGGTTTCATGGTTGACTGTCCCCAACCAAATCAGGTTAATCCCATTGTTAATCGAATATTTCTTTCCTGGATCGATTCAGCTGCTCTGAATGATATCGATTACTTGTTATTTCTTATGCTTGTCACTGTTATTTTCTCTGACTTAATAGTGTTTTGCAACATCGCAAAAATCGATCTCAGCTAGTTTACCTTGGAAAGTAGCGAGTTTTATACTGGGCACTGGTGGGAGAATGCTTGAAACATGATGGTGTGATTATCCTCTGTTATATCAGTTATATTTTCAGAAACTTGTGTATATCATATGAAATTAGAGCAAAATATCGTGACTTAATTCATTGAAATCCGGCATATTTTAGATTCCGCACATCACTTGTACTCATCTTGTTTTGAGTAATTGAGTTCTGTCATCATCTATAAATGTCCGATACTGATTCAGTGTTTAGTTTTTCCCCCTAAAGTGCTGAAAGCATGTCTGGTTATCTTCTGTGGAATAACCTGCTATGCTTCCGCCTTTCAGGTTGCCAGGGTGCTGCATCTGATGTACAGGTTGGTGGTTCAGCCAAATACATCCAGGGCTCAAACTTTTGCCGAGGCCTTTATATCATTTGGTGGAATTGAAACACTTCTTGTCCTGCTGCAGCGTGAAGCAAAAGCTGGAGACTATGATGCTGCAGAGTATTCAAGCAAGCAGGGCAAGGCATTGTCATCCTCCAAAACAGATAATTATATTAGGGAGGAGATTTTTGAAAATATTGAGCATGGCTATGCAGGATATATGGAGAAAAAAGATTCAACTTCACATGAAAATGCTTCTGAACCCGAGTGTCTTAGTGGTCCTATAGTATCCAATATCGAAAGGATGTCATCTATCTCCGAAAATCCTTTCACCAAAAACTTGGGTGGTATAAGTTTTTCAATAAATGCAGAAAATGCGCGGAATAATGTGTATAACATTGACAAAGGTGATGGTATAGTTGTAGGAATAATCAACCTCTTAGGAGCTTTGGTGATAGCAGGACATTTAAAATTTGATGCGCCTGCTCCCCCAAATGTGTCTAAAAACATTGTTGGCTTACTCGAGGGAGGAGGTACCATGTTTGATGATAAGGTTTCTCTCCTTCTTTTTGGTCTACAAAAGGCTTTCCAAGCGGCTCCTGACCGGCTTATGACTAACAATGTATACACAGCCTTATTGGCTGCATCGGTAAGCCATTTTAATATCCTACTTGATGCTGCAATGCCATTTTTGTATGTTTATATATTCACTGCTTTTCTTATGGACATATGGTGGAAAATTGTGGCCCTAGGTCAAATCTGTTTGGCTTTCCGTTATGGTCTGGGCAAGATTCCTAGGATTTACTTTGGCGTGACCTTTTCCTTTTCTCTGTGTACTGTATCTGTAGAAGTAGTGGAAACATGCCGCCGTTAATGCATTTTTGCTTTTACTTCTAAAAATGCTACAGATGTGGGTTTCTGATGTAAGATTCACCTTGCAAAACTTTGAGATGTGGTCCCTGCAGGATTGAGATGGTGCAGCAGTTTATCATAGGTCAAATTTAGAATCAGAAGATTCTTGCAGTATTTCCTGTCCATGTTTTTGTAATTTTCCATCTCTTATAGAAATGGGCCTCAATGAGAATAAAGTGCTCTTTGATCGATTTTATTTACCCATTAATTAGTTGGTGCAACCATTGGCCAATCAGTGGCACCTTGTCGAGGTGCATTATCATGATGTATTATGTCATTGCAAATAAAAGTAATGGAAATAACTTACCATTTATCTATATGATATCGTGATCATAAATAAAAGAACCTAATTTATCTCAACTTTTGTGCATCACTCCTTAATGACTAGCATACATAAAAATTGCTTCTTTCAAGTTCCAAGGGCCTATAATTTGTTTTGCAGTATGATTTACTAGTTTATAACATTCGAATCTGAGTTATCCTCAATGAAATGTAGGACCTATCAATAGGGTGTTTTAAATTCTTCAAACTGAAAGATATCCTACTTTTGGAAAACCTTGTACATTCAAACCTTACTTAATTTGAGTTTCTGAGACTTCTTTTTTATTTTTATTTTTATAATAATTTCAGATAAACGCATCTTCAAACGACGATGGACTAAACTTCCATGATTCAGGTCATCGCTTTGAGCACTTTCAGCTTTTGTTGGTTCTTCTCCATTCTCTTCCATATGCATCAACAGCATTTCAAAGTCGAGCACTACAGGTACTTAGTTTGTGGCACACACAAATGATGTGATATTAGTCCCGGGCATGCAGTTGTTCTTTCCTTTTTTAATTATATGGCGTTTGTCTTTCAGTCTGCTCTTGATGTTGGGATTATAATTTGGTTAATCATGCACATTTAGCATTGTCATATGCTTGCTTGATTGCTTTCCAGTAGTCTCACTAATTTTAATTTGTGTTACAAAAGAGTAAGCATGTGAGTGGTCTAAATATTCTGCTCATGTACTCTCCCAGTGTTTGTAATAATTAATTTTCACTTGATTCGGCAATCTTGAAGGAAGTTTGCATTCATGATGGAATAACTGTTAAGGATATTATATTTTGTATCTATTAGAATGATTTGATTAGATTTAAGTTGTCAATATTTATTGTATAGCAGATTTTCAGGGATATAATCAGGATACTTTGGAGATTTTGTAGCCCCAAATTTAGGGATTCTGTAACCTATTCTGTTCTATATAAATGTAAGAAAACCCATAGGAAAGGGTATCAAATTAAAAATTTGACATGGCATCTGTGGGACCCGACTCGGGCAAATATTACTTTAACCCTTATCCGGTACCACATTCTCTAAGAACATTACGCACGAGGGTTTTAAAACCTTTTCGGAAAATAGCGGAAGCGTTTAATCAAACATTCATTTTTAGTAGCGGAAGCGTTTATACATTCTAATTAGTAACAAAATACATCCCAGTACAAACTCCTTATAATAGTCCGACACTTAATAAAAGAGAAAAATATTATAACAGTCCCGGTAAGCCAACATTTCCATTTTTCCTAATTTTCCTCCGGTTCTGGCTCCGGTACTCCTGTATCTGGAACTCACAATAAATAACAAGAAAAACAGAGGTTAAGTCTTTGAGGACTTAGTGAGGGAATAACAATGGCTTTTATATCTGTAATTATCAAACAATGCAATTTCTCAATATGATATGTCATGTAACAAAGATCTTGCAGTCAAGTAATTGTCAATAATGAACCGTGATGATATAGGATTTCAGAGTGAATATCGTGGGCTAAAGAGGTGGCTCCCACCAGACAGTTCGGCGTAGCACTTTTCCCCACATATTCAGATAGGATCTGTACATTCAGTCATTTACGAGCCAAGGTGAACCATTCTCCGGACCGTAAAACGGTGCGCGTTGTTCAGATGAACCATATACCCGGACTGTCATCCGTTGTTCATTGGACTCACTTTCCGGGCCGAAGCCGCGTTGTCCAGTGGATAAATATCCAGGGCTCCATTCATTCAGTCATTCAGTCAAATGATTCGTTCAATCAAAGGAATCGATTAGTAATCGATAACATTCAAGATAAATAAACATGCAGATCAAGATGACCAATGGGACGAGATAATGTACAATATGATGACAATATATAAAATGTGATATAATGAATAACAAGATACTGTAAATTCCAGGCCAAATGCCAAAAGGCTATATAACAAGAATTCGATAGTACACCTCACCTCACTATTTGATGTCTTACTGGATTGGCTCGATTTTGAACCCAGATGTCAAATAAAGTCCTATAAACATAATATAAGTAATTTTGGTGTTTAACAACCCAGATATGTTGTTGAATCTTCTGCAAATCATTTTTTGTACAAAACTTGTCCGGGTAATTTCTAAATAAGACTTTAAAAATTCATTAAAAATCAAGTTTAAGTCGAAACTTCACGAAACTTTCCAGAAATGCCTAAAACCAGTCCAGCAACGTTCGCCGACCGGAAATTTGTCAAACTCGTCGGCGCGTGTGTTACACGCGCCACCGTGCCGGCGCGTGGCCGTGCTCCAGCCGCCACGCGCGGCTGAAAATTTTACAGCAGGTTCGCCTCGTTTCGATCTACAATATTTATTCAGAAAACATTTTGAAATTCCCAACGTATTTTGCCCAGAATTTGATGTTTCGAAATGATTGACTTGGTGTTTTGGTCGCCGGAAATCTGTTCGTACGGAGGCCGTTTGGGCGATCGGCCGACATACCCATAAACTTTAACACATTTTTAACAACTTTCATTTAGACTCCAAGTTTAAAATCGTTTTATAAAGGCACGAAATCGAAGCTTGAAACTGATACCTTGAAACGGGTTTTTCTGGGCTTTGGCAGCTTAGTGTTCTTCGGGATTTTGATTTTCTGGACAAATGTGGATGCTGGTTTTTGAACACCTCCTACACTAAATGTTTGCTGGGTGTATAATGAGTGTTGTGTGAAATTTTCGGATTTTTTTGGAGGAGGTTTGGTATTTCCTCATAATTTTCCCTATTTCCACCCTATTTCCTACACTCTCTCTCTCAAACTTGCTCTTGATTTTGTGGGCTAAATCAGATGAAATGGGGGGGGGGGGGTATTTATAGGGGTTTTGCATGTATTGAGGCTTTAAAGAGTTGACATGTGTTGGGGCAATTGTATTGACAAGTGTATGCCTAATTCTTAATTAAATATTTTCTTTTATTTGTTAATATTATGGAATATAATTAAACATAAATTCATAATTTATTATTATTATTATTTTTTTTTTGTTTAGGATGATTATTTTAGTAGCATTGAAGATAGCTTCAAATTATTTTTGTCCAATTTTGTAATTAATATTTTTGGGGTGTTACAGCATCAGAGCCAAAATTATAAAATCGATTCTTATGTATTTTTTTTCCCCGGCCGTTTCTTGCTCGGCTCGCGGCTGTTTGCATTGCGATTTTCCGTTCTCTTGCGGCTATGTGCGACGCGCTTCCTGATTCCCTTGCGGCTGGACGTCGCAAATCCTTGGGTTGGGTTAGGGTTTGTCTGGGTCGCGATTTCTGCCACGATTTGGGCGATTTTCTTCGCGATCGAGCAATCTCTGAGTTCATCGATTTCTGGTTGCTGTGCGGGTTGGGTTTCTGGACAGTGTTGTGATATTTTTGTTTTTGGGTTTTTTTTTTTTTTTTTGATTTGGTTGTGGTTTATTTCTCCAATCATGTCACTTGAAAATACTATTGTTCGATTTACTGGGAAGAATTATTCCACCTGGTTTTTTCAGTTTAAAATGTTTTTGAAAGGACATGAGCTATTCCATCATCTTGATAAATCTGCTCCCGTTCCTACTGATGCTAAAGAACGTGCTCAATGGGAAACTGAAGTTGCTAAGGTTATCTCTTGGCTTTTGTGCACAATTGATCCTCATCTTGTCACCTATCTCTGTGCTTCACTACGGAGCTTGCTATGTGGACTTATTTGCAGTGAATTTATCATCAAAATCACAGTGCTTGCAGATTCCAATTGGAACTTCATCAATATACTCAAGGAACTCTGCTATTGCTGAATTCTATTTAGGCTTTATTAATCTTTGGAGTGAATACTCTGCTATTGTTCACGCTAAGGTTCCTTTTACGGCTCTGGAGGCACTTCAAGATATTCACCCTGAGAGTCAACATGATCAATTTCTGATGAAACTCCGACCCGAGTTTGAACATGTTCGAGCGGGATTATTAAATCGTGATCTTGTTCCCTCTTTGGATTTGTGTCTTGGTGACTTACTTCGTGAGGAACAACGTCTATCCACTCAGTCCAGTTTTCTGCCTGAATCTGTCCCAATGAATGTGGCTTATGCTGCCCATGGCAAAGGGAAAGAGACCGTTCAATGTTTTCGTTGCAAAGAATTCGGTCATTTTGCTCGAAATTGCTCCAAGAAGGTTTGCAATTACTGCAAAAAGGAGGGTCACTTCCTCAAGGATTGTCCAGTGCGGCCTCCAAAACGTTCTCCTCAAGTTGTCCAAGCTGCGATTTCATCCTCTACACCTCCTGCCGTATCCTCTGACTCGTCAGTTCTTACTCCGGCCATGGTCCAACAGATGATTATTTCCGCTTTTACGACATTGGGTCTCCAAGGTAATGGTTCTTCCTCTACCTCTTCTTGGATTGTTGATTCCGGCGCTTCTAATCATATGACTAATGGTACGCTCGGACTTCATAATGTTCGTAAGTATGGGGGTTCGCAAAATATTCAGCTTGCTGATGGGAGTACTCTTCATATTACTGCTGTGTGTAATTTGGGTTCTACAATCCACGATATATTAGTTTCTCCCGCATTAAGTACGAATTTGATTTCTGTTGGGCAATTGATTGATACTAACTGTGATGTTCATTTTTCTAGTGGTGGCTGTCTTGTGCAGGATCAGGTGACCGGAACAGTGATCGCGAAGGGGCCTAAAGTGGGACGTCTTTTTTCTTTACAATTTTCTATTCCTAATGCCATTTCCCTTGCTTGTACGACTGCCAATAACATTGAAGTCTGGCATAAGAAAATGGGCCACCCGAATTATTTTTCTAGTGGTGGTTGTCTTGTGCAGGATCAGGTGACCGGATCAGTGATCGCGAAGGGGCCTAAAGTGGGACGTCTTTTTTCTTTACAATTTTCTATTCCTAATGCCATTTCCCTTTCTTGTACGGCGGCCAATAACATTGAAGTCTGGCATAAGAAATTGGGACACCCCAATACTCGTGTCACGACTCATCTATTGCATAATGGTTTTTTGGGCAATAAAGATTTATTTACTTCTTCTATTTCTTTTGACTGTGATACTTGTCGTCTTAGTAAAAGTAAAATTTTATCTTTTCCTTCGCATGGTAGTCGTGCTTCACAATGCTTTGAGATTTTGCATACTGATGTTTGGGGTGTCAGTCCGGTTGTATCACATGCTCAATATCGGTACTTTGTTATTTTTACCGATGATTTTAGTAGATTTACCTGGATATATTTTATTCGGTCCAAAGCTGAGGTGTTTTCACCTTAGTTGCGCTTATCGAAACACAATTTGATGCTTGTATCAAAACCTTACGCTCCGACTCAGGCGGGGAATATACGTCTCATGCATTTCAGGCCTATCTTCAGCAAAAAGACATTATTTCCCAATGATCTTTTCCTTATACTCCCCAACATGATGGAGTGGCCGAACGTAATCGTCATCTTTTGGATGCTATTCGTTCTTTATTACTTGATTCATCTGTACCACCTAAATTCTGGGTCGAAGCATTATCCGCTGCTGTTTACTTGATCAATCGCTTGCCTACTATTACTTTAAATTATGATTCTCCTTATTTTCGTTTATATGGCATGTCTCCTACATATGAGTCTCTTCATACGTTTGGTTGTGTTTGTTTTGTTCATCTCCCGCCTCCTGATCGTCACAAGCTTGCTATTCAATCCGTTAAGTGTGCCTTTATGGGCTACCGTCCACCTCAGAAAGGCTTCATTTGTTACTATTCTCCGGCTAATAAATTTCAAATGTTATCTTCTTTGAGTATCAATATTTCTTCCAGTCTCAGGTTCTCTCTAATGATCCTATTGCGGTTCTTCCCATTTTTGATAGTGTCTTCTTCTATTGAACGCTTTAAACCAGGTCTGGTCTACCATTGTCGTGCTCCACAACCCTTTCCGATCACTGACCCTCCACTTGATCCACCCACGGTTCATCCACTTCGGCGCTCGACTCGGGTTTCTAAAACCCCTGATAGGTATGGGTTTTCTCCTACCTCACTTACTGCCACTCTGGATACTGTTTCTGTTCCTCGTTTTTATTCTCAGGCCGCCTCGCAAGAATATTGGAAGAAAGCTATGCAGGAAGAGCTCCAAGCTCTTCCAGACAATCACACTTGGAACATCGTGCCTTGTCCGGGCATCAAGCCAATTGGCAGTAAATGGGTGTATTCTGTCAAATTCCGGTCTGATGGGTCCATCGACAGATATAAAGCTCGGCTTGTGGCTCTTGGGAATCGCCAAGAATATGGCATTGATTACAAAGAAACTTTCGCCCAGGTAGCCAAAATGACTACGGTCTGCACTATATTAGCACTCGCCGCTTCTCAGGGTTGGTCCCTCCTGCAAATGGATGTCAAAAATGTTTTCCTTCATGGCGATCTAAAGGAAGACATTTTTATGTCTCCGCCTACCAGTCTGTTTATTCATCCTTCCTCGGAAGTGTGTCGTCTTCATCGTTCTCTGTATGGGTTGAAGCAGGCGCCGAGGGCATGGTTTGACAAATTTCGCTGCACTTTACTTTCTTTTCAGTTTGCTCAAAGTTAGTTTGATTTGTCTCTTTTTCTTCGCAAAACTTCTGCGGGCATTGTCATGTTTCTGGTCTATGTTGATGATATTGTTGTTACGGGTTACCGTCTTGATTCAGCAGTTACAAGTGCATCTTTAGACATCTTTTCATGTGAAATATTTTGGTTTATTGCAGTACTTTCTTGGCCTTGAGGTCCACACCACTTCCACTGGTATTATGCTACATCAACATAAATACACGCAGGAGTTGATTTCCTTGGCGGGTCTTCAATCGGGCAATCCAGTTCTTACTCCATTGGAAGTAAATCTCAAACTTTCTCGGGACGAGGGTGACCTAATCTCTGATCCATCTTTGTATCGGCAACTTGTTGAGAGTTTGAACTACTTGACAATTACTCGTCCAGATATCTCTTTTGCTGTTCAACAAGTTTGTCAATTCATGCAGGCTCCTCGACATCTTCATCTTGAAGCTGTTCGTCGAATTATACGGTATCTCAAAGGCACTTCTTTCCTTGGGCTATTCTTTCCTAAAGATTCGTCAATACAATTGGAGACTTATGTAGAAAGATGAGTTTTAAGAGAACTAGAAACTCTTTATTCAAAACTATCTCAAAGAAGAGATACAATGTAGGTTTATATAGACTCCTAATACTAAAGAGTCCTAAGAAAAGAAAACACTCCAATAAATCAAATACAAAGATTATCTTAGCTCCTTATCTCATAACAATCTCTATCTATTTATTCAACACTCCCCCTCAAGCAGGGTCATATATGTCTATCATGCCCAGCTTGGAACAAAAATCTTCAAATAAAGGATGATGAAGTGCCTTAGTTAAGATGTCAGCAAATTGCATGTGAGTGGAGACATAATTGAGATCAATAATTCTCTTCTCGATCTTTTCACTGATGAAGTGTCGATCTAACTCAATGTGTTTGGTACGGTCACGATGCACTGGATTTTTAGCAATGCTTATGGCGGCTTGATTATCACACATCATTTCAACACATCATTTCAACTGGATGATTGTTGTTTAGCTTGAGTTCACTTAGCAACCTTTTCAACCACATTCCTTCACATATGCCTTGAGCCAAGGCACGATACTCTGCTTCTGCACTGCTCCTAGCTACAACAGTTTGCTTCTTACTCCTCAATGTTACCAGATTTCCCCATACAAATGCACAGTAAGCAGATGTTGATCTTCTGTCAGTGTGAGAGTCAGCCCAATCAGCATCACTGTAAACTTTGACGCTTCTGCTTGTCGACTTCTTGAAGAACAAACCCTTTCCAGGATTTCTTTTGAGATACCTCAATATTCGATATACAGCATCCATATGATCCTTGGTTGGGTTATTCATAAATTGACTGACAACGCTAACCACAAAACCAATATCCGGGCGTGTGTGTGAAAGATAAATTAGCTTCCCCACTAAGCGCTGATACCTTCCTTTGTCAACCAATGGACTGTCTTCTCTTGCTTCCAGCTTTACTTTAGTGTCCATCGGTGTGTCTATGGGTTTGCATCCCAACATTCCAGTTTCCTTTAGGAGGTCCAATATTTTCTTTGAGAAATAAAGATACCGTTGGATGATCGAGCAACTTCCATTCCTAAAAAATACTTCAAATGTCCTAGATCTTTCATTTCAAATTCCCTAGAAAGTAGAGCTTTCACCTGGGTCATTTCATCATTGTGGTTTCCTGTGAGAACAATATCATCAACATACACTATAAGAATAGTGATCTTTCCTTCCTCTGAATTTTTGACAAACAATGTGTGATCAGACTGACACTGTAAGTAACCGTTTCCCTTTAGAACAGTGGAGAAACGATGGAACCAAGCTCGGGGTGATTGCTTCAGGCCATAAAGGGATTTCTTCAAGTTGCATACTTTATTAACAGTAGACTGAGTCCCAAATCCAGGAGGAATATCCATATAGATTTCTTCCTCAAGATCTCCGTTGAGAAAAGCATTCTTGACATCAAGCTGATATAAGGGTCAGTCCATATTTCCAGCAATAGAGAGAAGAACTCGGATAGTATTTAACCTGGCAACTGGAGCAAACGTCTCTTGATAATCAATACCATAAGATTGGGTATACCCTTTTGCAACTAATCTGGCTTTATATCGCTCTATGCTCCCATCAGATTTATCTTTCACTGAAAATATGTTTCACTGAAAAAATCCATCTACACCCAACAGTCCTCTTATTTGGAGGTAAATCATTAATGAGCCATGTTTTGTTTTTCTCTAGAGCTATTATTTCGTCTAGGACAGCAGATTTCCAATTTGGGTCTTGCATAGCAGTTTCAATATTGGACGGTATCTGGACCTGATCTAAACATGACACAAAAGCTCGATATGTAGGAGATAAGTGATCAGTTGAAACAAATTTAGATATAGGATATAAGATCTAATGGCTCGGATACCATGTAGAAAGATGAGTTTTAAGAGAATTAGAAACTCTTTATTCAAAACTATCTCAAAGAAGAGATACAATGTAGGTTTATATAGACTCCTAATACTAAAGAGTCCTAAGAAAAGAAAACACTCCAATAAATCAAAACAAAGATTATCTTAGCTCCTTATCTAAGATAAATGATGTTTGGCACAGGGACAGGAGGATTTATGGCTTTGGAATCGAGACTCATCGAACAGATATTCAGTTCATTCAGCATATGCCGCAATCTCGGAGGACACCCCAATTGACACAGATTTATCAGACACATATGCGTCAATTTGGAACTCTTTGGCACCTACCAAGGTTGCGGCGTTTACATGGCGGGTGATCCGGGACAGAATACCAACAAGATCTAACCTCCTAAAGCGAAAGATCATTATGGGAGCAGAGGCGGCGCATTGCGGGATTTGTCTATCAACGGAGGAGAATACCCAGCATCTATTCTTCCGATGTTCAGAGTCATATGCATTATGGATGAGATGCTATCAATGGCTGGGTTTTTATACGGTCTTATCTTCGGAGCCGGTGTCACATCTAATGCATCACAGAGGTCTATGGACGCGAAAAAAGGGCAGGAAAGCATGGATGACAATTTGGAGTACTGTTCTATGGACGATTTGGCTACATCGAAACAAGCTGTGTTTTCGTGGAAGAGAAAACAGGGACGAAGATTTATTGGAAGTCGTTATTTATAGATCCTGGTTCTGGATCACTAATAGAGGAACCAATAACTTTACGTATTCGTTTGTGGATTGGAGACAGTTTCCGCTTATTTGTTTACTAGCATTTTAGTTATATAGGAGATCTATGGGTCATACCTAATTTTGTTATAACTACACCTTGTAGTAACTATCTCGTGCCTTTGGCATCGTATTTTATATTATATTATTTGTCTGATCAAAAAAAAAAAAATCTTAACTCCTTATCTCATAACAATCTCTATCTATCTATTTATTCAATAACTTATATTGATGCTGATTGGGCTGGTTGTATAGATACTCGTCGCTCTGTCACGCGTTGGTGTATGTTCCTTGGCTCTGCTCTCATTTCTAGTGCTATTCAGATTACTGCTAATCCAGTTTTTCATGAGGTACAAAGCATATTGAGGTCGATTGTCATTCTATACGTGAAGCTTTTACCACAAACGTGATTCATCTTCCTCATGCTTCGACTGAACATCAGACTACAGACATTTTCACTGAAGCTCTTTCACGACATCGACATCTGATTGACAAATTGATGTTGTTTGACCGCCCAACATCAATTTGAGGGGGGATGTTAATGATATTATATTTGATATCTATTAGAATGATTTGATTAGATTTAAGTTGTCAATATTTATTGTATGGCAGATTTTCAGGGATATAATTAGGATACTTTGGGGATTTTGTAGCCCTAAATTTAGGGATTTTGTAACCTATTCTGTTCTATATAAATGTAAGAAAACCCAGAGGAAAGGGTATCAAATTAAAAACTTGACAATAACAACATTCCAGTAAGAGTGTCTTGCCATGTACTGCACACATCTTCTTTGAGTTATTATTCTTTCTATATTTGATTTTAGGATCTTTTGATATTATCCTGCGGCCATCCAGAAAACAGAAGCAACCTGACAAAAATGGATGAATGGCCTGAGTGGATTTTGGAGATTCTCATATCTAATCATGAGGTATAATGAGCAACCTTCGGAATGCTTTACATGATTATTTTATTGGGACATCTTTGTCAATTTTATAATTTCCTCATACATTTTGCCTCCTATTATGCAGACTGGCTTAAGTAGAAGTGCAAATCCATCCGACTTCAAAGATGTAGAAGACTTTATTCACAACTTCTTGATTATCATTTTGGAGCACTCTATGCGCCAGAAGGATGGATGGAAGGTTGATCTTCTTTGGCCTTTTCTTTTTATTTTATTTATGCCCTTGCTGTCTACTTTTGTTAGACATTCGAAAACGCTGAAGAATTTGCCTTGATAGAATGCTGAGTAAGAGAGAATAAACTGAATTACTGTGGAAGGCAAAGTTTTTATAATTTATTATTTTACATATTTTTTTTCCATTTTCATCTTTTTTATTTCGAGTGCATTCTTCTTCTTTTAGTCCTTAATCATCCCCATCCACACCTACCGACCCCCTGCTGTGGTGCTTTGACAAGAGCAAATGCAGCAGGGATTCTCCACTTGAAGATGCCACTGCTTGTGGTGGATTTCCTGTGGGGGACCTTCTGGGTGTGACAGTGGTGGAAGGCAATGGGCCCCTTCTGAGTGTGGCAGTGGTGGAACGCAATGGGGAAGGTAAGGGAACAAGGGAAAAAAAGGAAACTAATGGTGAAAATTAAAAAGAATAAGGAAAAGGGAGGAGTATGTTTGGTGAGTGGAGAAGAAATTTGAGATTGTTAAAGTTCCACTGCTCTAAAATTATACTGTAGACACGAAAATTTTGAAAGAAAAAGAGATTGGTCGCAACAGTCGTTATCAAGACTTGAAAATAAATCATGCCTTTTGGATTTGCTATTTCATAAATTAAAATAAGAAATGCGAAAGGAACGTGTTTCAGCTTGAAAATAAAGCATGCCTTTTGGATTTGCTATTTTTTAAATTAAAATAAGAAATGCGAAGGGAAAGAGTTTCAGATTTCTTAAAATGATGAAAGACTAAAATTGGAAGTAAAAAGGCTAAACAAATGGGTTGTTGCTGACCTGGACACTCTGCAGTTGGCTTGTCTATGATAATTTCTACTCTTTGTTTCTATTTTGGTTGACTTTGCAGTTTGTCATCGCTGTGACAGGATATTGAAGCTACAATTCATTGTGCAGAATGGCTGTCTATGGTGGGTGGTTCTAGCACTGGTGATATAAGGATTAGGTATTGCAACTTAAGACTTGACACTTGCACTCTAAAGTTTTATATGATAATAGATAGAAATTGGGGTTGCTGAATTTTATGATTGAATATGTCAGCACCCCTTTTCTGGGAATTTGTGCTTCGATAACTTGCATCTTGTTTAGGATTTTTAGGAAATTCACAGTGAATGTATTAACAAGTTGGTTGATTCAGATACTTATTCTTCAAATATTCTGAATAATTTGATCAGATATGTTCAACTTCTGCATCTCACTGAAAACTTTGACGCTCAGATAGGCCACACTTCTCTTTTTTTGTTTATTTTCCAATATTGGTGCAGCTTATAATAGCATGTGTTTTGTAGACGGGAGGAATCATTGCCAATTTTCAAAAGGAGACTTTTGGGTAGCTTGCTGGACTTTGCTACTAGGGAATTGCAGGATCAGGTGATCTGTAATCTTTTTTACGGCAAGTTCTTTTTCTATTTGTTTATGTTTAGTTCATATTCATTTATTTCTCGTTATTGACCCACTGGTGACTGGACTTTAGTTGTGTACTATGATTACAAAATGTCTTTCTTTCCCTCCCTGTGATGGCAGAAAACATCCAGCCTTACCATTTCAAATAGCTTTTACTTTTCTGCCCATCATCATATTATTCTTAATCATTGAGATAGCATTTCACTTTACCGAGTCAGAATTTGGGCCTTTGTAATTTATCTACTTTATGTATATTCTTTAAGAAACATGCAGTTACTGTCTAGAGATGGAGACAATTTAAAATGGACTCTTGAATTGTAAATTTGGAATTTATGTGTGATTTCACTCCTCAGTACCCCAGTGAACTACATTTTTAAGTATCAGTTGTATATCTTTGAATATGACTAGCTATCTTCTTATGCCAGAACTCTTTAATAAACTTACCACTGTAATAATTCCTCCCTATGCTTGTACACTAAGTCCTTATGGGTGACGACCTAACTGGTTATATTTGCCCCTCAAATGTGGCATCTTCCATGCTTATGCCTCTTCTTCCCTCCTTGAACAAAGAACTTCACTGTTGCTGTTTTTCTATTTTCTTTTATGTAACTTCTTGAGTACTTCATGTACTTCTATGATAAATTTATTTTGCCTGATCCCAAAAAAAAAAAGAGACTGGGCTCTTCTTTCTTATATTTCATATTCTTTACTTGGTTTTTTTTTTTGGGGGGAGTTTGTGTGTGTGTGTGTGTTTCTCTTTTATGTTTTTTCTATAGATTCACATTTTCTTCTTATTCTACTGTAATGTCAACATTGTAGCTCCTTTATTGCTGCAGACTCAAGTTATTGCTGCTGCAGCTGCTGGAGTGGCAGCTGAGGGGTTGCCACCTAAAAATGCGAAGATGGAAGCAGAGAATGCGGCTCAGCTGTGTGTGGCTTTGGTTGAGAATGCAATTGTGATTTTGATGCTTGTTGAAGATCATTTACGGTTACAAAGCAAACTTTATTGTGCTTCATGTTTTCCAACTACATCTGCGTCCCCACTTTCAAATGTTATTCCTGTGGGCAACCGGGCTTCAAGTACAGTGAATGGAGAAACTCTAGATTCCGTGTCCAATCATAATTCTTCATCTAATGATGCAGGAGGCCTCTCTCTTGATGTATGTATGCCGCACATATCTGAACCACAATGAAGTAACTGATACATATGCACTTGGTGGCTTTACTTTTTCCTTGTTCCTTTATGTCTTATATGATCATGACATAAACATATCTGAACCCCTGTGGTGCTTACTTTTTCTTTCCTTGTTCCTTTATGTCTGATTATTTTTTCTTGAGTATATTTTCATATATTCTTGTTTCTTATCATCTGCTGTCAACCTGAATTGAAAAGATTCCAAAACCAAATGTTATACCCAAGTTTGGTGGATGTTCTTCACCAGGCATATTGTTTGCACATGTTATCTGATTACATTTTCCATTGCAGTATGCTTGTTATTCGTTCTGATAATTGTTCCTGTATGTGTTTTATGTCATCTGCCACAGTATTGGTCCTAGAAGATCAATTATTTTGTATGGGATAAAGTTGTCTCTTCACTTCAATTTCTATACACAGTCATCTTCACTTGAAAACTGAATATATCTTGATTTGAATAGGTTCTTGCTTCAATGGTTGATGCTAATGGACAAATTTCTACCACAGTTATGGAGCGACTTGCTGCTGCGGCCGCTGCAGAACCTTATGAATCAGTTTCCTGTGCATTTGTGTCATATGGAAGTTGTTTTATGGATTTGGCAGAAGGTTGGAAATATAGAAGTCAATTATGGTATGGCGTGGATCTTCCTTCAAAGACGTCAGGGTTTGGTGGAGGTGGCAGTGGTTGGGAATCTTGGAAATCTTCTTTGGAGAAGGATGCTGATGGAAACTGGTTTGAACTTCCATTAATAAACAAGTCAGTTGCGATGCTTCAAGCTTTGTTATTAGATGAATCTGGACTTGGTGGCGGTCTTGGTATTGGCGGAGGATCTGGTACTGGGATGGGAGGAATGTCAGTGCTTTTTCAGCTATTAGATAGTGACCAACCATTCCTATGTATGCTTCGGATGGTGCTTGTCTCACTGAGGGAGGATGATGGTGGTGAAGACCGTATGCTCATGAGGCATTTAACGATGGAAGACAGGTCACCTAAGGGTTTTGGTCGACAGACTAGCAATGCTACATCTTTTGACACGAATTCTAGAATGCCAACTAGAAAACCACGTTCTTCTTTGCTTTGGAGGTATTATCTCTAAAGCCCGTTCCAATCAACTTGGATATATTGTTCCACTTTCCATATTACAACCACTGATACATTCATATGAGATTTCATATACTTAGGAATGCACTTCGTCATTCCTGGACTAAAGCTTTATGAGAATGATGGTTGCTGTTCTATGAGTAACAAATGCATTAATGCTCCACTCAACTGGGAAAATTGTTTTATGCCTTTCTTTGTACACTTCGACTAAGAAACTGACACAGGTTTTGATGTACAGTGTATTATCCCCTGTCCTGAACATGCCAATTTCTGAGTCAAAGAGGCAGCGAGTCTTGGTTGCATCATGTGTTCTATATTCTGAGGTCAGATTTGTACTATCGTTAGGTTGCTTATGTTCCCAGTAACAGAATTACGCATTTCTTGCGCTGTACTCGTCCTGAATTATGGAACTCAATTTAAAAACATTTGAGCTTGAGCTCAAAATGAAGGAGCTTGAGCTCAACTCATGAGTTTAGATTGGATTTACAAAATTTATTATTGAACATGTTTGTGAGCCTAGATCACGAGTTTGGCATGGGAGATTGAGCTTATAACTCTTTCATGAGCTCCTGACTAAGATTAATACTATATTTTTATGTAATAATATTATTATATATACTTTTAAAAATATTCAATTTTCTTTTACAAAGCACATGAATAAGTCAAGTTTGAGCTTAAAATTCTTTTACTCGACTGAGCTCTGTTCATAGGCTCAGTAGACTTCTCTTCTCACCTTATGCTCTACTCACCTTGCACTCCTGTTATGCATGAGCCTAAATCATTTTCATGAACAACTGCTATTATAATTACTTATGCTCTGTTTTCTTCATGTCGCAGGTGTGGCATGCTATTGGGAGGGACCGAAATCCTTTGCGCAGGCATTACCTGGAGGCCATTTTACCTCCATTTGTTGCTGTTTTAAGAAGGTGGCGGCCGCTTTTGGCTGGAATTCATGAACTTGCAACTGCAGATGGTATAAATCCCCTTGTAGTTGATGACCGTGCCTTGGCTGCAGATGCTTTACCTGTTGAGGTCACCGATCTAGTTTCCTTTGAACACAGTAATTTATCCATATTTTATTATATAGTAGTTTATCTCAACAAATGAAATTAGCTACTTCTGTCCAAACAAATAAGACTGACTATACTCACACATGTCCAGTTGTTTAACAGAACTATCTACAATCTTTCGTAGCTTAGCTCTAGTAAGGGTTTCTCTTGAAGCTAAACCACTTGTGCCCAAATCTTTATTGATAAACTATCTTTCTAATTACCGATCCATGTCCACAAGCCGTTGGAATTTAGAATATCAAAGTTTAACCCAACTCTTTTTATCCTAGCATGGACCTGTGGTTCAAAAGTTATAGATAACTATGTAGGTATAGGTTAGTATATTATTTCAAGAATCGAACATTCTGCATGTTTTATCTCCTTTAATTTTATTTCCTATTTATGTTCTGATTAATATTGTATTCTTCATACCGTTTTATAACTAAGACTTTTGTTGATACTTTTTAGGCTGCACTTGCTATGATATCTCCTAGCTGGGCTGCATCTTTCGCTTCGCCTCCTTCTGCTATGGCATTAGCCATGATTGCTGCTGGTGCTGCTGGCAGTGAAAACAGTGCTCCTCCAACTACGTCACAGCTTCGACGTGACTCATCATTGCTTGAGCGAAAAACATCGAGGCTGCACACATTTTCAAGCTTTCAAAAGTCTTTAGAGACACCAAACAAATTTTCAGTTGTTCCAAAGGACAAGGCTGCTGCAAAAGCAGCTGCATTGGCAGCTGCAAGGGACCTTGAGCGTAATGCAAAGATTGGTTCGGGGAGAGGTCTTAGTGCTGTAGCAATGGCCACATCAGCGCAACGACGGTCTAGGACTGATATGAACCGTGTGAAGAGATGGAGTGTTTCAGAAGCAATGGGAACTGCCTGGGCAGAATGTTTGCAGTCAGTTGATTCAAAATCTGTATATGCCAAGGATTTAAATGTCCTCTCCTATAAATATATTGCTGTCCTTGTAGGAAGTTTAGCTTTGGCTAGAAACATGCAAAGATCTGAGGTATTGCATACTTTCCTTGACGGACTATCAGTGCATTTGAAGTTACAGACAGCAAACACTTAAAATCTTTATTTGTTGTCTTAGGTGGACAGGAGGTCACAAGTTGATATGATAGCGCAGCATCGCACATACACTGGCATACGTGAATGGCGCAAGCTGATTCACTGTTTGATAGAGATTAAATGTCTTTTTGGGCCTTTCAGTGGTGATTTGTGCAGTCCCCAGCGTGTATGTTTCTTGTTACTAGAATATCTGTCTATTAAACTTTCTTAATCAACTATTTCTAACTGAGCCTGGGAGATATTAGGTTTTCTGGAAGCTAGATTTCATGGAAAGTTCTTCAAGGATGAGAAGGATTTTACGTAGGAACTACCAGGGATCAGATCATTCTGGTGCTGCTGCAAATTATGAAGATCATATAGATCAGAAGAACGAAACACATAAAGTTGTAAGTCCATCTAAAGCCTCTATCTTAGCTGCAGAAGCCATCTCAACTGAGGTAGGAAATGAGGAGGATGAGCATGATGCTTTCTATTTTGATGGTAGTCCAAATGGTGAATTTCAGAAGATGTCTGGATCTGGTGAGCGGCCACTGACAATATTTACAGAGTCTAGAGACCCTCCAGTGACTAGTGACCTAGACTCAGCACCAAACCCATCAGCTGTTGCTCCTGGTTATGTTCCTAGTGAGCATGATGAAAGAATTGTTCTTGAGCTTCCATCTTCATTGGTCCGCCCTCTAAAGGTCCTAACAGGAACTTTTCAAGTAAGCTCTAGATACTTTGATTTTGATATCCAATATTTTCATAGCATTACTATCCCAGCCCATTTTCCTGATACAAAAATGGCATATTAAATTTTCTGCTTCAAAATACTTGGGACTGATATCTTGGCACTGCTGCAGTCTGTTGTTGGAAATTGAAACAATTCAAACCTGAGAGTGTTGAGAAAAGGGTAACATGGCAGCAAGAGAAAAACATAGCTGCTACTTGCTAGTGTTTGTCTTTAACTCATCCATCTTTGTGCTATGAGTTGTATGTTACTTTTGGTATTGATTTTTTGGTTCCAAAATCTGTGATTTGATAGTTGGTCATGGATACACAGGAACTCTAAGTTTTACATCTGTTGGCTGTTCACTGCATTAGGTTAAGGATTTATTTAGAACCAGATTGTCCCCTTCAACTGTTGAATCCTGCACAGAAGTTTTTTGTATTTATTAACTAATAAGTTCAAAATATCTATGATAACTTTTTATGTGAATGTAATAATGAATTTGTGAAAGTGGTGTGTTTTGACAGATAACAAGTAGAAGAATTAATTTTTTGGTTGATCACATGGACAACGGTGCTATGGAAGACGTGTTAAACTGCAAAGGTTTGAATGAAGTTCAAGAAAAGGATCAAAGCTGGTTGATATCATCACTTCACCAAGTACATAGCAGAAGGTGATTTCATTAACACACCACTGACCTCAAAGCCTTTTGTCAGTTTTTATTTAACATTAGTATAAAGTAGAATGGGATCTGTTACTACCCACATCTTTTGTGATTTATGTCATTTTTTTTCTCTTACTCTTTTGCCCTTGTATCCATTTTTCCCCTTTTTAGGCTTTAAGTTGCTTTTGGGGTCCATATAACCTGAAGTAGAGGATTCTCTTTGTCCTGATTGAATTTCCATTTCTCCGTCTCATTCAGTTGGCCATTTTATAACTTCTCTCGAATCCTAATAGTCTCCTTGTTTTCTTACTTGTGTGGATGTTACTTACCCCAGATGTTTCATAGTAAACTTACCTTACTCAACTAGACTAGACGACATACTAGTTAAAACTAGTATAGAAATGACTTAAAACATTTTTTTCGCCGTGGTTAGGTGCTTTAACGTTCGAAAACATTGAACTCAAGGAGCAACTCATACATAAGGAAAAGCTGAGTAATTGAGGTTACACAAAATCGGAGCCAAAATCATTTAATCTGTAAAAGTTTTCTACTTGGGGAATTTTGTTGACCTCACTCTAGAAGATCTGCTCGCAAGACCGTAAAGTGGCATGGATCGCTGAGAGAATGAGATCGTAAGAGGATCACAGATAGATGATCTTGTGAATCACTCATGCTTTCTGTTCCCCTAGCTCCTGTTGGTTATCCACCGACCAGAGGGCTCCACTACGAAGGGACGAGTTTCACATCTGATGAAATTGAAACAACTAATCTAATGGCATATCATATATAGTTTCATCATCTTGTAGATGTACTTAATAGATAAAAGTCTTTGAGAGAACCCAACCCCATTTTCAGGTAGGTTAGGAAGGGCATTTTCCCTTGCTTAATACTTGCGTGTCTCACACCCGGAATAAGGGTTTTTTCCTGATCTGCTTTAGCAAGGCTTTCGGTTACAGCCTTGCCTTGTTGAGCTTTAAATGGACATCTAAGATCAGAAAAGGAAATGTCAGATCAATAGGTAAGAGGTCCACGTGCATTAGATCGGCCAATAGCCGTTAGATCCGCTTCCTTTAATGCCCACAGATCAGCCTGAAGGAACCCTTTTGAGGAAGTTGTGTTAATTTCAAAGGCTTGAGACTGAAGTTTATTTAAAACTTTGCACATCTTCAAAGGATCTTCTTATAATTCCTTGACATGAAGTGCAAATGAAATGCTCAGACACTGGAAGAATGGGCACTTTTCTAATCTTATATGTCATCTTGAGCTTTCTGTCATCCACAAAGATACGCACTGGTGTCCACAAACGTGAAGCATGTTATCACATGAAAGGGATTCTGATTTAAAAATATTCTCAAGGCTGTATATATTGTCTCAACCCTATTCACGTGTGAGAATATCTCTATGATGCTTTGGAATAAGCATTAGTAATCAAATAAATAAAGCACTTCAATAAGACCCTATTCCCAGAGTTAACATCGTATAAACCCAATTTAGGCATTGTCTAATAGGCTAAAGCCCCTCTTAACGTCTTTTTGAGCAAGAGCTAAACTAGATTCTAATAGAAGGTATGCCTATGTGACGGTGAACTACGAGAAAAATCCCGGATGCTCATGTTTAAGAGCCAAAATAATGTCTTGGAAAAAATACTTTTCTCTCGAAGCATATTCTTGTACTTTTTCTTTTATCTTCTCCTATGCATGAGTAAGTTGGTTTGGCTTTGTGCAATTGTATCAGAAGGTGCACGTAAGCATCTTTTCACCATAATACGTGAATTTTTAAATTTCAATTTCTGCAGATATCTTTTGAGAAGAAGTGCTCTGGAGTTATTCATGGTTGACCGGTCAAACTACTTTTTTGATTTTGGTGTAAGCCCCTTCAATTTTCTGTGATTGCAAAGATTTTCTAAATTGATTTTTATTTATCTTAGTCTATCTGTTTTTTGTTTGAAGAGCTCCGAGGGGCGACGGAATGCATATCGAGCTATTGTTCAAGCCCGTCCTCCTCATTTGAACAATATCTACCTTGCAACTCAGGTATTGACCTTCTGATGCGTTGCTGACCTCTTTTGTAACAGAAGTTACTAGGCTCCTTTGACAAGCAAGAATGACCCTCTTTTTCTGGATTTCACTAAACGAGTGTGTTCTTAACTGAAATTATGCACACATTTTTTATATTAGTTTCAATGGAACAGACTCTTCCCACAAACGTGGCGTTGAATGGCCACCTGGATGTGGATGTTTTGATCTATGGTTTTAGTTATGTTATGCAGTATCTCTAAACTAATATTCTTTTCTCCTATGCTTAAGAGACCTGAAAAACTTTTAAAGCGAACTCAACTTATGGAACGTTGGGCTAGGTGGGAGGTATGTTAATAATTAAATCATGCAGAATTTATTTGGTCTATTTTCTTCGACTTTAACTTCATGATTTACATTAATAAGAGGCTGAATTTTATGTATTTTTGCAGCTCAGCAACTTTGAATATCTAATGCAGCTCAACACATTGGCAGGGCGTAGTTATAATGACATTACACAGGTAGAGTGTCTGCTGGGAAGTGCAATTTTTTTCTATCTGATGTAAATCTTCTTGTAATAATTTTAACGCTTAATTTCATTCATATCGTGCAGTATCCTGTATTCCCCTGGGTCCTTTCTGATTATAGCTCACCTACTTTGGATCTTTCAAATCCTTCTTCTTATCGAGATCTCTCAAAGGTGATCTGTAGTATAATTTCTTTAAATTACTCCATGTTTCTGTTTCTCATCTAATTTGTTTGTATATAATTTCAGCCAGTTGGTGCCCTGAATGAGGAGAGACTGCAGAAATTCCAAGAGCGATACTCTAGCTTTGATGATCCTCTCATTCCAAAATTCCATTATGGATCACACTACTCCACTGCTGGAACAGTAGGTTCTCACATTATACATTAGCCGCTTTTACCATTAGTCACTACAATTTGTAGTAGAAATCTATGGTCCTCCTATATAGCTTCTTTCACAAATTATCATAAACATTTTGTTGTGGAAATATATGGTGGTCCTATATCCATGGTGTGTTTATGAGCATATACCCCATGTATAGTTTGTTGCATCAGTATATTTCGTCTTTGTTTAAATACCTGGCTTCACAAGCTTTTACCCAATTTCTAGGTCTCTAATTACAATTTACTACGTCTATTTCCTTGAGCATTGCTTTAATGACTGCAAGACTCTTATTTTTGTTTTACCATTCAGAATTCTGTCATGAGATCTAACCTAGACAAAAAATGTATTTTCATGCATAACTAACTTCCGAGAATAAAGACATCATCTTACTCTATGTGGAATAGTATGATCTGACCAGAAACAACTTTTAGATTTTTCCTTTTCCTTCCCTCTTTTTGCTCATGCATGCTTTTTTTTTGGTCGGAAAAGGACATAATATAGAAAATAGTACCAGAGGTACTACGCAAGTTTACAAAAAGCGTACTAAAAACGCGAAGAAAAAAAGAAAAAAATCAAGATGCTAATAAACAAATCCTAGGGTCATTGACCCAGTCCGAAAGTACATAAGAGAAGCTAAGACCGCTGCTATGTCTAATCCAAAACCAAGATCTAAATTGAAGTAGATTGAAAAGGTCTTCATCCGGCTCGTTGCTTCCTCTGAAAATTATTTTATTTCTGCCTAACCATATGGTCCATATTATCGTGAACCATATAGTCAACCAACCCTTTCTACCTCTTCTTCGCTCGCCCTTTGTGCTGCAGTAAGTGAGAAGCCAGATTGCATAACATTTCATCCATAACGCGTAGGAATCCGAGCACCTAAACAAAAGATGATCCGTAGTCTCCTCCACTTGTTGACAAAGAACGCACAGATCTGGGATCGGGCCTCGGAGAACATTTCGTTTCCATAAGTTTTCCTTGGTCGGAATTCTGTCTTTAATTACCCGCCAAGCAAACGCTCCAACCTTTTTCGGAGCCAAAGTCTTCCAGATTTCATCATAAATCATCAGAGATTCGTCATCAAGAACTTCATCCTCTGCAAAGGTACCATATGCCGATCGAACAGAGTAGTAATTGTTATCTTCAAGGCGCCACTCCCAGGTGTCTTCCTTATCTTGGTCCAAAGCTGACATGTCAATAAAATTGAGTAACAAAACAAAAACATCCAACTCCCAGTAGAATAACTCCCGTCTCCAATCCCAGGTCCAAATCCATATACCATCCACCCACCCACCCATATTCCCTAATAATATTTCTCTATCCCGCGCAATCGATGCTAATCTTGGAAACTTTTATTCCAAACTTACCTCCCCACCCAGATATCCGTCCAGAATTTCGTCCCTAGTCCATTCCCTACCCTTCGAAACAGCCCCCCCAGAAACCACCCCGAATGATCCAAGAAAGTATTCTTTAAAAGATCTCTCCACCACACCGAGTGCATAACCCTCACCCCCACTCCCTGACACAATCTCTCGGCAGTTAAGATTACCATATTTAGAAGACAAAACCTGCAACCACAAAGAATTCCCCCCCTTAATGTCTACTCCCCGTGTGATCCGAGTTCCAAAAAAAAGAGCTATGGAAGATTTTGGAAACTAAGATACAAGATTTCCCTGATGATCGTTGGTGCATCTGTGGGGACTTCAACGCGATACGACATCAATCTGAGCGGCGGGGACGAAATATGAATGGCATCGATAGGGATTGCCGGGATTTTGATGAATTCATTAGCGGTTTGGGCTTAGTGGACTTACCGCTGATAGGTAGAAAGTTCACGTGGTACAGAGCGGATGGCTCTTGTGTTAGCAGGCTTGACAGATTCCTCCTATCAGATAAGTGGGTTGAAGAATGGCCTAACCAAATCCAGCGGGGCATCACCAGGACCGTGTCAGATCATTGTGCCATCGTGTTGAAATCATTCGTTGAAGATTGGGGACCCAAACCTTTCAGGGTAATCGATTCGTGGCTGCAACATCCGGATTTCAAGGTTTTTGTCGAAAGAAGTTGGAGTGAGCTGCGAGTTCAGGGCTGGGGGGGTTTTGTTCTGAAAGAAAAGCTGAAAATGCTTAAGGATAAGCTCAGAGGCTGGAATAAGGAGGTGTTCGGTTCCTTGGATGTCAGAATTGAAGAGTCTCGAGTAAAGATTCGGGAATGGGATGCAATAGCGGATCGAAGGGCTCTGCTCTCTGATGAGGTGGCTTTAAGACGGAATGATATGGTCAATCTACTAGGACAAATCAAGAACAAGGACTCTCTACTCTTTCAGAAGTCTAGAATCCGGTGGCTTCAAAACGGGGATGTAAATTCAAGATTCTTCCATAAATTCGTGAACAGGAGAAGGAAGAGGAACGAAATCGTGGGAGTAGAGTTTGATGGACAATGGGTGGATACTGTGACAGGAGTCAAGAGTGGAGTACAGGGCTATTTCTCGCGGCGGTTCCAGCAGGACGAATGGATCAGACCGCGACTTTCCGGAATTAGCTTCGATCAGTTAAGTGATCTGGAAAATGGGATTCTTACTTCTGAATTCGGAGAGGAAGAGGTCAAAGCGGCGGTGTGGGGCTGTGAGAGCTCCAAAAGTCATGGTCCGGATGGTTTCAACTTCAGGTTCATCAAAGCGTTCTGGAATGTTGTCAAGGACGATTTCCTGAGGTTCTTTTCTGAATTCCATAGGAATGGCAAAATCGTGAAGGGGGGCAACCCGTCTTTTATCGTCTTGGTGCCTAAATCGGAAAACCCGGTCAAGATTGGGGAGTATCGTCCGATATCCTTAATTGGCTGTGTTTATAAAATATTGGCGAAGGTTCTGGCTAATCGACTAAGCAAGGTATTGGATAGGGTTATCTCCGCCACACAGACGGCTTTTGTGGGGAACAGGCATATCCTGGATGGGGTTATTATCATCAATGAGATGCTAGATGAGTGGAAGCGGACCAAAGGGGCAGGTAAAATCTTCAAGGTGGACTTTGAGAAAGCCTACGACTCAGTACGTTGGGGTTTCCTTGACGAGATCATGCGGCTAATGAATTTTTCGGACAAATGGAGGTCCTGGATCATGGAATGTGTTACCAGTGCGAAGGCCTCTGTCCTTATTAATGGGAGCCCATCTTTGGAATTCGAAATGAAGCGGGGACTGAGGCAAGGGGACCCATTATCCCCTTTTTTGTTTATCTTGGTGGCCGAGGCGCTGTCCAAGTTGGCAGTCAAGGCAGTGGAGACTAATGTCTGGGAGGAGTGCAAAGTGGGTAGGGACAACATACCGATCTCCCATCTTCAGTACGCTGACGATACGGTCTTGGTTGGATCAGCCACGATGGAAAATGTACGAACTTTCAAAGGGGTGCTGCGTATATTTGAATTGATTTCGGGTTTGAAGATCAATTTCATTAAGAGCAGTTTAATCGGCATTAATGTACATCCGGTACACTTAGCGGCTATGGCGGGTGTGCTGAACTGTAAAGTGGGGAACGTGCCTTTTAAGTATCTGGGTATCCCGATGGGAATAAATCCGAGGAGATGTGCGTCTTGGGAACCGATCTTGGAGAAAATTCGGAAACGACTGGCGGCCTGGGATGATAAATGCCTGTCCTTTGGGGGCCGGATGGTTCTACTGAATGCCGTGCTGTCTTCGTTACCGGTCTATTTCTTCTCTCTGTTTCGCGCACCAAAAGCTATCCTATCCAAATTTCGTTCAATTCAATCGGCCTTCTTGTGGGGGGGGAGGGGAGAACTGTAGGAAGGTGGTCTGGGTCAAATGGGAGGTGGTGTGTAAGGCTAAGTCAATGGGGGGTCTGGGGGTTCGTAACTTGGATTTTTTAATAAAGCTTTATTAGGCAAATGGGGTTGGGACATTATCAAGGGGGGGAATTCTTTGTGGTTGCAGGTCTTGTCTTCTAAATATAATCTTCAAAGCCGAGACATTGTGACAGGGAGAGGGGGGGTGAGGGGGATGCAGTCGGTGTGGTGGCGAGATCTTTTAAAGAATACTTTTTTGGAACATTCGGGGTGGTTTCTGGGAGGGATGTTTCGTAGGGTCGGGAATGGTCTAGGGACTAAATTCTGGTCGGATATCTGGGTGGGGGAGATAAGCTTGGAATGTAAGTTCCCAAGACTTGCATCTATAGCGCGGGATAGAGACATATTGGTAGGGCATATGGGGGGGTGGGTGGATGGTATATGGACATGGCGCTGGGATTGGCGGCGGGAGCTATTCGACTGGGAGTTAGATATTTTTGCTGTGTTAATCTTTTTCTTAACAGGTCAAGTTTGGTCCAAGACAGGGAAGACACTTGGGAATGGCGACTTGAAGATAACAATTGCTACTCTGTTCGCTCGGCATATGGTATTTTTGCAGAGGATGAAGTTCTTGACGATGATTCTGTTTCTATTTATGAGGATATATGGAAGAATTTGGCTCCGAAGAAGGTGGAAGCGTTTGCTTGGAGGGTATTTAAAGACAGAATTCCGACAAAGGTGAACCTAAGGAAACGTAATGTTCTCCAAGGCCCGATCCCTGATCTGTGCGTCCTCTGTCATCAAATGGAAGAGACTACAGATCATCTTTTGTTCAGGTGCTCGGATTCTTACGCGTTATGGATGAAGTGCTACAGGTGGTTGGGAGTCAATCTTGTGCTTCCTGACAATCCGACATCTCACTGGCTGCAGCACAAAGGTCTTTGGGAGCGAAGAAAAGGAAGAAAGGGTTGGTTGACTATATGGTTGGCAGTCATATGGACCATATGGTTGGGCAGAAATAATGTAATTTTCAAGGGGAGCAGCGAGCCGGAGGAAGATCTTTTTAATCTAGTCACTTTCAGATCTTGGTTTTGGATTAGGAATAGTAGTGGTCTTAGATTACTTATGTACTGTCGGACTGGGTCTCTGAGCCTAGGATTTGTCTATTAGCTTCTTGACCTTTGCTTTTTTTTTGCTTTTTTTTCTTTTTAAGTTTGGATCGACGATTACGTGCTAGAGTTTTGTAATTGCAGTACCTCTGGTACTCTTTTATATAATATGCTTTTTCCGATCAAAAAAAAAAATATCCCACCCCCATTTTCCTAATAAAGCTTTATTAAAAAAATCCAGGTTTCGAACCCCCAAACCCCCCATTTTCTTAGACTTGCAAACCACCTCCCATTTAACCCATGCCACTTTCCGACAAGTTTCCCCACCCCCCCACAAGAAAGCTGATTGAATTGATCGAAATTTGGAAAGGATAGCTTTTGGGGCGCGGAATAGGGTGAAGAAATAGACCGGTAACGAAGACAGCACAGCATTCAGTAGAACCATCCGGCCCCCAAAGGACAGGCTTTTATCATCCCAGGCCGCCAGTCGTTTCCGAATTTTCTCCAAGATCGGTTCCCAAGTCGCACGTTTCCTCGGATTTAATCCCATCGGGATACCCAGATATTTAAAAGGCACGATCCCCACTTTACAATTCAGCACACCCGCCATAGCATCCAGTTGTACCTAGGGGTGGTTACCGGTTCGAACCGGTCTGGTCCGGACCGGAACCGGCCGGTTCCGGGCCCGTTATGGGCGGAACCGGTCCGATCCAGTAAGGAACCGGATCGGATCCGGTTCCGGGTTGGAACCCCGGATTTTTTTTTTTTTTTTAAAAAAAAAAAAGGAAAAAAGGAAAGGATTTATCGGATTTTTTTTTTTTTTATTATTATTATTTTAAAAAAAATGGATCCGGTTCAATCCGGAACCGGATCCGTTTGGTCCGGAACCGGTAAGATACCGGATCCGGAACGGTAGAACCGATCCGGTCCGGTATCAAACCGGTTCGGGACCGGTTAGTCCGGTTCCGGTTTCGGACCGGGTCCGGATCGACCCGGTCCGATAAGCACCCCTAGTTGTACCGGATCTACATTAATGCCGATTATACTGCTCTTAATGAAATTAATCTTCAAACCCGAAATCAATTCAAATAGTCGCAGCACCCCTTTGAATGTTCTTACATTTTCCATCGTGGCCTCGCCAGACAGAACCGTGTCGTCAGCGTACTGAAGATGGGAAATCGGTATGTTGTTCCTGCCCACTTTGCACTCCTCCCAGGCATTAGTCTCCACCGCCTTGTCTACCAATTTGGACAGCGCCTCGGCCACTAAGATAAACAGAAAAGGGGATAAAGGATCCCCTTGCCTCAGTTCAAATTCCAAAGAAGGGCTCCCATTAATAAGAACAGACGCTTTCGCACTGGTAACACATTCCATAATCCACGTCCTCCATTTGTCTGAGAAATTCATTAACTGCATGACCTCGTCAAGGAAACCCCAACAGACTGAATCGGCTTTCTCAAAATCCACCTTGAAGAGTATACCTGTCCCTTTGGTTCGCTTTCACTTGTCTAGCATCTCATTTATGATAATAACACCATCCAGTATATGTCTCTTCCCCACAAAGGCCGTTTGGGTGGCAGATATCACCCTATCCACTACATTGCTTAACCTATTTGCCAGAAGCTTTGCCACCACTTTATAAACGCAACCAATTAGGGATATCGGTCGATACTCCCCAATGTTGACAGGGTTTTCCGATTTAGGCACCAAGACGATAAAAGAAGGGTTGCCCCGCTTAACAATCTTGCCATTCCTATGGAATTCAGATAAGAACCTCATGAAATCGTCCTTGACGACATGCCAAAACTCTTTGATAAACCTGAAGTTGAATCCATCAGGACCCGGACTTTTGGAGCTCTCGCAGTACCACACTGCCGTTTTTACGTCATCATCTCCGAATTCAGATGTAAGAATCCCATTGTCCAATTCACTTAACTGATTAAAACTAATGTCTGAAAGACGAGGTCTGATCCATTCCTCCAGTTGGAACCGCTGCGCGAATTAGCTCTGGACCCCGCTCTTTACCCCTGAAACGGTATCCACCCACTGGCCATCAATCTCGATTCCCACTAATTCGTTTTTCTTCCTTCTCCTATTCACGAATTTATGGAAGAATCTTGAGTTTACATCTCCGTTTTGAAGCCAGCTGATTCTAGACTTCTGAAAAAGTAGTGAGTCCTTGTTCCTGATTTGTCCTAGAAGAGTTACCATATCATTCCTTCTTAATGCCACCTCATCAGATTGCAGAGCTCTTCGATCTGCGATTGCATCCCATTCCATAATCTTCGCTCGAGTCTCTTCAATTCTGACATCCACAAAACCGAACACCTCCTTATTCCAACCTCTTAGCTTATCCTTCAGCATTTTAAATTTTTCTTTTAGAACAAAACCCCCCCAACCTTGAACTCTGAAATCACTCCAACTTCTTTCGACAAATACCTTGAATTCCGGGTGTTGCAACCACGAATCAATTACCCTGAATGGTTTGGGTCCCCAGTCCTCAACGAATGATTTCAACACGATGGCACAATGATCGGACACGCTCCTATTAATGCCCCATTGAATTTGGTTAGGCCATTCTTCCACCCACCTATCATATATGAGGAATCTGTCCAGCCTGCTAACACAAGATCCATCGGGTCGGTACCACGTGAACTTTCTACCTACCAGCGGTAAGTCTACTAAACCCAACCCACCTATGAAGTCATCAAAATCCCGACATTCTCTTTCATTGCTAGTCATATTTCGTCCCCGTCTCTCGGAGCGACTTCGTATCGCGTTGAAATCCCCACATATGCACCAACGCGTATCTGGGAGATCCTTTATCTTAGTTTCCAAAATCTTCCATAGCTCTTTTTTGGAGCTCGGATCACACGGGGAATAGACGTTGACGATATGACATTTGACTCGATCAACTCCCCAATATCCTTCCACACCCAATATACCATCTTCTCCCCAACGGTTATCCATAGAAGAGCACCCTTTCTTCCAAATACAAAGTAGTCCCCCGGCAGCTCCCAATGCACCTTTGAAGACCCAATCAAAATCTCCGTCACCCCATAGCGACTCACATAACTTCCTACTAACGACCTCCATCTTCGTCTCTTGTATGCACAGGAAATCAATCCTCTCTCGTGCGACAAACTCTCGTATATCTCTAATCTTAACCCTCCCCCCCAACCCTCTTATATTATATGTTGCAAGGATCATAAAAACTTGTTCGAAACCCCCGGCTCAGCAACTGCATTCAATTTGTCTCGAAGTGCCCCTTTGTCTCGAATTTCCATATCGACTAACTTTCCGATGATTTCGTGCTCATTTCCTACCGCCTCGAGCCCCAGAGTCTTGCCCAAATTCCAAATGTCCGTTGCTTCCCGCAATAGAGCCTCATCTCGCAGTACCGGAGAGGACCTCGCTAGCCGTGCAGCATTCGATTCGGCTGAGGCCGAAGGCGATGACCGAACTCAGTTTTCCTGTGCTATCTTCAACTCATGAGCGTCCACCGCCCCATGGGTGCTCTCTTCCCGCGTGGGAGGTGCATCTTCTTCCCCGCATATGTCCTTAATGAAACATTTCCATTTCCCCTGGTCCGCCTTTTTTTTTGCTTTCATGGTCCTTTTCCGTAACTGTCTTTTGTACCTCTGAAGGCCCTTCCCATTCCTCCGAGAGTATTGAAAGAGAGGCTCTGGGGATGAATGCATGACACTTGGAGAATATTTCGAAGGACTCTGTACTGACTGGGAGATTCTTTTGCTGCCACCCATGAACAGCGCTGATGGTTGGCTATCGCAAGCTTTCTCTTGACCTGTCGCCTTCGAGCATTCCTCCAGACCTTTTCCGGACACAAATTGCGCGGTTCATTGCTCTTTTCCTTGCGCCTTCAAGCAATCCTCGTCAGCTCTTTCGCACATAAAATGCTCGGATACTTTTTCAAGCGGTGACTCCCGGAGGCCCTGGCTACAATGTTGTAAAGATTGGTATGAATTTCCGCCAACAATCCCCCTTGCAATGGCGACTGAGGTACCACCTCGTCAAAATAGTCCGGTTCTGAAGCATAAGAGTCTGAATTTCCAAGAGGAAATTTTGGCCAACTCGAGTTCATATGAGTAGGTGGGTAGAGCTCCACCCTTTCCTTGGAATATATGTCCTCCAATACTCTAATGTAAGACACCGAACCGTCAATGTTAACTCTGATCGTTCTGTTAATAAGTTCCTGACATGGGGTGTCTATCATTAGTCGTGCAATCTCCAGATTATCTCTGTGCAGTGTTTTCTTGTCGATATCTATCAACCTACCCAACGAAACTGATAGCAGCTCAAAGAATCTCGGGCACCAAGCTTCGGCTGGAATCCCCGAGCATCTGACCCATGTTTCTCTTGTGGGTGAAATCGCCCTATCACTCCACGTAGAGATATCTTGAAACCATAAGTCTAACCAGTTTTCCTCCTCTGTAAGGATCTGCGCAAGTTTATCCTTCCGTTCGTGGAAAATGAGTACCTGAGAGTCTCCTATGGGTATAATTTTTGTATCCGGCAGGCCATTTGCCCTGAATTCGTCTTGAACCTGAAGCCTGTGTACTTGATCAATCAATTTACCAACAATGCATCCCTCTATCCAAGCCGTTTCCTCTGGTCTAGAGCGAAACGTCAGGCCTGACTCTTCTCGATGTTGAACCCGAGGTTCTTCAAACGTGTTGCGATCTGAGGTTTCCCTCGCAACCTCAGCGTACGACTTTCCATTTCTTTCACTCAACAGCTTTCGATCAAATACCACACCACCCTTAGTCTTGCCTGCTGGAGCCTCATTCCTCTGAAACCGAGGCTTGTTTGCTCTGAGCTTGTACGAACCCAACCAAATCTGGTTCAGCTTAGCCTCGACATCCTCATCAACCGAGGTGGCCTTGAACCGAACGAAACCAAACCGATTTCCCTTGCGGTCTCTCTTATTTGGCACAAACAAATCACTTACTTCACCCACCTTTTGGAAAGTGCGGAGCATATTCTCTGGTAGCCACCCCTCTGGGAAGTTAGTGAAGAAATATGGTACCGAGTCCTCCTTAAAGAATTCATTCAACTTCTGGTTTAGCCTTGATTGATTCGGCCCCGCACCTTTGGTGGCTCGATGCTGCCTCTGAAACCCGTGCTGTCTGTCGCTCGGTCTTGAAGCAAAGCTAGGATTAAAACGGACACACTCAACCGGATGAAGGACAGGATGACAAGTTACAGGACGAAAAGTAGCCGAAGATGGTGGTGGGCGAAGAAACCCACCACCTGGCTGGGCAAGACGCGGCCCAAAGGAGGCAGAAACATGCGCGGAAACGGGAGGGTGAGGGTGAAGGAAGGCTGAACGAGACAGAGGGCGGAGATAACCACCACCTGGCCGGGCGAGCCGCGACCCAAAAAAGGCTGGTTCAAATGCGGAATCAGAAGGGTTAGAAGGAGGGACGGCTGAACGCACCTGCTCGTGACCAAGAAGGAACGGTGCGCACGGACGAGGTGGCCGGAAAAAAAGTGGGCAGACTGCATGCCGATGGGAAGGGCTCGATGCAGCGAAGAGCCGGGGTGATCAAGCTCGGAGGCGGGAGGGTTAGGGTTAAGGTTAGGGGGGCACCTACCGGAAGGCTCGCCGGGCGGCGATAGGTGCGGTGGAGAAGAGAGGCGGAAACAAATTTTCAAAAGAAACTCTCTATCTGAATCGCGATAGAGATCAAGCTTGGAGATGGGAGGATTAGGGTTATGGATATGGGTGGGCGACCTGCCGGAAAGCTCGCCGGGCGGCGAGGGGTGAGGTGGCAAAGATCGGCGGGCGGCGAGGGGTGAGGGGCGAAGACCGGCGGGAAAATTTTTCAAAAGCACTCTCTCTCTCACTCTACATAGATAATATGCGTTTGCTCATGCATGCTAAACTATGACATGAGAATCATTAAGAATGAAGCTTCATAGGTCGAATCAATTTATCCTTGAATTTCATTTGGCTAGCTAACATAACTAATTTATGAAATGCTATCAATGTGTTGACTTTATTGGCAAATACTTAAACCTTGAAAGTGGTCGAGTATAGTATGATAGCGACAAAGAGCAAATAAATTACGGCCTTTGAAGTTTCCCTGTCATATTAATTGTATCTCAGTATACTGTAGAAATCCCTATGATTTGGTAGAAGATTGAGAGAATATTCTGGTAGATAATTGAGGCAGTAGTTTAGGCTAATTTCTAGTTTCCATATTTAATTCCTTTTGTACATATTTAAAGGGACCTATAGTGTAACATGTAATTATTCTGAATGAAAGAATACTTTCACATTTTCTATTATCTATATGGTATCAGAGCCGTGTAGGGTTTCTCCCAAACAACCCTAGAAAATCATGGCCACCGTCAGCCACGACTCTAGTCAGTCCACAACCCAGGAAGGAGACTCAGAGATACTCTCCTCCATGGGTTCGAACGGAGGGTTTGAAAATTCATATTTTCACCTCACCGTAGAAAAGTTGAACGGCAAAAATTACCGAGAATGGGCCCAATCCATCATGCTGGTCATTGACGGAAAGAGAAAACTCGGATTTCTTATCGGCGAGACCACCCAGCCATCTACCAAGGACGTGACAGCCTTTCAAAAATGGCGTTCTGAGAACTCCTTCGTCATCTCCTGCCTTATCAACTCCATGAGACCCACCATTGGCAAAACATATATGTTTCTGCCCACCGCAAAGGATGTGTGGGAAGCCGTACGCGAAACCTACTCTGACGCTGAAAATGCCTCTCAAATCTTTGAAATAAAGACTCGACTCTGGCAGTTGAAGCAAGGCGACAGGGAGGTGACTGAATATTACACGGAGATGCTCAGTTTATGGCAAGAATTAGATCTCAGCAGTGAAGAAACCTGGGAATGCAAGGGTGACAGCGTGCGATTTACGAAACGCGTGGAAAATGAACGCGTGTATGAGTTTCTGGCCGGACTCAACTGCAATCTTGACGACGTGCGAAGTAGAGTGCTGGGTCGCCGGCCGTTTATGTCAACCCGAGAGGTCTTCACCGAAGTACGTCGTGAGGAGAGCAGGAGGAACGTGATGCTGAAGGAGAGAACAATTTCTGGATCTGAGGCTTCAGCTATGAAAATAACTAATGGGTATGAGTTTTCAGCCCTTAACACTCGTGGGCCACCTAGTAATTCAGGCCCAAAACAAAATAAACGGCCCATTGTGAAAAATGTAAAAAACCAGGCCATACTATAAATACTTGTTGGGAATTACATGGCAAGCCTGATAATTGGAAGCCCAGACAGCCCACCAAAGCCCACAACAGATATACATCCTCAAATGCTACAGGAACAGACTCTTCCGGCTCTGCCCAGTACACCCAGTCAGACTTTAGTGGGGGTTTTAACTCTGATCAACTTGAGAAGTTGTATGCTCTTTTTTCGACTTTTCATACATCGGGTCAATCTTCCGCTACGCCATCAAGTTATTTAGCCCACAAAGGTAATTTTTTGACTGCTATGAGTACAACTTCGCTCCATACTTCCTGGATTATTGACTCCGGTGCCTCCGACCATATGACCAATGACCACAATTTATTTTCAACATATTCCCCTAGTGCTGGTAACTTGAAAGTAAAAAATGCAGATGGTACATTATCCCCAGTCGCTGGTAAGGGGAGTATCCGGATTTCTAAAGTTATCACTTTGGAGTCTGTTCTTCATGTACCTAAGCTCTCTTGCAATTTGTTATCTGTTAGTCAGTTAACCAAACATTCTCACTGCTCAGCCATGTTTCTATCTTCTCATTGTGTCTTTCAGGACCTATCATCGGGGAAGACGATTGGCAGTGCTAAGGAATGTGAGGGGCTCTACTACTTTGATGATGTTCCAGTGATTAAGCAATGTCCCCCTCCTATTTGTAATTCTGCATCTAGTCCTAAGGATAATAATCTTTTGTTATGGCATAAACGTCTTGGTCACCCTAGTCTTCAATATTTAAAGCACTTGTTTCCTTTACTTTGTTCGAATAAATCTCCATTGAATTTACAATGTGAAGTGTGTGAACTTGCAAAGCATAATCGCACTAATTTTCCTCCATCTACTTATCTACCCTCCTTACCCTTTACCCTGATTCACAGTGATCTTTGGGGGCCCTCGCGAGTTCCCAATAGAACTCACAAAAAATGGTTTATTACATTTATTGACGACCATTCTCGGCTTTGTTGGGTGTATTTACTCAACGATAAATCTGAAGTTAGTTCTGTTTTCATCAACTTCTATAATATGATTTGCACCCAATTTCACACAAAAATCAAAATTCTTCGTACCGATAATGGCACTGAGTACTTCAATCATTCATTGGGGACCCACCTTCAAGCAAAAGGTATTATTCACCAGAGCTCTTGCGTTCACACCCCTCAACAAAATGGGGTGGCTGAAAGGAAAAACCGACATCTTCTTGAGGTAGCTCGTGCCCTACTTTTTACCTCTCACATGAAAAATCATTTTTGGGGTGATGCTCTTCTGACTGCTGCATTTCTCATCAATCGAATGCCTAGTCGAGTTCTCTCTTTCACAACCCCTCTAACCAAACTCAAAGAATCCTTCCCTAATTCCCGACTCGGCTCATCCCTTCCACTTCTGTTTTCAGGTCCACAGTATTTGTTCACATTCATGCCTCCCAACGTCATAAGTTGGAACCTAAAGCCCTCAAATGTGTCTTCCTAGGCTACTCACCTACTCAAAAGGGCCACAAATGCTATGACCCTATCTCACGAAAATTATATGTTAGTGTGGATGTAACGTTCTTTGAGCATACTCCCTACTACTCGCTTCAGGGGGAGTCCTTGGGTGAAGCTCGACCCTTAGACACAGACTTTGATATGGCAATCTTTGACTCTGATATATATAACACACAATCTCACCCTTTGTCTGATTCAAAAGAAATCCTAAACTCACGGGGAGAAGTGGAAAAGCAAACAAACAGGGAGATATTTGTTTACTCAAGGAGGCCAAAATCAAAGGAAAATGAGACCCTCGCATCCGAAGCACCAAGAGAATCAGACCCGGTGATAGCTCCCGCTACTCATGAGCAAAATCCCAGTCCGACCCAGGTAACAAAACTTGATGACTTGCCTATTGCTCTTAGAAAACAACCTCGTTCATGTACTCTCCATCCTATCTCAAAATTTGTATCTTACAATGCTCTTTCTGCAAAGTATCGTACTTTTACGTCTAACCTTGACAGAAGCCAGATTCCTAAGAATATTCAAGAAGCATTAGAAAGGCCAGAATGGAAAAAAGGCAGTAATGGAAGAAATAAGGGCATTAGAGAAAAATGGAACATGGGAGGTAATGACTTTGCCAAATGGAAAGAGACCAGTGGGTTGTAAATGGGTGTTCACGGAGAAATACAAGGTGGATGGGACAGTAGAACGTTACAAAGCTCGTCTAGTTGCAAAGGGGTTCACTCAGACTTACGGCATTGACTATACGGAGACATTTGCACCAGTAGCAAAGTTGAATACTATACGAGTTCTCTTGTCCTTGGCAGCAAACCTAGACTGGCCACTCCATCAGTTTGACATCAAGAATACTTTCTTAAATGGTGAGTTGGAGGAAGAAGTGTTCATGACGCTACCACCGGGATTTTACCAGGAGGGGAAAGAAACAAGAGTGTGTAAATTAAAGAAATCTCTGTATGGACTCAAACAATCACCAAGAGCTTGGTTTGATAGATTTGCTAAAGTAATGAAGAGTCAATGATACATACAGGGACAATCCGATCATACTCTGTTCTTCAAACAATCCAATGATGAAAAGAAGACTATCCTGATCGTGTATGTCAATGACATCATTCTAACTGGAGATAACACAGGAGAAATTGAGAGATTAAGAAAGGTCTTAGCCAAAGAATTTGAGGTAAAAGACCTAGGTCAAATGCAATACTTCCTAGGAATGGAGGTTGCCAGATCGAAGAAAGGAATTAGCGTCTCCCAGAGAAAGTATATACTAGACCTTTTGACTGATACTGGCATGCTTGGTTGCAGGCCAAGTTATACCCCGACCGAGGCAGGAAAAAGAACAGACGACGATGGAAAACTAGTGGATAGAGAAATATATCAGAGACTAGTAGGAAGATTGATTTATCTCTCACACACCAGACCCGACATCGCTTTTGCCGTAAGTATGATCAGCCAACAGATGCATTCACCAAAGGAGAAACACCTGGAAGCAGTATATAAGATTCTCAGATATCTAAAAGGCTCCCCAGGGCGAGGTCTATTCTTTAAGAAAGGAGAAAATAAGAAGATTGAAATCTACACTGATGCAGATTGGGCAGGATCAGTAGAAGATAGAAGATCTACCACTGGGTATTGTACTTATGTTTTGGGAAATCTAGTAACATGGAGGAGCAAGAAGCAGAGTGTGGTAGCCAGAAGTAGTGCCGAAGCAGAGTTGAGAGCTGTTGCACATGGGATGTGTGAAGGACTATGATTACAAAAACTTCTAGAAGAGCTACTCATCACAATAGAACTTCCCATCAAACTCTACTGCGACAACAAAGCTGCCATCAGCATTTCTCATAACCCAGTTCAACATGACCGGACTAAACATATAGAAATTGACAGACACTTTATAAAGGAGAAAATTGAGAAAGGAACAATATGTATGACCTACATCCCTACAGGAGAACAAACAGCGGATATATTCACTAAGGGTCTACTAAATTCCAGATTTGAAGAATTAATGTGCAAGTTGGACATGATCAACATCTATGATCCAACTTGAGGGGGAGTGTAGAAATCCCTATGATTTGGTAGAAGATTGAGAGAATATTCTGGTAGATAATTGAGGCAGTAGTTTAGGCTAATTTCTAGTTTCCATATTTAATTCCTTTTGTACATATTTAAAGCGACCTATAGTGTAACATGTAATTATTCTGAATGAAAGAATACTTTCACATTTTCTATTATCTATATATACCTTGCCATTTAAGTGCAACCTCACGAGTATGAGTACTTTGATTTGCTATCCTCTCTGTTTTTGTGTAACAGGTGCTGTATTACCTCACAAGAGTAGAACCTTTTTCTACTCTAGCTATTCAACTTCAAGGTGGCAAGTTTGATCATGCTGATAGAATGTTTTCAGATATAAATGCAACATGGGATGGAGTTCTGGAAGACATGAGTGATGTAAAGGAACTGGTATGGTTTCTTTTCGTTCTCTTTGTTTTTCCTTGTAACTTAAGTATATTGAAAGTTCTAGTTTACTTTGATGCCTTCTGCCTCACATCTTGCACAATGCATAAGCGCATCTGGCCCTTCTAATTTAATAATGACTTATTTATTTTCCTCATCTTAGGTGCCCGAACTATTCTATCTTCCAGAGATCCTAACCAACGAAAACTCAATTGACTTTGGTACGACGCAGCTAGGGGAAAAGCTTGGTATGCATTTAAATTGCTCGCTCTGAATACAAAAGTGGAGATGTATCTATTCCATTATAAACTGATTCTCGATTGGTGTTTGGTATTTTTATTTTGTCCCCTGATGTTTAAGGTCTGGTTAGGCTTCCTCAATGGGCAGAAAATCCTGTTGATTTTATCCATAAACATCGGATGGCACTTGAGAGTGAGCATGTCTCAGCTCATTTGCATGAATGGGTCGATCTCATATTTGGGTGAGATGTTTTCTAAATGTAGATTTATGTGTGTGTTCTTTCTAGTGTAATTAGATGAATGTTAATGTGACAATTTCTGAATCTGGTCTCCACAATTTTAAATATTTAGGTATAAGCAACGTGGAAAAGAAGCTATTCAGGCTAATAATGTCTTCTTTTATATCACGTATGAAGGAGCTGTAGATATTGATAAAATATCTGATCCAGTGAGTGGTTTCTGCTTACTTTTGTAGCGTTTAGGTTTAATTTGCTATCTGGATTGCATTTATTTATATATTCCATAATGTTTTGAAAGGTACAACAGCGTGCAACCCAAGATCAGATTACTTACTTTGGTCAAACCCCCTCACAGCTTCTAACTGTACCTCACGTGAAAAGGATGGCACTGGCAGATACCCTTCACATGCAGGTATGTCTACTTCTGTATGTTTCACTTTTTCTTTTATACATGTATTCTCTGGTTTTCATTTTTAAATTAAACAGCCGTAATTGTAATGATGAATCAAACAAAGGAAGGGCACTACCCTAAGACCTCCGAGTAGAATAGAACAAAATACAATCAAAGAAATTACATAAATGATCTAAAATTTCGACAATGAACTTCTTTGGTCTTTTCTTGACTCCCGTTTACCCTGCAATTTCATTCAAACTTCCACTATTTTTCCAGAAATAATCCAATGATCCGCTCCTCCTTGCCGAACCAGGGGAAGCCCTTAGATGCTCCAATTTTAACATTTTGACGTCACCAAGTCCTAAAGAATGATCATCTGGTCTAGCTCAGTTTTAGACGAGTAGTCAAATTCCATCTCTTGAGACAAGATCAACTTTTCAAACCACATTTTTTCAACCAAAGACCTTGGTTAGGCACATGATAAATTTCCATTGTTTTTCTCGACGAATAGAGGAGTTTCATATCCAATACTCACGTTCTTAACGTTTTTGTTGGAATCGGGTTCTTCTGAATCGGCGTCGCAAACTTATTTCTTTCTTTTGAATTGTGGATTTGCAATTTCTTGGATCTATTGAAGTATGCAAATTTTACCTCAAATGTTCAGGTGCATTTTAACAAGCAAATTGCTCAAATGCATTTGATTTTCGTTTAGGGAACTCGCATTTAAAGTAGGAAGCCAGACTTTCAGTGCCTATATTACACAATCAAATGGTTTCTAGTTTTTAATTTAGCTCCATAAATGGGTAGGCCTTCAAGTTTTGCTTTATTGTCAGATATCAGCACTTTTTTCATTAGTTTTGTTCTCTGGGCTGCTTGTCCTCAGATGCCATCCTCATAGGTGGGTTTAACTTCAGTTCAACTTTAAAGTAATTTACAGCATAGAAAAATTATATATGCTTCCAGAAAGTCTATTGATTTGAGTGATTTTTAACCCAATTTGTAGAATTGGATTTGTTTGAGACATGCTGCAAAGGCATTATGATATCTGCTTGTGTTACAGACCATTTTCCGGAATCCTAGAGATTGTAAGCCATATGTTGTTCCCTATCCCGAGCGCTGCAATCTGCCTGCTGCTGCCATTCATGCTTCATCAAACTCTCTTATAATTGTTGACACAAGTGCTCCGGCTGCACATGTAGCACAACATAAGTGGCAGCCAAACACGCCTGATGGCCAGGGGACACCTTTCCTTTTTCACCATGGAAGGCCTGGTGGGGTTGCTGGTGGTGGAGCTTTTATGCGAATGTTCAAAGGGCCTACAGCATCTGGATCAGAAGAGTTCCATTTCCCGCAAGCTCTGGCTTTTCCAACTTCTGGGATCCAAAGCTCTGGGATAGTTTCAATCACTTGTGACGGAGAAATTATCACTGGTGAGGATACATGTTCTCCTATTTAATTTAAAATTTGACGCCTTTCTTCCAAGGTTGAGTCGTTAGAAACTTGTGTAATATACATAGTTATTCTCTCTATCTAATATATCAGAAGTAAGCAGAGGTCAGTGTCTTTACCATACTATGTCAAGTATCTTTCAGGTGTCTTTTAACTTCTGAAATGGAATTCCAAAGATGGCTACTCTCCTTCCATTCTCGCATTTTTTGGGCTGAAATTTAGAAGTGTAGTTGATAGGGTGATTCAATTAGGAGGTAGATATACTACTCGCTAAAAAATGAGAAATTGAAATTAGGAAGAACATTCATGAAGTTCAATTATTAGTAGAATGCATGTAAGATGGCATGCCACCTGTTGAATAATTAGATAAAGATTTAGTATTTAAATCTTTGTGTTTAAACTTGGTAAGATAATATTATAAGTTTGATAGGATGATATTATCTAGAGATTTAGTTTGATTTGATTTAGATAGAGATAAACTAGGTAGTTTCCTTCTATAAATCTTTATATTCACCTATAAATAGGTAGCTATTGTAGCTCTTTTAATTATTCAATCAATAAAGAGTATTTTCAACTCTAAAATTATACATTTCCTACACGGTATCAGAGCTCAGGTTGAAAAACTAGGGTATCAAACTCTAGCCGCCGGCGAGTTGTTGCTATCTCAACTTAACCGCCGGCGGCTAGGCCTACAACAGTAGCTGTAGGGTCAAAACGGTTATTTGCAATCAAGCTTTTATCTTTTCATTGTAGGGTCAAAACGGTTATTTGCAATCAAGCTTTTATCTTTTCATTGTTTTTTTTTCCCTAAAGAATCCAGCCATCCAGATTCCAATTGCCGACCGTATCTTGGGTTCAAAGTCATACCCATTGCGAATTTTTTATTCTCTGTCTAGAATAATTCTTGATTTTTTGCTACAGTATTCGGAAATTTTTGCTACAGTATTCGCGACTGTTTGCTACAGTAACTTCGCTATTTGCTACAGTACCTCGCGATTGTTTGCTTTTTTCCCTTCCATAGTATCAAAAGACACGATTTTGCTGAATGAATCTTTCATTTCTGTGTTCTTTCATATATAGTTGTCATTACAATCACTAATCTAGGCAATTACAATCACTAATCTAGCTTCTAACTTAGGTAAGAATATTAATAGCCCTATAATACATCCTTGCTATATTTACATTTGATAAATAAGGAATTATGAGATGATTGCGGTTTACAGACTGTCATCCCCCCTCAAATTGATGCTGGTCGGTCGAGAAGCATCAATTTGCCAACCAGAAATTGATGACGTTGTCTAGTCATAGACTTGGTGAAAATGTCGGCAAGCTGAAGATCGGTGGAAATGTGCGGGAGAGTGATAGTCTTGTTATCCACAACTTCACGAATAGAATGGCAATCTACCTCGATGTGTTTCGTGCGTTCATGGAAGACAGGATTGGTCGCGATTTGAATAGCACTTGTGTTGTCGGCATGAAGAGGAGTGGAGTCTAATTGAGAGAAACCAAGTTCATCCAATAGGCCACGGAGCCAAAGAATTTCAGAGCACGCAGTGGACATAGCTCGATATTCAGATTCTGTAGAGGATTTGGATACACGAGCCTGTTTCTTGCTTTTCCACGAGATCAGAGATTGACCCAAGAACATGCACCAACCAGTGACAGAGCGACGAGTGTCTGGGCATCCTGCCCAATCAGCATCACTGAATCCCGTGAGATTAAGCTTATTTCCGGCAGGAAAAAATAGGCCACGAGATGTCGACCCACTGATATATCGAATGATACGACGAACTGCTGCGAGATGTAAGTGTCTAGGAGAGTGCATAAACTGACTAACTTGTTGAACCGCAAATGAGATATCAGGGCGAGTGATGGTCAAATAATTCAAGCTGCCAACCAATTTACGATACATAGTAGGCTCAGGAAGGAGATCACCTGTCACGTCTATATTTGACATTGACTTCCAATGGAGTATCCACAGAAGGAGAATCTTGAAGACGGGCCATGGTGATAAGATCTTGTGCATATTTGTGTTGATTCATGAAGATACCAGAGGGTCGTTATGAATCTCCAATCCCAAGAAGTAGGTAAGAGGACCAAGATCTTTCATATGAAATGAGGCATGTAGATGCTGTCGTAGCCGAGTAATCAAATCGGAGTCGGTCCCAGTAATGACAATATCATCGACATAGACAAGAAGAAGAACAATACCCACAGAAGACTTGCGAAGGAACAGCGAGGAGTCATACTTACTCTGCTGAAAGGAGAACTGAAGCAATGTAGTCCGAAATTTGTCAAACCATGCACGTGGAGCTTGTTTTAAGCCATATAACGAGCGTTTCAATTTACATACTGCCGAGGGAGAATGGGGAGTAAGACCAAGAGGGAGTTTCATGTACACATCTTCTTTGAGATCACCGTGAAGAAAAGCATTCGTAACATCCATTTGGTGAAGCATCCAGCCGTGGGAAGCAGCAATCGAGATAATAGTGCGTACGGTGGTCATTTTCGCAACAGGAGCAAAAGTATCCTCATAATCGATCCCATATTCTTGTCGATTACCAAGAGCAACCAACCGTGCTTTATATCAGTCCAATGTCCCATCCGATTGGAGTTTGATAGAATAAACCCATTTACACCCAATGGCCTTAATATGTGATGGACAAGATACAATATCCCAGGTGACATTGTCTTGAAGAGCCCGTAATTCGACATCCATTGCAGTTTTCCAGCATTCATGCTTAATAGCCTCAGAGTAGCATGTAGGAACAGGGTTAGATGTCAAAACAACATGAAATGAAGATGGAGAGAAGCCATACCGATCGGGAGGATGAGAAGTACGAGTAGATCGCCGAAGTTCAGTGACAGAATCCAACGTAGAATCGGGATCCAATGTTTGGGCAGGTTCAGGCGGCGGATAGGGCTCCAAAGGAGGCAATATTTGGCGTCGTCTTTCATACACAATTCCAGGTTTGAATCGGTTGTGAGAACTGGGTAAGTCATCAAATGTAGGAAGTATAGGTGTATCGGGCTTGGTCGTATAATGAGTGCTAAAGAAGTATTGATTTTCAAAGAAAACAACATGACGAGAAATACGAAATCTATGTGAACACGGATCATAACAAACATAGCCTTTGTGAGAAATGCTATATCCCATAAATGCACATTTGACAGCTTGTGCAGACAGCTTATTACGTTCATGACTAGGCAAATGAACAAAGCAGATACATCCAAAAGTGTGCAAGTCCCGGTAGCTAGGTTGATTATTATGGAGACAGTAGTAAGGTGATGTAAACTGTAAGACACTGGATGGTAACCGATTTATAAGGTAAACAGCTGTGGATAAGGCTTCAACCCAAAATTTAGAAGGAACACCCGATTCAAGTAACAATGTTCGGGTGATGTCTAACAAATGACGATTTTTCCGTTCGGCCACCCTATTTTGTTGAGGTGTGTATGGACAAGAGTGTTGAGAAACAATGCATCTATGCTCTAAAAAAACAAGAAAATCGCGAGACATGTATTCTCCACCGGAATCTGATCGAAGTATTTTTATGGCTTTTGAGAATTGGGTTTCTACAAAAGTGACATCGCTGAAATACGGAGAACACTTCAGATTTGGACCTAAGGAAATAAATCCATGTATATTTGCTATAATCATCTATGAAAGTGACAAAATATTTATAGTTAGCATGAGAGATTACTGGTGCAATTCCCCATATGTCACTGTGAATCAAGTCGAAACAATGGGTAGCACGAGTACCATGATGAGTGAATGAGAGGGACTTACTTTTTCCTATTTTGCATGTGGCACAATCAAAAGCAATAGTAGATGAAAATTGAGTTTTATTGCCCAATAAACCAGAATTTATTACATGAGACAAAACAGTATGATTAGGGTGACCCAAGCGTTTATGCCAAATGGAACAATTATTATTGACGGTATTGCAAGCCATAGAAATAACAGAAGGAATTGAAAAATGCAGAAAAAACAAACGTCCAATTTTAGGCCCCTTCGCGAGTATCCTCCCCGTCACCTGATCCTGCACAATACAACCAGAGCGAGAGAACAGAAAATTAGTATTATCATCAACTAACTGGCCGACAGATATAAGATTAGTAGATAATTCGGGAGATACAAATACATCCCTGACAGAAGAATTAGCATCTCCAATCTCGTGTATGGGCAAGTGGCTACCATTAGCAATGGTGATGTGTAAAGGACCCGTATAGGAGCGAATATTATGGAGATGGTCCGCCTTACGGGTCATGTGATTAGATGCCCCAGAGTCAACAAGCCAAGATCGCAATTTATTAAGACCGTTACCTTGAATTCCTAAGGTAGAGAGAGCAGATATTATCATCTGTTGAACGGTTTCAGGAGTGATATGCGGGGGAGCAGCAGCCGTAGAAGAGGAGGACCCAATATTTGTGTGATAACTGTTAACCTGCCGATTTTGAGGACGAGTAGGACACTCAGGAATAAGGTGACCTGGTTTCTTGCAGTAATTGCAGCGCTTCTTGTCACATTGGCTAGCAAAATGCCCATAGTCCTTGCAACTATAGCATTGAACCTTGGTCAAGTCTCGTCGTTTCCCTTTGACGTGTGAGGCATAGGCAACCGCATTAGATGGGACAGAGTGTTTATGAACCGTCCCTTGAGTTTGAAGTCGTTGTTCTTCACGAAGCAATTCACCGAGGCACACATCTAAGGATGGAGAAGGTTCACGATTCATTAGTGATGCACGAGCAATTTCAAAGTCAGGCCGCAATTTCATCAGGAACTGATCCCTCTTGCTTTGTTCGTGTACCGCCTGAACAACAGCTATAGAAGCATCAGGGACTGTGGTATAAATAATATCCGCAAATTCTGCCCATAGTGTTTGAAAGCCAGTGAAGTATTCTTGAATCGATCCATCTCCCTGAGTATAAATTCCAATTTCATATTCTAAGTGGAATCTGCGTGCAACATTGTTTTGAGAGTAAACTTTTTGCAGATATTCCCACATAGACTTGGTTGTCTTATACGGACGGAGATTGAGAACAATTAGGGGATCAACCGAGGCTAACATCCATGTCATGATGCGAGCATCCTTGATCTTCCATGCTGCCAGTGTCGATTCATCAGTAGGGATGGGGTCACTGCCATCAATATGGCCCCATAGTTCTTTACCCGCCACAAAAAGCCGAAATTGAAATTCCCATGCCGAGTAGTTTTTACCGGTGAATTTCACTCCAAAAGATTCGAAGTTGCTCATGACTAGGAGCAAGAATAATTGGCAATTGATTAGCCTTTAACACAAAAAAAACAACAAAAATGAATCTGGACACAATCTTAAATCTGTAATTTCAAGATTCAAAAGTCCAGAATTTCTGAACACCAATGGCGCACAACAAGAATAAACGAAGGGAAGGAAAAAATTCCTACGAGCCACAAAATCTCGGAAATCAGAATTTTTTTTTTTTTTTTTTTTCGAACTGGAACGGCGCGACAGCGACAAGATCGGACAAATCCCGATGGGTGGACAAACAATTCAGAAAGCAAGAAATCGAGCGCCTCGAGCGAGATTCAGCAACCCAAGATTGGAAAAAAAATTCCGACGTGAAACCGATGAAATCGCGAATTCAACGCGATACAAATGAAATTCGGACAGAAACAATCGCTCAAAGAAAAAAATTCAGAGATTTGGCTCTGATACCATATCAAAAGACACGATTTTGCTGAATGAATCTTTCATTTCTGTGCTCTTTCATATATAGTTGTCATTACAATCACTAATCTAGGCAATTACAATCACTAATCTAGCTTCTAACTTAGGTAAGAATATTAATAGCCCTATAATACATCCTTGCTATATTTACATTTGATAAATAAGGAATTATGAGATGATTGTGGTTTACAGACTGTCACATAGCAGCACTCAATTTGCAAAATTCAACGCAAACCACAACCTTTTGATGGTAAAAATTGCTTTTTCTGGGGCTTTTTCGGGAACATCGTTGGTTCCAGTTCATCGGACTCCTCTAATGTTTCGTCCCAGGCGCCCACCGCTATCCACTGTCGTGTTTGATTCTACAACTCTACAAATCCCAAAATAGGAGGAGACGCAGACTAGCAGACGCAAGCTTCCAAAAGAGGAGGATAAGCAGACTAGCAGACGCAGACTAGCAGAAGTAGACTCCCAAAAGAGGATTAGACGCAGACTAGCAGACACAGACTCGCAGAAGGGGATCAGACGCAGACTAGCAGACACAAACTCCAAAAATAGGAGGAGACGCATCCTAGCAGACGCACCTCCGAGATAAGGGGCAAGACTCCAAGAAAGAGGAGAAAGTCTCAAACAAATGTTAAAGGCAAGTTGAGCATGATTGATATACATGCATCAACTTGAGGGGAGTGTTGAATAATTAGATATAGATTTAGTATTTAAATCTTTGTCTTTAAACTTGGTAAGATAATATTATAAGTTTGGTAGGACGATATTATCTAGAGATTTAGTTTGATTTGATTTAGATAGAGATAAACTAGGTAGTTTCCTTCTATAAATCTTTATATTCACCTATAAATAGATAGCTATTGTAACTCTTTTAATTATTCAATTAATAAAGAGTATTTTCAACTCTCACACTATTTATTTATTACACCACCTTTAAAAACATCCCATCAACAAGAGGATCATAATAATAAGACTTGATCCATGCCTCAAACTATGATTGTTGCAGTTCACTAGCACTGGTTCTGTTTAGTTTTGACATCATTGGATGGTCAATATAAACTGATTTTTCATAAAGAAGTGACCTCCTTTAGCTGGTGTCAAAGCTTTATATGTTTGGATGTTAATTACACTCCTTTTGACTAAAAAATCACAATTGAGCTGTTGCTGAAGAAACTACTCTTTCTTGGTTATTTCTATTAGTGCTCATACTTCTGGTACAATCATTATTGGTGGTCTGGACTCTGGACAACTATGCTTGGTGCGATAAGAAGTTGCTTGTCACAGTATCTGACTTTTGTTTGTTGTCTTATTTTTATTACGAATTTATTATGCAAACTTCTCACGGCTACATTAGGTTCTCACTGATTGGACCTTTCTTGATAGTCAATTTGTCATTAGTTTATGTATTGACTTTACCCCATGACCTTTTATTTTAGGGGGGCATGCAGATAACAGTGTGAGGCTGATATCAGCTGACGGAGCAAAAACTATGGAAATAGCCAGAGGGCATTGCGCTCCTGTGACTTGCCTGGATATATCTTCTGACAGCAACTATCTTGTAACTGGATCTCGAGATGCAACCGTTCTACTCTGGAGAATACATCGAGCATCCAGTTCCCGTTCTAGTACTTCACAAGAGCCTTCCACTAATCCAGGCACACCCAAATCCCCTGGTGTTGGTGTGCCTGCTAACAACTTAGCAGAAAATAATAGGGGCCACCGTATTCAGGGTCCCATCCATGTCCTCAGGGGTCATCTGGGGGAAATTACATGCTGCAGTGTCAGTTCTGACCTTGGAATAGTTGCTTCAGGCTCCAAATCATCAGATCTCTTGATTCATTCAATAAGACGTGGCCGGTTGGTTAGAAGACTTGTTGGTGTGGAAGCACATTCTGTCTGCATATCATTCGATGGAATCATAATTGCTTGGAATAAGTATCTTTGTACCCTCAGAACCTTCACTCCTAATGGAACTCTGATTGCTAAAAAGCAACTTCCTCTCTTGTCAAGTGTTAGTTGCATAGAGGTTTCTGTTGATGGGCGTAGTGCTTTGGTTGGAATAAACCCATCTTTGGAAAATGATGGAGGAGGCTCTGACCACAACCAGCTTATGATATCAAAAGAATCAAATAGTGGAGATAATGAATTGAATAAAGGAGATAAACTTGATGTGCCATTTCCTTCTATTTGCTTCTTTGATCTCTACAATCTAAAGGTGGGGTAAAAATGGTGTGAATGTATATAAAAAATACTTTTCACGAGTTGTGTTTATATTAGCTACAAACACGTATACTGTTTTGAGACACCATTTGGCTTCCAATTCACCAAATGTTCTCTTATTCATTTTTTTGTTATTTTATTTGACAAGTAGGAATCCTCTTGTCGCAGGTCTTTCATGTGATGAAACTAGCAGAAGGGCAATATATTACTGCCTTTGCTTTGAACAAGGATAACACAAATCTTTTGGTGTCAACAGCTGATAAACAGTTGATAATATTTACAGATCCTGCTGTAAGTTCCATCTATAATGAATTATTTAATTATTTATAAATTATAATTTGGAACCATATGCTTTGAATGTATCGTGATTCGTACCTTCTGTACTATGAATATTGCTTTTTCGTCCAAGGAAAGAAACAAAGTGCATTCTGTTGGGTCTTTTGTATGGCAGCAAAAATGGTTACTTTACTAATCAATGTCCATGTCAATCTTTTGGTCCATTTCATCTATCCAGAGAGTACCTGCGAAGAAAGCAACAGACTTCAGTCTCATGATTGCTTGAATGCGTCAATATATTAAAAAAAAGAAGTTACTTTATCATGCTGGGAAGATTTATCTTTTATTTATTTTGAGGGATGAAAATATCGAGCATGGAGTATTTTTGAATGCATCGAAAGTTTGGGGATGTTGCGTACTCTTTGACTAGTCATTGTTATTCTGTCTACTATTATTTTTTAAAGAAACATAAGTTGTTTCCGTTGCTTGCAGTTGAGCTTGAAGGTCGTAGATCACATGCTCAAGCTGGGTTGGGAAGGTGATGGATTAAGCCCTCTCATTAAGTGAAAGTCCTTGGGTAATAGATTTCATCTTTGGAAAGCAATTGTTGTTCAACACACAATCGCTACTCGCGGTGCCACAACTATATTGCAGCTATGCATTCTGAAATAGAGCTCCCTATTTTACACTCGTTAAGTTTGCTGAATTGCTGTTTTGAAGGGCAAGCCAACAAATAACTCGATTGTATTTACTAGTGTAACGTGTCTTAACAAAATGAGTCAGCAAGTTTTGTTTGCATTAAGGTCTGATGTGATTCTCCCCTCAAACTGTGTATTTTAATTAATTTCTTTCCAGATGTATAAATTTTTTTGATTCTCATCTTCAAGCCAATCTTGCCACTAAATTTGTCTGCCTAAATCTTGATTTTGTAATGTTCTCTTGGGATATTATTCTATAGTAAATTTCTGAATTTAAACTTCTTTTCTAGTTTTTCTGACATATTTTTAGTGATTTTTTTTCTATTCAGATGATGCACCATTTTCCAAGATGATTTCTCGTCTTCATTACGTTTCTTTGAAATTAAAGACTAAATTATCTCCAAAATCAACCTTGTATCCGAGGATGCATTAAATTGCTCATGTTCTTTATTCATTGCTCTTGCTTGGTTTTTTTTTTTTTTTATTTAGACGGGAAGGGCCAAATATATTTTCGCTGGACTCGAATTTGAGTCTCTCCAACGTGGAGGTGAGCTCTTGTTCTTTATTCATTGCTCTTGTTTGGTTATTGTTATCTTAACTACAATTTTGAATATATGTATCAATAACCATAATGTATTTAAAATCTTCGAAAACTATAAGACATTAGAGATAAAAATCTTTGGAATACGAATCCTTTAATCTTGACACAATCTTAAATAATAAACATTTCGTAGGTAGGCTGAATGGGATCTCTTTTTACCCGATTACGATTACTATCATCGTTGTGCAATCAAAGCTTTATCGAATAGTGACCATCAACTAACCTCTCTTTTTATTTTATTTTCGATTTCTAAATGCTTGTATTGCTGTCTTGTATCCACCATTGAGCCTATCACCTATGCATCTTTAGGATTGTGTACTTATTCTTTTTTATTATATATATACTTTCATCACTTTAAAAGTAGAGAGACGGAGATGAAGTCCTTGATTTTGTTGGTTGAAGGAATGACTGAAGCAATATGGATAAAGAAATAAGATAGTCCTACTTGGACTCTATTAAGCAAACCCTGAGCTGCTCCGTACCAACCAAGAAGATTGGCTTCATTTGCCATGTTGAGGGCTCAGAAGAAGCTCACTTCTCGTATATATATACTAGTTACACTGGCACCGTTAGCGCTCGCCTTCAAACGTAAAACTTCATGTATGGATGAAGCAAAAATACTCTCAGATTCTTGAGTTATGTCTCTAGACCTGCACATTGAAACGTCGAAGCTAATGAAGTTATAGTTATAGAGATAAACAGGTGATGATTTTCCTTATGTAGGGATCTGCTATTTAATTTTTAATATTCCAATGCATTTGCTCGAAAAAGGGGGCTAGAGCACAGAAAAATCGAATAAATAAATAGAAGGGTTTGACAAGTCACTTGGTCTGGTAGCATAAAGTAAGTGGGATACTTGAAGTCGGGTAAAAAGCAAACAAGAATGTGTAATACCTAGAGGAACCTCTTGATTGTAGCCTCCAACATCATATTGATTATCCATCTAAAACCATTGTAACCTCCCCTCCCATCATCACGGAAACTGTGACCTCTACCCCGACCTCTCCAATTACCCCTGGCATACCCACGATTCTGCTCATAGCCTCCATCCTCGAACTCAAACAATGCTAACTCATTCCCTGCAATTGCAATATATTAGATACGCTAAATAAACATCAAGCATACAAAAGCTCAAACTTTTACAACCATGACACATTGAATTCAACAACAAAAGTAAATCAACTTCATACCTGATCGGGTTTTGGGCCTACCCCATCCCCGCCCTAATCTCCATCTTCTTCGGGCAAGATCCTTCTACACAATTCAAACAAAATTATTCCTCACCTCAGGATAAGAGGCACAAGTACATAATCAGAAACAATGGTACACACCTCCATCATATTCAAGATCTGTAGAATATAAATATCACAAAACAAATTATAGCCAAAATCAGAAAGAAGGATATGTACTTCAAGCATAAAATATAATATCACAAAAAGAAAAGATATGTTATCAATACCTTCGGGGGAATGACATAAGTCGTTTTCCTTGCAATTGACAAAGAACTGAGGGTTCATCAAATTTGTATAGCAATTTACTAAAAGGAGAAATGAGAAATGAAATAACTTGAAAACAATGAAAGCTGAATAGAAGAAAAGCTGAAATGTCAATATAAAACGAAGTACAATATTCAAAACAGTGAATGAACACGTAAAAAAACTCAAAATAAATAATAATATATACTTCAAATATGTCTTTAGAACAAATTTGACTTTTCTTGAACTTAGAAGCAAACCTGAAAACAATAAATCATGCACATAACAACATAAAAGAATCTCTTAGATATTAATACCAAAAATATGTGTTTGGATTCATTCATTTCGTGTGAACTAACAATAATCACTAATAATATATCCATCAAATGAAATACCAAAAAAGGGGCTTAGATTAATTTGAAGCAGCAATTGTCACCATACAACAATGATAACAAACAACATTTAATGAATGTGGAAAAATTTAGTCATGTAGAAAGCACTTGGGTCAATTTCAATGCGATTAGTTGATGATCCACAAACTCAAGCTAAAATCAATAAATTATGCATGAGCCACTTGTTAATAACATCCAAATGCAGAATGGTATAAATGCACCTGAAAGTAAGTATGTGTATGGAGATGACTATATCTTTACCGGAAGGTGGAGCCATTAGAGAAGTCTGCAAAAGGCATTGGTAAAGATAATCCTCTATATCATTATTCACTACTAATACACGATTTATAAGGTTTGATACTGAGGACCAAAACAGTTCGTAAAATCTAACACCATTAGAGGTGGATGTCAGAGACAATATCGATATGCTTCAACTTGCAATGCATGTTGGAGAAACAACGTAGAAGTGATTAAATCTCTCATTTGAGATTATGAGAGTTTAACGCTTTTGAAACTTCGGCATCTTACATTAAATTTTGTTTGTGATCAAGAGATAACATGAGTTCATTATATCTTAATCTTAAGCGGAAATAATATTTTTTGCCTTACGGCTTATATTGTAATTTTTTTTTGTTTTAATAATTGACATTGATAAATTATTTATCTTCAGTAGTCAGTACATAATATGAATTGATCTCCAAATATCTGAGCTATTCAAGATTTTGTATGACTTTGATCTTGTTTTATTATCCATGTATTTGTATATTCATTTTGCATGTGCACTTCAATTTGATTAAGTTATTATCTCCATCATTTTAGTATATCATTCCTGCTCAAGTATTCCATATTGGGTTGGACATAAAGCTTGGGTTACACTCTATATGCTAAACAATACTGCTTTAATTTCATAGTTCTAACAATTGTATTGTAAAATAACTTCCGTTTCTATCAGATTTATGATCTTCAATTCAATTATATTGTCATTCCAATCATCTTGAACTGTTTATGAAAATCATTTCTAAATAAACTTTGATACAACTATGTCACAGTTTGAAGTATAAACATAACTGCCAAATAATGACTTAAAAAAGGCTGACAGCAAATGGATTTCTGCAAATTTTATTGAACAATGAAACGCCCATCACATCATAGATTCAAACAAAACAGAATCGATATCTCGACAGTTTCTGATTTCTGGTATGTTAAGTATATAAAGCAGTGGCAATCGAAGAGAGACGCCCAAAACTTATGAAAAAACAAAGTTTTACACTTGAAAAGCATTGTTTAAGGTATAGTTTACTGAAAAAATAGCGTTTAAAGTAGTGTTGGCTAGAAAATGTGTGCCTAAAATCCAAGAAGCAGTGTTGAAGTCGAATGCACAAGCTTAAGCACACTGAAATCAAATGCACAAGCTTGCGCACACTGAAATCAAAAGCACACCCAATAAAATCAACCCTAAAACAAAAAACCCAAAAAAGAACTCAAAAAACAAGAGCAATCAGTTCAGAAAGGCGATAATGTAGAAGCAAAAGTAACGAGAAACAATCGAGCATGGACAAGCAAACCTCAACGACCACACGACCTGAAGAAAACCAGCCCTCGACTTCGGGATGAAGAAAAAGGAAAATGCAGTTACCAATTGTTCATCCCTGGCATCTGAAAAATCTAAAACATCTAACACCCCCAAAAACCAGGTAAGATATGTATGAACAGAAAAACTAATGGGAGCAACCTACCACGGGAAAACTATAATGGGATAACTACCATGGTGATATCAAGAGACATGGAGTAGCCTACCACAGACGCTACATCACGTAAAGCATTAAATAAGCGTACAATTGCAGCTGGCCGACAAGGGAAAGACTGGCACACCGAAGCGGACCGACGGACAAAAGAGTCGGACATTGCAACGGACAAGCGGACGTATGCAAGGCATGACATGAGGAGGCGTGGAGAGGTAGGAGTGCAAAAACCAAAAGGCCAAAAGAACGATGCAACAATCGGGTAAACAATAAAACCAATCGGACAAGAAAATGACCAAAAGTCAAGCGAGCCCAAATATCAAATAACCAAGTTCCCAGCCCAATTTGTCAATTAACTTTTAATTAACCAGCCCAAGTTGTCAACTAACCATTAATCAACCATTGTTAATTTGGCAAACCCATGATTTAACCATAGTTTTTTGTACTGTTCATCGCAACAGTAACTTTCAGTTAAAACAAACTCGGTTTACTGTTCACATACTTGGACTTTTATTATATTGTTCTAATTCTACTATACAGTATATATATAAGGGGCAAAAAGTATTAACATAAAAATAGAGGGCAAAAAAAAAGTTTATGGGTCAAAATATAATTTTAAGGAGGTAAAATGTAATTTTTGAGTGACAAACTGTAAGTTTTAGGAGTAAATTTTTCTAGAATTTTTTTTAGGGTAATAAAAAGAACTTTTTTTTTTTGAGGGGTGACACTTGTCCTCCATTGCCTCAAGGTGGCTCCGGGAAAAAAATGGGAAATGTTAGTAATAGTTCTATGAGATTGGAACACTATCATTCATAATTAACAAAACAATTTAAGCTGTGTAATCTATTAATATTATAATGTTATGATCTGTAATTTTAGTGAAACTATGCTCTTATGTTTTTATTTGAGAATGTTTTGAATGAAAGATTTGTATTGACTTATTTAGATAGGTTCGAAATTAATTCAAAAAATAACTAGTTAAGAATTTAAAATCCGTTGTTGAATTAATTTATCCAAACAAATCAATGTATTTGAAATATTTAGCTTTAAATCCATCTGTCTAAATGCATTTAATTGGATTTTGATTTCAAATTTAAATATTATATATATTATATATGTTTGACCAAAACTAAGGACATGAAAATTCGAAATCTATATAGATTTTGACACTATACGGTTATGTTGTATTTGTATTTGAGGAAAATATTTGGAAAAAAGATTATGATTTCATATTGAGATGGATTTGAAATCGACTATAACAATTCAAAAAATACTAATTAATAATTTAAAATCCATTATTATATGAATTTATCCAAACAAATTAAAAATACTTAGTTTCCAATATTCAGCGACTTGATCAAACTAAGCCTTCGCAATTTCAAAGTCTCCCTGGTGAATGACCCGTTGTCTCCGATCGGAATAGGTGGATTAATTTCTGCTTCCAATTCATCAATACAAATATATTATTAAAAATATAATATTAATTACATTAATTTTTTTATATAGAAAAATTACATGAATTTAAACCTCTGGATTTTATTCAAATTACTTTCAAATCCAAAACCGATTTTATGTTCAATTTAGAAGTCCATATTTACATATAAACTACATTTCTTGCAATACACGATATCCTTATATGGAGGACTAAACTTGAGCGTGACAGACTTAAATGGTGGAGCTCGTGTGTGAACCTCAAGCTTGTGCGCCATATTTGCGAAGCCTAAAGTCAAATCTGCGAAAGCGTGGGGTGAAACTTCAATCCCGACTCATTTTCTAGACCAAAATCTGCCCTGGAATGAGCTTTTTGAAAGAAGTTATTGAAAACATAAGTACGATATTCTCCAATTTAGTTAATCCACAGCAAAACGCTGGCAACTGAAGGGATCGTGCCATGGACGGAGACGGCGTTGTTTTGACTGGGAACGAACGGGCTGCGTACAAACTGAAAGGGTTTTTCGATTTGGCGAAGGAGGAGATCGCCAAGGCCGTTCGAGCTGAAGAGTGGGGTTTACTTGACGACGCCGTATTTCATTACCGAAATGCTCAGAAAATACTCGGTGAAGCTATCTCAACATCAGTTCCTTCTGACATATTATCTAGGTAGTGAAGAGATCATTTTTAATTTTGCCTAATGCAAATACTGGATATGAATTTGCACGATTTTTGGGTCTCTATATTTGCATGGAGCCAGCTTGATTCTCAATTTGATGGTCGGGTTTACTGTTTAGATTTAACTTTGAATTTTCGTTTGTTGATGCGACAATTGATCTAGCAAGTATTTTTCTTGATTAGTCAGACATTTGAGGACCATAATAATATATATTCTGGTAATAATCGATGTTATAAAGTTCATTGGTATTGGAATTTACCAATTTAACATGACCTGATAGTGTCCTGAGTCAACTTGTAGAATGACACTCTCTGCTTTTGAAGATAATTGTGGATAATGTCATATCCTAGACACCACTGATCTATGTAAAGTGTAAGTTTAATCTTTGTTTGATTATTGTTATGGCCTTCAAACACTTAAATTAGGCTGTTGTTGAAGTCACTTTTTACGGCATATGGCCGTTGCACTTGACTTTTGTATTCTGATTATCTGCTAGAGTTGGAAACCAATAAACTTTGGATCAATTGAGTAATTTGACCTGAAAATCAGGTTGAGCTCAGAAGAAGTGATTTATTTAACCATTTTCTAAAAATGTTAACAAAATTATAAGCAATCATCTAATCAGGTGACATAGCTTTTTCTTATTTCTGGCCTATGTTTTCTTAGAGTACCTTTCCTAAAGCCCAAGCTATGGCAACCACTTCTACTAGTTCACTTCTTGGAAAAGGGAAAGGACAAAAATCTTCCGGCAATAGCAGAGGCAGTTCTGCCGTCAGGAGTCAGACTGGTAAGGTAACATCTTCAAGACCTGTCCAGGAATCTGGCTGTGGTATTATGCTAAGCTCGTGGAAATGATAAATTATGTGATTGTTGAGCAAAGTCCATCAGTTAAATGGGAGGATATTGGTTAGATGGTTATTTCTTCCTAATTATATAATTGTTTCTTTGAATGGAATTATTTTTCTTATGATACTCTGCTGCAGCTGGGCTTGAAATGGCAAAACAAGCACTATTGGAAATGGTTATTCTACCAACAAAAAGAAAAGATATATTTACTGGAATTGTTTCTTTGAATGGAATTATTTTTCTCATCCGTACTCCGTAGTGATTAGAGAACTTTGACGAAAACGTGAAAGGCTCCATTGCTTTGACAGGTTTACTTCTCTTTGGACCACCTGGAACTGGGAAGACCTTGCTTGCCAAAGCTGTTGCTTCAGAGTCAGAAGCAACATTTTTCAGTGATAGTGCTTCCTCCCTGACATCAAAGTGGGTATGTGTCTTGCACCTACCTCCCCATGTATCTTATCCGCGGGCTATCATAGAGGTGGATGTGTCCTATTTACTTCTCACGGCTGAAATCATTGCATATTTACTTGAAATGTCAGGTGGGAGATGGTGAAAAGCTTGTTCGAACACTATTTCTGGTTGCCATTTCCAGACAACCATCAATAATTTTTATTGATGAGGTATTCTACGCCGTGGAAGAAATATCGAATTCTCAGAACATTTAATGATATGCCCTTATTTTTTATAAAAAAGAAGTGAACCCTCGAGGAAAAAGGCTAGAAAATGTCATAATTAAAATCTAAGTTATATAATGATCTGGACAGATAATTGCTGGTACTATGTCTAACAATGAAGTGTCACCTTCATTTTTTTTAAAAAAAAATAGATAAAACGAAAATGAAACAAATTGTTGTAGCGTGAATGCTTCCAGTGGTTCTCTTTTTATGTAATACTATTTCATGGTGGTATTCTTCCACCATTTTTGTTCAGAAACCAAGCTACTACATTGTTTATCCAACACTTGAACACCTGATGTATTACAGATAGATAGCATCATGTCAACTAGGACTGCTAATGAGAATGAAGCAAGTAGAAGATTGAAGTCGGAGTTTTCAATTCAGTTCGATGGAGTGTCATCAAGTTCTGATGATTTAGTTACTGTCATTGGTAAGGTTCATTTACAATCTAATCACTAGATCATATGGAAGTGTTCGTGTTCAATTAGGAAAGAAATTATGTATCGGGGTATCGGGCTAGCTGCATACCGTTTTCTTTGAAGGATTTGGGATAAACTGTAGTAAAAATATTGGAAAGCCAAAAGTATCTACAAACTATATAACTCTTAAACCAGCTTTCTTATTTTATTGAAATCAACTATTGTACAAAATTAAAATATTAAGGTATGCCAGCCAAATTCTGAAATCCAAACATGGACTTCAATTTTTCACAAAATCCTAGCACTGTAGCTATTCAGTTTATGTTATATACGCTGAAATTGGTGTTCAAATCATGCAAATGTCCTAATGTAGATAATGTCTAATAGAACAAAACAGGTGCTCAGAAGGAGTATCTGTTGAATCTTTAAACAATAATAGGATTCGCAAACTCTCTTAAATAAGGCAATTTATAATTTAAATCATATTGCGGTCTTTTCTATAAGACATTCGTTGTCGTTGCAGGTGCAACCAATAAACCCCAAGAGTTGGACGATGCAGTTCTTAGGAGACTGGTTAGTATGTGGTCACAGACATAATCCTCATGACATATTCATGAATTGGTTCATCAATATACTTGCACATGATATTAGAGCGTTTAGACTGCATTCATGCATGTGAACTGACTTTATGTTATAATATATGAATTTGGATATATATACCACTAAGAATTTTTTTTAAAACCAGTTTCCCTATTCTCAGTTAATTAGATACGGTTAGATCCTTGTCAACTCGAGAAAATGAAGCGAACTCTGACTATAGTAATGTATTCAAGCTATAATCTTCCACCTTTTCTTAGGCCTAAAGTGGTCCAACCCCTTCCCAAACCTTGCATAGCGGGAGCTTCGTGCACCGGGGTTTGCCATTTTTCTTTTAGCTTCCAGTTATTCTCAAATGAATGAGGGCAGGCCAATCATGTCGGACACATTTGAAATTCAAATAGTCCGTCTCCTTGTGTTTGGGCCCTTGACCTCAAGGCTTAATTATCATGAGGCTAGATGGGATCAACAGGAAATACAAGTTTGTTAATTATCATGAGGCTCATTAACAAACTTGTATTTCCTGTTGATCCCATCTCTGAGGAGGGCATCAACTGTTTGCTGTGATATCCATGTATTTATTGTTCTAAAAGTTCTTCCCTGTTTAAACTTTTTTTATTGGCATTGTAATGGGAAAAAGGTGTGTTAAGAAAGCACCTGATATAGATATAATTTTCCTGCAACCACAATTTATATAGCTGGCAGGGCTTTAGTAGGACAATTATTGTGGATTGTCATGATCTTGGCACAGGTGAAGCGGATATTACATTCTTTTACCGGATGCAACTGCTAGAAGAGTTCTTTGAAACACAAGCTCAAGGGCAATGCATTTTCTATGCCAGGTTAAAGCATGAGTCGAGTTACTTGGATTTGTTTTACTTCATTTGTGTACCTTTTGCCGCTGCAAGAGAGATGATTATTATATTTAACATTGTTACATGTCCTTTGGCAACAGAGAGAGATTTAGAGAGACTTGTGGCAGATACAGTTGGTAAGATAATTTTCTTTTTGTAATTTCATTTATGAATCTTGGTTTGGATCCTGATGTGATACATTTCCATGCAGTTCGGGTTTAAAACTTATGATAAGCTTATATTTACAGGTTATTCTGGAAGTGACCTTCAAGCTTTGTGCGAGGAAGCTGCGATGATGCCTATTACAGAACTTGGTTCAGACATTCTTACAGTTCAGGCAAATCAGGTAGGCCGGCTCTATTATAGTCTTCTTTTTATGTTCTGAAACTTCCCACTAGTTTAAGTTAACCTAGAACAAGAGTTTATATGTTATCCAATAAAAAGGTTGTATTCCTATGTTTCATGCAATATTTGTGCAAAAATTGAGCGAAGGAAAGGAAATAGCGTATTTAAATTCTATTTTTAATCCTTCAGCTCGTTAGCACTTGGTTCTGGTTCTAACAATTCGTTTTTTGTGTCCCTTGGTCGAAGTTTGGATATCCCTGAATCTTATTTCACTTGAAATTTCAAATACATACTCCCTCTTTTCCCTCGGTTAAGTTTAATTTTTAAAATGTAATATGAATAATTAAGTTAATTATTGAGTAAAATTTGTTTTGGTGCGTAAACTTTTGATTGTCACATCGGTACATTAACTTTCGAAATTGAGTCGAATAGTATATATATAAATGAAATTAATTGATTTTTGATCTGAAAATGTGATATTTTTAATATTTATTTATGAAATGAATTATATTTTTCCCCATCTAATTTTTTTTTGCTCCATTGACCCTATTATCAATTACATTATATACTTTATATATTATTAATTGCCAAATTTTATTTTAACGTAATTATTATATTAATTTTAGTTTTACATTGAAACTCTAACCTTAACAAAATAATAATCGGGCACATAATTAAAGATATTTATTTAAATAAAATTAATGATTTTTTTATAAAAACCTTAAAAAAAAATTTCATAACTGTAGGATCGAGCGCTTACCGCTTTACCAATAACTATAGTTAAGAGTAATGGCGCAATATCAATCTTTTCAACCATACACTGGCACAAGTGTCACGTGTTCGACCGATCACAAAACAAAGGCAATTGTTGAACCCCAACAATAATAAAAATACCTTAGCAATTATTTTTAACTGTTTAAATATTTATAGTCAAACAATTTATTTGAAATATTATAATTCTTCTGAGCTTATATTTGATCATAACCATCTACCAATTATAAAATGATTTTGTAAATGATTTTTTTTGTTTATACAAATTTAAAAATTATGCATTTAAAATACGTTTAAAATAATAAAAAGAAAGTTGTATTAATCTTTTATGCGCATCACCGATTATGCTCTCTAGAAACCATGGACCTGAAATATTCAATTTTGTCAAAGATTGGAGTCTTGATATGCAGTAAATATGCAATAAATGTGGCGGATGGTGTCGTAGCTAGTGTTGAATATGATGAATGTTCGATCATTGTGATAAAGTATGTAGAACCAAATGAGGAATATTGAATATGGATTAATGCAATATGATTTTGAATTGGTGTGTATGAAATGTGCAGGTAAGACGATTGAGATATGGAGATTTTCAAAAGGCAATGAGCGTAATTAGACCTAGCATACAGAAAAAGAAGTGGGAAGAGCTTGAACAGTGGAATCGAGAGTTTGGCTCCAAGTAATCAAACAAATGAGTCGGTATTTTCCATTAGCTAAAATTTGTTTTATTATTATCTTGTGTTGAGAAAGTGCAAGAGTCCATATTTCTGAAAAATGTGAACACATGACTGGTCACATAGATTCAGTTTGGAGTGAAATAAATTCAACACTTGATCTTGTTAAGTGAATTGGTAAATCAATGTCTCTTTTTTCTTTAAGTTTACCAATTTAAATCAACATAACTGTGATTTTGGTTTTGATTCATTTTTGGTAAAATGTGTGGGATAAAAATTATGACTGTAATCCAAATTCCAAAGCATGCGAGACTTGTTTGCGCATTGTTGAATCTTACCATCCTTGCCCGCTTCCTATTTCAACATGTGGTCAAGTATATTACTCATTACTTGATTTTAGTCTAACATTCCAAAAACCATATGCTTGTGTAGGATCGAACATTTGCTGTTTTATCAAAAACTAAACATGGTGGTGGCAATTCATCTTAAATCTTTTAAACAGTATAATAACTCAAGTGTCATGTTTCAATCGCCCTCCAAGCTGGAGTGATTATTGCCCCCTTACAATTCTCATATCTCCCTATAATTGCACTACTCTGCAACTCATGTGAATCAAACAAGTGATACTGACTCTGATACCAATTGTAGGATCAAACACTTATCATTTTAGCAAACGTGATAGCTGGTGATAAAAGTTAACTTAAATCTTTTAAATATAAACCAACACAAGTATCACATTTCGATGGTCTCCTAGCAGTGATAATCATTGTTCCCAGCTTGCTTAACAACCATCTCCTCCGATGTAGACAATATACCAACAAAGATCAATATATTGTAATGAACTTATAATGACAAGTATCGGATCACGTATAGAAAGAAAATAAGAATCGAAACAGAGAATAATAAATATTATTCAATGATTTGATGAAGAATACAACTTTGTAACATTGGTGATATCGTTAAAGATGGAGAAATGCTGGTTGAAATTTGGGCTTTATTCGGATCTATGTTGCACAGATACGGATACATGGATACGTAGATATCGGTACGACTGCACGGGATTTTTGAAATTTGTAGGATACGATACGTCTGGATAAGGCAAATTTTATTAATTAATTTATATATATATAAATATATAAGTAATAATATTTGTAAGAAATCAAGTTTCAAGCATATAATCAACATTAACCACATTAGAAATCAGAATAACGTTGCAAACTCACCAACTTCACGATAAATGGTAAAATATTAACCCAGGACATCTAAAAATTTCAAGCATATAATCGACATAAACACATTAAAGTGGTTAGGAAATATGGATTTAGTTAAATAATTTAATTTTAATTAAAGTTTCAACCCTATTTTTTTAAAAAATTCCGAAAGTTCCCGTATCTAACCCGTGTCGGATACGGTCAGCGGCGTATCTTGACCGTATCCGAAACGTATCCGAAATAAAAACTTATTTATTGTCCCCAGATACGCCACGTGGCGTATCCGATATGTATCGATGTCGCATCCGTGTGTATTCGTATCCCAAAAGTATCCGATATTTGATCGTGAAATTTTTTGGAGTATCGGTGCAACATAGATTCGGATTGATGACTGATGGAGTGTGGGATGTGTGAGATTTTTTTTACTCTTCTATTGGTACAAGGTGGTGTACGAGGTTATGGCTTATTTCAATTTGGGGGAAAAATTGATTTAATTTTTTCATTTTTTGACAATGTCTATACTCGAATATTGTAAAACAAAGAAATATGCAGGACTAAGCAAAACGTATAAATTTTTTGTGTATAAAAGGTTACAAATTTATTTTGGAAAATATCATATTTATACACCCAACAAAATAATAAGCTAAGCTATCTATGATAAATGAGGGGTTATGTAACCAAATAAAAAAATTGTCTAAATTAAGTAATTATATCAATTGATTATAAATAAATCTTCTTAAAAATATTTTTATGTTTTTTTTATTTTAATATAATTTTATATTTTTACATAACAATTATTTAATATTACAATATTTGGTTCCTGAGTGAGAAGAATCGACAGCAATCCTAGAATGCTATAACTTAGATTCTTGAATAAATGATGATTTTAAATGTTATTCTAAAATATCATCTTTGCCATGTCATCGTGTTTGTAAGCTAAGTCACATAATCCTTCTATCCTCTTGACGCATTGGCGCTCCGGTCGCGAACTGACGTATTGAGTGCTTGTGCGTCGTTTTAAAACATATTAAGTTTTACTTAGTCGCGCACTAAGTTTTATTAAGTTGTTTATTGACGCTCCGATCGTGATTCTTCTGTGCATCTCTGTAATGGGTAAATCTCTTAAAGGCAGCTTCAGGATAAAAAAGATTTTAGAGGAGATTCAGGAACTTTTCGAGGAAGAGCACCAAGGAAGATCTTTTGAGGGTGGGCAAAGAGGGCCTTGAAAAAGAATGGCTATTCCTCACAATATGCAAGTCGGACGGGAAGTGGTGTTGCTAAACTATTCACAGGAGTAGAAATTCTTTCTCTTATAGGGGTCTATTTTCTCTGACTTGACTTAGCTTGACCTACTTGACTCCAACATTTCACAAAGAATTGAGTGGTTTTTGCTCCTTGCCTTTAGTTAAGCGAGTGCTCCTCTTCTATATTTAAGCAATAAGCTGGGCTATCAGTGCTTTATTACTAGGTTTTATTAAGTCACATACTAAATTTTATTAAGTCGTAAATTTAAATTTTAGACATTCTCCAAAAATGATATACTTTATATTCAAGTTGATATAAAGTAAAAAAGTTTAAAGAACATATTTGGAATTTAACCTAAATATTAGGCTAATTTGATAAATTGACTATAACACGAGAAAATCCATCTTTTATATTACTGTGCAAAAGGTTAAAAAAAAAAAAAGTTGCGCTTCTTCAATTCTGGAAATCAGTTCGAGCTAGGTTTTCATGACCTTTTTCACACAGTGAATGGCCGAGGACGAGAGTCTATCCAGTACGCAGGCCCCTAAGCCGAATTCGACTTTAAATGGTCCCCAAAAGATTGCCAACAGCAGTAAACAGTCCAGAAATCATAAAACTGCCAAGGAGTTTATATCATCAGTGGCCGCGAAAATCGCCGATCAGCCGCTTCAATGCTTCGATCCCGACGTTTGGGGTGTGCTCACTGCTATATCAGAAAAGGCACGCCAGCGCTGCCAGGTTTCCCACTGTGCCAAAAAACTTGGTTTTTGTTGCTTGCTACTTCTTTGGTCCATTGCAGTTTGCAACTTACTATGTAATGCCACTGAATCAAGTATTGAGAAACATTGAAGTAGGTGATGGCAACCTTTTAGCGGATTTATGTAGATAAAGTGTCACGTTTTCACTCTAGTTTTACAGATTAGTTTGGAAAAACATCATAGAAAAATAAAAAGAACGGAGATTGATGCTGGGTATATGTTGATGTATATGAATATTTCATTCTTTTTAACACGTTTTTGTTATGCTTTCATTTCCATTTTGCTAGAACGCCGAACGCTGTCTGCATTTGGCTGTTTACATAAATTGAATAGGCTGTTGTGAAATTCTATAGAGTAGATAATAGAGGAATTTTGTGCTCGTTTCAGTTCGTTTTTTTTAGGGTGGGGGGAGACTATCCTGGAGTTATGGCTGTCCTCTTTGTTTGATGCAGAGAAAAATAAAATATACCGTCACTTATGACATAGACAGAGATAGTAGGTTTTAGATTATGTGGCATTATTTTGTTTGTTATGGTTTCTTCTATTGATTGCTACTATATGCATGCATCAGCATCTTGCTTTTTTCATACTTTTGGAGCACTTGTTGCAAAGTTGCATTTTGTGATATTGATCGATGCAAGTTTTGGGAACAGGGTCTGAATATGCTCCTAACTTTCGTTGCATTTTGTGATATTGATTGATGCAAGTTTTGGGAACAGGGTATGAATATGCTCCTAACTTTCGTTGCATTTTGTGATATTGATTGATGCAAGTTTTGGGAACAGGGTATGAATATGCTCCTAACTTGCGATGAACACTGCATCGGTCGGTTGGTAGATGACGCACGGTTTCAGATCACTGCACCTGCTGTCAGTGCTACTCATTGTAAGATTTATCGGAAGAAAGTTGCTGTTGAAGATACGAAACTTTCGCCCGACAATGGTTCTGTGTTCTTGAAAGATTCTAGGTTATTCATTCTTTAGAAAGCTTCCTTTAGAAGATTTTTGTTTCGAATTGTTTCTGATATTTTCATTTCAACAGCACGAATGGGACATATTTAAATTGGGAGAAATTGAACAAAAGTGGATCTGAAGCGAAGCTGTGCCATGGAGACATCATCTCTATAGCAGTTGCTCCACATCATGGTACAGTTGGTTCAATTTGTTTAAAGTAGATTCTTCCTAGTTACAATTTGTCAACTTATAGGCAGATTTATCAGTTTAGATCTTTTATTTCATATTTTTTTTTTGGCTCCTAAACATGTTGGAGTTTAGATTTATTTGATGACTTTTTTTTGTTAATGATCTGCAATTTATGACTAAACGGTTTGTTATTTCGGAACATCAGATCAAATTTATGCGCAATTCTTCTTCATTCTGTGCAGAACTTGCTTTTGCATTTGTATTCCGTGAAGTTCAGAAATCCTCTGTTGTAAATGATGGTGGACTTCTAAAGAGAAAACCTGGTAAATTGCTTTAGAATATCAACCAATGTTTTCCTTTTTTGAAAATTCAAGAATATAAATGCATTTTAAAGATAAGTGTGTAGTTTGGAACTTGAATGCTAGTGTAGAATTACTGCAATCTCTTTCCTTAATTTTGTAATATACATGGGCTTAGTGGCATGAAGTTTTTACCTGTATATTGCTTATAGCTTACTCATTTCTTGAAGATGAACTTGGAACTGAGAACAAAAGACTGAAAGGGATTGGCCTAGGAGCTTTAGATGGTCCAATATCGCTTGACGATTTTCGGAGCCTTGAAAAATCTAACAAGGTATTAATATCGTATTTTAAGCTTTGCATTTACTCTAGTATTACATCACTCCAATTTTTTAATATTTTATGTCACCTGTGGCAGCTATTTTTATACTTTTAAGTGTTGGGTGTACATGTAGGAGCTCAGGAAACTTCTAGAAAATCAAGTTGCTACTGTTGAAGCTTTGCGCAGCGAAAACCGTGCAGCTACTGAGAAGCATGAATCTGTATGTCTTGCTTTACTCAATTCTTTTTATTTGTACTTTTTTTTATTTTTACGATCATGTGCCTTTATGAATCTGTTTACAGAGTGATGCCCTTGTCATCTAGAATTAATCTATTATGTATCTTGAAATCTTTCTTTATGGATCATGGTTTTATAGCTTCAGAATTTATGGTTGAAATTAATTGGAATCTTATTATTTACAGTCATGCTTATAGCATATGAAAAGTGTGAGAATAGTTTTTTAAAATTTTATTCTGGGGTTAGGACTTGCAATTATAGTCATTGTAAGGTGCAGTCACCATTGCAGTTGTAATAATCCTTGATGCATATTATCGAAAAACATGTCGCCTTAAGGTTAGGGCAGGTTAAGCTGCTCTCTACCGCTTCAGCGCATAATGTTTGTAGAGCACTCTGTAGTGTGTACTTTGTCGAACATGATGGATTTTACATTATTATTCTCCTTCTCCGCTTAATAGAATTACAATTGCTGTATCATGACCCGATCCATGTCCGACAGCAGCATCATGTTAACAGACGTCTCTGGAGTTGGCGTAACATGCTTTGCCTCTGTTTTCAGAACTTTGTCGAATCCACATTCTTTGTTTATGATTTTTTTTTTTCAATTTCTACATTTTTTATCGTTCCATACACTAGTCTGATGCAGCTGTATTTAATATGAGAAATTGAATTTGTGGAACATAGAATATGGTCGAATATGCTTGGATTATTGATAAATAGTACATCTTAATCGATCAGTTGATGTGTAAAGCACAGTGTGGCCTCTTAAACTATGATGATGCAATTTTTTCTTTTCTTGGGAAAAAACCCAGTTAAATTCTTTTGACGTGTGCTATTGCGAAAGCCTTTTTGATTGAGCTCTGTATTACATTCACGTATTGTAAAAATTAAAGATATCATTGGATAACAATTTTGTGTCGCCTGCTATTTGTAGTATTATTCGATGATGTCTGCTCGCAATAAAGATCAAAGATGTATTATTTTGCAGGAGGTGAGAAAGTTGAAAGAATCAATATCAAAATCTTATCTGTCTCAGTTCAATAAGCTGAACCAGCATTTAGAGGCCAAAAAGAAGGAACTCACAGAGTTGACTAGAACATTTGCTGAACAGAAACATGGGATGGAAAACCTTAACAAGAGACTTATTGCATCTAAGCAATCATGTGTTGAAGCCAATGAGATAATCGATTGGTGAGAAATGAAATATGGCAACTTGGGTTCAGAGTTGATGGAAAATGTGAACGTTTCACAATCATTATTTTTTTAAGAGTTGCCGCATTTTTTTCAATATGGCTTTTAGCTTACGATATTGTGTGAAATTTTACTTTGATTGTCCATTTCTAAGCTTTCCACAGCATCTTATATTATTATTTGCATCAAGCTCGGATGGAGTCGAATTGATATGGAAGAAAATCTTTTTATATGTGTTGGCTTGATTCAGCCAGAAGGCATCTATATCAGAACTGAAAGCTCTATTAGAGGAAGAGCGTGATCAGAGAAGAGGAGAGCGAGAGAAAGCTGCTGCGGATTTAAAAATGTCTATCCAGAGAATTCAAGCTGAGACTGCAGAGGAAATAAAACGAGTGTCAGATGGTGCTCTAAGGCGAGAGAAAGAGCAACAAGAGAGGATAAATAAGCTTCAGGTAGAAATGATGGATTTTAATGTAACTTTAGATTTTCCTGGCAGGGGAGTTAAATTATGACTTTTATTCAGGATGCAGACAAGGAAAGGTGTTCATTGGTGGAAACTTTGAGGTCCAAATTGGTATGTACACATTTTTCTTCCTGATTTCAGGGTCGTCTTTGCGTATAATGTTGCTACACTCTGACAATTGCAGGAAGATACACGGCAAAAGCTGGTCGACTCTGATAATAAAGTTCGCCAGTTGGAGGGTCAAATTCACGAGGAGCTACTAGCTTCTGCCAATAACAAAAAAGTATAGTGGTTTAATTCTACCTACCGAGATATGCTGCTACCATTTTAAAATTGGTATATGTTCTATATTCTTGAAATTTTTGTATGTTCTATATTTTTATAATTCTGGTTTTGAGTTTACAGAGGGTTGAAGAACTTGAGCATGATAGGAAAAGTCTAAGTGAAGAACTTGAGCGCGAAAAGGTAGGATTTTCAGTACATTTTTTTTACTGTTCATTAACATTATCAAAATAAATTAAATGATCTGTTATGAAGTTAAGTCATCTTTAATCACATGTTGGTGCGCATGATGAGTAATTTACGTGATAACAAAGTTCTATTATGTACAAACTGAGATCATTTCGTGGTTATAGCAGGCAGCTCGGGAAGAAGCTTGGGCAAAGGTGTCTGCACTTGAACTTGAGATCAGTGCTGCTATGCGGGAGCTTGATTTCGAAAAGCGCAGACTAAAAGGGGCTAGGGAAAGAATTATGCTTCGGTGAGATAGTACACGAGATGGATTAATGAAAGATTGGTTTAATTTCTCAAAAAAAAAAAAATTCCAGAAAATTGCATGTATTAATGCATAATTTCTCACATACCTAGACGACAAATTAACTGCTTTCTGGCAATGGGCATTTTTTCACTCAGATAATTGGTAAATAAATATGGCATGGTTTTTTCTCAGTGATATTGACATTTATTTCCGAGTGGTCTGCACATCTTTTTTCATGGAGCATGTTGCAGATTGGTCTCATCAGATTATTTTTTGCAGTGAAACTCAGCTTCGTGCCTTCTATTCTACTACAGAGGAGATATCAGTGTTGTTTGTAAAGCAACAGGAACAACTCAAGGCAATGCAAAGGACACTCGAAGATGAAGAGAATTATGAGACCACATCTTTTGATGCTGACCTCAATCCAGATGATATCCATGTAAGTCGATCTTTGGCCCGAGACAAGGAGGCCAACCAACATAATATCATAGCTAACGTAGGATTGGGTCCATGCCATAGCCATGCCAGAGATCAAATCGTGTCATCAGGTGATGAAGCAAGTGTGACAGAGAAGCATGACTGCAATGTCAAAAGCCGTGGAGGTGGTCAGGATACTGAAGAGGTGGAATTCACAAGTGCTGAACATAATGTTCGGGGTGGATTTGGTTCTGATATTAATGGCAATGAGACAACACCCGTTTTGGTAGGAGATGCTATTGGAACTGAACAATTCCCTGAAACCGAGGGTATTGGTACATCACCAACTCAAGAAGGAGACGTTGCTGAAACTGAACAAGTCATGGAAACTGAAAGCCAATCATTTCGCAGAAGGCTGAGATTTGATTTGAATAAATGTAGCATTTTGATTGGTGATGAAATGCAGATAGATGATGAAACAAATACAGAAGCTCCATATCAGGCCCAAAAAGATCATCCTAATCCTTCTCCTCTCTCTCAATTGAATAATCTTTTGGCCGTTCAGAACCCGATGGAAGACACCGAAGGCGGAGGAAGTATCAAAACAGGTGACCTTTTGGCCTCAGAAGTGCTTGGGAGCTGGGCATGCAGTACCGCCCCTTCAGCCCATGGAGAGAATGATTCTCCAAGGAGCAAATACGATGGAGAAGGTACCGTTTTACCTGCGCAGGACTCCAACAGTCTTGTAGCTGAGAGTCAACACATGCCATCCTCAAAATCTGATGCTACTAACGCCGACACTCAAAATCTGACGCTACTGTGCGAGATGATTGCTATTATTTCTCCCGATTCAAGGGAACAATTTAGCAGCGCTGTTATAAGAGATAATCAAGTTGGATGTGATGGAACAGCAAGTTCTTCCGACACTGAAGATTGTGGTGATAAGGACAAAGATGTGAACGAAGCCGTTACAAGAGGTGCATCAGATACTGAGACCGTTTGTAGAGACGGAGCACTGGCAAATGATGAAATGGACGAAGACGATGATGATACAGAAGAAGATTCTGTTGGATAATGAGCATCTCTAATACTCTTTTTTTTTTGGGTAAATTAGTAATCTTTTACTGTTATTAACTTCACATTTTAAGCAGGTCTAGATTCCGAAAGTGTGATTATGTAGGAGGAAGACGTGATGACTTATGGAAATGTTGCATTAATGAACTTTTCGCTTTCTTTGTGATTATGTTTGAGACTAAATGCAAATGCCTTTTTTGATATATGGCCTTTTGTTTTCTCTAAACGAAGATAATAATGACGAAGAATGTTAAGAAGATAACCAATAAGTTACTATTGCTATCGACATTCAAAAAAAGTTATTATAGTTTTAATGGAAGCAAAGGAGGAAATTTACCAAGATTATGAAAGAATGGAAAGTGATGGAGAAGTTTAATTGAAAATGACTAATTTTTTTAGGAATTGATTCGAAATTGCAGTATCTGTTTTCTGATAACAAAATTAGTCATGTTTTCTTGAAGGAGAAGAATTTCACTTTTTCACCAAGTTTACATTGATTCTTTTATGTGATCAAGTAATGTGTCGATGTCAAGTAATTGCAAGTCTCTTTTTACTTTCTTTATCATAGACCAAGCAATCTGGCTTGGCAGTGGACGGTACAAAATTGTCAAAATAATAGAAAGAGAGAAATTGTTAATTGTTTGGTGTTTTAAAACAAAGCATTTTAAATATTTTATCTAACACTTTGTTTCTTTCAAGAGCTCTGTTTAAATGACATGATTGGTGGGGCACTTTTGGGGGTTTGTATTTCACGGATTGTTAACCAGGACATTAACTCTCTTCCTCCGTTTGAAAATTATGTAGATTTTTATTAAAATTTCTGCAATAATCAATATATTAGATAACACCTCATGATATACTTATTGTCTACTTCTTTTTATCATATTGCAATCAATATATTTACGATATAGTGGTAATTTATCTCCTTGTGGTATTCTTAACAAACATTTTACCCACATGGTTTATAAAATATCTAGTTTTCCCATGTGGCTTGAACATACATAGATGGATCATTTTGCACAAATGGACAAACTACGTAGAGTAAATTACCTATTTTCACAAAACAAAGTAAACTGTTTATTTTCATACCATATGTAGGTCTGTCAATTTGACAATCTACGGAGGATTCGTTGCTAATAACCCGTATATATACTCATATCCCGAAGAACAGAAAAACCTGGTGAATGTTTGGCTAGACTGGTAATGTATATTAATATATTCTTAATGCATGAACCATTCCCGAGTCTCAACACACACACAAACTACTCACATCGGCTGTATGTCATTCCAAACAAATATCATGAGAACGAGGGCAGTAATCACACCTTTCAAATGAGAAAAAATATAGAATTTTATAGTTTTATAAAAAAAAACACATTCCAATTCTAAAATATTCTCAATTGAACCTAACTCCCATCTCATTCTCTCTTATTTCAAATTTCTGGATTTACATTAATGAGATGCATATGATGTGGGAGTAGTAATGAAGAATTGTAGCTTGGCTGTTAGTTGCAGATGACATGGGTTTTGGATATGGAAGAAAGAGTTAGTTTTACCTCGAACAAAGAGCCAAGTTTCAAAGCAGTGCACGTGTAGTCCAGTACCCAATATTCATGTCTCTGCACCTCAGTCAACATACAAGAAATCAAGGCATGATGTTACGCCCACACATCTCTGCCCTCTATTTCCAATCAAACCCATTATTACTATTGGAAAAACGTTATTATCATATCAATAATGTTGTCGTGAAAATTGCTCTCGCAGCAACATTAATTGCTATGACAATAATATGACACTTACTACTAACCAACTAACCTCAATTTCATGCATTACTACTCAACGTCTTGCCTACTACCCACCAAATACTTACCTTCAAACTTCAAATTTCAGAATTTCCATTATGCAGTATCATCTTAAAGAAGTATGATTTACACACACACACACACCAAGTAATATTTTTTAAATATATATTGAGAGTTTGTGTATCCGATGATGAGGTCTATAAAGTTGAATATAAACCCATTATATTGATGTTTGCTGGATTATTTATGTCATTATAAGTGCTGCATATTTACTTTATCTCTATTTATGTAATCTACCACATTTGGATGCTATTATTGTCTGGAAACGAAAAAGACATATTTAAATAGGTTAATTTTATGATATCGTGCAATTTTGGATGCAGTACTAAAATGGGAAACTTTAAAGAACCAAACAACCAACAAAAAGAAACCTAAAAGGAAAACAAGCCCTTATTTCTTTAGCAGAAAGTGATCGATGAATATGATTGTCAGACAAGTTACCAGAACCAGTAGCTACTGCAACAAGAAATTGTGGACAAAGTAATTAATGAAACGAAATTCTTGAAGAAAACTGGTAGATTTCATGTCTTCCATTTCCGCTCCCAGCTTGTAATTTGTAAGAATTCATGAATTTGTACATCCCTGGTTCTTCTCAAAAGGCACAAGGGCTTGTTGATTTTAAACGGTGCATGAAACCATGAGTCGAGAAAGTACTAATTCTTCGAAAAGATCACGAAGACGAAGAGGAATCAACGCAAATTAGATAATTTGCACGAACTAAAGAAATCATGTCCATTAATTTAAAGAAAGTTAACCACGTTGTTTGATTTCTTGAATAATTTAAAAGGGAGGGCGACCTGTTCCCCAGTAAGCTGCTTCAGCTGGTAATTGGCATGAATTTAGCATATTTTGAGGCATCCCTTGAAACATATTTGTGTTGGGATCATTCATTATCTGCTGGCCCACAATCCCCGAAGATCCCAGCGGCCCGCTTCCCTGCCCTCCAGCCGCCTCCGCCTCTTCTTCCTCCAAAGGCAGCCTTTCGTAAGCTGCATTTCCAAATGATGCGGCCATTATCACCACTGGCCCGGAAGCCAGAAGTGGCCCAACAATCGTTCCCCCCACGACCTGCCCTTGCCCGCCGGCCAAATATATAGTCAAACCAGAAGCCGCCGGCGGAGCTGGAGGCGGAAGAAACGAACCCGAAAGAGAGAGAATTTCGAACCTGCCTTGTAAAGTCACAACCGCACCCGGGGCAGAAGGCTGCCGGAGTGTCACATTCGTAACCGTGCCGTTGCCGCTCAATATGCAAACACCCCTCTGACGCCTTGTGGCGAAGATTGATATACTTTCTTGAATATCAGAGCCGTTAGCAACTTCCATAACATGGGATCTGAGTGCATTTGCACTATCTCGAGTGATTATGATGGGGGGTTTAGGCTTGTTTCTGGAGCCAGCAGGACGGCCCCGAGGTCTTCTAGTGACTTCGTTTTGATCGTCGGCGATCGGCGCCAGCTCTTTGCCTTCAGAGGTTGGCGTGGTGGTGACCATGTTGGTGGAAGAATTAGTGGTGGGAATACCATAATTCTCGTCACGATCTCGCTTCAAGATTCGAGTCGGATTGCTATTTCCGCTTTGTTCGTCATCTGGATCATTCTGCAGCTGCTGTTGCTGCTGATATTGTCGGTGGTGGTGGAGCTGAAGTTCTCTGGCGAGGAACGGCGGCGGTAAATGGCGTCCGTGAGCTAGCTGATCCATCAGAAATTCTTACAAACTTTACAGTATCTAATAAAATTCCTTCTTTCTTCTTCAAAATACACAAAATCTTGAAGAAATAGAGTAAATCGATAAAGGGTTAGCTTTTTCCTGAGAAATTGTGGGAGAATGAAACTCTATAACTGAGTAACCTTCACCTCATGAACAACAGCGTAATTACCAAAAGTCACCAAGATTTGAGCTGAAATATTCATCTCCTTAATCCCCCACCCCTTGATAATCTATTCTTGTCGTTGAGATTGTATGTATGCGTGGAAAGAATTGAAAATATCAAGAGAGAGCACAGGTTGTAAGCAAAATTGCTATTTTTATGTTAAGGAGAAAGACAAGTGAAGTTTTGTTTAGGGTTTGGTCCTATAGAGAGAGAGAGAATGGGAGAGAGATAGAGGGTTAACTTTGGTAAATAGACAGCGTGCGCTTGGCCGCATGGGCGGTGGGGGAATGCTGCCCCTTTTCTCTATCCTATTGTCTCTTTATTCTCTCCAAAGTCCAAACTATTTTTACTTGCCCAATTTTTTTTAAATAAGTTAATAAAATATTAAATAATTTAAAAAAATATATAATTTTTTTTTTTAATTTCAGAACATCTTAAGGCATCTCCGGCAAAATGACGTAAATGCATGAACATCCTTCGCAAGAAAGATTTAGTAAACTTAAAAATATCTAGGTTCTATTCAAGAATCTTATTAAATATATAAAATACAGTTCTTTGCAATACTAGTCCCAAAATTTTAGAATTAATCAATAATCAATGGAAATTATTTTAAATCAAAATTAGTTACTAACTTTTGTTTTTTAATCAATATTAGTCCCAAAAAAGTCCCATGACAATCGTTTTTACTCAAAAATAATTCCAAACTTTTGTTTTTATCAATACTAGTCTCAAACTTTTATTTTTAAACAAAATTGGTCTCAAATTCCAATATTAAGTTATGATACCATTTTGTAAAAGATAATTTATGTGGGACTAAATTTGTTAAAATGATTTATGCGAAACTATTTTTTATTAAAAACAATTCTTGAGATACTATATTTGATTAATTCTAAAAATTTGGCACTAAAATTGAAAAAAAGTCATATTGTTATAAAAAAAAATGGAAGCTTTTGTCTCGTTATGTAAAAAACTTCAATTAACTAAAAACAAGTAATAATTGAATTGTGGGGTTGAGCTATGATCAAATTCAATATGAGACAAGATGGCATAGTTGTTCATGGCTTTGACCAGGTCATACCTGGCGAATTGATGATTAAGATTATGAAACGGTGGCGTTTTGTAGTTTAGTACAGGCAAGAAGTAGGGAGTGAGCTTGTTAAGGTGGAGATAACTACACAAAAGAGAACATATGGGGCATAATAATTTTTTTTACAATATTAAAATTTATTGTAATTGTACAACTAAAAATTATTATATGAATATTTTTTTTTTTTTTAGAAATAACTTATAGCTGATATGATTTTCTGGGACATTTTTATTAAAGTGTTAAACTATAAATTGTGTAATTTTTTACTAGCTCTAGTTTTTGGGACAAATGATTTTAACATGGTATTAGCACCAAAATTTTATTATGTTTATTGCATGTTCTCCAACAAATTTGTATGTGTATGTCTTAAATATCAAATTTCGGGTATATATTTTCCAGACTCCAGCTTATACGTACAAATGCGTGTGGAATATAACTCCAGCTTATACATTTAGTTTGAAATGATACATATCTTATTGCATTTTAGATATATCACAGTTACCATTATATTTACATAAATTAGTAAAGATGTTGATTTGAAATACACCTAATATAAATTCATCCAAACAATTAAATGGATTTGAAATCACGGATTTGAAATTCGTGACTTCAATTCCCTCAATTCAAAGATTTATACAAGGGTAGTTTGACATTTTTTTTGTGGAGGAAAATGGAATAATAAATATTTAAATTAGTATTATGGAAATGAAATTTTGGCATCCATTCAAGAGAATATAGTCTTCCTTTTGAAGTGTATTTTTACAATTTTTTTGGGAAATAGTGATTGCAAACCATAGAAATAACCAATAATTAATGGAGTATAATTAGGGATGGCAATGAGACGGGTTTAAACTCGGACCCGTATTGAACCCGTCTCGTTTGGGACGGGTCTAAACCCGGTCAAACGGGTCCCGGGGCGGGTCTGGACCCGGTCAACAGGTTTATGAGGCGGGGCGGGGCGGATCCTGGGATTGGCTGGACCCAACCCGGACCCGCCTCGTATACATATGAATTATTAAAAAAAAAAATTAGTTCTACATTTTCGACTTGTAGGTGCTTGTTTAACTGTAGGTGGTTTATCAGCTTGTCCTTCATTGTTTGATGAGGAAGAAGAATATGAAAATCTACCGTAATTAGTTTGTAAATGCTAACTCTTTAATTTGATGTAGTTTTCACTTTTGAGTTTTGATTGATGTACTTTTTTGTTGTTGTTTAATTTAGTTACAATTCATATTCAAGGTGTTCGATAATTAAATATTGACTGCTCAATCGTATTCACAATGATCACATGACCACCAACATTATAAGCACCTTGCAAAAAAAGCACAAAAAAATGAAACGGGTCCGCGGGTTGAACCCGCCGGGTTGCGGGTCCTGGAAGGGCGGGGCGGGTCATGAATTTTTTTTTTTGAGGCGGGGCGGGTCCTGGGATTGACCAAATCCATCACAGACCCGACTCGTTGCCATCCCAGACCCGATCCGTTGTCATCCCTGAGTATATTGAAAATAGGGATAAAAAGTATGTTTCCTGGACTAGGGAATAGTATTTCACCCCCAATGTATAAGGTAATTGATTATTTGTAAAATGGGAGTCCAGATGGCACATGTGGGGCATAGGAAATTGGAGTTAATTGGCCCAAAGATCCACGCAAAATAATGGAGCCGGTCGGGTGCAGACCGTGTCTGGTGGGCGATTTCAGTGGAATAGTAAAATTTACGTTTAGTTTGTTCAGTGAAATAGTATTTGTATCGATACCCTATTTATGAATTATTTTGGCTACTTGTTACTATTTCATGTATTGAATCAATGATTAAAAATATCAATGTCTCAATTTTTATTATGGGACACAATCCATTGATAAATTCAGGTCACTGATCCATCACATATGATAGTGTCTAATGAGGTAGCCAAAAAATAACCATATTTATATTACTAGCCACATCCGGCACACAACTTGTTCTGACCATTTTATATATATAATAACTTTTATTATAGTAAATACTTTAAATAAAAGAATTTATTTTTAAATAATATTTTTGTTTTTATTTATTATTACATAAATTGTTTGTTTATTTATTTAAATTGTTTGTTTTTTAAAATTATTATTGAAGCTTGTATTTTTATTTTTAGATCGATATGTTTTATGTCGATAGATATATTTTAATACTAGTCCCTTTCTACACGCGTTGCGTGCCTATACTTTTTTTTGTAAAATGATGTAATAATTGTAACGTTCATTTTATTTTGGTTTTAGTTTTTTTAATTTAAATTATGAAATGATTATATAGTATTTTGTATATTTTAATTTTTTTTTGGATTTTAATAAAATTTTAGGATAATATGGTAATTAAGATTGGGAAGGGCATGACCTAAATTGATGGATACATAGATGACATGTATGATTGTAATATTTTAGATTGTCAAGTGCATGAGTGCAATTAGACATTGGTCTGAAATGATCGGACAACTAAGATCCTCACACATTATATATAATATATATTATAAAATATTGGTATAGTATGTCTAAAGTGCTCTTGTTTTATTAATACTAGTAGACGACGCACACGCGTTGCTTGTGTAACGTAATATATAATGCATATGAATTGATTCGTGTAATGAATAAATGAGACATATACATTGGTTAATATTACAATTCAAAAGATGCAACAAAAAACCACAACAAACCATTGGAGGGGGTAGTTTGGTAAATTCAAATTTGCCATACCAATGTAGTTATTATAAGGGGCTTATGCATTATAATATAGTAAGATTATATATATGTATAAGTTATCGTTGAGAAGTATATTTCTCATTTAATAACATTTATAAGACAAATTTTATTATGAATGAATATATGAAGTACTCATCTCAAATGCAATGAACATTCAATGCAATGTCTAATTAAACAATACAAGACGAGATCATTAACGAAGCTAATACCAATACTAATTCATTTGCAACTTCTAAGACATTATATCTATAAAGCAATCACTAAAAGAGAAAAATGGAAGTTACTCTGAAACCTACATTTGACCCACTACCACAAGTTTGCTTTTGCTGTGTTCTAGGTCACATAATCTTCATAACTTCATTCGCGCACTGGCGCTTCTGTTGCGAACGGGTGCATTGAGTGCTTGTGCTACACTTTAAGACGCACTAAGTTTTACTAAGTTACACACTGATGCTCTGGTCGTTATCTGGCGTATTGAGTGCTCCTGCAACACTTTACGTCTAAGTTTACTAAGTCACGTACTAAGTTTTACTAATTCGTGAACTTAAATGTTAGACATTACTTAACTCTCTGAAAATAATATAATAAATTTATACTATTATATTATGACCAAATATTAATAATTCATTTTTCATTCTTTAAAATATATTTTTTGGAGAACAATAATTATCCCTATTATGAGAGCGGGCGAATAAAAGATAGAATGCACTGTAAATAATATAAAAATTATTTAAGTTTGTCAAATATGATGTGTATTAGATATGCTTAACTTTATTTCATCAATGTGTATATATATATATATATATATATATATATATATATATATATATATATATATATATATAATTTTTTAATAGGCATATTAATGTATACCCGGGCTCAATTTTTTTGAAAATTGACGCATTCGTGCATCCGCACTCACATCATGTGACTTAGATTGTGTTAATAATTGTGCCTACTAAAAAGTACGCACCTTCGAAATTAATCTTATTACGAGTCTTCAAAATATTCGAGATTGTAAAAGAGAGTTCAATTTTCTGTATTAATACTTACCCGCAATGTTGTAAAGATGGAGTCCTAGTTCCCGATGGTGTGCCGAATAAACTCCAAGCATTGATACATTTCACCTCATATTCGGTATGAAACACGGCACGAGCAAAAAAAATGTCGTCCATATTCATCTACCTCTTTGCCCAAAACGACGAGGCTACTATCCAGAATACAAAATCTCTTCTACAAATTTGATTTCGTAGCCACTCTATCTCGCCAAAATAGAGCAATTTTATGATTACCCACTTTTCTAGCTAAGTCCCTATTGAACCAATCCTCTCCCTCTCCCTCCCCAAGACTACCCCTTACAGCCCCCTCGCCCCTTTCCTCACTCCAACTTCTCTATATTTGGACTTAATTATTTTAGCCCAAAGATGTTCGCTATAACAAAGCAAGGGATAGTTTGAAAATAACATTGGTCAAAACATATTTTTTTTATTTGTGACCTTATTTAAAGATCTGTTATGCAAAATGACATTTAAACACATACGAAAAGCAAAGGCGAAACAAATATCAAAAATTGAAAATGTTATATTTCAAAATCATGGTCAAACAAAGATTATTTGTTTAAATAATCCCCATAAAGTAGTATCCACTTCTATTTACCTAATAGTCAGCCACCTTCTCCTTAGACCGACAAATTTTAGCCACCCCTTCCAAATAACCGATTGCTGAACGCTAACAAGAATACTCAAGGCTTTTATAGGTAGCTTGTAGAGGGACATCAGGTACACCGGTTGAGACCATGCTTATGCAATAGAAAAACTCGATCACCGATAGAAACATTTTCGTTTTCCTACCAGCTAATCTGTTTCTTCAATCAGAGGCCGCCTATGCTACGCGCCTGCCTTTGAGAGCCTTTCCGCCGGTTCCCTTTGTCGATACCTCCAACAAATGCATAAATGGCTGGGAGTTCACGTTCTCTCGAGACATTCTAGTATAATATTACATACCAATAGGACACGATCATACTCGTTCAATTTATCTCTTTCAACTTGGATCCCATGAGACGGGCCTTGGAAAGTTTTAACACAAGTCCGATTACCAAGTACTCGTTCTCTTTGGATTGACATCCACTGGGACTCCCAAATAATTGAATGGCAAAGTCCCCCTCGTAATAGTATTTTGACAATATGTAACAACATAATCAATTTTATAAGTTTATTCGAAAATATGGCGTTTCTATATCTAAAATAATGTATGTTGATTTAATAACTCGTCTATTCTCCTGCACCACCTCAGCACTGTAGTGATGTATTCATTTTTAGTTTTTTCACTAAAGTACTGACATGGTATCGGATGCATCAACAATATATGACATTACGTCATAATTATATATTGAAATTTTATATTTGTTAACACATTGCATTGAAGGTATAACTAAATTGGAGAAAACCCTTTAATTAAAATTTCATCCTGCCATCCTAATTATGGTTAATATGGAATAAGGCTACTATTTCCACAGCGCAAAGTTCTTTTAATACACATTAAAATTTAACTAATTATTATTAGTTGATGCACATCTTTACTTAACATGCTAATTTATGTATTCTATTCCATACATGTACGAACGGTATACTATATTACTTTCCATGTACTTACCCAAAAAAGTAACATAATACTTAGAGATGTAAATTCTGTTAGCTTCAATTTCCTTTATTAAGTAGTTTAATCACCTTTTACTAGAATTATTTAATGTACTTCTCAATCATTATGTTGTATTTAATATAATTAAATTAGTTTGCACATTTAATTGTTTTATGAGTCTTATCATTTGTGGTGAATTCAACACATTAGAATATTAAAGAGAAAATTATTCAACTCGACAACTTTTAGAATGTTGAGAAAATATATATTTTAAAAATCCTTTTGTTACTATTTATTAAATGGCATCCAAAAAATGATTGATAAGTTCAATCATGAAATAATTACTATGAATAAAAAAAGGTCGTGTAAAATTTAATGACACCTAGTAACCTACCATTACTTTAATTCCACTTTAAACCAAGATTTTGAAAATTTTAGAAACTCGGGGCTGAACAAGGGTTTATATTAGAATTCATGGTGTTCTTACTCATAACCAATTGATTATGAGAGGAATAGTCCAGAATCATTTATAAGGAGCAATATAGCTTTTAAGTTCCCAATGTGTGACAGCAACTTCTCAACACGCTCCATCACGTGTGACATTATATAAGTCAAACACGTGGATTGATAATGAGTGAGAATATGATCATATGGGCGGAATAGTCATTCACATGAGAAACCTGCTCTGATACCATGTTATAATTCATGGGGTTTCTACTCATAATCAATTGGTCATGTGAGGAATAACTCATAATCGTATATAAGGAGCAAACATAATTTTTAAGTTATTAGTGTGAGACAATAACTTCTCAACAGTACAAACATTTCATGTGCTCAACAATAATTCCAAACCTTTACGAATTAAACATGAGGATAGTCATGGAAATCTATTTGTGAATGGGATGTAAGAATCTTGTGATTGCTCGGTTTCCAAGTCGAGTATTACTTGTACTAAGAATTTATTTTAATAAATTGTTTTATTTGCAAAAAGTTGGAACAAATTAAAATTGCTCAATACTCAAATTCTTGATCAATATTTTTTTATGATGTCATACGTTTAGGTACAAGGATGTCTGTGCCTGACTATAGTGTATGGAAATTGTATATGGTCGATAACTTTGATCGCAGTGCAGATTATAGTAGGTCGGCCGATTTGAACAGGCCTGTGTTGTTGCCGTGCTTTTGAAGGCATTTATATCACACATCTTATGTGTATTTTTTGCATATTCACGAGATGTATGATGTAAATGTCCTCAAAACGCCCTTTGAATAACATGGCTCCTATTGATTGACGTAACAATTATGAACAACATGTACCTTAAATTTAACTATGAATTATTATAGTTAATTAAAGGGAATATTACAATTTTTGGTCTCGTAACTCGTCTACTTTTCGTGTTCTAAGTCATAAAAAATTTCAAGTTGCAATTTTAAGCATATAAGTTGGTCATGTACTCATTTAGAGTCATTTTCATTGAAGTGTTGATATGATGTTGGACGCATCAATAATATATGACAGTATGTCATCATTCTCTTGCACCACCTCAGCACTTCGGTGAAAAAAACTAAAAGTGAAAACACAGACCAACTTACTGCATATTGAAATTTTTTTGGATTGAAAAATGGAAATTGAACAAGTTATTGTATCATCCCTAACTAAATTATTAGAGAAAAGCTATACTTTTGGTAATTTAAAGTTGGAGCTAGCAACAAAGATCATGAGAATTGTACACAAATAGTTCTCATAATAACTTCCCATTAGTGATTGGTTTATAGATATTGTCATATCTCTCGGAAGTTGCAAATGAATTAGTGTTGGAAATAGCTTTTGTTGAAGATCTCGTTTTGTTTTGTCTAATTATAGGTCATATCGATCCTTGAAGACAAGAAACGGGCATTTCTGCAGAATTGAGAACAGTTGTCTTCAGATCACTCTATTTGGGCTAAATCTTAAGATAACCTACAATACACGAACAATTACATATGTAAGCCCACGTGACAAATTATATCCCAACAATATATACTAGGATAACCAAAATATTATAATTTTAAAATACCCAACATACTTCTATTAAATAATTATTCTAACTCTTGATAATTTATAAAAACACTTGCACACAAAAATAGCGATACTTAAAAAGTAATTCTGACTAATTATAAACACTCTTATAAAAAATCACCCTTGAACATTCTTAATTTTAATATAAGTTTTCTTTAAATTATTGTCAGATTAATTATTGTTGTTGTCATAGCAATTTTCATGTTAAATTCATAAAAATTGATATAACTATAATTCATCTGACAATATCTTATATATTGATTGTTTTAACTCCAAAAAAATATTATACAAATGCATGAAACAAAAAAATACTTTGAAAGTATATAATTTGTTTATATGACCACTGGTATATACAAATGGTTAGTACGTTCTTACAATTTTTAAAATATATATATGTCCATTAAAGTTATAAATAATTAAAATAAAAAAGATTGCCACGTCATTCGGAACTGGAGATAAAGGGGTTTGTCTTGGGTGCACCCGGTGTTTGGTGCACCCAATGGGTGCACCAAACACTGGGTGCACCCAAGACAAACCCGGAGATGAAGGTGCGGAAAGATGACAAGATTTCAAATCAATCACTCTCTATCACGTGTTGACCTCTACTTTGGTCGGCTGTTGTTTAATTTATCTCCCTAAATAATTCCATTAAAAATGCAATTTGTATTAATTAATTAACCCAACTTGTAAACCCTAGTGATTGATTGGTCTTCTGAAAATTAGGTGCTAACAAATTTCATCCCACTTCAATTCATACGCATCTTCCAAGAAAGCTAGAACGTGGGATAGTGTATTTATCACACCCCCAATATTTACTTTTTTTTTATAAAAAAAAACCTGTTGTTGATCTTTGATAAATGAACAAATTGTTCAATTTCTTTACAAACTCGAGTTTTCAGATGAGACGGTAATTTAACATTGTATCAGAGCATCTAGCTAACATTGAGTCTTGTGTTCAAAACTCATAAACAACTCCACTCACTTGAAAAATCGGTCTACAAGTGATTGTGAGTGTTAGAAAATAACTGATAAATTGTTTAATCAACAGCAAGTCAACATGGAACTTGTGAAGAGATTAAACAATTGATCTTTTATTTTCTAACATTAGTACCAAGATGGATTTTATTTATAACACAATCCCTTGCAAGCTTAAAAGAAGAAATTCCGGATCGCGGAACCTCGAAAATTAGAACAAAAACTAATAATAACTACATTATTCTTTATAACTAGAACAAATTCTAAGCAAGTATAAAAATCATTGACATTCATACGACAAACTCGTGGGTTTCTTTGGGGTATAATTTCTATGGAACATGCAACATTGTGAGAGATTCGAAGCCCTAATTAGTGCATATCACATGAAAGTAATTAATAGTGTGTGGTCCAATAAGTCCCACTAGTGATTAGCTAGCTAATCAGCACAATTATTTAATGGCGGAAGGTAAATGAACACTCTAAATTAATTGGTAAATATAGTTTATAATGATAAGATTTGCAATTAAGCTTGTCGGACAAGGTCCAAAGTTGCTTTCGTTTAGTGGTAATAATATTATTATATTTTCCTAGAAACACTACTTTTTCTTCTTTAGAGATTGTGAGGGTATGCTAGGTCAGAATCTTAAATACGATTGGTTTCATACTGTCCTAAGTGTAACATATCAAACCATTAGATGTAAATATCACATTCAACGGTTGTTACCTCCACAGAGTGTTGTCCCAGGGTTAGCAACCATCAACCCCTTATATATATATATATATATATATATATATATATATATATATATATATATATATATATATAAGTTTTTTTAATAAATATTAAACCTATATGAATATGAATTGGTGACGGTTGCATCAATATTTCAGTTGGGAAATATAAATAACATTAGTTTTAAATTCGAGCTAAAGGTTTACAAATTCGTTATTTATTATCCTAATTTTTGCTTTAATTGAAAATTATTACATATATTCAATATATATGATCAAACCATTGTTGATTTGGAGTAAAACTTAAGAGTTATCAGGAGATATGAAGCCAATCATTGCATCAACAATGGCAAACTTGGTTCTTACATGGAAGAACATGAGGTTTAGTCTTTTAGTTAGGAATTAGGAGTTACTACTATTTGTACTCATGCATGCACATGGTATGTGCAAAATTATGTATCAAAAGTTTTGCTAGTAATCTATCAATTATTTATATATGTAGATTTTTTTATATAATTAATTATTTTTATAAATTGCATAGTTAACAATAATTAAAAGTAAATAATGCACTATGCTGTCAGAATTCAGTCTTAGTTTAGTATCTTTCATTTTTTGCAATTTTGATCCATTTTCACGGGAGTGCTCACGGGTGTTGACATGGCACTAGACACGTCAACATCATGTCAATGCCACAAGAAAAGAGACTAAAATTGCTAAGAAAATAAAGATAGCGGACTAAGATTGAAATTTAACAATATAAGGATCAAAATCTCAAATAGGCAAACATAAAGGACCAAAAGTGTAATTTTTCAATTATAAAAATTTATGAAATTAGAGTTTTACGGTAACTGATATCAAATGAAAGAAGTATATCTTTTACTTCAAATAATCAAGAACAATTACTTTAAGGTGTTAATATTAATAATATATTAATAATAGGGTTTGTTTGCTACATATTTTATGGTGAGATCCCCATTGACAGCCTATCTGGGTGGCGCTTCGGGAGGAGATTAGGCTGTTATTCTGATTCTCTGTTATCGACTCACAAATTCACATACATTTTGATCAAAGTTAACAAATTTGTATCAGCGGGATAACAATATTCAACTGCTTCCAAAAAAAAAAAAACCATTCTTTTCGTTTTCTCCTACCCCGCTCACTTCTCATTAGGCTTACATATCGTTTGGTACGTAGTAGTATGAGATAATCGTAAGACGTGGATGTGCAATACGATTGAAATTTTATGTAATGATTTATGTATATGTTGAATGCGATCATCTTATCAACTGTACCAAACAGTATCGAAATAGTGTAATGTATCATCTCGAAAGGCTCTAGACAGACTAACTGCAAGTGAGACATAGAAACAAGAAGTTGGAGCTGAAATGTACAATTTTGTAATCCGTGGATAACAATTCTCGTTGGATTTGACCTCGATAGTTATAGAAATATCTATTTGGTTTTGTTTGGAGAGATCTAAGGAAGATTTTGGAATATTTTGAAAAAATAGATTCAATATTTTTCCCAGAAATAAAAATATAGAACGCCCTTATGCATATACAGTGTTGCGTGTCTATACAGTGTTGTATGCATATAGTCATTTATTTTTTTTAAATATTGTTTTAGAGTTTAATACTTTCTTTGATTTTTTCGAGGTTAATGAGTTTTTTATAGTCTTTATAATTAATATTATGAAGTATGGTAAAATTATAATTAATAATGTTATTAGGGGTAATAAGGTAAATTGACAAATTTTAGCATACCATCACATCGTGTCTCACCAAGTTGCATATCTATTTATTGGGTCGAATGAGTGTAGTGGGCCTGACAGCCTCAAATAGCCTAAAACAACTGGGAAAATAATGGCCCTATTTCTTTAAAACAATAAATAATTCATAGTGGACTATTTATTTTTTCAAACATTTTATCTGGAAAGCTGGATTATTAATTTTTTGTTATATTGATAGTTGATTATTATTATTATTTAGTATAAAGATGTTATATTAAGTTAATATAACAGTAAATACAAGGAAAATCCAGCCGAATACCAGAATACACGACAACCAAAACGAAATAGTGATTCACTACAAGATCTTCACACCATAAAAACCTTTCTTTTTTTTTTTTTTGAAAATTTAATGGAGATGAACAAAAACTTTACATAAATATTATTAAAAAAATAGCTTTTTCATTGAGAAATTAATAATTTACTCACCTCAATCATGGAAATTTTTGCATTTAAAATTATCATTTGTTTGCTTAGCTACCTCGATTCATTGGAATTGAAGGCTTAATTATTGTTGTAGTTATGCTAATATCCTGCACTCATCATACGCTTAAAGTCCTCAAAATTTACAAATCCATCACCGTCTCTATCAACCCCTTTGATCATCTTCCTACACTCCCCAATCCTGCATTTCCCAAACCCTAATATTCCAAGAACTTTTTGCAACTCCCTAGCAGAAATCAAACCATTACCATCATCATCGAAAACCCTAAAAGCCTCCATAAAATCACTATCCAAGCAAAACCCGTATCCTGAACCTTCATTTTCACCACTATTTTGCATTGCTCTCATGAATTCGTCCAAGCTCACAAAACCATCTCCATCGCTGTCCATTTCTCTAACCATCCCTTCTGCTAATTCGGTTGCAGCCACGGAGTTTTCGTTCCCCAAGCTTAATACAACTTGTTTGAGCTCTAACGGGGATAACTTTCCATCTCCATTTGTGTCCATAAATTTGAAAACTTGTTGCAGCTGGAATGGCATCTGCATGGCTGCGAAAGATGAGTTTAACGAAGTTAAATCGGAAGATAGTTTCTTGGTTTTTGTTCTCTTCCAGGGTCTGAAATCGCTGCAGAAGTTGAGGTTTGAGAGGAGTTTTCTTGATCGGTTGAGTGGGAAACCTAAGCATCTTTTTAAGGAATATAGCATGATTGTTGAGTATTGGTGGGAGGAGGAATAGTTGCAAGAAATTTGTTAAAAGTCAGGAAACTTGAGAGAACTATAGGCTAGATTTATTATGTGAATAGATGTATTTAATATTATAGTGCACATATATATATTTTATATAGCATAAGAATGTCAGAAACTAATTTTTTTTTTCATTTTGAACTTTTCCAAACTCAAACTAAAAATAAATGCGATATCTTACTTTTTTTCTGAAAAAGTCATCATTGCATAGATACAATATATATATTGTTGCTTTATTGTTGGGTCGTGTATATTGGATATATGCAAGCAAGATAACAATAACTCAAATAGATAATATTGAGACGAGATTTCTAATATATGTCATTAAAATAATATTATTTTATAATTGTGCTTATAGTTGCAATGACAATTTGTTTCTTAAAATACAAGGATTATAATTTATGATAGAATCACTTTAAATCACGAGCCTTTAAACCATAAAGGCTTAAAGACACATTCAAAGTTTCTGCAGAAAAATGGAATGCAATGCACATATTTCTTCTTTAATCTTTTGTTAAATATGTGGTAAAAAGTATTTTAATTCAAAGAGAATTGCTCAATTTATAGTTAATCAATAGACATCACCATCATTTGGTATCTCAACAATACGCCAAAAGATACACAATCCTTTAAAAACAGCACCTTAAAACGCCCCAAGGCAGAATGAACGGCGCTAAGGCGCTGTACCCTCACTGTTGGGTTTTGGCAGTGGTTTTCCGCCCCTTTTTTGTCCCTTATTCGTTGTTTGCATTTTATCGATTTTTTAATGATTAATTCAATTCATTAAACACATTTTTCATATAATTTTGGTCTTTTCATAATTTTCAGCAAATTTGTGTTTTGAAACCTTGTATCTATATTTGGAATTTTTTCGCATAAGTATTTAATATTTGCAAAGACCGTTTAAGCAAGATGGCAGCGGTCCGATTCAGCCAAATTGCCGGCAATTTAGTGTCATTTAGCTCACCACAACCCCCCTTGGGAACCATTACTCTTTTGTTTTTTTCAACAAGGAATTAATTATACAACCATTTGAGACGGCAAGTAGTCAATTCCCATACATAATCTTCCAAAATATTGACATAATCAATTATATCGATATAAATATTGCATCTTCCAATTATATTATATGGAATAAACATATCCTATATAGCATATATTATTTATCGTGTGAAAATAGCCAACAAATATTATATAAAATTCTTATATATCTAGTATGATCATATTGATCAAATGCTCATGCACAAGATATGTTTCATAAAATAAACTAGTACCCACATGTAATTTAGAGGGGAAATTGAAATTTTAGTTATGCAACTTGTATTTTCCATTTTTAGTCTTAAATTTTCAAGTTGTAGATTTAATCCAGTAATTTGGTACTTATTTTATTTTTAGTCTTTTTTCGTTGGAGTGTTATCGTGGTGTCGGCCACATCGGCAATGTCCAAAATTGTAAATTACATGACCAAAATTGTAATTTTTCCTGATTTTAATAAGGCTACAAAGATTGTTAACTAATTGACCGAGGTTTACTGGGAAAAACACACTTAGCTCCCTGTGAAAATTTAAGTTGCGTAAAACCGCTGTAAAATATTAATAGATTTTAACCCAATGTGTTTTTAAAACAGGAGTTCATACAACCTCAAGTTTGTAGTTGCAAACTCATGTGCAATAAGTGAATCTGATAATGTGTGTTTCATATTTTATATTTCTAAATATATAAGAATATCATATTTGTGCAATTTCATTCATTTTTTATAGTAAACTTATACGTTAACTGTTATAAACTTTCACAATTTGACTTAATAAGTTTATTAAATAAATAAAATTAAATATCTGTAAATAAACAATAGAATGAAAGGTTGGATGGTCTTTCAAGAATTAATTTCAGTAAAACCAATGTCCACGCAACTAAAGCAAGTGCATGTTTAACTATTATGCAAGAATTTGAATTGGAAGATACTGAGCCAATTATTCTTCTCTATTTTCACAAGAATTTTAGGTTTTACTGGTGTAAGGAGCCTTCACCATACGGCAACTTGCAGGCAGTCAATCGATCTTTGGACTTGTATGTGCCAACAACTTCTGCAACAGTTCGGCAACTACATTGGTTTCCTGGTCGAATAACATCTCCATAGACTGCCATTTCAATAATGTCAAGCTCCTTATCTGTAAACTTAACATCACAAGAATAGCCTTTCAATTGGGCATATTATCAACCTCTTCCTTATCTGCTTTGAATCTGTTTACCCTTGTTTGTAGAATCTGGCAATTCTCTGCCACTGACTCACCCATTTTGGAACAGGGAATGATATGGTCATACTCAAAGCAGAGGCAGACGTGACAGTTGCAGAAGGGCTTGCAGACTATATTCCCGGCAGCATCTTTCCGCCACAGTATCAGGTTTTGTCCAGCACCTATTCTTCGCTATTGAGTCGAAAAGTCTCGGCCTCTCCTCCTCCTTACGTGGTGATGATGCTGAGCCAGAACTGGAGCTCATACAAGTTTTATTAAGTTGTAATATTGCAACTTCAAACTTGAGTTCTATGAAATTCTATTTAAAAAAACATAGGGGTTAAACGTCCCTTAACGTTTTACAGGTGATATTCTGAGATTACATATTCTTGCAAGTCTTCTATTAAGCAGCTTCCATTTTTTGCGGAATGGTTGGAGGAAATTTTCTCAAGGTATCTTAAATCGTCTGTAGGTGATAGATAGCTCTTACCGACACTGAAATCATTGCATCAGTTGCTACTACCTATCTCCATGAAAAAAAAGAATGAACTAGCTCTATTTTTTTTTTCCTTTTCACAATTATATATATTAAAAAATTCTTATTAATAGTACAGTTGGTACAAATATTCTAGAGAAGGGACTAGTCGATTCCTGATCTTCACAGAGATATATTAGACAGTATTATATGTGCCAAACTATTTAAACAGTGTTTTGGGTCTGCAATTTTGCTTGTCAACTATTCTGAGGAATAGTCTTTCGTCATTGTGGGGCTGTTTTAGGCATTTTCCCTTTGCCATGAGCTGGCTTATGACACCGTAAACATTTCTTTGGTGGGTTTTGTTTGGTGGGTTTTGATTTATTTTGTCCTCATTCACTTTTTATTTCCCCGATGATGACGTATCCTTCCTTCTCATTTATTGCTTCCACTGTTCACCTCTGTATTGTGTCCCTTTCTCACACAAATTTTTTTTTTCCAACTATTCTTGTTCCAGGGAATCATGTCCGACGGCGGAAAGAGGAAGCTCCCATGTTTTCTCATCATTGTTTTGTGCCTCGGGTGGTCATTACCACGCTTTTGCGCCCCTCGGATAGTGGTTCGGGCTTTGCACGCCGTTCGATGCTTTCATCTATAATTTGCTTTCAAAGGCGAGGGCTTCGGGACCGCTGAAACCAACGATGCATCTACCGCAAGTTCCTTCATTTTCTTAGCTTCATATTGCTTACGCATTTGCCGATTTCCCTGCAAGCTAGCGGCCACAGGTACAAGATTTCTCGTTCACAGGTACAAGCTTCCTCGTTAACTTTCCTGCTATTTCCTATTTTGCCGATCAAAGGACTCTGTTTGCTTGCTTCTCTTTTGTTTTTGTCGAGCAAAATGAAATGTTTTCCGTGCTTCGCTTTTACGCCTTTCTCGAACACGCCGATCCGTTTATCGAAGGAGAGAGCCGATTCATTCCGATTGGGCTTATATTTGTTCACGTTTCTATTTTGTCGCACAAAAACATTCTGTCCTCCTGCTTTCCTTTCGCTTCTGTCGAACAAAATGGCTTTTCCCCTGCTTTGCTTTTGAGCCTTTTTTTAACACGGGTAGTCGTTTGTGGAAGGAAAGAAACGATTCATTTCGATTTAGCTAATACATTCCGATTTAGCTAATATTTGTTGGCTTTTACCGTTTGCTGTTTTGGATTTCTGTTTTCCTCCTTCTCTTTTCCGATTCTACCAAGCTAAACATTTTGTGCTTCGAATCGTACAAGCCTTTTCTTAAAAGAAAGCATCGCCACTGCCTTTATAGAAGGAAGGAAACGATTCGTTCCTATTGAGCTAATCTTGGTTCTTTTATTGCTTGTTGTTTACTGTTTCTGCTTATTTTATCTGACATGAGCCCCCTTAGGCCCTTTTGCTTTGATGGGAGTAGGATATCGGTTTCAGTAGATCTTGCATCTTTTACCTCGTGGGCCAAAGTTTAGGGGGAAAAAAAACTCTTTTTAAACCTACGTCAACCTAATAAAGTTCGAACAAAATAAAATAGGATAACCTGCCTGGAGAGTGAGGAACTTGAATTGCTCATGAGTTTTGCCCCCTAAAGAAACTAAAATGTCCCCTATGGTTTAGCTATATAGCGTAGAATACGTGAGAATCAAAAGTATTTGGATTTTTTAAATTGAACTATATAAATTTTATATCAAAAGTTTAAGTGTAAATTAAAAAAACTGAGCCCACTATTGCAAAATATCTATATATTCTATGATATCATTTTTGTAATTTTGTCAATTTTTAATTAATACATAAATCCACCTTTCAAATTATCATACAATTCTCATGTCAAACATTTGAAACTTCGAAGCTTATGGTAGTTGTTGATTAAGTTAAAATTTATATATTCGTCCAATAAATATTTTATCGTATAATAAGAATTGGTATGTATTTAATCTCCCCGTAAATACACATGGCAGAACTTAGGGATCCGTTTAAGCATGCAAGCATTAATCTTACATATGCAAAAAAGATTAAATTAAAATATTGAAAATTGACATGGATTGTAAGTATGCAATGAATTCAGAATAAAACAAAACAAAATCTTTTTTACAAATTATATAAATAAAAAAGTGGACGACACGAGAGCAAATCCATATTTCCCATCTTAGCACCACCACACTGGTCGTCTCTCGTTTTTAATAATTTTGGATTGACTTTTCCAGATCTTCGGACAATTAATGATTTTTTATTTGCTAAATAATAATGAATAACAATAAATATTTAGATTTCATGCAATGGATAATTTTTTAGTAAAAAAACTTTTTTTTTAATAATGCCTATTTGTGAATAATATAACAATTGACTACTAATTAGTGATTACCGCCCGATTTTTCCTCTTTTATTTCTGAGTGTATATGTATGATGCTTGAACCGGTATATGTCTTCTGCACAAATCATCAACTCTAGCTTGAAATATCTTTGACCTTGAATGTGATTGTAACTTTGCCTAGAAATATGATGACTCTTTATATCCTTATGATTTGATATTCTTATGCCATATTAGTTATCTGTCAAATATCTCATTGGTAGGGTATGTTTGGTCCTTTATCCCCTGCCATTTAATATATTTGGGCTCATTAGTTTTGCTACCTCATTTCAATATGGTTACAATGTCACTTTTTTGGGGCGCTCTCCATCACCAATGTTTGCGTCGTCTTTCACCTGTTTCCGTATGCTTGTTACGGGAATAGTGGAGTGAGGAGGGTTGTTGTGCGTTGTTTATTTGGGAGACTTCATTTTGAAAGTTGCTCTGTTGTGTGGTTTGACACTGGGTTTCCCCTTTGGCCTCGTCGCTTCGCTTGCTTTTGGCCCTGTCCGGGTGTGCCCGGCGTTTCTATGCAAGGTTTGGCTGCCCCACGCGTGTCTGGTCTGCCCTTGCGCTGGCTGGTATGTCTTTATAGCCTCTTGGCATTCAATATTATGTTGGGCTTCCCATTAATCCCCTTTGGTTATCTGCAGATACTCTGCCTGCACATCGCCTCTTTTACCCTTTCACCTGATATCCCTAGGCCTCTCATGGAACCTGCGCCCCCCTTCCCTATCTTAGATACACCAGGCATATCTCATGGCTCCACTAGCCTCAAAGATTCTAATGATCGCAGCCGTGTTGCTATGTCTTTAGCTGGTCTTTCCAAAACTAATCTATGTTTTTTGTTCTCTATTGTGATAACGCTAATACATGCTGCTGACCCGTGATCCCTTTTCCCTGGGCAGAAAAAAACAAAAAAAGAAGGATGCGCTACGCTCTAAAGGTCTCAAAAGGGAAAAACAGGCTTCTTCGTTCAGGCAACACACGGCTAACCGGTAACACCGTTCCCCCTTGCTTCTACAGCGGTCACTTTTCGTCTTTTGACCTGCTCATCCTTGTTTAGATGTTTTTCCCCTTTATCCTATCCTCTAAGGCCTACCTCCTTCTCCACGTCCTATAGGGACCTTATGTGCTGAAGGGCCAAGCACCACCCGTAGAAACTCCGCTACGTACAGACCTCGCCGCTTCCCTTCGTCAGGGTCGGTTTTCACGTTCAGGCAACTTCCATTTCATTTTTCTTTGGGGATTACATTTTTTTTTTTTTGCATAACTTGAGCCCTTATCTGGCCAAAAAAAAAAAAAGAACACCTGCCTTTTCCCAGTCTACAGCTTGGCCCCCTTTCGGGGATGAGTGTAGCTTCCTAAATGATTGCTTTGCTGCTCTTCAATATTCTGTTCTAGATACCCGTTCATACTTTGAGATTTCTGGAACTGCGGATGTTTGATATTAGTCTTCCTATTTGAAAATTATGCAAAAAAACCTTGTTTAGCCTCCGAACATTAGCAAGGGGGGCACTTGTCTCCCATTGCCCTTGTGTAGGTTGATAGGGTTGATTATTACGCGTTTTTATGCTATGATTTGTATATGTTTTCGTGTTGATTCTTGAATTATTTTACGTTTTATGGTATATATTTCTATATTTCAGGAATCAATGTTGAAATTCATAAAAGGGGAAGAAATCAAGCTAAAATGATGAAAAAATGAATAAAGTTGAAGAAAAGAGGAAAAAACCAGAATCCAAGACACATGTTGCTCCTTTCTCCTCAAATTACTATATGTTCGAGCCATGTTTTGGAAATGTGGTCCATATAAAAATTGTATAACTTTGAGTTATCTTCGCGTGGACAGCTAATTCATCGAATTCGGAGTTCGTATGAGAAAGTTACGGCCAAAATACGAAACTCGCCAGAAGCTGAAAAAGGCGAAGAAACTTACTGTGAAGAGCGATCGATCGAGAAAGGAATTCGATCGATCGAGAAATGCTGAAAACTGAGCGAAATTCTTACTGGAAGGCTCGATCGATCGGCCACTTTTTCGGATCGATCGGGACGAGCAGTTTTGAGAAAAAAAACTTCCTTGTAGAGTTTGTATGCAAAAGGGAAGTCCATAATTCTTTCCCCTATACATATTATACACAAAATCACAACCCATATCAGATTTTTAACCCTAGGAAAAGCCTCCACACCTCCATACCCATTCACCATCCAAACCACACACCATCTTCTTCCTCCAATCCATCTCACGTCCACCATAACCTCCACCTTTCTTCCATATATCATACACCCATTCACCATCCAAACCTCTCTTTCCTTCACTCCTCTCACACGTCCACCTTTTCTTCCCCATCATCAACCTCCATCCTTCCACCACCATCATCCATCATCACCACTTCACCCTAGGAATTGGAACAACCCAACAAGGCGATAAAAAGAGACGATCGAGAAGGAAGCAAGAGAAGGAGCGAAGATCTACAACCGGAGTCGACGCTGGGAGTTTTTCTTTGTCTTTAAATTCTTAGTTTTGTTGTGTTTTGATTTATTATGAGGAACTAATTTATTTATCGAGGCTAGGCGAATCCTTTGTTATGAACCTTCGATTTGATGATTTAATGATTGAATTCTTATAGTTCTTTGCGTATGTTTTATGTTCTTCATGCTTTTAGAGGATTGATCACCTTTGAATGATGTTAGTATCGTAATTGAGATCGAGAGATGATTTTATGATACTGAATTAATAACTCATACCATGGATTTAAGACCGAGATCGAGAGATGACGTCAAATACATGCGTGATAGCCATAGATTTTTATAATTGAAAGCTAGGAGTTTTCATGGATCTTATGCAACATTGAATTTTTAAATAAGTGAACGAGAGTTACTTACTACAATTCGGTGTTAGGTTTAATATAGCTCGAGAGAGTGTATTAGATAAATTTGGAGAACTCGTCACCTTAGAAATATTTGAATATTCAATCGAGAATTGTAGGGAATTGCATTGGTGAGCCAAAGTCTTGATAATCTTCTCTAGTGGATTTTTCTCGTTTACTTTTATTGACTTGGTTGGATTAGTAGTTTATATTAATTAATTAGTTGTTAATTATAAATTAACTATCGTAGGTTAAATATAGCTAAAAGACATCTTATTTGGTACTTGCTTGTTAGTCCCTGTGGGTTCGACAATCCGTATCTTCCTATCTATACTAAAACTTGACACCGTGCACTTGCGGTCTAAAATCGCTAGATTGGAATTTCTGTTTAAAATAAAAGCGATCAAGTTTTTGGCGCCGTTGCCGGGGACTAACTTTAGTAATATCATACGAGAAGCTTTGACTGTAATTTAACCATTTTTTGTTCCTTTGTATATATTTAATTCGAAAAAAATTTAATTGTTTTATTTGTTTTTCTTGCGAGGTACTTGTGATGCTTCATCAACAAGTCTTCACAAGATTTGTCCAACAATATTCAGAGCCGTTTTATGTAGCGTGGGGGAGATTCAATGAATTGGCAGACGCATTCCGGTATCACAACTTTTCGAACTATACTGTTCTGCACTATTTCTTCAAAGGTTTGGATGCAGAGACACGAGGATGGGTATTCAGCGGAGCACTGGTGACTGGGAGTCCCCTGGTTGATAGAGATGAGGACAGTGTATTGCACCTGTTCAATGATATGGCGGACTTCGATTACCACTGGCATTGTGATCCTTCACTACAAGGTTGGAGTCACCAATACCCACCGGAGCCTCGCTACCCTATTGATACGCCGCAACCATTTGAACATCTCGAAGATAGGAGAGATAGTTCTGCAGATGTCACAACTCAGTTAGAGGATACCTTAGTAAGATTCTTGGCATCAACCGAGAACAGTTTGGAGTGCCAAACCAACTCAATGCGTCACCTGGAGCAGCAAATGGCGGTCCTCATCGAAACAATTTCAATTAGTTGCCAAGAGGAAGAGATGAGGGCTACAAATCAAGAGGCGACGAATCAAGTTTGGTTATATGATGACGATCACTCAACCAACCAAGTTTGGGGGAGTGATCCTCCTAGTGTGGAAGAGTCGAGGGAACTTGAGCCTCTTCAAGAGATTGAGCTTACTTCAGAGATGTTATCCGAGGAGTTCCCATGTGAAGATGAGTCTAATGTGATGTTGGAGAAGGAAGAGACGTTCGAAGATTCTGATTTGAGCCCATCGATGGAGACATGTTCTATGCCATATGTGGATCCTTATTTTCCATCGATGCCAACTTCACCGCACTACATCCTCCATATGAAGCCAAGTCAAGAATCATTCTCCCATACCTACCACTTCAAGATGAATGTTGTTGGAGCGACGAGCTTACACTGCTACAATATTGCCAATCTTGAGGGCATATTGAATGAAGACCCATTAGTGGTATCATACGATACTTACTATGGGCGGCAGCCGCTCTTTGATGGTTGCTTCTGATGGTCAAGCCGAAGACAAAAAATCAGCGCTTCTTGGGAGGCAACCCAAGCGTATCCTTTTGTTATTTAGTTTTGTTATTTGATTTTCAGTTTTTGTTTTAGTTTTGTTTATCTCTCGAGTCGAATATTTTACCATTTGCATTCTTCTCTTGCTAGGTACTTGGTTGGAGCGATGAACCCCTACAACAGTGGAGCTTTCAAAAGCAAATCTTCCTCAACCCTCATGCAAGCATCTTGATCAGGGGAGTTCACTTTTTCCCTTTTGATTCTTTTAAACATTGAGGGCAATGTTTGATTTAAGTTTGGGGGAGTAGTAGCTTGCATGTTTTACTTGTTTTAACCACATGTTGTGTGCTTAAATGACACTTGAATCGTCCGATTATTATGAGCTAATTTTTTTTTTCAAACTTGAGACAAGAATGAATTATAGTAGTGACTATTTAATGAGGATTTTGATCTCACCATGCATATGAACTTGATTTGTGATTGGACTTGTACATGAATATCCTAATTTGAGTTAGCACGTCAAGATTGAGGAATATATTGAGCACAATGAGTCATGATCTTGTGGATTGCATGTTGAATAGTGATAATTGTTGTGAACTTAATGATTTGTCTTGAGCATCTTAGAGCTATCCTAGAACTTATTTGATGATGACACTTTGAGGCGAAATTTTATAGTTACAAACTTGACATGGAAATGATCTAGGCGATCTTTGAAACGTTTGAGCCTTTCAAGCTTACCTATTCTATATCAATCCCTAGTGTCCATTTGAGCTTTATTGAAAAAGAATGGTATATGCATTGCATATAATTAGACCACATTCGACATTCTTGGCAAACTCATTATACTTACCCTTATTTGAGCCTAAATGAAAAAAGTTATCTTTACCCTAAGGGAGTATAATGAATATCATTCGATGCACTTGAATTATTATATCTTGATGAGCTTATTGAAAAAAAATTGATGAATGAGAAAAGAAAAAGATAGACAAAAATCCTTGAGAAAAAGATTGACTAAATAAGACCCAAAGTGGCCAAGGCTATAAGAGAAGCTCGATGTGTGCGAAACATTTGAATTGTAAATGATTATACTCTCTTCTTTGCGCTTATCCTATCTTTTCTTTGAAGCCAACACCAAAGGCCTTACATTACAAGCTTAAAAAGTCCTTTTGATCCAAGTCTAGGGAGTAACTATCATTAGTGGAGAAGTTGTTTGAAAATAGGCTTATAGGGTGCTTGATGATAATCTCGACTTTGAGTTGATTAGCATGATTTGATCTTGAATATGTGCATGAAACTTGAGATTGAAATTAGCACACACACACATTCCGATTTTGAGATATGTTGCTTGAATTAGGAGAAAACATGTCTTGTCAACTTTTGTATATGTGCATGAGATTTCTGAGAATAAGCAAGTCATGAAATAATTGTTTCAAATATCAAGAATGAACTCTACCTTATGATTTTAATGCTTAATCGAGGACGATTAAGTGATAAGTTTGGGGGAGTTGATAGGGTTGATTATTACGCGTTTTTATGCTATGATTTGTATATGTTTTCGTGTTGATTCTTGAATTATTTTACGTTTTATGGTATATATTTCTATATTTCAGGAATCAATGTTGAAATTCATAAAAGGGGAAGAAATCAAGCTAAAATGATGAAAAAATGAATAAAGTTGAAGAAAAGAGGAAAAAACCAGAATCCAAGACACATGTTGCTCCTTTCTCCTCAAATTACTATATGTTCGAGCCATGTTTTGGAAATGTGGTCCATATAAAAATTGTATAACTTTGAGTTATCTTCGCGTGGACAGCTGATTCATCGAATTCGGAGTTCGTATGAGAAAGTTACGGCCAAAATACGAAACTCGCCAGAAGCTGAAAAAGGCGAAGAAACTTACTGTGAAGAGCGATCGATCGAGAAAGGAATTCGATCGATCGAGAAATGCTGAAAACTGAGCGAAATTCTTACTGGAAGGCTCGATCGATCGGCCACTTTTTCGGATCGATCGGGACGAGCAGTTTTGAGAAAAAAAACTTCCTTGTAGAGTTTGTATGCAAAAGGGAAGTCCATAATTCTTTCCCCTATACATATTATACACAAAATCACAACCCATATCAGATTTTTAACCCTAGGAAAAGCCTCCACACCTCCATACCCATTCACCATCCAAACCACACACCATCTTCTTCCTCCAATCCATCTCACGTCCACCATAACCTCCACCTTTCTTCCATATATCATACACCCATTCACCATCCAAACCTCTCTTTCCTTCACTCCTCTCACACGTCCACCTTTTCTTCCCCATCATCAACCTCCATCCTTCCACCACCATCATCCATCATCACCACTTCACCCTAGGAATTGGAACAACCCAACAAGGCGATAAAAAGAGACGATCGAGAAGGAAGCAAGAGAAGGAGCGAAGATCTACAACCGGAGTCGACGCTGGGAGTTTTTCTTTGTCTTTAAATTCTTAGTTTTGTTGTGTTTTGATTTATTATGAGGAACTAATTTATTTATCGAGGCTAGGCGAATCCTTTGTTATGAACCTTCGATTTGATGATTTAATGATTGAATTCTTATAGTTCTTTGCGTATGTTTTATGTTCTTCATGCTTTTAGAGGATTGATCACCTTTGAATGATGTTAGTATCGTAATTGAGATCGAGAGATGATTTTATGATACTGAATTAATAACTCATACCATGGATTTAAGACCGAGATCGAGAGATGACGTCAAATACATGCGTGTAGCCATAGATTTTTATAATTGAAAGCTAGGAGTTTTCATGGATCTTATGCAACATTGAATTTTTAAATAAGTGAACGAGAGTTACTTACTACAATTCGGTGTTAGGTTTAATATAGCTCGAGAGAGTGTATTAGATAAATTTGGAGAACTCGTCACCTTAGAAATATTTGAATATTCAATCGAGAATTGTAGGGAATTGCATTGGTGAGCCAAAGTCTTGATAATCTTCTCTAGTGGATTTTTCTCGTTTACTTTTATTGACTTGGTTGGATTAGTAGTTTATATTAATTAATTAGTTGTTAATTATAAATTAACTATCGTAGGTTAAATATAGCTAAAAGACATCTTATTTGGTACTTGCTTGTTAGTCCCTGTGGGTTCGACAATCCGTATCTTCCTATCTATACTAAAACTTGACACCGTGCACTTGCGGTCTAAAATCGCTAGATTGGAATTTCTGTTTAAAATAAAAGCGATCATAGGTCCATCACTATTGGAAAAAGAATATGGATACCACACTTTCTTCAAACCAAAATGTATATTATGATATAAAAAAATTCTCATTTTGATACTTATTTTATTAAAAAAAACAGAGCCCATGTATATAAAAACATGTTTTTAACGATTTCAATATACTTCACAATATTGAGCTCATTTTGGATTCCAACCCCATAAGATATAAGGGTCCCATGCGAGATCCCAATTATATATATATATATATATATATATATATATATATATATATATATATATATTTGATTCATGATAAACTATTAATTAGAATTGTGTCCGGCAGTGTATTTTGAACTTCCAGCCGTATGATTTAAAAAAAATATGTTATATTGGTTGTGCTAAATATAAATAAATTTATATAATAATAAATATTAACTTTTATATATATCTAAGATTTAAGTCTAAAGTCGAACGATATTATTAAATGCATAAATAAACTAACATTGAAAAAACAAAAACAAAAAAATTAGAGAAAGAAGTACTTTGTCTTTGTGTGGTCGTGGGCTTTTGAAAGTCAACGTCAAATTTTTACCATATGAAATAACATGTCCACTCAAGTACTCAACTCACGATTTAGTTGATTTCGCATCTTCCATTGAAAAAGGTTTTATTGAAAAAAAAAGGTAGTTGTAATAGTTGGAAATTTCTATCAGATATACGAGAGCAACACTCCCATATAATTTGAGGTATTTGATTGGGGTGGACTTCACACGAGGTCCAGATCATCCAATATTTTCCGCAAGAACAAAAAAATTTGTTTTATTGATGATACCTAAGGCCAGTGTCATGGGGAGCATCCAACCATTTCGCAACAATATGAATAAAATATTTCACATATTCGCTTTCGCACTTTCGTACTCTTGCCTCATCCTTAACTTAAGTGAAGCCATCAAACATTCATTTGCATGGCTATGTGCCAAGCTTTGGTGTTACTTTATTAAACAACTCTGTGAATCACTTATTGTGCCCAAGCGCACACCCCCTTAATTTAGCTACAATACGCCATTGAAATTATGGGTAGATAATATAGCTCTCTGTTTTGCTACTTCATCGATCCCCACTTATTTTTGTGATTTAACTTCTCTTTCAGCCACCTATGCCGCCACACCCTTGCCAGCTCACCTTCCCCACGAAGCGCCACCCCCTTGTTTGCTTGACTCTCCTCTCACTAGGCGTCGCAACAGACCTCCCACAGGTATTTGGCTAACAACGGGTGCCTATCAACCATGTTTTTAGTCTCACTATGTTGTTCACATGTACTTATTACGGTTTTTCTCGCTTTCAGATTTTCCTTTGCTCGACCAACAAAGCAAAAAAAACGCTCTCTAAAGTACTTGGCTAGGCTAGGATGCATACCAACTAAGGCCTGGCGACTCCCCACACCTCCCAACTGCGAACACTGCGGTTCTCGCCGCTTTCACCGTGAACCGCCGGGGTTCTGTTGTTCCAGTGGAAAGATCGACCTGCCGAGGACGAAAATGCCTTCACGTTTATGGGATCTCTACACAAATGATTCATGTGCCATCGCTGCCCATTTTCATCAGCGTTGCCGTACATATAACAACTCTTCTGCCTTTACTTCTCTCGGTATCTATTACGATCATGATTTGTGTAGGTCCGCCAAGGGAATTTACACATTCAAGGTTCAAGGTGGTATTTATCATTTCATACGGAACTTGGTGCCTTCGGATGGGTGTGGCCGCCAGCTGCAGCTTTACTTTTACGGCACTGAGAATGAGATAACCAACAGACTATCTCAATCGGGTGATTTGGATACTAGGATAGTATCGTTCATAATTGACCTCATGAAAGTTAATCCGTACGCAAATTTCTTTAGGAGTTTGAGAGACATGCCAAGCCTAGATTCATACAAAATTGTTCTACGTGCTGGATCATAGGGTCTACAATTTACCAGTGGTTGACCATGTTGCAGCTATTTGGAATGAATTGACTGATCCTCCTTCTGATTGCCCGCACGATGTTCGGGTATACACAAGATCAGACAACACACAGTTTGTTCATTACTATTATGGCTGCTATGATCCGTTACAATATCCATTATTATTCCCCTACGGAGAACCCGGTTGGCACACGGGGATTCAAAAACAATGGCATAACGGTTTTGATTGCGAGGCGACGGGTGACCCCTCCGAAGATAATTTGGCTACCCTCTTTCCCGAACATTATACTTCCGGTGAATCCCTCCTTCAAGCAGAACATACAAGTAATTAATTGTCCCTTCCCATTTCTTCCTATTTTGAGAAAAAAAATTACCTCTTTTATTTAATATTTGATTCTACTTATATAAATGTCTTTTTTTCCCATGCAGATCTTGCACGTAACCGCGATAACCAAAAGAATGTGTCCGCCCGAGAATTTTACTGTTATAGATTCCAGTTGCGATCTGATGATGCCACAAATATACTCTGCGCTGGCCGGCTCATCCAACAATACCAGATCGACATGTACGTAAAAATTGAAACCCAACGCTTGGATTATTTACGTACTGCACAAGCACAGAACGAAATTCGCTTAGAGTCATTTCAAGGCCTTGTCGATAGCTCGACCTGCGACGGTGTTACCCATGGTAGATCCGTCGGTCAGCGTACAGTTCTACCAGCTTCGTTCTTGGGTGGTCCCCGCGATCTTCGCCGGCGCTATATGAATGCGCTTGCATTAGTGTCGACGCTCGGTCGGCCTGATTTTTTCCTAACCATGACATGCAACCCAAATTGGCCCGAAATACAGGATACCCTCTTGCGAGACGAACACGCTCATAATCGGGCTGACTTACTTGCAAGAGTCTTCCGAGCAAAGAACGAGGAGCTGAAGGATGAAATTGTCCACAAAGAAATCTTTGGCAAAGTGGCTGCATACCTGTACGTCATTGAGTTCCAAAAGAGGGGTCTTCCGCACGTTCACTGGTTGGTTATCATGAAGCCCAAATACAAGATCACTTCCGTGGAATCTTATGATCAATTCGTCTTGGCAGAAATACCTGACCCTGCGTTATACCCTCTACTGCACTGTTGTGTCTCCAAACACATGATTCATGGCCCATGTGGAGATCTGAACCCAGCAAATGTATGCATGCGATCGGGCCTTTGTAAAAATCGCTACCCAAAAGATTTTGCTGAGATCACCACCCATCGCAACGATTCTTATCCATCCTATAGACGTATTAATGGTGGCAGGACAGTTGTTGCCCGTAAGCACACACTTGATAATCGTTGGGTTATTCCATACAACCCTTACCTTTTGGCAAAATTAGACTGCCACCTTAATGTCGAGATATGCGCTGATATTAAGGTCGTAAAATATCTATACAAATATGTGTGCAAAGGTCATGATAGAGTTGCATACAATGTCGTCGACGCTCCATCGGCTGGAAACATGGATGAGATCCACGACTTCCAATCTGCACGATGGCTTTGTGCCCCCGAGGCTATGTGGCGGATCTACGGGTACGCACTTTATGAAATGACCCCTGCTGTTGTTCAACTCCATGTCCATCTACCAAATTCTCATTATATCTTCTTCCATGGTTCACGCTCTTTGGAAAGTATTTTATCCAATCCAAACAACTTGAAGACTCAGATTACTCAATTCTTCTCGATGAATTGTGCTGATACAGAAACGCATGCCTTAAATCTCCTTTATCGTGATTTTCCTAAGCATTTTGTCTGGAAGAGTACACAAAAGAAATGGGTCAAGCGCAAGCGAGGAACAGTCGCCTCGTCACCGTCAGCCCTATGGAGACCGAAAGATACTATTTGAGGTTACTATTAAACCACTTGAAAGGACCCATCTCTTTTGAATGTTTGCGAACTTACAATGGTGTTATCTTTGCCAGCTTTCGAGAAGCCGCTTTGCAAAGAGGCCTTTTGGACGCTGACAACGACATTCGTTCATCCTTAGAAGAGGCTTCGACCTATCAAGTCCCATATACTTTGTGTCGTCTCTTTGCCACTATCCTTATTTACAATTTGCCTTCTGACCCCGCATCTCTGTGGGATGAATTCAAATTCCATCTTTCCGAGGATTTTCTTAAAGACATATCCATGCCTCAAAAAACAGCGTTTGACCTTGCTCTTCGCTCGATAGACGTTTTTCTCCAGTCTATGGGTAAAACAGTCGATGACTTCAATCTTGTTCCGTTTAAAACTTGGGTTAGCGAAGATGAAATGCGGAGCAAAGAATATGAAGATGAGCTTAACATTCGTGTATCACAAGAAGATTTGAACTCGGTGTACAAGTTGAATTTCCAACAACGCTCAGCATTTGATAGCATCATGCAATGTGTGGACGATTCAAATGGGGGCGCTTTTTTCATCGACGGCCCTGGAGGGACTGGTAAAACATTCCTTTACAGGGCTTTGCTGGCCGCCGTTAGAACCACCCGTGGTATTGCCCTAGCAGTTGCATCTTCAGGCGTTGCTGCGTCCTTACTTCCCGGTGGTAGGACAGCCCATTCTAGGTTTAAATTGCCAGCCATGTTTGATCAAACAATGGCATGTGCAATAAAAAAACAAAGCGTCCATGCACGCTTGATTTTATCATCAAAATTAATTATCTGGGATGAGGCAACAATGGCTAATCGTAGATGCGTCGAAGCACTCGATTCCTTTTTGCAAGATCTTACTGAAAAACCACTTTTGTTCGGGGGCAAGACAGTTGTTCTAGGTGGCGATTTCAGACAAACTATCCCGATCGTTGTTGGTGGTTCTCGCGAAGACGCTGTTGATTCATGCCTTGTCAATTCACGACTTTGGCCTTCTATTAAAAAAATCCACCTGTTTGAAAACATCCGTGCACGAGATGATCCTATCTTTACAGAATATTTATTACGCATCGGAGATGGAACAGAACCAACGATTTTCGGAGATCATATCATGTTACCAAAGGATATATGTGTGCCTTATGTTGATATTGAGAAACCTTTAGATCACCTCATCCAACAAATCTTTCCGTGCTTCCAAGACTATTTCACAAATCCTTACTCCGTTATCGACCGAGCGATTCTCACGCCGAAAAATGACTGCATGGATAGTATAAATGATGCCATGATTGATAAGTTCCCAGGCCCACTTGTTGAATATTTGAGTAATGATGTTACAAAAAATCCACACCAACAATGTCAATATCAAGATTTCCTAAATGGTGTTTCTGCTCCAGGTTTACCCCCACATATCCCCCGATTAAAAAAAAATAGCCCTATAATGCTTTTGCGAAATATCAACCCTTCTGAAGGGCTATGCAATGGCACGCGTCTCATTTGTCGCGATCTAGGAAAAACTGTTATTGGTGCCGTCATTGCATCCGGTGAGCACACGGGAAAATATGTATTTGTGCCGAGGATCCCGTTAGAACCGTCAGATAACCTAAAATGCCCCATACCTTTTAAGAGGCACCAGTTTCCGATACGCCTATGTTTTGCCATGAGCATTAACAAATCACAAGGACAAACACTCGATAGGGTCGGCCTTTATTTACCGCAACCGGTTTTCTCACACGGGCAACTATATGTCGCGCTTTCATGGGTTCGTAAGTCCAGCTCCGTTAGAGTTTTGATCAAACCACCTACTGCATTGTTCTCGGTACACTGCCAGACAAGAAACGTTGTTTACCGGGAGATTTTGGAAGCTACCCTATGATGGCTACATTACATGCTCCCACATTTTTTGCTCACTAGGTGTCTTTTCCCTCCACTATTTTCCCCCTTGCTTTTTCCTTAGTTCCACTTTCCATTACGCTTTAATCTTTAGTTTCATATGACACTCCAATCAACTTGATATGTTCAATCGAGTCTTTCATATACACCATGTTATTTATAATAGTTTTACAAGTGTGGATGTGCATGAAAATAAAATGTTATATGCTTCTGTGTATATTATTTAGTTCTCATCCATGTATCTTTTGATTCGATATTTTCATCAACTTGAATTAACCTGACTTCGTTGTTCACTCTTGAGTTATCTTCAGTCGGCCATAAATGGATCAGAAATTCCTCCCCATTAGTGAGATCACCGATGGAACTAAAAATTGGTCTGCAAATGTCCGAGTTGTCACCAAACTCCCAGTTAAAACAGCCATTAAATCTCCAACAAAATACCAGAAAATGATCCTCGCCGACGAAAGGGTAATGATGCTTCATAATTTCGTTCCGTATTCTCTCCTAATTGTTTGTACCTAACTTTTCGTCATTTTACTAACCAAAGATTTTCTTACAAGCAGGGAAACACTGTTGAAGCCGTTATGTTCAGCTCGAATGTTGATTTGTATAAAAACAATCTTGAAGAATCTAAAACGTATAAGCTTTCAAATGCACACGTTTCTAAAGTCGATGATATGTATCGCAACGCTTTAGTCAGTAGTCCATATCAATGGACTATCAGCTCTAGCACCTCAGTGATGCCTGTTGACAAAGATACTATATCTTGCTCATCATTCCGCCCTGACTTTGTTCGTTTCAGCAAGTTTGCTTCGTTACTAAATTCAGGAAAACCAATATGTGAGCCGTGCTTATAGTTTTTCCTATGTTTTTTTTGGTGACTTCCACTTTGAATGACAACATACTTTCACCATATCTCACATTTCCTATTTTGAAACAGGCACTGTTTGTGTTATCATTGAGAAGAACAACCCCAGGAAAGTCATGCCTAATGGAAAGCCACAAATTCTCCATGAATACGCAGCAATTGATCAGGAGTACGTACATGCGTCTATTTATCTTTCATGACACATATTGCCTCTTGTTGTACGAGATCTATTTCTCCTTTTGCCTTTACTTGCAGCATGATTCCGTTCGTGGTTAGTCTATGGAGTGATGTTGTCTCTGAAGGGATATATGATATCATGAACGCTACTCACAAACGGCCGGTCCTTGCTCTACTGAATTTCGTCGTCAAAGGATATTATGGTAATTATTTATAATATCTATGACTAACAAAACTAGACCTATTATTACGTCATTATTAAACACCAGTAAACTCATGCCTTCAGGTTTATCCCTTAGTTCGAACTCATCTTCTGTTGTTTTGACTGAAATGGACAACCCTTTATTTGTGGCCATGTGTGCATGGTAGGATTCTCTCTCTGTATATATTTTTCCTTAACAAATGCTTACAATATACTTTTAAACAATTATTGTTTCTTGCATCTCATAGGCGTGTTGAACGAAGATTATTGATAGACGAGGTTATCGAGATGGGTGGTTTTTTTGAGGACAAGATTGGAGTTCGAACAGGAATGGCGATTCCAATAAACACTGTCTTGGAAGTTCTGCAGACAACCAAGGTATTTTCCCCATTGCCATATCTCTCTGACACAAACCATATGTGTGCTAATACCTGGCAAATGCGTCTCCCACAAACCTTTTGTTCTAGGTTGGCATATTCAATATAAAGGCAGAAATCACTCTTGAAAGTGAGTCACAAAGTTTCATCTATATGTGCTGTGAGGAATGCCGATGCGGGATCAATGTTGCTTGTAATTCGCTTTTTAAATGCAACAAGTGTGGGGTTAACAGAATCGCCAAACCTAGGTTTTCCCTCTGACAAATATTCTTGTTGTGTATTGTTCCATAAATTCTTCGCCCAACATTTATATTACATTCATTTTTTTGGTAGATTTCGATTTCGTCTTAGTGCTTTTGACGATACTGGGAAGTTGGAGGTTACGATCTTCGGTAAAGAGGGGGAATTAATTTTGGGCATGGATCCGCAGCTTTTCTACGAACAAACTTTAAAGGTAGCATATTCTCATGCCTTCATTTTGGTCTCATTGACCTTTTTTATCCCTTTTCCCATAACATCTTATTTACAAGCTTGTCAATTTATTTACCAGGAAGGGGTAGCCCCTGTCAGTACTACCAATGTTAGATTAAAGAACGTCGTTTTGTTCATGAAAATCAAATCAAGTCTTTTCAATGGCCATAATGGCAAAGAGACAACTGTGTACAACCTTCTTGCCATGGAATTTGCTGATGGTTACACCGGTTTTGAAGTTCAACCAACGCCATCAACAAAGAACCAACTGCCTAAACAACTTGTGAATCCCCACACATTAGAAGGTATATTATAAAATGCAACAACTGAATTGCCTTAACAATTAATAAATTTTACCTCATCATATACATAATCCATTCGCTCTCTCAGTCATAGATAAATCAAAACGAAAACTGGATTTTGCGCCCACACCCACCTCGATAGATGCCGAATCTGTTAAGTCTGATTTCAAACAACCACCAGGTGATCATGTCATAAGTGAGTGATTTTCTTATTTCTCATCTTCCACATAAAACATCAAAAAAACTTAATGTTGCCCAATTAGATATACTAACCAATGTTGCAATATGATGTACAGGCAATGTTTCGGCCAAAATACGTCTTCACGCCAAGGGGAAGTTCAAAAAACGCAAAAGAAATATCGCAAGCCAGACGGGTTAGTAGTTCCATATAAAAAAAAGTATCACTACTTAATCTTTATAGTTGAGACACTAGGACTCGGAAAAAAGAGGCATTTGATATATATGTCGCAGATATTGACGCTCAATCTAAGGACTCCCCATTTGCTTCTATCGTTTCATCTGGCGAAGGTTCAATCAATGACAATATGACACTTTCAGGTGGTTGTTAGCTTAACATTTTTATTCTTATTCCTCTACAAAGCAATATCCAAAGAAAGGAAAAAACCACATAATGTTTATAACATCTTATTTAATTTAAATAACTTTTTCACATATGCAGAGTTTACTACATCAACCAAAAAACATCGTTCGCCCAAAAAAACATCTGCCCATTTCCAGAACACAAGCGAACATAGCTGTCCTGCATACGATTGCGATGACTTGAGCGGAGGTACATCATCTATTAAGTTTCTTCTTTTGCTATTGTCTTACTCATTGAATAAACCAATAGAACTTCAATCTTCTCATTTCCACAATGTGCCTTCATATGCATGCTTTCATAATGTGCTTTTGTTGTGTCATTTACGTAGAAAACTCATAGATAAAGGCGAAATTCCTGCTCCCTAGAAGTCACTATTCTATATATGAGAAACATCATTTCGCTTTAATATCAGTGCTTTAATTGCTTACGTATTATCGATCGCTTAAGCTCTCTCGCTTTTCTATGTCGATTTCTTTCTGAAAAAAACATAACATCTTAACATAATTTGCCCATTAGAGGTATGATTAGCGAGCCCCAAACTTGTAATGTCTTGAATTTATTTAGTAATAGAGCCTTCTTTTTAGGTTAGTTGTTCTGGCCAAACTTTATTTAAGGTGTTTATGGATGCTTTTTACTTCGTTGTCCTTTGTTTGTTCCTGATTGGAATTTTAGGCCTAGCTCATGCTTCAATTGTCCTTTGTTTTTGCTAATTGCATTTTTTCATATCTTGATTTCAAGGGGTGGCATAGAAGATTGATCAGAGGTAGATTTTCCCTTGAATATATACTCTGCCAGATGATAATTAATATATAAAATAGAACAGATTTTGCCAAGTTAACATTGATGCATTGTGGTATCCCATATCAAGACAGGGGATTAAACCTTCTTCTCTGAGATTGTTGTTGGATGGTCGTTCCTTGCGTTTTGGGGGTCCAAGAATACCTGTAAAATCGTAGAAAGCATAATCCGCATTAGAGTATAACCTAAAAACACCACAAAACAAAAAAACTCTGATGATGTTTGGGATTTCATCCTTTTCTGTGTGTCTCTGAGTTATTAAATTTATTTGTTGAACAATTTCCTCTAAGTTATCCATAAATATGCTTCCATATACTTGTTTTATATAAATAGTTGGGCGACAAACAAATTGTGCATCTCAGTACAAAAAAAAAAGTCTCATACACAATCCTTTTATCTTGATTGGTGCTTTTGATATCATTTGCATGTAACAGCCCTTAGGTTTTGTTTATCACTATCTGTATGACAACTTTAAAATTTATCATCAGTTGGCAAGAACAAAAAAACAAAATTGAAGAGGCAGACTTTGCAGCGTATTGTCCTTGATGATAGCACATCCGAAGATGACCTGAATGCTGCCGTTGATATCTTTCCAAAAGAAACACATATGCCAGGTTTTTCCTTGCATGAAAATAATGAATATAATCTATGTTCTTTTATTATTGCTTCTATTTGTCAAGGATTGGCATATTTGGTTTTATGTTTCAGCTCCTTCTGGAAAAGCAATCAGGGTAAAGACATCCACAAGAGGAAGGGTGCTAAAGCCCAAAAAAAAATATTAGCGACGCTATTCCGATCTCCTCCTGGCCAATATTGATAGCCAGTTATCATAACTGCTTGCTCATAAATTTTGTGCATTTTTGTTAGGCTATGCTTTTTCTACCAAGAAACTTACTTCATGGAATAACTACACCGCCTACTCTTTTTGCAACATGCTTCACTTTTTGGAAAGAACTCAATCAAGCTACATACCCTCCTTCTGCATGTGCCACAGTTTTGGGAAACTTGTTTTGTCCCGGAACTTTTTTGTCCACAACTCTTTTAACTTTTGTATCTAACTGAGCATGTTGTATGAACAACTTTTCCAATCTCTTAATGTGCAGCAGATCTTTTGCCCAACTTGATTTTATGTTTTCTATTACTTGTTCTATCTCTGTTCATAAATGCTTATGTATGTGATATGTATCAACCACTTCTTCCATCTTTACATGTGCGTCCAGTTTTCCACCACCTTGATTTATGTTTGTATTACTTTTTCTATCCCTATTAATGAATGATTGATTGCAAAACAAGTTAAATTGCAGTATAAATGCTCAACTAATATGATCACTGGCACCGCGCTTTGCGCGGTGCTAACAACTAGTATATATATATATATATATATATATATATATATATATATATATATATATATATATATACCAACAGTCAAAATTTACTTCCATAATATTATGTTAAACATCAGAAATATTATAAACTAAAATATAAATATAAATACAGAGAATATAAATTTGTAAATTCTTTAACTGTATATCCGCAACCATCCTATTAGTACAGGGCTACTATACACCACATTAAGCTGCTTGCTGTCTATGATTTATCAGCTTGCTAAATGGCACTTGATGAATAAAACATAAACTCGACGTACGATATGCTAAATTAACATATAACACTGAAGTCGTCTTTCAAAATGAGAACCTAAAGCTCAACTATTAAAGGTCATCTACAGCACTGGGATGTAGAAAACCGATACCCAACTTTTCTTACAATGCAATCCTATATTTTCCAAAACAATCATCATAAAGTAAAAGAAAAAAAATTACAAAAAACTCAATAAAAGTATCATACATCTCCAAGAAAACTTGTAGGCCTCCTGAGGCTCAACACGATCGTAGTAAAACCGGACCAGCAGACGAATTAAGCATTTCGCTTAGGGCCAACTGAACCTCATTAGAACCGTGTTCGCAACTAATCAAGTTCAGAAGCAAGGGGAAGAAGCAAGACAGGTTCTTCTCAAATGAAGAGTCTCCTAAGCTACCTATAGCTTGTAGAGTAGCGACAATGAGAGGGGCTCGTGCAGCCAATTCTCTCCGTCTTCCAGAACCTAGAGGAATCATCCAGTGGGAGTGTTGGTTGACAGCCAAATCGGGAATCTGCACCGAGCGTGCAACTTGGATGTAGAACTTCAAAACCTCGTGGCAGAGGTTGACAAGGTAAGATTCCACTTCCAACTCTTCGTAATTAGGAGGCCGGTCGAGTACAAGATTCTGCATAAATGTGAGACAAATTTGATAAGATTCATTCTCCAGGCGAAGCAGGGGTGGGTCCTGCATTTGTGTCAAGGATCCGAGTTCTAGTAGCTTTGGACGCAGAACTGCATCACTATTTATCTTGTGAGCATGAATTGCCACGGAGTGGACTGCATCGAAGAATACAACAGTATTTTTAACTGATAATTGAGCTCTATACATATTATAAATCTCCATGAACGCCTGCGATGGCAAATGGAAAGGCTATTATCAGATGTTATAAAATAAATAAATGATTATGTACGACTTCTTCAAGCAAAAAAACTAGAACTTTAGCTAGTTTAACTTCAGCTAAGAACACACGAAAATAGAAAACAGATATCACTACTTCCATGATATTTAGTTCCTCAACATGGTGATGGTTCCGAACAAAACATTTGGATGAGACATTAACTTTCAAACAGGAAATCCTAGCCCCCTCAACTTTTTATACAACAAATGGCCAAAAATTTGAAAAAAAGGAAACAAATTTATAATCACTAATGACAAAAACTAAAGCAAAAGGTATTAAATGATATTAACTGTAATGTTACCTACCTGTATTAGCAAAAGCTGAATAGCAGCCCTACATTTGACATTAGATATAGCCACTTGCAAGCGATATCTCAAGTTATCTGAATCATAGTTGGGGGTAAATTCATCATGGCTGTTTCCTTGCAAATCTTCTTTATTGCCCCATATTTTACCTTCTTCATTAAGAGCAAAAGAAAAATCAGGAAGAGTTTCCTCCGCAGCTTCTTTGAGAGATGAAACCACCTCAAACCACTTCTCTTCAGAAAACAGTTCACCAGCATTGCTCATCAAGCGAATGAAAGCAGCAATACCAATACCAGCAAGGCTTTGATGAGGTCGTTTGATAAAACTAACCAATAACATAAGCACTTTTTTAAGAAGGGGATTGACTGTGTCATAAAAATTAACAAAAAGATCCACAATCAGTTGTAGAGCTAATGTACACGTCTCATAAAGCCATGCATCTTGATCAAGTTCCTCCATGTCACCATTGGCCAGGTTCCCTAAAGTGTTTTCACCCGATGGATCAATCACACGTCGAGCATCATCGAAGATTCTAAACAGGACAGATTCAAAAACCTTTTCCCACAAGGGTAGAGAAAAATGTTGACCATAATTGCGTAGAGTATCAAAAAGTACTTGCAAGGCACTCTGCCTGATTTCATGCCTTGGGTCAAAGCTCAGTTCAGATAAACCTGGTGACACAGTGAGAAGAAAGAGTGAGCCGATTATTTTAACTAAACTGCAATTCATTTTGAATAACTAGAACAAGAGAAACTGTTAGAACAGATGAAGCTTGAGGACTTGATCAGTTAATAGATAGTCAGAAACAAAACAAATATTTTGTCTACCTGCCAACAGAGGAAACCAAAAATAGAGATGATCCATTTTCTCCATTGATTCTTCCCGGTCAATTGTTTTTCCTTTTCCTTTCAGAGGTGAAGATGGGGAGACCTTTCCAGAAGTTACATGGACAATGTCTCCTTCAGCAAGTTTTGCAGCACAGAAACGGAGGAAACCAATAGCATTAAGACTAATGTCTTTGTTGAATCTATTATTGGTAAAGGCAATTAGGCAATTTACGCAGTCCGTAAAAGTGGTGGTCTCAGTTTCAGTAATATAAGGAAAATAGTCTCGCACAATTTTCTCAATTATTTCGAAGGCCAGAAGGACAATATTCTTATGGTCATCATAAGCGGCAGTTGTAAAGACCTGCAAAAGTGAAGATTATCAGAAGCAGCTAAATCAGGACAGGAAAACATAGAAAATCGAGTGCATCAACAAAAATTTAGCAATTAAAGAATTTAATTACCATGAACATACTCTTCCATCCTGACTTGACATTATTGACACGAGACAACACCATTTGAGAAACACATCTGATAATCAATTCTCTGATTTCAACAGCACTACTTTTGCGCATCACAATTACAAAAGGCTTCATAAACTCATTTTGAAAGTTATAATTAGCCAACTCTTCTCTCTCCAAGAATTTCATGGATAACTGGCGTAAGGAGTCCATTGCAAATATTGCAATTGAAAGGTTTTCGGAACACCCAATTGTCACGAAAAATTCAGAGAGTACTTGCCAAATTTTCGACCAAACAAGCCTAATCCGGTTCATGTTATAATGCCTGTTCAAAGACAAACAAATCATTTATCACTTGGTGGCCAACAAGGCAACAAGGGGAAAAATAGTTGAAGTAAGTTGATCATATAATTCTGTCAAAAACAAATTCAGAACGACAAAAGAAAAAAAATTAACAGTAATATACGCAATTTCAACAATCTTTGTAAGGCTGAAAACCCGCGGATCAGATGTAGATCGCAATTCATCCATAGATACTTTGCAAAGTGCCTTGACAAAGTCAACTATTGCCTCACTGTTTAGCTTCTGGCTCCGTGTAAATATGCGGTTTACTTCACCAACTTGTTCCAACATGTTTAAGTTAGAGACCAAGTTATTCATCTGTTCCGAAGTAATTCCAGCAGCAGCATTACCACCAACACCAGCACTATCATATGAACCCCTTCTCACAGCTAAAGCTGCATTCTGAATCTTCCCAGGACCCTTCTTTCTCAGAACCGGAAGAATATTATTTTTGGTTTGTTTAGATTTGTCAAAGTCATTCTGAGGAAGGGCAAAGAAAGTGGCATCTGGTGGAGCACCTTCACCCAAGAGATGCAAATGTTCAAACCGCGAAACACATGTTAAAATATGTTCCCAGGCATCCTGCAGGTAGTTACCATCCTCCTCTGCTATGGTAACTATAGCCTGTTGAAAAAAGTTAACTGAAGGATCAGAGTTTTTCCAAGTGTCTCCATATTATCGGAGATGTGGTTTTTAAACTCAGATGAACTGCGTCACACAACAGTGAGACCATGGAGATTCAGAATAGAAAAGTGACCAAAGAGACCCATAGCTGGAAACATAGAGAAGTACAAGGCGAAAATGGCCGCAGAAAACAACACAAGATACACCCGGATGAATAGCAGAGTGGCGCACCATGAAGATAGGTAAACAATGCAATACAGGCAGTCACAGTAGGCAGAGCCAATTTGGAAATCATGCGATTTATCTTTCTGCAGGAACATATGTGCCTAATCAGAGGAAGGAGGGCATGGGAACATACATATATCAAATGACAGTAGAGACCAATGTGGAACAATTAGCCAAAAGCAGACAAGTTAGTTATTTCATAATTTATTAGACCCATTCAAACCGGAAAAAGGCCTATTGGAATCCATTAATGACCATAGAAGAGAATAAAACATTCAGGAAACAAGAATGGTAGGTGAAACATTTTGCAGGGTGCCTGGGAGGAGGAGGAAGACTTATAAAACCAGGACAACAGAGTAAGCCATTATCTTGAAGCATGCTGTAACGTGAAAAGCATAAATTACTTTAACTGCTCTCCCGAAGCTTTAGTAACTAGCTACTCTTGATTTAGGGCATAATTAGTTTCAGAAAGCAAATATATGATAGGCAAATAGGAAGTGAATTCTTACCTTGATTGCATCAATGTTCTTTCGTTTTATGTCTGCAGGTGCATGGAGGGAAGTAAATTTGGCTAATGATGTCACAAAAGCATCTCTATGAGTTTTCATGGACATCGCTGCAGTAACATAGATTGCCCTGCGAAAACCTTCCAAACATAGTTCTATCACAACCTCATCATCACTTTGGTCTAGAGGAACACTGAAGGCAGCCAAAGCGGGAGCCCAACATGCCTCAATCATGAATCTGAGGATCACCACATCTGTTGCAGGATAATATACTGACCTACATATTGCAAATGCAAGTTCAATATTAAAATCAAACAAGATCTATATTTTGAAGCATGATAACCATTTTTTCTGCAAACAAGGGAAAAAACTGTAAATTCCCCCAATCATGAACGAGAAAGCAAGTGCAGCCGTTCATCAAATTATAAGCTCCCTTGACAATATCTTCTTATTGTTTTCAAGTATTTTTTTGTGATAAATGTGTACACGAGACCGTTTATACAGTGTACACTTCCTGATAAAGATAATGAAAGAACATAACAAATCAGGGAAAAGGGGGAAAAAGTCTCAAATTAAAGCACATGATCTGGTCAAGCAGCAGGTAAAGTCTTTAATGAAAAATATTTTATAGTTGATCTTACTCGGATTTGCGAGCTTTTTCTTTAAATTGTTCTTGCATGTGTCTCATGAGGTTGTCGCCAGTTTCCATATTGTCCTCCCCTCGCTTACGGATCACTATATTTAGTATACTGTCTAAGCCTAGCACTCTGTTTAAGTTCACGGATTGCTTCTGTTGGATGGACAAATTATCTTCTTTCATTTTAATTTCACTCTTTGATATTCTTTTAAATAATGATCTCAAGTACTCATCTGGTAAATCTTTTCCATCATCAATCCCACGATTGTTTCGTATAAAGTCCTCAGCAGACATCTGCATAATTGATTAAAAAATGAAAGAAGATGAAGAATGTTGAATATTAAGATTAGATAATATCTTGTAATCTAATAGTTAGAGTAGATAGATCTTAGATTTTAAATTAGATTTGATAAGATAGTAGATAAGGCTAGAACTCCTTTAAATACTTTGTATTTTCCTATCTTTGATTCATTCAGAAATGAGAAGTTTTATGTTTCTCAATCTCCTAAAACTACATGGTATCAGAGCCTAAATCTCGATGACCGACTACGGCATGGCTTCTTGCAAAACATCCTCTGCCGATTCCGACGCCACCATAGTGCCCGTCGCCCCAGTGGCAATGGGCTCATCTGTCCCAATAACCTGCCATAAATTAATTGGTCAAAATTTCCTTCAATGGTCCCAATCTGTCAAAATCTCATCCGTGGAAAGGGGGAGGATGATTACATCTATAGAACATCCAAATGTCCAGAGATAACAGATCCTAAATTTCGATCTTGGAGTTCTGAAAACAACATGGTTATGTCTTGGCTTATTACCTCCATGCTGCCAGAAATTCGAGAGAATTTCCTCCTATACAACACGGCACAAGATATATGGGATGCAGCCTGTGATACATACTCCTCCAAAGACAATACATCAGAATTATTTGCGGTCGATAGTATTCTTCAAGAATTGCGACAAGGAGACTCCAGGGTCACTACATATTTCACCTCTCTCACGCGGTACTGGCAACAATTGGACTTGTTCGAGGTACACGTATGGAAATGCCCAGATGATGAATGTTGTTATAGGGGCATTGTGGAACAGAACTTCATCATTCCCTGGATGAAGTACGCGGACGTATTTTGGGCACTAAACCACTGCCCTACCTACGCAATGTCTTCTCAGAAGTCCGCCATGAGGAAAGTCGCCACAAAGTGATGCTCGGCCCTTCCTCGGCCTTCCCTAATGTTGAGGGATCTGCTCTTAAATCCACCATTGATGCGCCGGATTATCCTGTTTTTTTCAAGTTAGCCCACTGCATCACCTGGTCGTGCCAAACAGGGACGTTATTGGTGTGAACGATGCAAAAAGCCTAACCATAACATTGATACTTGTTGGAAGATTCACGGGAAACCCGCTGACCGGAAGCCGGCTCGTGAAAGACGAGCAAATGCTGCTATCTCTGAAAATCCAACTCCTTCCGAACCACAGCCATTCACTAAAGCACAATCCTCCATAAGCTGCTCAACCCGACAAATCCGCTGCCCACATCTCCACTTGTGGACATCTTATGCCTTGCTATCACAACATGCTTTATCCACTTCCTGGTTTGTTGACTCCGGTGCGTCTGACCACATGGCTAGAAATCGAGCATTATTTCAATCCTTCACTCCATGTACAGTTTCTCACACTGTACGCATTGCCTATGGATCATGCTCCAGAGTCGCTGACTCCACATATTTCCTTAACATCTGTTTTATTTGTACCTGATCTTCACTGTAATTTATTGTCTCTGAGTAAACTCACTACAGATTTCAAGTGCTTGGTTAAATTCACTAATGGATCATGTGTTTTCCAGGATTTGGCCTCGGAGAAGACGATTGGCAGTGCTGAGCTCTGTGCAGGATTGTACCTCCTGAAAAAGATTGTTTCATCGAGAAGTCCAACCTCAAGTTCTTTCCCAAATTTCGCTTACTCAAATTCATCGTTCGCCTCGAATAAAGATACTGAATTATTGTTATGGCATTATCGTCTAGGACATCCAAATTTTTGTATTTGGCAAAACTATTTCTTTCCTTATTCCGTAATAAAATATATGTTTCCATTCATTGTGATATTTGTCGATTATCTGAACACACATGTACGAATTTTACACCACACCGTTACAAACCCTCTGCACCTCTCTCTCTCATGCATAGCGATATCTGGCCCCTCTAATGTAAAAAATATTAGTGGGACACGTTGGTTTCTTCTCTTTGTCGATGATTATACGCGCTTGTCATGGGTTTTTCTAATGAAAGAAAAATCTGAGAACTCTCATATTTTCAAACAATTACATACAATGATTCAAGCTCAGTTCTCTACCAAGATTCAAATTCTGCGAACTGATAGAGCCCGTGATTATTTCAATTCTATGTTGGGAGACTATTTACACACACAGGGTATTGTTCACCAAAGCTCGTGTGTTGATACTCCACAACAAAATGGAATTTTAGAAAGAAAAAACCGTCACCTTCTAGAGGTCGCCCGATCTCTACTTTTCACATCAAATGTTCCCAAATATCATTGAGGTGATGCCATCCTCAGAGCAACCTACCTCATCAACAGAATGTCTTCTCTTGTCCTCGATTACAAAACTCCAACCCAAGTACTTCTCGAAGTTTACCCAGCCACTCATCTACTCCATAATATCCCTCTCAAAGTCTTTGGTTGTTCATCATTTGTTCATATCCACCCCCACAATAGAGGAAAGCTTGACCCCCGATCGGTCAAGTGTATATTTCTTGGCTACTCTCCAAACCAAAAGGGACATAAGTGTTATTCTCCTCCCACCAAAAAGTTCTACACATCCATGGATGTCACTTTCTTCGAGAATGAACCTTTCTATCCCTCTTCTTCGCTTCAGGAGGAGCCTAACAGCAACATAGAAGCTCAGAATTCTCCATTTCTGCCACTGTCAGAACCAGCTCTCATCACCACTAATCCAGAACCAAATCCTGATCCAACTCCACACCCATTTATCAGCAAGTACCCAGCAAGCCCGAGTCGTCCGCTTCAGGTTTATTCTCGAAAGGAACGGCCACTTCACAGGAGCATACAAGAGCCTGTACACGCTCAACCTGTCCAAACTATTCCCCGTTGCCAAATTCAAGTAACAACTTCCAAGGTACAGCTGATATTGATGGTAACTCTCCTATAATTGAAACTGATGAGATTGATGATAGGCCAATTGCTTTGCGAAAAGGTGTGCGAACTTGCACGCAACATCCTATATGTAATTTTATCTCATTGGGCCGTTTTTCGCTTGCATATCGTGCTTTTGTTTCAAATATAGACCAGGTTCAGGTACCATCAACTATTGATGATGCATTCAATGATCCAAATTGGAAAGTTGATGCCTTTGATGAAATAAAGGCACTTGAAAAGAACAACACCTGGCAGCTTACTAATCTCCCACCAGGAAAGAAGACAGATGGATGCAAATGGATCTTCACTGTTAAACATAAGTCTGATGGAAGCATTGAAAGGTTCAAAGCACGACTTGTGGCCAAAGGATACACACAATTATATAGTATTGACTAACAAGAAACATTCGCACCAGTAGCCAGACTCAATGCAATTCGAGTTCTCTTATCAGATGCTGCTAACTTAGACTGGCATTTATATCAACTGGATGTCAAAAATGCGTTCCTATATGGAGAGCTTGAGGAAGAAGTGTATATGGATATCCCACAAGGTTTCGAATCAGCTGAAACTTCTAAAAAAGTGTGCAAATTGAGGAAGTCTCTTTATGGCCTCAAACAATCATCTAGGGCCTGGTTCTATTGGTTTACTAATGTGTTAAAAGGAGATGGGTACACCCAACGTCAATCTGATCACACTTTATTTGTGAAGCACTCTGAAGGAAACAAGATCACGGTTCTCATAGTATATGTAGATGATATTGTTCTTACAGGGAATTATGATGAAGAAATCAATCATGTAAAGTCCCTACTTTCAAAGGAATTTGAAATGAAAGAACTCGGACACCTCATATATTTTTTGGGAATGGAAGTAGCAAAATCATCTCGTGCCATCTCAATCTCTCAAAGAAAATATGTATTAGATCTCCTAAAAGAAACTGGTATGGTGGGGTGTAAGCCAGTGGACACACCAATGAATCCAAACATCAAAATAAGAATGAAGAAAGATAGTCCTCCGGTAGACAAAGGGAGATATCAAAGACTTGTCGGCAAACTCATCTATCTAGCGCACACTAGACCAGATCTTGGTTTCAGTGTCAGTGTCATGAGTCAGTTCATGAATAACCCAACCGAAGAACACATGGATGCTGCATACCGAGCGCTAAGATACTTGAAACAGACCCCTGGAAAGGGACTGCTCTTCAAAAAAACTTCAAACAGAGGAGTAGAAGTCTACAGTGATGCTGATTGGGCTGGGTCCCTTACAGATAGACGTCCCACCTCAGGGTACTGTACATTTGTATGGGAAATTTAGTGACTTGGAAAAGCAAGAAGCAATCAGTAGTTGCTCGCAGCAGTGCTGAAGCAGAATTCCGAGCTTTAGCCCACGGAATTTGTGAAGGAATGTGGCTAAAGAGATTACTAAATGAATTTAAGGGTAGAAGAACATCAATCGGTGGAGCTTATGTTCGACGAGCTTTAGCCCACGGAATTTGTGAAGGAATGTGGCTAAAGAGATTACTAAATGAATTTAAGGCTAGAAGAACATCAATCGGTGGAGCTTATGTTCGACAATCAAGCGGCCATTAGCATATCCAAAAACACAGTCCACCATGATCGAACCAAACACGTTGAAGTGTACCGACATTTCATAAGTGAAAAGATTGAAAAAAGAATAATTGACCTCAAATACATTCCTACACAGTTGCAAGTTGCAGACATCCTGACCAAGGCGCTCTTCAAGCCTAGCTTCCAAGAATTGAGTCACAAACTGGGCATGATCAACCTATATGACCCAGTTTGAGGGGAAATGTTGAATATTAAGATTAGATAATATCTTGTAATCTAGTAGTTAGATTAGATAGATCTTAGATTTTAAATTAGATTTGATAAGATAGTAGATAAGGCTAAAACTCTTTTAAATACTTTGTATTTTCCTATCTTCGATTCTTTCAGAAATGAGAAGTTTTATGTTTCTCAACCTCCTAAAACTACAAAGAATGTATTAAATCTCCGCCACCATAAAATTCCAATATGTGTTTTAAGCATACAAAAGTACCTTGTTCTTGACCATAGGATTATGAGCGTCAGTATTCAGCAATATGACAGAGTAGGCAAGCACATAAGCCGTGTCAGCACTTGTAAAGGCCTTAGGGTTGCATATGCAGTACCTTTCAGCAAACTTTTCCATAATACGATCTATCTTCTGTGCCTCACCAGGCAGTCTAAAGCCTTGTAAGAAGACTCTGATTGCTTCATCAAACTCCATGTCTTGGAAATCAAAGGAATCCACATATTCATGCATCACTTTGAGAGATAAATCTTCTCTTTCACCCAAATAATCACCAATCAGAGTTTTATCTAAACCAGATGCATTCTTGAGAAAAGCTGCAATCTCCACTGGCGAATTTCCCACCTTATTGGCATTAATTAGAAATTCAATACCTTTTTTGGGTTTACGGTTGAAAAGAGAGATGCCTTCCTGCCATACACATCAGATTAGATTCCACCAGCGATCATGTTAGTGTTCAGAGATAGAACTATCCATCAAATTAATCAACCAAGAATGATATAAAAGCATACCTGGAGTTCAAGTTTATACGCACGGCGCTGCTCTATTGCTGAAACATCAGAAACTTCTGTGGAGGTTTCAGAGTGCGTATCTGACGCTTCATTTGAGTCATCTATATTGCCATTCGCCAAAGGGAAACCAGGATCGGAACTGTTGTCAGCAGTTTCAAATTTCTTCGCAGAATGAGAATCTGGAAGTAGCAACTGTTTGTTCATCCAGTCACCCATGCACTTCAAAATAGCGACCAAGCATTTCATAGCTTCTAACGTCATAGTAATATCTTGAGGAGGCTGAAGGGTAGTTGCAACACCAGGTGGAACCCCCTGAGCAGTTTTAAGAAGTCCATTGACCGTTCTGGTATATGACAACAAAATGGAGAAAGATATAGAGACTTTAGGTTCCAAGATAATTGCCCAGATACTGAGACCTAATGGCAAATAAGAACAATAACAAACTAAAAAGCATTAAAGCAAGGACATTCATGTGAAATAATGTAAACATAACAAATACAAACCTCTCGAATATATTTGAACCATTAACATCACAATCATAGTTAAGGAATATGTCTATCAATATCTGTGAATCAGCACACAGCTTCTCTAGAAACCGAAGCACTGTCATCTTTTGCTGAAAATTCGGTTGCGAAACATTTTCCAATACTCTAAGGACGATCATCGGGAAAAAGACTCCAATTTCTGCCTTCAGACCAGCTCTAAATCGAGAGACAAGACTTACGAATATTGAGCAAGAGAGCTGGAAAACGATCATAAGTGTTGAAGCACTGTTCTTCAACATCGACAGGCACAAGTACTGCTTTATAGCATCTAAAAACCTGTTCAATAAGAAAAAGCAGCGCGACAAGATTAATAATAAAATTAAAGATAAGCGCAGCCAATTTAGTCAGGAAAAAAATCTAATCCATGCAAAAGAAGAGTGATCCAATATCGATATATTATGCAAACAAAGGGTCCTACCACATCAATGATAGTATGATTGATTGAATTGTACAAAAAACCAACTTTGCAAAACGGAACCTATCATGATTTGCACAGGAATTCAACAGAACAGAACAATTTTCCTCAGATGAAATGATTCAATTTAGAGTTAACTATCGAAGTCCTTGAACAAGTCTTGTAGATTTGTTCCAATGGCTCAGTCAAGCTTAAAGTATTGCAGCAACTCATCAAATTTTAACAGAAACTAATTCTATGCGCAAAAGTAGGCATCTAAATTGAGCACAATAATGTTATATTGCATCTTCTTCTCATGCATGCCTGGTTCAAGCAATCAAGCCAGTGAGTAACTAAATTGCAAACAACAATCGATCATCGATGATCTGTAATTCTACCGGATCCAGTTCAGATGGGTGGTTTAGATGATAAGAAGATAGATTGCAATTAAAAAAAAAAGGGCTTCATGAAATTGCAGCATATAGAGGAGAAAAAAAATTGCCAGTGAAAACAACTGGCATTATACTGTTCTTCTGTTCAAAATATTTATATAGTTGTTAACAAGATAAAAATATAAGAGATGCTGAGCACTTAGTTGAATCACGTATAAAATAAAGGTATATCTCCACGTCAAGGATCTGTTATGCATGAGTTCTGAGCAGGTAAATAAATCCATCTGCAGCAAGATATTTCGACAAGTCCAATTAATTATTCATGTTTTGGCCGCGTAATTTATTAAAGCTTATAAGGAGATTATGCTCATGTAGTGTAATAACATTTACGAGCATATTCAAGTTATACCTTCCAGCATTAAACATCACTGCAAAAACAATTCTCATACACATTTTTACAAAGATTTTGAAGTGTAAGCACATGTCTCCAATTCAATAAGACTAGTGCACAATTATATTTGTTGCATAGAAGAAAATTCACGACAATAAACTACATGACGAACAGTTTAACCACAGGTATGAAACTACTACAACTACAACTAAACATTTAAACACAATGGATTGAGGTAGGCTAATGTACTAAACTACCGTAGCGAGATTATCAATCGGCATTGCAAGTAGAAATGTAACCTATTTGCATGCAAGCAAGAGGAATTTCCAAAATACATAATTGCATTTTGAAAGGGTTCCAAACTATATTCATACTTAAGAACATGATGTAGAGAGTCCTACCTCTTTGTTTCCCAAAGTCAAAGCACCATTAGAGCAAATTCAAAAACTACAAAAACATGTCCCCATTTCCTCGACACTACAGCAAATGGCACAAGGGATCTCACTCTTACATTGTATCAAGTGAGAATCAAAGAGCAATGATCTGTTGATTATTCCACGCTTGACTAGGAAAGAAAGAGAAATGACCTCGCGTTTTTTGAGTACATAATGTGTGTGTGTGTGTGTGTTTAAAAAAAAATTGTCCAATTTTATAAAGGGGTGGGCCTAAAAAAGCCCAATAGCAAGTTTTAAAATTAGCTTTATCCGCTGGGGCAAACATTAAGAATTACAGCAATGGTTGCCTGTAATTTCTATAACACTCAGTCTAAAAACATAATCGGAAGTTAGGGAAGGGTAAATAATCTCTATAATTATTCAAGATTCCAGCCACTTGAGTAAAAGATAATTGAAAAATCTAATAAAAGAATAGTTTCTAGCGAATTCGCCACCCTCTCCAACATGGAAATTTCATGGCATACATTTTGACAAAAAAATAATATTTGTGTCAATCATTCGTATTCTAAGCAACCATATAAGCATTTTCCATGATAGGAAAACAATGAACTCGTATTCTAAGCAGCCATATAAGCATTCTCCATGTTAAGGAAAAAAGAACATTAAAATAGCAATAGACATTATAAAATTATGAAGGGGTAAGCATCACTTATGATTGACCCACATATTTTGAGACGATAAATGCACGAGGCAGGTACGTGTATTCTAATATGCAATAAACCATTGTGATATAAGTAATTTATCTTGCAAACATCTTTTCTGTTATGTAATCTCCAGAAACTATTGCCATACGTAATAACAACGCAACCACGTTTTTAGCAGTCACTGTAATTGTATCGCATGCCAAGTAGTTGCACGAGCTATAAATTCATTATTCAGGTTTATAACCAATTAAAAGCTCACATAGCGCGCGCTAAAACTCAAGGCGAAGCGAGGCGCGGGTCTTGCGCCTCGCAGCGCCATGCGCCTCGTGGTTTGGCAAAGCGCGTGCTATGTGCGCTATCCTGCTCTTTTTCAATTAGCCAAGGCGTGCGCTATAGCGCGCCTTTGCTAAGGTTGGGCTTTAATTTTAAATTTGGGCTTATTAAAAATAAGCCTAAGTTAAAGAATATTAGGGTTAAGTTAGAGAGTTTTAGGATTACTGTTACATAAAGTCTTGTTGCATAAACACTCCAGCCTCTTGTCGCCTCAAAGGATAAGCAGGTTGATGTGTTCAAGTGCTCTATTTTTCTTTTCTTCAAAATTACATTGCATTATTTCATTTCCTTTTTTCGTCTCAAATTATTATTTATTTTTGGATTGATTCTCCTTTCTTGTTTTATATTTTCTTTCCTTCTGTGACAAAGTTCATCAGTCATCACAATCGTCAATGAGTCCATTCAATCAAAGTTTGACAAACACTTGAGAATATAGCAAAATATAAATTGCTAAGCTATTAACATTGCTAAAGCATACTGCTAAGTGTTGCTAATGAGTTTGATTAAATTTTATGGATACTTCTGATGTATTAAAAATATATAAGCTATTGCGCTTTACTTTAATAAAGCGCGCGCTTCGCGTCGCGCTATGCGCTATAGCCCCAGGACCCTTTGCGCTTTAGTGCGCTATGTGCCTTTAATAACTATGCGTGCCATACAAGATAAAGGTTTCCAAATTCATTGATTGACGAGCAAAAGTTACTGACTTGCTCTCATAAAAATAAATTAAAATAATGCAGCACATCCAATACCTTTCACTGGTCCTAAAAACTGCACCAGCATTCTCCAATAAAATCTTGAGCAATTCCAAAGCCACTATCTTTCCCTTCATTGCTTGAGGATCTGCCACAGAATCTTTAGGAGGCGTCTTCATCGAGAGCTTACACAGAGCCCGGAAAACCAAAAATGCATCCCGCCTCAATTTGTTACCTATCTGAACCTCCAAATCATCATCCGCTTCCCCCTCACCTTCTGCCAACTCTCCTTTTCTTCCCTCTAAGGCTGTCTTATACATACTGATCTCCCAATACTTCGCGTCCAGCATATCTTTATCCGTAGAGTCCAACAAATCAGCCGGATTTGTGCCCTCTACAGTCGATGTCTTAGTCTCAAACGCCCCATCATGTGCTCCAGCCGCTGATCCCATGCCTGCCCTAGGTGTACTAGGACTAAATACCCCATCGATATCCTGCATTATCTTGGTAATAAAACCCTGAACAAAAACTGTCATAGTACCGTCCACATCTGCCTTCTCAATTGGTTCCATGAGCTCTGCTACGACAATTGGCTGCAATGGCACGGTAGATGAATCTGCCTCCATTCTCCGGAACACAATAACCAGCATTTGAACCAATGATGCCTTGGCAGTTGTTTGATTCACAACATTCTTACTACTCAAGTAAATGTCATAACAAGTCCTCACCACCTGCAGCAAGCAATCTCCATGAATTCTCAGTGAGACCGAAGTCACAGCGGACAGAAGCGCCTTGATCACCAATAACTCCGCATTTTCATCCCCCAAATCGTGGCATTTGCACACAGAGTCAATCAATTTGGAGAGTAATTTGGCGTCGGGGCCACCAGTTGGGTCCGCCTCGCCACGTAAATAGCCATGTGCAATCAACTTCTGAACTGCATCGAGAGCTGGTTCAGAAACTTTAAGGTAACTAGAGGAGAGCGCATTGATTATGGGGCTGAGAATGAGATCGGAATCAGGTAGGGAGAATTCTAGGAGGACTCCAGGGTGAGACGACGAATCGGGATCCGATAGGGCGGAAGGAGATGTAGGCGGTGTGGTAGGGTTAGGATTGGGTGAGGTGAGGCGTTCGATAACCGATTTACACTCGGCGGCTAGCTTGGAGTGCTTCCGCCAAGAAGCGTTCTTGATGATCTTGTCGAGTGCGGGTGTGAGGACTTGGTTTAAGCGGGAATCGGCTTCCGAAGAAGCCATTCCCGAAGTTTGAAGATGGTGGTGGTGGGGATCTGGGACTGGGAATGTAAGGTGGAAGCAAGGTCTTTCAAGTAAGGTGGTCGATTTTGGTGGGTATGGAGGATCGGTGGTTATTGCGTCAGAGACCGCGGCGGAGGCGGCGGAGGCGGCGGAGGTGAATCTAGGCTGGAGAAACGGGAGGGAGCTGCGGGAAGAGTGCTCATTGGGATCAAGGTAGGAACGGGAAGGAGGATTCGATGGACTGGTCTAAAATTGACAAGGCCGAAATGACGGTGATGCCCTTGGGTTTGACTTGGGAAAAACTAACGGATAGACGAATCGAATATGTTTACGAATTTTTCGAACCAACTCAAAAAATATCTGATTCTTATTCAAAATTTTCGGATTTAAGCAGAACTCGAATATGTTCAAACTTTTTTCGAGCACAAATTAGTTTGTTCGATAGTTCGTTAGACGCTCGCGAACTCTAATATTTTATTAATATTAGATAATTATATAGTAAATAACTATTTTGAATATTTCAGATATTTATTTTCGAGCAATAGTTCGAATAGCTCTCAAATATTTTTGAATCTTTTCGAGCCGAACTCGAGCCAAATTTTTTAAACTATTCGAACATTGAATCAAACTCGAGCTCGATATATATATTTCGAGTCGAAATCGAATCTTAAATTTTTCTTCATATTCGTCTTGATTCGATTGGTTTACACCTCTATAATCCTGCCTAATCTAACGTTTCGTTCACTCTTCTCAATTGTATTATCGCAGGTTAGCGGTGTCGAACTCGAACATTATCAAAAAAATTCGAGCTGAACTCGAGTCCAAATTACTTTATTCGATATTACTCAAACATTTTCAAATTTCGAGATAAACTCGAGCATAAATTATTTTATTTGATAGTTCGCGAGCCACACATTCTAATATTTTATTATATAATAAAATATTGACAAATTTATAGATAGATCAGAATTATCAGTATAGTCGACTCACATGGCACGATAAAGACTGGATTTAAATTATATGAATAATAATATAATTATATACCAAACAAATATGTTTATTTGTTTTGAGTTTTTCGATCATTTATTTTTTATCAATAGTTCGCAATACATGTTCGAATATTTTGAGTCAACCAATTTCTAATTTCACCGAAAAGTATTTAGTTATTTGAGTTTTGAATCGAAGTCTTAATTTTTTCTTTATATTCAACTTGATTTGATTCGTTTACACCCATTGTCTAATCACGAATAATGTGCTTTCAGAAATACGATCAACACTAAGTATGTGGAGTCTCATATTACTTAAAATAGATAGAGTCTATGTACCAAAATCATAAAAATTAAAAGTATATAAATATAGCTAGATCACGATAACAATATGTGCCTTTTAACAATAACATGTCCTACGTGCATGGACATATCATTTATAGGGTAAATTGAGTTGTAGCCCACTATTTTTTTCCGCCACAGCTATTAAAATAAATCCACCATATTTTTCAGTATAACCTTTTGAGTATATTATTAAATGAACAATGACAGAATACTAAAATGTAAATACGCAATAATCCAAAGCATTAGAATTTTTCTTTTTCCGCCACAGCTATTAAAATAAATCCACCATATTTTTCAGTATAACCTTTTGAGTAGATTATTAAAATAACAATGACAGAATACTAAAATGTAAATACGCAATAATCCAAAGCATTAGAAATTTTCGAAATCCAAATCATGACTAGATATTTGACGGAATAAGAAAGAATGTTTTTTAACTCCTCACAATTGCAGTTTCTATGACAATCACAGTGCGAACTTTTTCTGGGTTGAAGGTCATCAAGACACTACTTCATAATAACATGGAAAATAAACAATATCATGGTTATTTATATTGAGAAAAATATTGTTGTATGGAGTTCATCGTCGACAAATTTGATATTTAAAAGTCCAAACCTGCGACTTAAATACTATTTTAATATAATTTTGTGTATATTTCAAGGCTTTCAATTTTTTCTCCTCAAGTTAATATAATATATTGCATATTATTTTTCTATGTTTATTATACACTGTATTTCAGAATAAATTTTAGCCCACCAAATTAAAAGTTTCTAGTTATACTCATGCCTGCATTCACGTTTATTTTGAAAGATATATAAACTTTAACTTTTTTCTACATCTTTTTGTGGACTGAGATGTGGGAATTCCTTACTTTCTTTTATCGTTTTATGACTTGGATAGCTTTATCACGATTGCAAATTGCAAAAATGAAATAAAAGTTCTCTGTGTATCGATAGTTTGATAAATGTAAGAAATATTACAAATAATAGTAAACTTTTAGTTTTTTTTTTTCTTTTTGAGCAAAAATTGGAATTATATTAAAATAAACGACAAGTACAATCAAGATCCGACCACATCCAAGAGACATAAACAGACCAACGATACATAGTACCAAAGACATAGTCAAACTTGGGCAATAAACAAAAACATCTAATAAAGGCCATGCGAAAATGTGGACAGTGAGAGTCGTTCACATCCGAAGCAGAAGATCTTGTCCAGGAGAGAAACATGCATGAGAATATAAAACAATTATCGGATACCACAGAGAACCAATCGATGTTTAGAGTTATACCTTTGTAGTGTGTTTGAAGCAGACTGTCAATGAAAGTGTCCACGAGCTGTGAGCAAAACCTCACGATTCTGACTCTATGGTATCCACACGATCAAATTGTATAAAGGGTATCGAAACTTTCAAAGTGTCAGCTTGAATTTTGAGGGAGCACAATAACAATTTCGAGTACTCAACTTTTGATAGAGGCAGCTAGGTTAATTTTGTGTGTCTTAAACCCAATGCCAACCTGTGTGTGTGTGACAGTTCATATCATAGGGTTTGTGATGGCTGATATCACAACCAGTTCCGCCCATATATATAACTTAATATTTCTTTTTACTAGGACTCTTCCTAATTTATTTAATTCATCAAATGAATTTTATTTCTGTTTATCGATTTATCTTTTGTGCGACCCGTTAGGATCTCGTAACGTTGATAGTAACATAAAATCTTATTTTATGTTACAAGCAATGGGCAGTATCTAAAACACAACAAAACTACCGAAGTTATGATATTATCATTGACTCGACATTACTTATGGCATTTGATAATACATAACATGTATTTTAATCCATTTGTCCTAGGTGTTTTGATCAAACACGAGTCATGGCATGTGTCACACTCATATAGTTCAATGTTTTTATTTCTTTATTCCCGAGTAGACTACGATATCACATATCGACTTATTCGAGCATGGTCAAACATATTTAGTCTCACTCGATCAAGGGTCCAAAACATCATTCTCGTTATATGGAAGGGAGATTCTATATTGATCACTGAATATCCCTCTATATAAATAGTGGTATATCCAATGATTGTCTTTGCAGTTTATGCTATTATAGGTAATGTTTAACAAGATCAAGATTGTTGGAACCGAAGAGGGGGGGTGAATGAGATTCCTTGGCTACTTTAGCTTTTTAAAATGAGTTTGCAAAATAAAAGAGTTTGCGCTTGCGGAAGGCTTAAGTCAATCGATAAATAAATAAAATAAAGAAGTAAATAAATAAATCAATACGTAAGGAAATAAAGCGATAAATAACAAGAAGATTTGTTATAGAAGTTCGGCGATGAATCGACTACGTCTCCTCTTCCCGGTTAGATAACCTCCAACCGAGGTTCCACTAGAACGAAAAAGATCTTGGCCTTGAGGGCTCCAAGTTAGCCACAACACACTCTTCCCGAGTACACAAAGCTCTTCACGAGCAAAATACTCTTCACGAGTACACAAAGCTCTTCACGAGCTACCAACACTCTTCACAAGTCTTCTTGGCCTTAAGGGCTCCAAGGATAGCCACAACACATGCACCAACTTTACTTGTTGATGACTTTACAATTCCCAACTTGCTTTGGTGTTGGAGGACCTTACAACAACTCAACAAACACCTTCACGGTGTACCAACACGAAGACAACAAGACTCTAACAAAAAGAATGAATTACAAAATTCAATAGAACAACAATGTATGGAGATTGCAATGATATTTGAAATTTGACTTAGCAAAGCTTTGATGAAGTTTGTAGGCATGTTTCTTGTCTTCAAAATGCTCCAAAGCATCAATATTTATAGTGTAGGAGGCCACCTAGGCTCCTACTAGCCGTTGCTACACATAAGGCTGAAATCACTCGTGCATCGCCTCGGACATCGCCTCAGGCGATCACCATCGCCGCGCCCCAACGGTCAGCACAAATCACACATCGCCTCAGGCGATCAATTGCACAATTTAATGTCGTAGCATCAGCAGCTCAAAATCTTCCATCGCTTCAGGCGAAGTCCACATCGCCTCAGGCGTTCATCGCATCACCTCAGGCGATCATGACATCGCCTCGGGCAAACTCCCCCTGCGCGCGAGCCTCGGCGTTGCCTCTGTCAATGTGTGTGGCGATGTTGCTCCTGGCTGCCATCGCCTGGGGCGATCCATCCCACATTTTGCACATTTGATTTTCTTCATTTAATCCACTTTCCAATCATTAAATCTGCATACTAAGTAGACATATTAGTATAACAAACACAAGTTTTGTTGATCATCAAAACTCAAAAATAAACCGGAGATAAATTAAAGCATTAAACACAAAATTAAATCTAATATATATAAATAAACCACATGGAACCTCTAATCATGGCTGTAACATTTTATTTAGATATTTAGGAATGAATGATAAAACTTAAAAGGGATGATAATAAAATAAAAATTAGATAACTAAAAAATAAAAATAAAAAGAGTTTCGAGCGGTTCAACCCGGTAGACCGGTTCACACCGCTTTTTTACACTGCCGTTTTTATTGGGTTAACCGGCCCGGACCAAGCACCGGTCACCGGTTGAACCGGTTGTGTAAGGCCCTCGTATCATATTATCAGAAATCATGTTTAACTTCTCAACAGTTATGTGATTCATCTTATGTTTATCATATGGTTGAGAATAAACATGAGGCATATTATCATTGATAACAACTCGATATCATACTTAACATTTTGTAAATGCGATGTCCCGATATTTGATAATGAGAAATAAGTACAATTTGTACATTAATTTGTTAATTAGTTAGAATTTAATTAATGAGAATATAATCTAATTAATGAGAGTGGAAATTGACCGTGTACATGTCAATTGACAGTCGGGTCAGAACATGGTAAATGACAAATATATTTTTGGATATTCGGATTAACACCGAAATTTTATTAAAATGATTGAATAAATATAAAATTTGCATTAAATCGAAAGATTTAATTTTTGTGATTCAAATAAGGACATGAAGTTAGGTGTGGACTGTATATGTGATGCACATGCACCAGTACACCGGTGACATCCCGATGTTCATAATTGGTCGAAAATTAATATATATCGGTGTAGGATGTAAAACACACAACAAAACGTGTAAAACACACACAGATCACGGACACACACTAAAACGTGCGAAAACACAAACTGCTTGCGCGATTCACCGACCACCGTATACTTATCCACTCCGCTCGCCGCCGTACGACCACCTAACGATGATACCGACCTACCACTGTGTTCACAACTCTCAGACGCACATTTACATACCAGATAATCAAAATTTGGTGTTTGAAAAGTGCTTCGATTTTACCCTGGAACGGACGAAATCGCGTGACCTAGGGTTTCTGAGCTTTTGGTTCGATTTCTTCTAATCTACTACGAATTGAAAGCAACCAAAGCTCCGAATCTCTCCCTTGCACCTGGACGAAACTTTCTACACCGATAACCGCCTCTACCGCCGCCGGAGGTAGCCGGAATTGGAGGAAAAGCGTGCGTGACACTATGCGAAAATTGGGTAAAATTTGATATCCGATTTTTCCGACTTTGCTTCGATAATTACCGGTTAATTTGGACTATAATTGTTGAAGAATAATTTGAATTGGTGAAAAATAATTTAGCAAATTAAATTATGATGTAATCGCATCAATTTAATTACCCTAAATTGATTAAGTTGTAATTAAATTGAGAACGAATTTTGGTGCTCAATTTTCTGAATTGTGAATTTATATTGATATACAGTGACTACTTCGACCCTACAAGCTCAAGTACTCTTGTAGATCGAGAAAGAAATGTATGTTGCGATCGGGTAACATACGACAGGTATCTGTATCATTTGATATATGATTTGTTGACGTCTGTGAATTACGTGAGATTATGTGGCTACATGATTTTATTTAAATTATGTGGCATTCATAACATGCATGATTGGCACATCGGTGTATGAAAAATAAATGTTTTGTTAACACACATCCTTTTTATACATACATCGATGCATGACATACACGTTGAGCTATATCCTTGAATACCCTGATATTTCTTGGATTCTGATATCGAATATTGGGGATTGGTACTGCGATACTATGTTGGCATTACATGGCCCGATAGGCATAGGGAATCATGGTCCCCTTTGATTGATATGATTTGTTGAGACAGGGATTGGTGGCACCTTGCTGATGTCATCCATCTGGATATCCCTATATGATTATGTGATGTCAGGACCTAGGGTTGGTGGTGCTTTGCCGACATCCATCCGTCTGGATACCCTATAGGCTTGACAGGCTCGAGCTATTATGATATGGTTGGACTTTCGTTTATTGATTCAGATATACCCAGTGGATGGGTGTACGATATGATACCGACACGACATGCATTGCATTGCATTGCATTACATCATTTATCACATTTTATACATACATGTTGTATATTCTATGATCATTCCATATTGGGCTTTTGCTCACCCCAAAGGGGGCTGTTGTTGTCTTTGTGTGTGGACAATGGCAGGTAGTACAGGTGACCAGGACGCCAGAGAGGGCACGTCTGATGGGAGTCACACTTGAGGTTGTACTCTTGTTTATCCCTGTGATCTTTGTACCAGGGATGAATCCCTGGGGTATGATGAGTCTATGTATATTTAGTTCATTTTATATAGATATGTGTTTAGTAGTTTGAATTGTGTATGTTGGTTATGAACTGATGGGATCTATATATTTTCAGTATATGTCTACTGGTATTGGTGGTATGTTCCTCGTGTGATGAGGTCATGCCGAAATTTTTAGGGCCACAATGTTAAGCAATATTAAACAAATCTTCCGCTGTTTACGCTATAATTATCATTGTGTGATCATTAATCACATGATTAGGATTGGGCCCTCACAGTATTGTATCAGAGCATAACTGGGAATGCTCAATTTTGAGTCTTGTGTACACTTGAATAGGCACAAATAAATGTGTGCGCTTGTGTTTGAATTATTTGCTCTTACTTGCCTTGGCTTGCCTTGGTATGATGTTACATGAGATTGATATGTGAATATGTTGATTTTGTGTAGTAGTGATATTGCTCACGCTATTAATACTGTACGATTGTGAATAAACTGTTATATGTGGCAGCATGAGGTAGGGAAAGAGTGTACTCTGAGACCTACTATTAATGAACTGCTTAATGATTTTTGACTTTGTTTGACTAAAGTAATGTATAGTATGGGTATCGTTTATGGTATTCATTCTATATAACTTGGATGTAAATGGATGTGGTTAGAGAAATGTAATTGTTCTCAAACCTATTGGAATTAACAACGTCGAACGATGAATTTTCTTTGTGATGTGATGTCCTTAGATTTGATGGAGGTAAAATTGTTTTGGGACATAGAGCCACCTACATTTTGGCATTCAGATTGCTGAAAAGGGCGAGACATTGCTTTGATAATATGACAGATGAGGTTTAACATTGGCACAAATAGTAAAGTAATGAACATGCTGTATAAAACATTGTTATATGTTTTGAAGATACAACTATGTGTGATATAGATTTTGAAATTTTGGAAATATTCTTGGGAATTTTATCCTTCGAATAATTTTTCATGTATTTTTGTTGTATTTGAAATGAAATTGAATATTGAATTGCAACAAGTTATCTGTTGCAAAATGTGCATTGAGTGTTTTGTCATAATTTATCTCCTATACCTGATAATTTCTAAAGATGGGTATGCAAAAGTCATCAAATGCTTACCTATCAGCTACGGAGATATCATAAGGAGATCAAAATGGCAAAATTGGTCTTGGTAATTTATTTTATCCACCCACTTTATATTTAAGTGGGGGAAGTTATTTTCTCTAATCAAATGATATCTGGTTGAGTACTAATTATTTTTAAGGAAAGTATATTCCTTATCCTTATGAGATGTTATTGTTGTTTGGATAATAATATGATTATCCGGTGAATGATCGAAACTACTGATGATCACTTTCATTAGGTAGTTCGATTTCTTTGCTTAATATGTGTGTGGAATTTTATAGCGTGGTTGTCCAAGCTGAAATTCCTTTATGTTTATGCTATTTCATAATTCGATTAATAAAAAGTAAAGTATGAGTAATTGGTTGTAATACAGATGTAGCACAGATGTGTGACACGTTCTTACAGAACGAATGTATATATGTACAGACGTGATCTGGACTCTGTGCAAAGAATTAAATCAATGGTAACATAGTTGATTAAATTTTTGTTGACATAGACATGCCCGGATGTGGCATGGATCCAATATTTTAGCAAATTTTATTTATTTCATACTCGGAACTGACATGGACCTATGCACGTATGTGTATGGATCTCGTGTCCAAGGAATGCTGATTTTCTTTGTTATGGATTTGGATAGAATTTGCATGAACCCGAATATTACCTCAGCATAGACTCCATACATTTGTGGTAAGGTTTTGGGAAAGATTCCTGCATATATTTCCAGAGAGATGAATAAGAATATCGATTTGGGAATCATGACTATTTCAAAGATTTTTATGTGTATAAAATGATTCGACTTGAATGAGTCGAAACTATTATGATATTTTGTATGACTATGAATTGCAGTTCTTTACGTATGCTAATGGATCTGCACTCTGAGTAGTATCAGGTGTCAATCCAAAGCCAAGATGTGCTGATAACTATCTTATAAGCTCGATATATGGTTAAGCCATACGAGTCTTCTAATTTTAGATATTTTTATGGACTCGATGAGTCAAGTGTTTCAAAAAAAAAAATTGATTTGATTGTGATTGTTTCTATTAATGATCTCTTGGTTATTCCAAGATGAAATGTGATGTGTTGAAACACTGAAAGTTAATATTTCAGATTCTAGCTACAAAATGCTTCTGACCAGCTGTCCAATCTGAATATGGATTGCACTGAATGGTAACATTTTCATCATGTTATAAAGGAACTAGTACTTGTAGGATATCTGAAATTAAAATTTCTGAAGAAGTGATGAGATATGCCAAACTATCCAAATGAAAATTTTGGATGAACAAAGTGATACTCTTGTGCTACGTCATTGCTCGACATGGCATTTCTGTTGCTCCAACTAAGGTTAAAGCGTGTTAAACTGGCGGAGACCTACTAATGTTCTTTAGGTCCGATTGTTCATGGGTTTAGCATGATTTTTAAAGTTGTTTTATCGAAAAGTTTGTTTAAAATTGCTAAACCTAGTACTCAGCTGACACAGAAAAATTTAAAACCGTATTTGGTCAGATGAGTGTAAAGAAAGTTTTCGTAAATTGAAGACGAGACTGACCACTGCATTTGTACTTACTATTCCTTCTGGCCAGAGGATATGTGATTTAAACAGATGTGTTTTTTTTAAAATGGTTTAGGTTGTGTCTCGCCAACTTTAATCTTGAGAAAATTGATACCCCGTATATGATTTGGCAGTTGGCAACAATTGTTTTTGCTTTAAATATTTGAATTTGTACGGGGAAACATTTGCTATTTATTCGGACCACAAGAGCTTGAAATACTTGTTCTGTCAATCTGAACTCAATATAAGGCAACACAGGTGGATAGATTTCCGGAATCTTGTATCAAAGGCTCAACGAGACACTACTGTGATTGTAGAATCATATGAATTATTATCTTCAAGATATTTATCTGATTCTAGATTTTATTAAAAAGTCATCAATTGATGGTCATGAGACTCTAGAATTGTAATATACTTATTTTTGTTTCTAATGTATGACCAATAAACAGTAACAATGGACCAAGATTGGTAAAAGCATTTGTCTTGAGTTTATTTGTTTAGTACTCAGAGTTTATTTTCAAAAAATTGGCAACATTGTAGAATACGAAAACGGATATTCTAGATTGCAAGGACTACGTATTATTCGTAGACTGGCAATCACACTTCGTGTACTATTTAACGTAATAAAGACTGTCTAGAGTATTTTATTTTCTCGATTATGTCTTAGTAAAAGTTTGGTTTAGTTTGAAATTCTGGTATTCATTTCAGAATACATTTGAGTTGAGTATATGTTTGACTATATGTTGTATATATATTATTCGAATCCTTAAGACATTGCTATAAGATTCGGTGGATGCTCAAAGGATGGAAAGCTGCCCAGAATCAGTAAGCTAGTTATAAGAATAAGTGTGGACGCTTCTGAAAATCGCAACCGGGTGATCTAATCATTTTCAAAAATCTCTCATGTGAAAGGTATGTTGAGTTTTGTGAATATTTCATATTAACATTATTAGCATTTTATATTGTTTGTAATGTGTTTCGTACTTCAACATTGATGAATTACGAACATGACTTGATAAGTATTCTTCAATCTGATGATGTTGAATTAAATTATTCAACGTTCTGCACTGAATGATTAATTTTGTGTTCTAAATTGAAAAATGGTTTCTCATAACCATTCTCTTCCAATGTTATAAGATAAATAAACTATTCATTGATTTTGATTCAGCTTAATGCTAAATGAATTGAGTTTATGAAGTTGATGTTTTTCCGATTATAGTATTGACATTGTACTGTAATTGGTGAATGAGTTATGATCTGCACTTGTGATATTTCGAGGACGAAATATTTTAAGTGGGGGAGAATGTAAGGCCCTCGTATCGTATTATCGGAAATCATGTTTAACTTCTCAACAGTTACGTGATTCATCTTATGTTTATCATATGGTTGAGAATAAACATAAGGCATATTATCATCGATAACAACTCGATATCATACTTAACATTTTGTAAATGTGATGTCCCGATATTTGATAATGAGAAATAAGTACAATTTGTACATTAATTTGTTAATTAGTTAGAATTTAATTAATGAGAATATAATCTAATTAATGAGAGTGAAAATTGACCGTGTACATGTTAATTGACAGTCGGGTCAGAACATGGTAAATGACAAATATATTTTTGGATATTCGGATTAACACCGAAATTTTATTAAAATGATTGAATAAATATAAAATTTGCATTAAATTGAAAGATTTAATTTTTGTGATTCAAATAAGGACATGAAGTTAGGTGTGTACTGTATATGTGATGCACATGCACCAGTACACCGGTGACATCCCGATGTTCATAATTGGTCGGGAATTAATATATATCGGTGTAGGATGTAAAAAACACAACAAAACGTGTAAAACACACACATATTGTGGACACACACTAAAACGTGGGAAAACACACACTGCTCGCGCATTCACCGACCACCGTATACTTATCCACTCCGTTCGCCGTCGTACGACCACCTAACGACAATACCGACCTACCACTGTGTTCACAACTCTCAGACGCACATTTACATACCAGATAATCAAAATTTGGTGTTCGAAAAGTGCTTCGATTTTACCCTGGAACGGACGAAATCGCGTGACCTAGGGTTTCTGAGCTTTTGGTTCGATTTCTTCTAATCTACTACGAATTGAAAGCAACCAAGAGCTCCGAATCTCTCCCTTGCACCTGGACGAAACTTTCTACACCGATAACCGCCTCTACCGCCGCCGGAGGTAGCCGGAATTGGAGGAAAAGCGTGCGTGACACTATGCGAAAATTGGGTAAAATTTGATATCCGATTTTTCCGACTTTGCTTCGATAATTACCGGTTAATTTGGACTATAATTGTTGAAGAATAATTTGAATTGGTGAAAAATAATTTAGCAAATTAAATTATGATGTAATCGCATCAATTTAATTACCCTAAATTGATTAAGTTGTAATTAAATTGAGAACGAATTTTGGTGCTCAATTTTCTGAATTGTGAATTTATATTGATATACAGTGACTACTTCGACCCTACAAGCTCAAGTACTCTTGTAGATCGAGAAAGAAAGGTATGTTGCGATCGGGTAACATACGACAGGTATCTGTATCATTTGATATATGATTTGTTGACGTCTGTGAATTACGTGAGATTATGTGGCTACATGATTTTATTTAAATTATGTGGCATTCATAACATGCATGATTGGCACATCGGTGTATGAAAAATAAATGTTTTGTTAACACACATCCTTTTTATACATACATCGATGCATGACATACACGTTGAGCTATATCCTTGAATACCCTGATATTTCTTGGATTCTGATATCGAATATTGGGGATTGGTACTGCTGATACTATGTTGGCATTACATGGCCCGATAGGCATATGGAATCATGGTCCCCTTTGATTGATATGATTTGTTGAGACAGGGATTGGTGGCACCTTGCTGATGTCATCCATCTGGATATCCCTATATGATTATGTGATGTCAGGACCTAGGGTTGGTGGCGCCTTGCCGACGTCCATCCGTCTGGATACCTTATAGGCTTGACAGGCTCGAGCTATTCTGATATGGTTGGACTTTCGTTTATTGATTCAGATATACCCAGTGGATGGCTGTACGATATGATACCGACACGACATGCATTGCATTGCATTGCATTACATCATTTATCACATTTTATACATACATGTTGTATATTCTATGATCATTCCATATTGGGCTTTTGCTCACCCCAAAGGGGGCTGTTGTTGTCTTTGTGTGTGGACAATGGCAGGTAGTTCAGGTGACCAGGACGCCAGAGAGGGCACGTCTGATGGGAGTCACACTTGAGGTTGTACTCTTGTTTATCCCTGTGGTCTTTGTACCAGGGATGAATCCCTGGGGTATGATGAGTCTATGTATATTTAGTTCATTTTATATAGATATGTGTTTAGTAGTTTGAATTGTGTGTGCTGGTTATGAACTGATGGGATCTATATATTTTCAGTATATGTCTACTGGTATTGGTGGTATGTTCCTCGTGTGATGAGGTCATGCCGAAATTTTTAGGGCCACAATGTTAAGCAATATTAAACAAATCTTCCGCTGTTTACGCTATAAATATCATTGTGTGATCATTAATCACATGATTAGGATTGGGCCCTCACAGGTTGGACCGGCCGGTCCGGGCCGATTTTAAAAACATTGCATCCGCCTATCGACGCATGCACTTTGGACTATGTAATGCCCCAGCCATGTTTCAACGGTGTACAGTTAGTATATTTTCTGATTTTATTGAGCATATTTTAGAGGTATTCATGGATGATTTTACCGTTTACGGTAATTCATCCAAGGATTGTCTAGCTAGCCTTACACTTGTGTTGAAAAGATGCATTGAGACTAACCTTGTTCTAAATTCTTAAAAAGTCACTTTATTGTTGAACAAGGTATAGTGTTGGGTCATGTCGTTTATGCTAATGGTAAAGAGGTAGACAAAGCTTTTGTTATGCAGTCTTTACCTTATCCTACTTGTGTTCGGGATGTGTTCTCTTTTTTTGGCCATGCAGGTTTTTATAGAAGCTACATCAATGATTTCGCCAAGATAGCTACACCTTTATGCAAGCAACTACAAAAAGATGTCACTTTTGAGATGGATGAAGCAAGCAAGATAGCCTTTGATAGATTGAAGGAGTCATTGACCTCTACCCCCATCATCCAACCTCCCGACTGGAGTAAGCCTTTTGAGATCATGTTAGATGCTAGTGACTTTGCGGTTGGCGCTGTCTTAGGCCAAAGAGTGGGGAATGCTTCACATGCCATCTACTATGCATCCAAGACTTGAATGATGCCCAACGAAACTATTCCACTACTGAGAATGAACTTTTAGCAGTTGTCTTTGCCGTTGAAAAATTTCGATCTTATTTACTTGGTACTAAAGTCATTGTTTATTCTGATCATGAAGTTCTTCGCTACTTGATGACGAAGCAAGAGGTAAGATCGAGGCTTATAAGATGAATTTTTCCCTTGAGTGAGTTTGACATACAAAGCAAGGACAAGAAGGGCAACGAGAATAAAGTAGCGGATCACCTAAGCCGTCTAGCTCATGTGGATGTCGAGCTTTGTTTGAAGGAGGAATTCCCGGATGAGCAACTGTTCTCCATAAGCAACAATTTACCATGATATGCTCATATTGTGAATTATTTAGCTTCTAATGTATTACTTTCTTAATTGTCTAGGTCTCAAAGAGCAAAGATAAGGAGTGATGCCAAGTATTATGTATGGGATGACCCTTATCTTTAGAAGAACTGTGCGGATCAAATTATTAAAGATGCATCCCCAAGAATGAGGTAAGTGCCATTCGTACCGTGGTGGACATTTTGGAGCGAAGAGGACATCTAGGAAGGTGCTTGTATGTGGCTTCTTTTGGCCGACTCTATTTCGTGATGCCTGCTATTTGTGCAAGAATTGTGCTCAATGCCAAATGACAGGTAACATATCCCAACAAAAGGAGATGTCTCAACAACCCATTCTTATTTGTGAAATTTTTGACGTATGTAGCATCGACTTTATGGGACCATTTCCTATTTCTTATGGTCATATTTATATACAACTTGTTGTTGATTATGTCTCGAAGTGGTGGAAGCTATTGCCACAAGAACTGACGATTCCAAGGTTGTTGCAGATTTTATCAAACATAATCTTTTCTCTAGGTTTGGAATCCTGAGGGCCATAATCAGTGGTAGAGGTACCCACTTTTGCAATCGGACGGTGGAGAGTTTGCTAAAGAAGTATCATATGACACACAAAGTTTCCACCGCCTACCATCCTCGAACACGTGGACAGGCCGAGGTCTCTAACCGAGAAATCAAAGCCATCTTGGAAACAAATGTCAATCCTACAAGAAAGGATTGGAGCTTAAGACTTGATGATGCACTTTGGGCCTATAGGACTGCATACAAAACACCAATAGTTATGTCTCCTTATCGATTAATTTTTGGTAAACCTTGTCATCTTCCTGTAGAGTTGGAACATAGAGTATACTGGACGGTGAAGAACTTCAACATGGCATATGATGATAGTGGAGTTCATAGGAAGTTACAACTGCAAGAACTAGAGGAGATACGGAATGAGGCATATGAAAGTACAAGGATTTACAAGGAAAAGATGAAAGACTTCCATGAGAAGATGATATCAAGGAGGAGCTTTGAAGTTGGTCAAAAAGTTTTCCTCTACCATTCACGTATTCGCCTATTTCCAGGTAAGCTCTGTTCTAGATGGAATGGACCTTTTGTTATTACTAATGTATATCCTCGTCGTGCAGTTGAAATCCAAAGTTTGGACACCACCAAGACATTCAAAGTGAATGGTCACAAACTGAAACATTACTACGAGGGTGTCCAACACGAGGAAGGAAGACAATTGAATATAAAGGTGGCTCTAGAGGATCCACCTAACTTCGAGTGGTCGTTGGACTGACGTCGGGCCACCGACGTTATACAGAGGCGCTGATTGGGAGGCAACCAAATGGGAGTTAGTTTTCCCATCTCTTTTATTGCTTTCTTAGTTTTAATTTTTCTCTTTTCTTATATTTTTGTCTTACATTGGTGACAATGTAAGATTTAAGTATGGGGGAGATATTAGTGGTATGTTATTGCTTTCTTATTTTAAAAATACAAAAAAATCAAAAAAAATGAATTTTTTTGAGCTCATAGTTAGTAATGAATGCATAATTAAAATCACTAGCCAACGATGCAACTTAATTGATGACATGCATGCTTTTGAACATAGGTGAATTGTTAACCTTGGAACACTTTGAACTATAATACAAATTTTGATTTGACTTAGTAGTTGAATATTTTGAGCACGAATCTGTCATTACTTGTGAAATGTGCATAGCTTAGTGAAGATCGTGTGAACGTCTTAAGAAGTCTCTTATACATGCTAGAACTTAACTACATACTCTTTGAGGTGTATGTCTAGACTACTTGCGAACACGAAAGCGATATAGGCGATCTTTGATGTGTTTGAGCCTTTCAAGCCTACCATGTAAACAAAATCATCTCTAGTATCCCTTTGAGCTTTAATGCAAAAAGAATGGTTGTATGATAAGCATACTAAAGATCTCCATTCAACATTCATTGACAGCTTATCATCTTCCCTAATGAGCCTAATATGATTTTTAAATCCATACCTTTGAAGAGTGTATGATGTGTTTCATTCACATGCACATATTGTCATTGATCATATGTTTGAGAGCTCTATTGTCAAAAGAATGAAATGCATGAAAGAAAAGAGATGTCTTGATAAAATCGCTAAAAAACATGACTCAAAGGGGAGCTAAGGCACAAAAAAGGAAAATAATTGATTTAAACCTTACAAAAATGAACAATGTTTGAAAAAATCATGCAATGAGAGAAGTTATCTATGGTGCACATAATTATACTATCTTGTTTGATACACCTTACCATTTCTTTCATAAGCCAATACCTAGGTCAAGCTACAAGCTAATAAAGACCTACTTTTCATGTTTGCAAGTGGCTAAGATAGTAGATAAGAGCGTGCAAGTGAGCTTATAATCGTGTTGGTGTACAACTTGAAGTTTTGTGGGTTAATATTTATTGGGTCTATAATTTGCGCATGACACTTGCTTATAACCACACACACACGTTCGCTGCTTTGTTGAGTATGAGATGTCTAGGGATTGAACTTGTTCCACTGTTAACTTTTCACCGTTTTTCAGTACTATGCATGTTTAAAATTGCTGAGGCACTAAAGTGAGGATAAGTTAGCTTGTTATGATGCTATGAGTCAACAAAAAATATTGTAGTTTTGTCTGATTTACTCGAGGTCGAGTACAGATTAAGTATGTGAGAGTTTGATATGACTATAAATAGACACATCTATTGTGTTTAATTGCCTACGATTTGGTATATTTTGATGGTTAAATTGATGCATATGCTACCTAATCGTATATTTGTGTAAATGTAGGTGGAATCGAAGAAATCGAGCTAATAACGATGAATAAGGATCAAGAAAAGCGTTGGAGATGATAAAGGATCAAGGTAGACCAAAGAAAAGCTTAAAATGTAATTTTTGAGTTGAGATCCACCGCCTAGGAAGAAAAAATCGATCGCCTATGGACATAAATTTGAGCAACAAAATTCATAGGTCAGCGATCGATCGGTGAAAAGGGGCGATCGATCGTCGAAACGTAGTGGACAAAAAAAAATGCGAAGACTTGGCGATCGATCGGCAAAATGTCACGATCAATTGGCAAAACAATCTGGCTGAAAAATAAGCTGGTGATTGATCGCCAGCTTATCGCGATCGACCGCCGAGGAGTCCGAGAAAAAAAGGAAATTTGGTTTTTTTTTTACCATATTTGGGAGATTTTGATATATCCTAACACACCTCCTACCATATAACTCGAAAAAAGAGCCTCCAAACAGAATTATTCAGACTTTAGACTTAGAATAAAATTATTTTCTCTCAACTTTTGAAGAACGCTTTGGAGGATCAAAACATGAAGACGGAATTGACGAACCAGAATCATGCTTCTCTTTAGTAACTCTTTATCTAGCTTTTATTTAATATTTTCTAGACTAGTTTTTGTTGTTGTTGAGTTAGCCATGAGTGGCTAAACCTTTTTACTTCATGGTTGAATGATACTTGCCTTTGGATATAAACATTTGTGATAATTTTGGTTTGATTGCTTGATTTTAATTCAATTTCAATTTGTTTTTCAGATTATTGTTGATATGATTGTTGTGTTTGATTGGTAGATTGATCACCTAGTTTTTAACGACTGTAGTTTTGGTTAATGATTTGATAAGAGTCGAATTTGAATGTTGCTTTCTGTTTGACTACGATTAAGGTAAGGGATGACTTAAATTTCCAATTGATGAATAATTGAATAAAAATCGAATCTTTTGTTAATCGATGATCAAGTGAATAATTTCCAAAGATAAAGTTGACCGAAAACCAAGAATTGCTTTTTAATCTTGATAATCTAGTAATTTCGTTTTTTTTAGTTTAATTAATTATAGTTAAGAATTGCAAAACCCTTGGATTTTATTACTTAATTTTGTCTTTTGTTCACACAAGAGACTATACTTTCATGTATGATCGATCTCTACTTACATTACTACATTTATTTACTGTTAATTGAGAATGATTAATTTGGGAGTACACGATAAGCGCACACCAACTTTCCAGCAAAAATGGAGTTGTTGACTAACCATTCTCAGAAGATTGCATAAAGTTTGCTATTGTATGCTGATGTTTTGAATCTGTTTTTTATATTATCGTGGGTGTTAAAGGGTCATATTGTCTCTTCTGTTTTCAAGTCTTCTTTCTTTTTCCAACAATTTTCTAGCTATGATTATATAAATGCAAAAATGTTGTAACTTGTCCAAGATGATCTCATAAAATGTGAAGGAACATTGTTCTAACGATGTTTCTTTTCTGGCTGGTTTTTTTTTTTTTACTTTTTTGATCTTCTATGTATAATAGGGGTGCTTATCGGACCGGGTTGATCCGGACCCGGTCCGAAACCGGACCGGTTAGTCCGGTCCGAAATCGGAACCGGACTAACCGGTCCCGAACCGGTTTGATACCGAATCGGATCAGTTCTACCGTTCCGGATCCGATATCTTACCGGTTCCAGACCAAACGGATCCGGTTCCGGATTGAACCGGAACCGGATCCAGTTTAAAAAAAAACGATAAAAAAAAAGAAAAATCCGGTTCCGGGTTGGAACCGGTCCAACCCGGAACCGGATCCGATCCGGTTCCTTACCGGATCGGACCGGTTCCGCCCATAATGGGTCCGGAACCGGCCTATTCCGGTCCGGACCGGACCGATTCGAACCGGTAACCACCCCTAAAATTGTATAATCTATAAACAGTAACAATATCGTTTATCATAAATTATAGATACGGTGTTTGAGACGCTCCGGTAAGTCAAACCACAGTGAGTTTAACCTGTGTCCTGTTCTTGTCAGCGCACCCAAAACGACTTCGTTTTCGACATATATATCCGAGGAGAGGGAGAGAGAGAGAGAGAGAGAGAGAGAGAGAGAGTTTTCAAAACCTTCTCCGCGTCAGTACCCCTGACCGCCGAGCTTCCGTATGCTAACTTCTGCAGCTAATTTCTCCGCCGCTACCACCGTGAATTTCGCTGATGCAAATGAATCCAAACAAAATCGAAAGGGATCTATTCCATCACTTGGGTCCTCCGTCGCCCCGCCATGAACAGTTCATGCATCCTCACCGGACTCAATCTCAGCCCTCCATCGATGAAGACCCCTTCTCTCTCGCCGAATTGGAACTCTTCCGAGACGAAGACGACGATGACATCAGTCACACCTCGTCCGACGCCGAAATTCCACTTCCCCTCTCTGATGGAGCCGTTCCATCTCAAAGCCCTAGTATACCGAATTCATCCTTAATCAACAATCACGAGAGGCGAATACATCGTCAACTGCTGCTTATTAGTCCGGAGTCGCATATTTCGACTCAATTTTATACCTTTAATAAGGAATCGCATGACCTAATGGTTCAATGCTTGATTGAAGGCCGATTAGCAGCGCCAGAGGAGATCCGAGCCGCCACGCCGTCGCCGGTGCTCTTGAGCTGGCGTTCTGTTTGGAAGGACCGGAACGAGGATACTGCGTATTTGACTGCGTGGAAGCGTATCCAGGATAAGCTCACCGTCAATGTATCGGAATCCGCTGCTGCAATTACTGGTAATAACACCCGTTTCCTTTGTTTCAAAAACAATTCCAACCAATTTGTTTCGCATGTGGATCAGTGGCTAGACATAGTCATGTCATGTCATGGTGATGGGGATCTTAAACACCTAGGGTTGAGAGAAACTATTGAGAAAATTAAGCAGGTATGGACTGTAGGCGCCAAATTTTATGGCATTCCCGAGAGTTATATTAGGACATGTGTTGCTGCGTGCCCTGTGTGCTCGGATGAGTCTTCAGGGTGCGCTCCAAGGTCTAAAAGGCGTAGGTTTGAATACACCGAGTCTTTTGATGTGCCTGCCAAAGAAGTGCCTGTTAAGTTGCAGCAATTGGCAGCAAAGCATAAAGTGGTACTGTGTATACGACAGAAATATATCAGGTATAAGCCATTTATGGCTGAGGTTAAGGATTATGCATGCCATAGGGCTGGAGAGCCAGCTTCCTCGAAAAAATCTAAGATGTTGAAGAGGGAGCCATACACCTCAAAGAGGTGCGGTTGTGTGTTTCGTATAAGGGCTATAGTTCCAATTTCGAACTATAATGAGAAAGACAAAACTTTTGTCTATGAGGAAGAAGGGACAGCAGTGTTTAAGCTGTATGCGGTGCATTCAGGACATGAGCCTGGGCCATTGGATGGGAATGCAAGGATTATGCACCGAATGGTTGGTTATAAAGGAGGTTTTCTAATGGATCAAGAGACCGTGTATGGGATGGTGGAGGAAGGGGAGAATGATGCTTTTGGGTTCTTGGGGAAGGATTCTGTAGATTTACAGCATACTGTTTTTCAGCAGGTTCAAGAGTTAAGGAGTGAGTTGGGATTGCTTGAGGGTAAGATTGGGAAAATTCCACTACAAATGTTGGGTTCTGTGTCGCGTGAGCTCTTTCACATCGTGAATAAGTTAAGAAATATTCCCGATGAAGGATCAAAATCTGTTGGATTGTTGTCACATAAGGAGCATATGGGCGATGTGTTGGTGGTGGAGCATGATTTACCCGATTGGGGTGATGACCATCATACAGGGATCTATGGGGATGTCAAGGATGCAGATGTTATCGAGGATGATGAGGACAGCTTTGGGAGAACTCTCGGGGAGGTTGCTTCTTGGGGTCAAATGAGGGCTGACTGCCGAAGCGAGAAATATATGCTTGGTGAGACTTGTAAAGAAGAAAAATGGTTGAAATGTGGAGGGTTTGACAAGAAAGGAGTTCTTGACTGCAGCAATCTGAAGCTTGTAAAACCATCTGGTCAGCACGAGGAGATAGATCCGGATGTGGGTCTTGCCAGTTTACAGGTAGATGGCTTCTACCACGAAAATCCAAAGTGGTTTGACTCTCCTTGTGGACTGGATCCTAGAGCTGATTGCAGCGATTCTGGATTCCGTCACGAGGAGATTGTGTAGAGATTATTCTTCTTGGTGAACCTACTCTAACTTAACTCTTCAGTGTTTTTTTTTTTTGGCTGGCCATTTGTATTAGTTTGCTGTTGGAACTGTGTTGTACATTTGTGTACACAGAGCTTTAGAAGGGCTCTCACAATCACAGTAAGTCTTTTATACCGCATGTTATTTGTAAAGTTTAGCCATTTTGGTATCTCTGCATATACTTTACATAAGTCTGCGTGGAGCTTCTTGTAACTTTTGAATTTAGAACTTGGGAGTTTCTGATTTGGTATTATTTGTAATATATCATTGTTCCATATGTTGGTGCCGCTGAGTCTACATCTGTTTGTTGCTTGCCATTAAATCGTGAGATATTACGTCAAAACCACTCGTAAGTTTCATGGTCCAACTCTAATTAACATTCAAGACAATTTTTATTCGATGCTGCGTAGTATGTTTCGATTTGGCATTTCTTCCGTTGAAATTTCACTGCACAATATTTATTGCTGTGGTGCATGACAGGAGTACCTTGGTCTCCAAAGACCATTTATACTCCTCATTGTTATGATTTGGTCCAGTTGTTTGGACTATTTCTATAATAAGTGGCGGATTTGTGATTAATCGATTATCAAATAGCAGAGCAATTGATTTTTCATGATATACTGCATGGGTCCTTTTGAAGTCTGAGATATGATAAATATGAGATTGATTAGAGGTTGAATAATATAGCGTGATAAGTTATAGGGATAATTACATCAACACCCCCTCCACTTTGGTCTAAATTCGGAAATCTCCCCTACACTCTGAATAATTACGAAGCCCTACCATCAGATGTCACTAGAATTATTTAATTAAAACCCAATATTACCCATGGTCAACTTTAACCTATATTTTGACCAAAATGCCCTTATGCTCTTGGGCACGTGATGTATTCAGGTGGGGTGTCTTTGTAATTAATGTATTTATTAGGGGTGTATCTGTAACATTTTATGAACTTTAAAATTTATCAAGTTTGACTAATATTTTAGGTCAAAATGACTTTTTTTAACTAATATTTTTTTGACAAAACTGACATTTACGTAATCGTGCATGGGAGGAGGGGTGGTAACCTTAATATACAGTATAATATAAGGGGTTTATTTGTAATGTTTTAAATAATAGTAAAAATGAGTTGAAAAATATCTGATTGGTGAGAAAGAGTTCATCATTTAATATTGACCAAAAACAAACCCATAATGTATACTTCATTCAATAAATGCAGATCCATGACACTACTATCATTGTTCATTACAAAATAAGAATAACCAACAAAGAGATAGTCCTATTAATATTCAACAAAAACAATCCATAAACATCACTTTCATCTAACATAAATATATTTACAAGTCACTCAAACTACTACCAATATTCCATCACAAAATACCAAAACCTTGACATCCAAATTTACAACCCAACATGCGACATGTCAATCATATCATACCACAAAAGGTAAATATTTGTTATCCAACAACATACCAAAACGTAAAATATTAAAAAGTTCGTCGCACAGGCTAGTCACTTTCAATAAAAGAAATCATCAATACCAGGTATGTATTCTCCAAAATCAACAGTGGCGGCAGCAGAAGTTAACCCATCTTCAGTAGGAGGAGCAGGTATGTATGCATCCTGCTCAGGTGCTTGGCTCCCTCCGGTATGTTTTTGTCCTGCATTTTCATTTGTTGTTTTTCTTCTTTTTCTTCTTCTCCGAATGTTGCCGAACACATCCACAAGTGGTACATCCTGCCCTATGTCCACATATATTGACCCACCATCTTCTCCAGCCACATTATATCATAGATATACAAATACAATAAATAAATTTTTTAATTCACAAACAAACTGAAGCATAATTCAGAAACAATATTTTTTTTTTACATGAACCTGATGCTCATTTATGTCTCTTCTTCTCCTTTGATTTTACCCTTGCTTGACCTCTCCTCTGACTGCCAACTCCAACTCTTTGACACCCTCTTCTATTGTGATCATACCACCAACAAATACCACACTTTAGTGTTTGTACCCTTCTATGAGAAGTGGAGCTTGGACCCTCTTCTTGTTCTTTTCTTCTACTTTTTCTTGGTCTACCAGGCAACCTTTTGAGTGGTGGAGGGAGTAAAGTCGGAGGTACCAAATCAAGCATTTCAGGCCAAAATTTAAGATTGGGCACTGGCTTGATTATTTGGTCATATGCATTCAAGAACATGCATTTGAAGAATTTCCTATCTCTGAAATTTTCAATGTTTTCTCTATTATGAGATATAACCACACATGCATGTCTACATGGGATGCTAGACAGATCCCAAATTCCACAGTTACAAGTCTTGGCCACCAAGTCAACAATATAGTTTGTATCCCTTTCTCTAACTTCAAATAAACATGAGCTTGCAGACATTATGTTGCAATGTCTAAACCATTCCCTTTGAGAATTTGCCTTCTTTAAAATGTTTGGCATTACATCGTGACTCCATTTTTTCCCGATTTATGCCCTTTTGCTTAGCCTTGACATAACCTTAGATCTTAAGCCATCAAGAAGTGCTAGAATCGGCTTAAATCTCAACTCACTTATCCAACTATTGAATGACTCTGTAAAGTTGTTTGTGATATGGTCATGCTTCAACTCCTTTGGATATCAATGTCTGGTCCACAACTTTTCTCCTATTGCCATTAACCATTCATATGCAGCGACACACACATTCTTGATTTTTTCCATTGCCTCTTTGTACCCAGCTGCATTGTATGATCTTGCAGCCATCCAAAGGGTTTCCTCAGTTTTTATTGGGAAAATATTTGATAAAATTGGCAAAGAGGTATCTGGCGCATCTTTTGTTCACAACATGTGGAACAAGTTGATCAATACAACTCATCAAGCCCTGCAATTATATTGCAATAACATGTTAACAATATTTATAAAAACATTACATGTACACCCCCTACAGAAATATAAATATTTAGACAGACCCCTTGAATAAATATACACACTACAGACAGACCCCATCATAAAATTATCAGCCTTACAGACAGACCCCCTGTCAGAAATATAAACATAACATGGAAGAAATATAAACATATTTTGTCGATCTGACATGAATGTCCAGGGCTTTTCAACTTCAAAACCTCCCATAAATTGTTCAAGGCACTCAAAGAAAAAACATCCAACTTGCTTTGCATTCCGATTCTACCACTGCTCAAGCAACTGGGAATATACCATTGTCTCCATCCAAAGAAATACCACCCAACAAAACGCCTCCATATGGACCTTTTAGATGACAACCATCAAATCCCAAGAATGAACTGCATCCGATCAACAATCCATTCTTAAGTGCCTCCAACCCAACGAAAATTCTTTTGAATGATTGTGTGCGTGTTATGTTCTCAACTGAGACTCCTTGGTCTTTCTCTTCACCTTCACCTAAACTGTAATGAAACTTAACACTACTTCCAGGGTTTGTTCTCATTATCATTTCACCTTAGCGAGTTAAGTGTCCATAAGAGATCGAATGACTACTCTCAATCAAATTCAAAGCTTTCTTCTTCGCCCTATAAAGTTGCATGTAGGCTAGATTCAAGCCATACTTTTGCAACTCATTTCTTATTCATGAGGGTTTCATACTAGGATTCTCCCTCAATACATCCTTTAATTTTCGAGCCATCCAAGTACTCGTTGCCTCTTTCACCTTTCCAACCCTAGTACATGTGTGTTTTGAGTTGAGAGATTTGATAGAAAATGTGACACCATCCGGAAGCGGAGAAGCATGTATTCTCCAAGGGCATGCATTTGCTGCACATTTACAAGTCACCATATTTTTCTCATTTTTAACTCTCACCATGTCAAAGCCCTCCTGGATTACATAATCTTTTAAAACCATCCTAAAATTATGCACACTACAAAAAATTTGACCAACTTCTAACACAATTTTGGTCCCAGGTTGTAGGGGTCTCAGGTTGTGGGGCACCTCATATTCATCCAAATTCATGTATTTTAACATAGGATTAACCCATTCATCATTCCCACAAACCTCATCCCAAAATCTCTTCATAGAATCATCGGAGGTATGTGCATCATCCCAGACACATAATCATTCATATTTACACTAACACATTTTCCTTTACTCAAGTTGTTGGATGGCTCCAGAATATCATCAACAACTTGATCATTTATACCATCCACATCACCAACACCATCTTCACTCTAACCCTCACCATCTTCCTACCCAATATCATTACCCCCTCCCTAATAGAACTGTCCCCTCCCATGAAGAACTTGCATCATCCCCAACATCACTTCTCCCCTTCCCTGAACCACTTTCCCCACTGCCCCCTCCCCAAAATCACTTCCCACATAGAAGAGGAAAGGAGAAACTCGTTTGGCTTATTACATTGAAGAAGAGAATGAAGCTAAATTGTCATAACACAAATTAAAATATTTAGACTTCTTTTTTAAATTTTTATATTACAGATATAAAATGGCAATAAAGTCATTTTGTGTGTTCCGTTAAATTTTTTTGACGTTGTTACACGACAGAGGAGGTCTTCGTAACTATCCAAAATGTAGGGGAAGTTTCTGTAATTAGGCCAAAATCGAGGGGGTGTTGATGTAATTATCCCTAAGTTATATATTGTTTGATATGATTATAAGATAGTGGATTAATGTTTGTTGTTATAATGACCAAAATACATTTACTACCATTATTTAATGTGATTGAGTAGATTGAAATTAGAATTATTATTGAAATATAAATTACAATTTTATATTAAAAAATGTAATTTTTCAAATAAATGTCACCATCAAATAGTATTTTGTTTCTAAGGTTGCCAACAAATTATATTTTTACTTTTTAATGAAAATGTTATAGTTTTATTTTTATTTTTATACACATTGATAAATATTTGTTTTGTTCTTTTAATTCATGCAAATTTTTGGATTATAATTTTTATTAGGCTAATAATATATTTCCTCAATGTATGTATTAATAATTATTTTGAAAATTAATAGATAAATAAATAATATTTATAAAAATAATTTAATTTAAGTATATTAAATAAATAAATAAATTTACAGATGTTATATTAATTATTAAATAAAAATAAATTAAAATCTATAAACAACTTTCATCTTGTAAAATAAAAATTTCTAAAAATAAATTTATTATATTTGTATTACATTATTTAGTTTATTTATATTTATTGATTGTAAATAAAATTCAAAATTCTTTTTGAACAAAGTAATAATATAATTTTTTGCCCGAGGTTTTCTCATATTTTTGTTTACTTATTACGTATGTCTATCTGGTATGTTGGGTTCCTATTTGTGATTTTTGCATGCTGTTACTCTGTAGATTTGGTGGTGGTATTTCATTAGCGCGCCTGCTTATTTGCTAAGCGATGATTGTTTGGTTCTAACTGTTAGAGCTCTAGGTTTTCGTGCTCTATGCAATGTTCTTTTTTGGTTGATGTCTGTCAGTTGAGGGGTTCGGATATGGGAGCTTGTGTGTTTTGTGTCCTTTATCAGTTTCTGTCTCCCGCTTATCCTATTTTGTACCTTCGGAGTTTATCAAAAGCAATTACCTTGTTCGACCTCAAAGTCGCCTGCTTGGATTGAGGGGACCTAATCGACTCTGGTGGTAATTGCTTTCTCTAGTTCGTGGTACTGAGCTTTTGCTGCTGTTAAATATTTTACTGGAACGCTTAGTACAACTCTTCATGTTGTGTGTTTTTGCCGAGATCGGCATTTGTCTTTTTCGTTGTTTCGTTTTTTTGTCGTATATTTTGGCTTTCTGTTGGATCTTCCTTGTACTTACTGTTACTTAATCAAATGTTTGTTTATGCTAAAAAAAGTGAATTATGGATATTCCAAGATGTCTATATATATATATGAGTAAGAGGTTTATAAAAAAGATAAAATTTTATTAAATATGAAATACACATTATCAGACGCACTTAAATATCTTGAATTTGTAATTAGATAATCAAAGTTATATAAGTTTATCTTTTAAAAATACATGGAATTAAAACACTAATAATATTATACATAGGCAGGGGCGAATCTACATGGGAGTGAGGGGGGCAGCTGCCCCCCCTCAAAAATTATTTGTTATTATATAATTATACTACAACTTTAACAAGCAGTAGGCATTGGGCTAGTGGTGAGAGTTAGAAGTTTGATTAGCTTCAACCCAGGTTCGAATCTTGATGAAGTCGTTGGTGAATGGTGTACAGGGGAGTTTATGTTTGTCAGTGTGTGTATGATTATTATATATTTATCATGAAATTCAATTTTAAATAATTAATGATACATTGAACTTCATGTTTTTATCATACAAATTAATTTTAAATAATTAATGATATATTTAACTTAAAAATGACCATGGTGTTTTCTAAAGTCGTCTTTTTTTCTCAATCAATTAAACAATAAAAAATCAATTGAGTATTTTTTTTTCAAAAAATACTTGTTTCTGATTAATCAGAAACAAGAAAGAAATTTATGTCAAAAAATAAGAAAAAAAGCATCATTACTATTAAATGAATTATCAAAGATTTCAATTTTTTTTAAAGATTTTAATTCTTATTAATTTGTCAAATTAGTTATAAATATACAAAATATATTGATTTTCAAATGATTTAGTTGAGTTTTTTCCCCCTAAAAAATTTGATAAATGAGAACCTTTTATGTTTTTTTTTACTTATTAAAGAATACACATGAAAAAAATATAAAAAGACTCAGAAATCTAGATATAATGTAATTAATTTTTGCCCCACCTCAACATATTTCCTAGATTCGCCCCTGTACATAGGGGTTCACAACTTTGACTTTTCACATGATTAGTGGGTGCAATTAGCTCAAGATCATAGTATTAAATTGCATGTCTCATTTTTTTTATTATAAAATACTATAAATATATTAAGTATTTTCAAAATAAAAAAACCTGCTGCACATGTGGCATATAATATTTGAAGGATTAAACACTTCTCATTAAGCTAAAAGATATAGTTGATAACAGATGATCAACTTTATTTCCTTATAGTGGCAGTACAAAGCCATGTACTAAGCGATATATGGACATGAATAGATGTACCTTATATATGCTAATGAGCCAGACTGTTAAGTCAATAGACGATAGACGGTCGCACGTTCATCCACAAGTATACAGAAGAAATTGCTGGACATGATCTACTGACTCAATAGTTGGTAAATATTATTTTAATTAACGATATGATACCATATTTCCAACATTACCCTTACTAGGAAAGAGGATAAAAAAAATGTTGTAGAACATTACCATTCCAATTATTAATAAATTAAAAATAGTGTTAATCCAACTAATTACACGCTAATCTTAGGGGGTGTATTCAATCTAGACTTTTATTGACTTTTAATGACTTTTTTAAATGATTGACTTTTATGGATTTGATAGATTTCTATTGACTTTTATAGAATTCCATGGAGTTATAAAAAGATTTGTATAGAGTCTCGTAGACTTTTTTAATAGATTTCTATGGACTTTATCGACTTTTAATGACTTTTTTAAATGATGGGCTTTTATGAAATTGATAGATTTCTAATAACTTTTATAGAATTACACGGAATTATCAAAAGAATTTTATAGACTCTATAGATTTTATAACTTATAATTGATTTCTTTGAAATAACAATTGAACATAAATAACTTCTTCAACATATAATTTTTTTTTACTATTAATATAAACACATTTTACTTATTTAATAGTCAAAAATGTGAAAAATACCTATTCAATTCTTTTGCATGCAAATATTGAACAACTTTTTTGCATCTTCAAGATGACGACTTTGAAGATTCAGTTAATGTTGCTATATAATTGTAATCTATAATTTTGTGTAATAAAACAAAAGTTTTCTATTAAATAACATTTTATAAACTTGAAATATTTTTTGATGATAGTTGACTACTATAAAAATTCTTAAAACATACTTTTAAATTAAACATGATAATTTATATCGTTATAAATATCTTTTATTTTAGAAAAAATATTTATTATAATTATTTATAGATATAGACTCATACAATCGTTTTAAAAATCTATCATCTAATATAAAATAGCACATTAACTTGCTATTTTATCAAAATACTTGTGTAAATATTAGTATTATATTGGATAAAAATAAGATGTGAAAAAAACAATAATTGAAAAAAGAGCCGCACATTAGGAATTAAAGAAATGGTACATGTAGAAAACATTGGAGGAAAAGCTAATTGGGAGGTGGTCGTGTCGGAAATGAAAATAGCAAAGAGTAAAGAGAGATGATGGTAATTAGGAATTAAAAGTCATTCCAAATCTTTACTAGGAGTGGTGGTGAATTTTTAACTTTTTTGGGATGTAAATGGGGCATCAAAGTTTGTACCTAAAGATTTCAACAGAAGTCATTAAAAGTCTATGAGATTTTGGATACCTATAGACTTTTATGGAGTTTTAAAAATTCATGTTTGAATACCACCTGACTTTTTAAAACTCTACGAAAGTCTGTCTTGAATACCATTAGACTTTTGTAGAGTATATAAAAGTCGGGATTGAATACCTCTAGACTTATAAACTCCATAAAAATCATTAAAAATCAATAAAAGTCTATAACCAATACACCCCCCTTAATTAATCCAATAATTATGTTTTACACTGTCATTTACTGCGCATCGACAATCCATGTCAAATGTATGATTAGATATTGCAGTGTGGAATATTTTGATGCTTGAAAATCTTTTTTGAAATTCAAAAAGCCGTCGCGGGTGGGAACCAACGTCCCTTTTCCTCTCGCAAAGTATAAAGGAACATTCTTGCTACTTCGAAATCATTTCCCTCCCACTCTATGTACCATTCTAAAATCGTCAAGGTACTTGCACTTTTTTAGGGTTCTTTGATACTTACTTTCGAAGAGTCAAACCAACTCTCTGCCATTTCATTATTCGGTGAGTTTGTTCAGATCGCATGTACTGAAGGTTCGGTTTTTAAAGTTCTTGCTCTGCTTTTGTGTTTCTTGGATTGAAAATTGAGGATTACTAGTGATATTTCGTAATTTTTTGGGGGTGGTTAATAATTGTTTTGCCGAGAAGTAAGCAAATCAACATTTTTTCGGTTCATAGAACATATCAAACCTCCAATTGGGTCGAATCCATTTAGCTGTGATGCAATGGCTGATTAAAGGGAATTTCTTATTGTCATCCCAAGCTCTATATTTCCAATAATATATGTTTCATATAAGACATTAATCATCCCATGCCTATTCATCTAAAAGTTGTATGCAAGTGCAAGTAAAATAATCATGTTCGTTCAAAAGTCAGTAGATCATCAAACCATTGTTAAATCATTATTTTGACTAATTAAGGAGGTGAATTTTCTGATTACATTTAGAAGTACCAAGTAACATTTTTAACTGTGACGGTATATGTGGAGTAAGGGTTTATGTCAATCAGACTTGTTGGTTTTAAACAAGAAATTTTTGCTGTATCATGCCTAGTTTCTATTTTTTATAATTTCATTCTTATTCAGGTTCTGAGTCTGAATTTTCGGAGATCCTAGGTAGGTTTTCATGCAAATTACGGGTTGCCTCTGTGCGATGTCATTTCCCCTTTCTTAGTTCTTGAAGTAAGTTGCTTTTTTGTTGTTGTTGTTGTTGTTGTGGATCGCTTCTGGCTTTGGCTTCACAAATAACCACCATGAATCAGCCTTCACAAATGGAAACAACTTGTGGTTCTCTTCTATGTGAGCTTCAGGTTATTTCCATTCATCCGTCCTTTTCCATATGTTTGAACTAATTTGCTTCCACAAATTTTTGTTGCCCCCGTCATAATTAGTTGTTGCTGGAATCAGAAAATATGGGATGAAATTGGAGAACCTGACGATGAAAGAGATAAAATGCTTTTGGAGCTCGAACAAGAGTGTCTGGATGCATATCGAAGAAAAGTGGATCAGGCCAGGCGCTGCCAAGTTCAGCTAAGGCAATCACTTGCTGACTGTGAAGCACAACTCGCAGACATCTGTGGTTCACTGGGTGACATGCCAGTCCACATGAAGAAGGTGAAAACAGTAAAACTGAAGAGGAAAAAACCTAGAGAAACGGCTGTTTGTCACTATCTCTAGCTGTTAATATAATGTGCATAATTATGTTAAGCGGTATTTTTTGGTGTTAAGCAGATTTCTGGGACTTTGAAGAAAGAACTTCAGGCCATAATGCCTCAACTAGAAGACATGAAAAAGAAAAAAAATGAGAGGAAGGGTCAATTTGCTGAGGTAAAGAAGCAGATAAATTGCATCCTCAAGGAGTTTTCGGGATCCACAGAGAAGATATTGGATGCGATGGTCATTGATGATAGTGATTTGTCACTTAACAGATTAGAAGATTTACAAAATAAGTTGCTTTTACTGCAGAAAGAGAAGGTCCTTTTTCTCGTACTTCACTTTTTCGTTTTGTTGGTCTCACTTATGACATTGATACAATTATCTATGAAAATAAAAGGCGGGACTATGAATATACCAGAACTAAGTTGTTTCCCACACTCTATCAAACACTTTATAATTAGTCTGGAGAAGCATGAAGAGATCTACAAACTGTTTGCTTTAATTAAGCAACATAAGGAAAACCGAGGGTTTAGCTAGTTTTATGCTGTTTGAAAGTTCTCTACTCTCTGAACAATGTTTTTCTAATCAAATTGATTGAATGCACATACAGAGTGAGCGCCTAAAGCAGGTGACAAAACAGTTAAACGTGCTGAACAATCTTTGTTTGGTTCTTGGAATGGACTTCAAATTAACAGTTTGTGATATTCATCCAACTTTGGAAGACTCATGGGGCACGAAAAGTATTAGTGTAGACACAATTGAGAGCTTGCATGCCACAATATGTAAGCTTAAGGATGTCAAGTTGCAGCGCATGCAAAAGGTATTTAGCATTTTCCAGTTACCTGTCTTCATATCATTTTATTCTTGGTTTCTTATATACGTGCATTTTCAGTTGCAAGATCTTGCAGTGACCATGATAGAGCTTTGGAATTTGATAGATATACCACTTGAGGAGCAACAGATATTCCATAACGTGACACGAACTATTGCCGCTTCAGAGAGCGAAGTAACAGAACCGAACATCCTATCTTTGGAGTTCATCAATAATGTATTCAATCACCTTTTAGTATTCACTATCTAAGTTTTTTTTTTTCTATTTGCCTTTCACCTAAAAAGGGTGCTTGATCCATGACAGTTCACCCTTTACATACAATGTTTTTCTATGTTCAGTCTGAGGCAGAAGTTATGAGATTGGAAGAAATGAAATTCAGTAAAATGAAGGAGGTCCTTTTGAAAAAGAAGTTAGTATTAGAAGAAATATGCCGAGGATCACACATGATTCTTGAAGGAAAATACATAGCAGAGCTGTCAGTGGAAGATATAGAGTCCGGTATGGCTCCTGCTCCATGCATTGAAAATGGCTGAATATTGTTGCAAAAAATAGGCCAACTTTGGTTACCATCTTGCAGGGGAAATCAATCCATCTTATCTACTGGAACAGATGGAAGTTCAGATTTCCAAGGTTAAAGAGGAAGCTTTCAGCAGAAAAGAGATTCTCGAAAAGGTTCAAAAATGGCTGGCTTCGTGTGAAGAGGAATGCTGGCTGGAGGAGTATAATAGGGTGGGTTGGCTATAATATTAACTTATTTGAATGAATCTTAACACATTATCTGCATCCTTCTAGTTCTCTAGGTGTAAGTCTCTTTCTAATGTAGGACGGCAATCGTTATAATGCTGGAAGAGGCACACATCTAATGCTAAAGCGTGCTGAAAAAGCTCGTTTGCTAGTCAGTAAAATCCCAGGTACATGCCCAACTTTCCTTTGGTTAGTACTAATGCATTTTACAGTTAATACTTCCTATGATGAGATTAGATGTAGTTTGTCATTTTGAGATAAAACCATTAGATCTATGTTGCTTGTCTTGAAACATAGAGGCAAATTTGGATAATTATAGAATATCAACTCAACATAGACAAGTTAGATAAAATATTTGTAGTATCAAGTGCTTTCATTTAAAAAGTGATGAACATTATGTTCAAGGATTTCTTTATGTATTTTTTTTATTTTCTTGGTGTGTAGTGATGGTGGAGACACTGAAAACAAAAGTGAAAGCCTGGGAGAAGGAAAAAGGAGCCGAGTTCCTATATGATGGAGTAAGCACTGCTCTTGGACTCAATTAAAGAAAATCTAATGCCTGTCGTCAAACTTGATCTGTGCTTGCTTTTAACATTATGTTAATATTTTAATCAGTTGTACACATTATCTTGTGTCGTCTCTAATTTCTAGGTCAGTCTTCTATCCATGATTGAGCAGTATCATAACTTAAACCAGTTGAAAGAACTAGAGCGTCAAAGGCAGAGGGTATGCTTCCTATTAAGTTAAACGTCAATGCCTACTGCATGTGAATGCAAAAACATTTACTTTCATTCTTGTTTTTACATTAGGATCAGAAGAAACTTCAGGGACAGTTGATGGTTGAGCAAGAAGCACTATTTGGGTCAAAACAAAGTCCATCAAAAAGTGGTAACAAGAATTTTAGACCTACAACTGGAGGTGTGGCTAATAAGAGTTTTTCAGTAGGAGGGGCGATGCTACAGAGTATGTCCACAGAGAAATCTGCTCGCTCCATTTTGAAGAATAACCCCGTGAAACAGCAGCAGGGTTCTCGCAGACATCACCACAGTGGTTTTGTGGCTCACTCTTCTGGTAAATATTCAGAAACTCAATTATATTTACTTGACTTTTTATAGTTTGTCCGTTTATACTTGGAGGCAAAAGGACTTATCCAAAGTTATCAGGTTTCAATTGTCATTTAAGGTTGCAATTTTTCATAATCTGCTGTGACTTGTTGACACAGGCGATAAATACAAGCACAGTGGCCACGAAAAACATCATTCTAGCAATGGAACTACAAACTCACAGCACTGTCAAATGTCGCCTATGAGGAAACCCCTCTCTCCAATAACTTCATTATCATCCAATATCACTCCTTGCAACTTTCAGGATCAGAATGCAAAAAATGGGGAGTCCGGGGTCACAAGCAGCTTTTCTACAACTCCATTGGCAACCCCGACGAAGAGCGTCTTTTCTTTCAATGAGAATAGAACTCCGACAAAAATGCAAATTCCAATGCCAGCTACTCCTCCAACCGTGTCTGCTACAATGCAAACTGCCATGACCCCTTTCACACCGTGCATTCGTGATACAGAAGAAGGCGAGTATTCTTATGAAGAGAGAAGAGCTGGCTTTATCGTTCCTAAATCTACTGTGCTAACCCAAGTTTGAAGCATTTACAATCAGCAAGGTTTATGTTCGTACTTTGATAGAGTTTGCACTTTGACCTTCTTCTCCATCTAACTCCACACGGACCTTTGACTTTTGGCTTTTCTCCTATTCATGTGCATAGGACTATCCTCAGGACATGTTTTCTATTCCTATACTGTCTTGTGATGAGAAAGTAAGGGTCCATTTGTTTGACCATCTCAAATGACATTACTTGATTTCTCAGTTCAACGAAATCAAGAACCTATTTGTTTGGCTGTCTTTTTTCCTATTGGATTTCTAGATACCGTGAGTCCGAAAGGCTCATTTTTTCAAGGGAAAAAAAACCATGCCGAATTATATAGATCAATTTTGAAGCCAAACATCAGAAGTTCAGAACTCAGAAAAAGGCGGAGAAAGTTACTTTGACTCATCTCTAGCAGACTCTGAGTACATAAGACATGAAATCGGTTGATAGCATTCTTAGCCATGAATAGTAGTATCAACTCTTTTGCTTTATTGCTTAACAATTGCAGCTTCTTCAGCAAAACCAAAATGCAACAAACAGCTCAAATATATAAATGGTTGCATAAAATAGGCTTATAGACTGTAGCTTCCAAGTATATGAGCCAAGGTTACGCATGGTTGACGAATTCTAAGAGATTACATGACTGGAGAGCTTTCATAACATGATGCATATGATATGGGATGAGCCATTCTCACCCTCTTTGAGAAGGTCAACCATTCAAAGCACTACTATAAACAAGACTCTGCGATTAATTTTCATGTTTCAATAATAATAGTTCTGTGAGTTCGATATTTTTTCTCTAAAGGGAAATACATAAGAAATAATATTCAAATAAGTCTTTTGAATTCTGTTGTTCAAGAAACAGTTCAGTTCAAAAAAGAAACGATCCTGACCACTCATAGGTAGGCTTACAATCTGTACGACTGCATGATACAAAATGTACCAATGCAGAAATGCTTCCATTTGAAATGAAACGATCTTAACAATATTCCTTCACCCACACCAAAAATTTATATCTTCGTAGCCATACTGATGAGGAGCTCGAAATCGAAAGCGCGCTGTTTTCTGAGGCCCATCCCTCTTCTCTAATGCTGGTCTCAAGGCCTTGTGTAAGTTCAAGTATAGGTGTCAAACGTGCCGGCACGGTTTGGAAATGAGCCGTACCGTGTTGGCTCGTTTCCACATTAGGCACGCCCATACGTGCTGTGTAAGTTAAAGAAAACTCTTATTTTCTGCTGTCACAAGTATTTTTGCATTAATAATAAGTGTGGTCTGTGTACCAAATAAATAAAAAAACCCACCTTGATTATCTTTCTATTTACATCAAAGTCGAAATTCCCCAACCGGGATGCGGCATGCGCATGATTCTTTGGACGTGGTACTTGCCAAACTAGTGCTCACGCGCGGAAAGGTCTCAATCTTGATAAAGCCTGGTGGCGGTGTTTTTGATTCAGACTGAGCCGAGCAGTTGATGGGATTTCTCCAGACGTGCGACAAACCCGAACATCCTACTTTATATTTAAAGAAGCTGTTCCAGTGTTGAGCTAGGAAGAATCTGAAGCTTTGTCTTGAGCTTGTACAATGTGTGGCAATGGTGATTTCGAGGGAGGAAAGAAACTACAATTCCGCTGCCACCAACAAACAAGCAATAGAAGCAGCGGCAGTGGTAGAAAGCCTTAATATTCCTGATTCAAGAATGGTGTAACTGAATATAGGAGTCATTAAGAAAGTTGACTGGAGGAGATGAAGAGCAGTAGTCATGGAAGTCAAAGAGTACTGATCCCTCTCTCTATATGGAAGAAAATAGGGACAAAAATAGGGTGGTAAATTTAAAAAATAATCGCATCAAATATGGATTTTTCGAATACTAATCAAATTTTTTAATTATTAATCAAATATAGTCTACATAAATTGTTTTTAATAAAAACAGTATCCAATAAATGTTTTAACAATTTTAATACAACATACATTATTTGTCAACAAAAATAGTATCGTAATTGAATAGAGAGATAACAATAATATTCATATGTTTGTCACAGAGGGAAACAAATAACGAAGCTAGACAAGACCCTTTACTTTACAAGATTCAATTGCTCCATCTATCATTTCTTCAAGCCCATTCTGATATTTGAATCCTGTTTCCATTAGCTTCTTTGATGAAAGGCCAGACAATTTAAATACTGGTAAATCTTTCCAAGAACTGCACGTATTACCAGAATTAATATTAATGACTATGCATGGACTTAAAGCATTAGAGTAAAATTTTATTTCTTGTTTAGCAGATTAATGTGCTGATTGTTGAGGGAAATTCAGGTGAATGACCTTTCATCTGTTAAGATTCTTATGTATGACCTCGCTAAATTTTAAATGTCGTTCTACGCTTAAAAGCATATGTTTATATTTAGTTTCTAAGCATCATCCAATTTTCAATTTTTTTATTAGTATAATAATAGGAACAAAATTTCGTCATTAGGTTACCGAGTTGGTAGAGTAGGTAAGCACGGAAGTCTTTGGTCACGAGTTCGATTCTCTCTATCAACACTTTTTTGGTCGTGCATGTCACACCAGACTTGCCTAGTGCGGTTTAGTGTGGTTTGCAGGATATCGTGTCAGTCCGAGGGTTTACTCAATATGCATCAAAAGGGTAGCAATTGCGGGTTCTCCCATCATAAAATAATAATAATAATAATAATAATAGGAACAAACTAAACTTACTCAGGAGTGGGCATTTGAAACTCGGGATAACTGGAAGATATAAATTGAGATAACTGATCGATTGTGAAATCAAGAGCAGAGCAAATGTATCTCCCCCTGGCGTTTGGGTACTCAAAAAGATGAATATGGGCTCTGGCCACGTCATCCACATGCACTAAACTGCTATCCATAATCATCGGATAATGACTCTTGTCACCTACAAATTAATTAAATACAATATATACATTTATAATATCTCATTAACAAAAAAGTAACTTTAATGGTTTTAAGTATGATACTAATATAGTTATAGGGAAATTTAAAAAAATCGTAACATGAATATGAGTCGTTTCAATACTAGTCCTAAGTTTTAGAACAAATCAAATATAGTCACACAAAAATTGTTATAAAAAAATTAGTCCCAAATTATTGTTTTAATCATACTAGTTTCAAACTTCTGTTTTTCATCCAAAGTGGTCTTCAAGCTGCCTATTCAATTATGGAAACACTTTCGTAAAAAATAATTTCAGTGGACTAAATTTGTTAAAAACATTTACGTGAAACTAATTTTGATTAAAACAATTTTCGATGAACTATATTTGATTAATCTTAAAAGTTTGGGACTAGTATTGAAAAATGCAATATTCTATTAGACTATTTTTTATTTTTTTGAGTTGGAGAGGGGCAAATGTATTTTTTCATACTTGAACTTGAGTCTCGTCCAAAGTGGATGTAACGACCCAAAACATATACATGATTTACATGATCATGCATTAACATCATGACTCATATAGGAGCATTTGTTGTGCATAAATGTGCGGTAAATTATGAATATGACATATGTGACATTTATCTATCAATATGTGATATGGTTTTAGAGTCCATTGAATGCATGACTTGAGTGAGAATTATGATAAGAATTGAAATCTAATAAGTCGGTTTCATTATATCGAGACTATGGTTAAAATGATAATATACAAAGTTGAGGGACTTAAGTGTAAGAGCCTAAAGACTTGAAGGTCTAAAGTGCAATATGACATAAATTCATATTTATCTATTGTCAAAGGAAGGAATCTTATCAGAATTATCTTCAATTTTCGTTTCTTCATCTGCTCCTTGAGGAAAAACTATCAAAACTTCATAGAAACTCAAGTTCTGTTGCAAAAACTTGTAAAGGAAGGTATACATATGTTTATACTCTTTGTTTTCTATGTTTTACAAGTTTAAATGATGTGTTTATTGATGTTGGTTGAGAAGTAACATAGGGTTTGCATGTGTTATATCAAAACATGTATTTTGAAGTATATTTTGATGTTATACATGAAGGGAATATGTTTAAAGAAGGTAGAAGAGGTTTTGGAAAGAAATGACATGAATTTGTATAAGAAATCTGCTGAAAAACAGAACTCCTATGGTGTTTCGAATTTTTGGAATTCTTAGACTTTGATTTTGATGTTGGTGTTCAAATGAAAGTTGTAGTATGTTAAGTTATCTTTAATTGGATAGTAACTTCAAGTAATTTGGAGTCTTGATTCATGAGTTATGTCAGTTTTACCAAACTATGTACAGGTTGACCTCTAAATTGAAATGATTTCTGAAACTTGATGTTCTTGGCTAATTTTGTCTATGAAGATTATTGAATTAATTTACACACTTCAAAGATGAATTGTAGAGCTTTGAGTTAGATTTAATTTGACAGCAAGTGGGAATCATTTGGAGTACATAGGAATTAGTTATGAATTTTATACCAAAAGGTGTCAAAGCTGAAAAATGCAGATTTTCCACTAAACCATTCTGCCCTGTAGCGATCGATCACCTCTGTGTAGAGATCGATCTCTTCAGCCAAAATTTTGAAAAAAATGGTTTTCTTTGATGAGTTTAAGTATGGGAAGCCTAGTATAATGTATGTGAACTATGAAAACATGTTAAAGGTAAATATTAGATAATTTATTCATGTGTTTGAGATAGATGTATTTATAGGTCATAATCTCGAGCAAGCTTCAGATAAGGCAAACGAAAAGAGTTCTTCGATATAGGAATATGGTATGTGAGTATATCCTATAACTTGGTACTTAACTGTACATAAGTATATGATTTATGTTCTATGAATTGCGTTTATAATGGATGTAAATATGTGTTGTATATGATGTGATGTTTCATTATATTGACATGTGCTTATGAATTGTTCATTCATGTGCATACATAAGAGATTAAAGAACTCTGTTATGGATGCTAAGGATCTTGAACCATGTGTTAATGCATTCTGAGTACGGTCAGAATTGCAGAATCAAAGAATATCGATCCCGAGTTAATTGAGAACTCAAAAAAAGGGATCTACAGAATGCCATGAACATCTTGTGATCACAAATTGTTCCTGATTCTAGTTGATCCATAACAGAAGAACAAATAATCATACATACATGTGTACATGTGAATTACTTGTTGTACAAGTGTTACTATAGTTATGATGAGTTATATACGTATGTGGTGTTGAATATCAGTTATTTGTATATGCTCAGTGAAGTGTTTTGTTTCAGATAATCCAAAGTAAAAGTCGACTCTAGAGGAAGGTCTAGAAGTCTTTTTGAAGTATTTCCAGTATGGATACAAGGTTGGCCGGCTGATCTGTAGTTCTTCTCCCTCTGCTCATCATTGTACATATAAGTGTATAGGTTTTGGCATGAGTAATGCGAGATACAACATCAGTCCATTTTTGTGGATATGCCATGTACATATGGTTATGGAAAGTCTTAAATTTACATGTTATAAAGTACAATTTTCCGCTGCGACGACTTAAATATTTTACTATAGTAATGCTATAGTCACAGTCATGTGTATGTATATAAGTGATGTGACGCCCTTACAGGATAAATGTTAGGCGACATGCCTCATTTATTTACACGTGTATAAAAGAGATATGCGTGTCATGTGTATTGAAAGGTAGGGGTGTCACAGTTGATTTGGTATCAGAGCAAAGGTCTAAGATTTTGTAGACTATGACCATGCATCATTATGATATGTTGCATTGTTATTATGTGTTACATAATTACACAAGTCATTAGATGTGTCATAAAGGGTAAATGATGAGCAAAGTATCAATAGAGGGGAAGAAGCAGCCGAGCCTGAGTCTCATGCATCACATTCTTTTCCTCCTCATGTTCAAGGAATGCTTGTTCATGACATTTAGACAGTTTCCACATGCTCCTCCTCATGAATTTTGTGAAAGGAGGTATGATAAACTAAGAAAGATGGGAACTGAAGAGTTTAGGGGTACTACCAATCCAGCGGAGGCTGAGACATGGCTGAAAGAACATAAATAATTCTAAATCTATTGAGATGTACAGGCTGAAGAGAAGTTTGATTATACAGTATCACTTCTTCAAGGCAATGCATATGATTGGTGGGAAACCGTTCCGAACAGTACTATTCAGCCACATGTTCTGACTTGGGAGGACTTTCTGACTAAGTTTAATGATGCATACTTACCTGAAGTGCACAAAGATCAGAAAGAGAAAGAATTTCTTGAATTGAAACAGTGGAACATATCAGTGGCAGAGTATGAAGTGTTGTTTAATCAATTGTCACGTTATGCTCCACACATGGTTGCTACTGAGAAGAAGAAATGTAGCAAGTTTGAAATGGGACTTCGATTTACTATTCGTGATCGCCTCACACCTACAGACATGGAATCTTTTAGTAAGTTGAAATTTGCAGTTATTCGTGCTGATAAGTCGGAAGCTAAATCCAAAGCTTTCAAGAAAAGACAAAGTGAAGAGAGTAATAGTGGTGGTAAGAAGAAAGTATTCCAAGTACCTGCACAGAAAATGTTACCTAGTGGTTCGAAGAGCGCCAATTTCAGTGGTGCACCATCAGCAAGTAAAATTTCTGGTTTTACCTCAACATCATCAACTTGTGTCCATTGTGGCAAGAATCATTTTGGCAAATGTCGACTTCTTACACGAAAATGTATTCGATGTGGTGAACCGGGTCACATTGCAAGAAACTATTATAAACCACAAGATGAGCCTACGGTGGACCAACCAAGGTCAAGTAATGTTAATGCTGGCAGAGGTCGAGGAAATCATGGTATGGGAAGAGGTGTTGGTTTGGAAGAAATCAAAGAATATCGATCCCGAGTTAATTGAGAACTCAAAAAAAGGGATCTACAGAGTGCCATGGCCATCTTGTGCTCACAAATTCCTGATTCTAGTTGATCTATAACAGAAGAACAAATAATCATACATTCATGTGTACATGTGAATTACTTGTTGTACAAGTGTTACTACAGTTATGCTGAGTTATATACGTATGTGATGTTGAATATCGGTTATTTGTATATGCTCAGTGAAGTGTTTTGTTTCAGATAATCAAAAGTAATAGAAGTCTTTTTGAAGTATTTTCCAGTATGGATACAAGGTTGGCCAGCTGATCTGTAGTTCTTCTTCCTCTGCTCATCATTGTACATATAAGTGTATAGGTTTTGATATTAGTAATGCGAGATACAACATCAGTCCATTTTTGTGGATATGCAATGTACATATGGTTATGGAAAAAGTCTTAAATTTACATGTTATAAAGTACAATTTTCCGCTGTGACGACTTAAATATTTTACTATAATAATGTTATAGTCACAGTCATGTATATGTATATAAGTGATGTGACACCCTTACAGGATAAATGTTAGGCTACATGTCTCATGTATTTACACGTGTATAAAAGAGATATGCGTGTCGTGTGTATTGAAAGGTAGGGGTGTTACAGTGGACGTAAGTGACAAACCAACTGCGCTAGCTATAGTTGACTCTATGAGGCCATTTTTTTAAAGCTCAATGAGACCTTTTTTTAATATTGAGGAGGCGAATTTTAAAGAAATTTTTGGTTCATTGCACATACTCGGATTCGAGTCAATCACAAAGGGGACATAAGACTTTGCTACCCAGCTAAAACCGTAGTCTCCTATGAGACCAATTATTATTATTTTTATATGGGGGAGGGCATTACACAATAATGTATATGTAGTGCATCATGCATGCATGTATATATGAAAACGTACCAAAGATTAATGCCATTGATATCTCCACTGTGTCTGGAATCCGAGGACAGATAAAAGGACCCGAAACCCATGTAGGATTCGTAATCACAACATCCAACCCATTTTCCTCCGCAAATTCTTGCGCAGCTCTCTCAGCCAAAGTCTTGGTCACAATATATGGCCCTGCAAAACCCTTCACACTCCTGACATGATCCACATCCGTCCAACCACTTTCATCGATAATGCTAGCACCACTTTTGTTGAACGCCACAGCTGCTATACTTGATGTGTACACCACCCGTTTAACGGTTTTGGAATCGAGGCATGCCTGCAGAATGGCCCGCATTGCATTCACGACCCGTTTGACCTTTATATCTTCGGGTTCTTTCTCCTCGAAGTCTAATGGGTGGGCCATATGGAAGACTCCAGTGCATCCTTCCAAGGAGACTGCGAAGGCTTCGGGGTTGTTGAGATCGGCGTTGTATATATTGAGCCTTTCAGATGCGCCGGGGAGGTTTGTCAGGTAGCTGATGTCCCTTTTGTTCTCTGCAAATACATTTGACATTTAGGCATTTTACTAAAAAATAAAAATAAAAATAATGTTAAATTAAAAAAATTCTTACCTTTTTTTTAATGTAAAATTACTTGTTAACTTTTGTTTTCGAGTTTATCCAATATTTCATTTTCGATTACTAGATTGTTAATCCATTTAATCGATTTTGAGACATAGTTGTTCGTAAATATTTTTTTATTTAGTTTTGAAAACTTTTTTCTATAGATGCAACTGTAATTTGTATAGTAAGTAATATTATATATACTATAAAACAATTGGAAAAATACTTTAATTCTTTTATTAAATTTAGTATTTCAAGAAGACTGTTAACTCCGGAAATAAATTTAAATATCAATATCCGAATGAGTATCCTGTTTTAAAAAAAATTCAAGATCAAGATATATATATATATTTTTCAAAATCAAATCAAAATAGGAATTTAATCAGTCAAGATCATATAAAAAATCAAATATATATCATCATATTTTGAAAATAATAATCACAAGTGACGGAGAGTGAGAGGAATGAGGAATGATGTGATTGATTATAATTACTTATTAATATGAAATATTAATTAAATATTGGGATACATTTTTTTTAAATTTAAGCTCTATAGTTAATAAATTTAGGGGTTAGAAATTGATGACCTTATTAAAATTGGGGCTACATCCTGGATTTTTTGGTTTGAGGGAACTTGAGTTTGCTATGGTGATCCCAGCGAACTCCAGCTTTTGGTATTGTGATACAAATAGAACCCACTCTTCATTTAGTCCTTCTCCTATGCTCTGACAGAGATGTTGGTTAGGATATTCCAATGTTTTCAGTACAAGTCTTTATTGTTGTATTTTCACTTGTGTTATCGTTTTTTATTGGGCTTCAACCGGAACTCCTAGATAATGTTCAATTACTTACTATAATTGATGTTTATGATTAAAAAAAAAACAGAATCAAATTTATCTTTTGAAAAGAAAAGTCGTGTTAATTAAACTAGGAGCTAAAATACAACCACGATGGAACAAAAGAAGAGAAGTCCAATGAACACTAGCTCCACGGTGTGGAAGAAATGATGTGAACTCTACATTCGGTTATTGCAATTAAAAATATTTGAAGAAGAAACTGAAATATTTGAACTCTATTCAATTTTTGTGTAGATACACACTAAATATTAAAATTAATTTACGTCTATTTATTTGGCTTTTGAAGTATTCCAAATTTAATTTCATCCACTGCATAAAACTTTTTTTTCTTTTATATTAATTTCTTTTATGAATCAGTGAAGGGAGCAAACCCGATACCTCTTACATTAATATCCATATGACAACCACTAAGTTAAGACTTTGTTGTATTTTATTGGTTTGTAATCATTTTTATCATCCACTGTATAAAACTTCTAGACACTTCTTCATTTAGCATAAATCCAGCGAATTAGAAATCTCACATGGAAACAAAAAACTTTTATATTTATATTTATGTGTGATTATATAAAATTGTAATTAATCCTTTTTTTCTAAATAAAATATACATATTATGCCATCTCGTCTCTCTCCATCATCTCTATCGATTAGTTGGAGTATGATATTTCCATCTCTACATGTATCTATGGGCAACAAGTACACTTGATCGTTTAAATAAAAGCTAGATAACTCGTGGACGCAGATGGACAAAAAATATTAACATAAAAACAAGAGAAAAAAGACGTTAGTGGGTCAATTATAATTTTAGGGTGACAATGGACAAACTGTAATTTTTAGGGCGATAACAATAAATATATATTTTTTTGGTATGACTTCGCCCTTGCATATAACTAGTATTTTTTTTTCGGTATGGCTCCGCGTTTGCAGATAACAAACTTAGTGGAAATGATATTTTTGCTCACTCTTTGTTAAATATTAAAGAATCAAAATAAGGCACGAGGTGAGATTATATTAAACTGACACTTTTTAGGGTTATATGCAGACATGTTAGTTCTGTTATACACTTAAACCTACTAGAATTAGAAGATTAAAGGGATTGAATATACATTATTAAAATCATAAATGTTATGTAATAATGAGAGTGAAAAAGGGAATTTGATGGGCTAACAGACCTGGATCCATCCTAACAGTGGCATTGACAGAATAGCCATCTTCAAGAAGCCTTTTGACAGTCCATGATCCAAGAAAACCAGTTGAACCCGTCACACATATTCTCCCCTTCTTTATTTCCTCTCCCATTTCTTCTTTTATTTATTTTTATACAATCTTCGGCAATGATTATTTGGATCTAATCTACTATTTAATCATTTTCGATCTGCCCAACTGTATCCAATAATGAAAATTATTTGAAAAAATCTCGAAAGAGACGTGTCAGCAACCCACTTGACTTTGGAGTAAGTTAAAGATGGACACTTTGATGTTGACAACCTCGTGGACACATGCGGAGCCAGGAAAATAAGTACAGGGATATGAAAAAACATTGTCAAATAATTCATTATCAAAGATATATAGACATTTAATTAACATAGATATAAAAAATAATAACCAATATTATATTTATACATACATTTTAATAAAAAATATAAAAATATTAATTTAGTAGAATAAAAAAATTATAATATAAAATAAGTTATCTAAAAATAAGATCAATAAAATATAATACCAAGTATTCAATACTACATTCCTCATATATTTTCTAGCAATCAAATTTTCATAAAAAGATAAAAAAAAATATTATTTTAATAATGGTAATCAAAGTATTGATATCTAAATTTGGGCTAATTTAATTTTTTATTATAAAAAAAGAAAAAAATTCATAAATTATAGTTGTTTGAAAAAATTTAACATTCTATTATAATTTGCACTCCAAGAGTGCAAATTATAACACTATTCTAAAGTTGCACTCTTGGAGTGCAACTTTAGAATAGTATTATTTGAATTATAAATTAAAAATAATTTTAAATTCTTGATTATTAAAAATAAATTTTTTTTATTGGTATTATATTTTACATAAAAATTTTAAACCACATAAATAGTTGAAATATGAATAAATGATCTGAAATAGCACACATAAAAATAAATAGATTATTCTTTACATTGAACTCTAAATATTTCCTCCGGTCCCACAACCACGTCTATGTCTCAGTCGTTGTGGTCTTCTAGATGGCTCAACTACATCTACATTCCGCGTTTAATGTGCTATTTTCGTAGATACTATGTCGTCGGTTCGAAGTCAAATTGATGTTTTGCTATACTATGGTGGTCGCATATCACACGATGGGATTATTGTTAGTTATGATCGACCTCCAATAAGCTATATACGAATGCCTCGAACAATTACAATGTCTGAGTTACTGTCGACGCTGTACGGTCAGATAAGTATCGATAACCAACAATACGCACTTAAAGTGCGGACTAAACATATATTTAATAATACTTCTGGGCGAGTTGAACATTTACTCGAAATTACAAAAGACAGTGATATTTGGTTTTTCTTTGACCCTGATGTTGGAAATGCCGGTGTCAATTTATATGTTGAGTCAGAACAAATACACATTAATAATGTGCCAGACATTCAATATACTGAAGAACGGGGCTCACATATGTCAATGCTTAATGATGATCATAACCTGGAGATACCGGTTGTCACACAAGGACTTGTAAGTATGAGAACCGGAAATAATATGATATTGGTGAGTCCAGCGCTAGGACTAGACCCAAACGCGGAATGTAGATGTAGTTGAGCCATCTAGAAGACCACAACGACTGAGACATAGACGTTGTTGTGGGACCGGAGGAAATATTTAGAGTTCAATGTAAAGAATAATCTATTTATTTTTAGGTGTGCTATTTCAGATCATTTATTCATATTTCAACTATTTATGTGGTTTAAAATTTTTATGTAAAATATAATACCAATAAAAAAAAATTATTTTTAATAATCAAGAATTTAAAATTATTTTTAATTTATAATTCAAATAATACTATTCTAAAGTTGCACTCCAAGAGTGCAACTTTAGAATAGTGTTATAATTTGCACTCTTGGAGTGCAAATTATAGTAGAATGTTAAATTTTTTCAAACAACTATAATTTATGAATTTTTTTCTTTTTTTATAATAAAAAATTAAATTAGCCTCTAAATTTGAGTAGATAAAGATAAATATAAATTCATTATTTATTAACTTATTTAAAATGTTTAATTGTTTTAATTTATTCTTGATATTTCTTCACAATGTTCTATAAACATAGCATGTATATCAATAAAATGAATATAAAATAAAATAATGTGAATGAGTCTACATGAAATTAGAAAATGTGAGACTACACAAAATCAGAAATGATGAGACTACATAAATCGCACATTAGATAATTTTATATTTTTAATTATTTAATAATGTAACTTGTATATTAATAATTATGTATGTATGTTAATGTTTTAACTATTTTAAATATATTTTTATATCATAATTTATTTGGATTCTATTATTGTCTGGATTGTCAAAATTATATTTCAAATGTACATTTTATAAATTGCCAATATTTTTTTTCAATCAAAAAATGTAAAATAAAAGGCGTGTAGTATGTGCACGTTTCTTTAGGTAAGAAAACTGACATATTTTTGAATTTGTTTATTGATTTATATTATTTTTTAAAAAGTAGTCAACACAGCCAAAAAAGTAAGGGTTATTTATTTAAATAACCCAAATAAAACAAATAATTACAAAAATAACCCGAATTCTGAAAACATTTAAAAACTAACCTTACCCGCCAACTCAGTTGGCGGGTCCAGTAGGTCACGCCAACTGAGTTGGCGTGACCATATAAAATATTGGTCACGCCAACTCAGTTGGCGTGACCATCGTTGAATAGTAGTCACGCCAACTGAGTTGGCGTGACCTTTGTTTTATAGAGTCACGCCAACTCAGTTGGCGTGACATTATTTTAATAGTGCCGCCAACTGAGTTGGCGGCACTAAATGGCTATAAATAAAGCCGTCCGCCTCTTAGTTTTCTCACCAATTCACAACTTCTCTTTTAATATTTTTAACTTCTCTTTTAATATTTTTATTATATGATAAATTCTGATTATGCTCTGTAGTTGCAGCTTTAGCTGATCTTATACATCAGAAAAGATTTTATTAGCTACTAGTAATAGTTTTCTGTAGTTATCAAAATATGTCTATTCAAGTTTTATTTTATTGGGGGGGGTAATATTATACAAGATTCTGAGTTCGTCCGATATGATCGTGGTCCATCAAGAGGTACAACTATACGGCGTACAATTAATTTTCTACAATTATTAGATAAAATATATGATATCACTGGGTTCGATCGCAACCAGTTTCTTTTGAAATTATATGCTAGGCATATGTTCAAAGATTTTTCGGGGTTACGGCAGACTGTTTTACCCATAGATGATGATTACAATTTAGCATGGCTACTTGATTCAGAACAGGGTCATAGTTGCTTGGAATTTTATATACAAGCAGAACCAAGGAATTATGATTATGTTCCAGAAATGCCAATGAGTGGCAGTTTTTCAGAAGGATTGACGACATCTGTTATTCCAGAGACGTCTGTTGCTCGACATCAAGCTGAGGGTTCATATAGTGGTGGAGACCGAGATGATCATCCAGTAGATGTTCATAATGTTGCCGCTGAGCCACGAGCAGACAGTTTTGCTGATTTTGGTGATCAAATTAATTCTGAACCAGAGGGGATTCCATCTGATGATGAGACTGATGCTGATGATGATGAAGTTGATATTGGTGTGATGGCAGAAGCAGTTGAAAACCAAGAGGAGGGGGCATCAACCATGACAAATGATCATAATCTTTATCCAACAATCCCATTCTTTTCCATGACACATCCAGAAGTTTTTGGAGATTCGATTGACAATCCAACAGGCCGTTGGGGGAGTTTTTATGATTACTCCAAAGGTGAAATCCATCGCAACATGGTCTTCAAAGATAAATTTCATCTGCAGGCAGCTGTGAAGGATTATTCAGTACGTGTTGCAAAACGTGAGTACCATGTTGTTAAGAGTACAAAAACATTGTGGAAAGTAATATGCAAACACGGTACAGAGGATATACCTTGCAGATGGTACCTGCGTGCATGTTTGGATAAAAAAGTTGGGTTATTCAAAATAACCAAATATGGTGGTCCTCACACTTGTCTGCTGAGTGAGCTGTCGCTTGATCATTCGAACTTGGATAAGAATATGATTGCTAGCTTGTTATTGGGAATCGTTCGTCGTGATCCAGCTTATGAAATCAAGTATGTGATTCAAACGGTGAAAGATAAGTATGGCTTTGAAATATCATATGCAAAAGGCTGGCATAGTTTGAAACGTGCAATACGGAATGTGTATGGAACCTGGGAGAGCTCGGTCAACAAATTACCTTTCTATATGGGAGCTTTGAAAAAATGGAACCCAGGCACAGTCGTGGAGTGGGATCATCTTGATAATGCAAGACCGAGAGAAAAAACTTTGAGTTATGTTTTCTGGGCCTTCCAACCGTGCATAGATGGTTTCCGCCACTGTCGGCAAGTTATTACAGTGGATGGCACACATCTGTATGTAAAATATCAGCATAAGATGTTGATTGCTGTCTCCATGGACGCGAATAATCAAGTGTTACCGCTGGCATTTTCAATTGTCGATGAAGAGAACTTTTTGTCATGGAAATGGTTCTTGGAGATGGTTAGCAAACACGTTATTGGAGAATCTGGCGGCGTGTGTTTGATTTCTGATCGACATCCGGGCCTTATTGCAGCAGCCGACTGTATCCCCGACTTTAAACCCCCCCGTGGAGTGCATCGATTTTGTTTGAGACATCTTTGCTCAAACTTTAATAGTCGTTTCAAAAACGTGCACTTAAAAGACTTGTGTTGGAAAGCTGGATCAGAAAATCAACTGATAAAATTTGAGCGTACGATGGAAGAGATCAAAACCATTGAACCAAGGGCTTTTGATTACCTGAATCGGATTGATAAGTCTCAGTGGACACTTGCTCATGATGAAGGATGGCGTTGTGGTATCCTAACAACAAATATGTCGGAGTGCATAAATGGAGTCATGAAAGGTGCACGTCGCCTTCCAATCACTGCCATTGTACAGTTAACATTCGATCGTTGTGTGCATTATTTTTTGGAGCGAGTGAAAAAAGCTGATAGAATGATCGAAAATAATCAAGAATGGCCGGATTATGCTTTTGAAAAATATGCTCGGGCTGATCTTCACTCCATTCATCATGAAGTTTAGATGTTTGATCGAAGGCATTTAACAGCCTCAGTTATCACAAGGATGCAAGTTGGACGTGGGGGTAATACTCATGTTGTGAAGCTCAAATCAAGGGAATGTTCTTGTGGGAAGTGGAAAGAATTTGGGATTCCTTGCTCACATGTGATACAAGTATGTCGAGCTTATGGCATAAACGCAAAAACATTTGTCAAGGAGTATTATAATATGCAAGAATATTGGAGCACATATCAAGGTGAATTTGAGCCATTATGGGGAGAGCAGTATTGGGAAACCCCGTCATTCGAACTGTACCACAATTCCACCTTGCGTACTATAAGAAGACGAGGTCGAGACCGAACAACACGCATGCAAAATGAGATGGATTGGCCTGAAGCCCGGGCAAGACGACATATGGCATCGAGTTCCCAAAACCGATAAAGTTGTAATTGTTTTTTGATATTGTTATTGTTATTGTTTTTGATATTGTTCTTGTTATTGTTATTGTTATTGTTATTGTGTTATTGTTATTATTATTGTTATTGTGTTATTGTTATTGTCACATATCAAATAAGACATTCATATGGAAGTACATTCATTACATTTAATACTAAGATTCACAATAGGCAAACATGACTACATATATGAAGGCTAAAACTCTATAATGCCCCGCCAGTACCACAACGACGTGGCTGTTTCCGTCTCTGACCGCGTCCTTCCTGAATGGGTGGGTCTTCTTGCACTACAGGTACATCGTCCAGCTGAACATCAGGTGACAAATTAGGGAACACAACCGGTGACACGACAAATTGTGGTGACATCGATGCATATATCTCGGGGAATCTAATATTCACATCTGGGCTGGTTTGTTCTTGTGAGTACATGGGTTGATGAGGCGTGAAATGCGTTTGGTCATACAACTGATGCTGTGGTCGAGGAGTATAATAATCAGCGTACATGTCACTGGCATATGATGAAGAGGGACCTGGCATATATGTCGGGACATAGCTTGAAGGGCCAGCATCTCCAAAACCCGCATGCATCGACTGTACTTGTTCTTCATCACTCACATGCATCGGCTGTACTTGTTCACCTTGAGTCGCATGTCCCTCTTCGTAGGGCGGAAAGTTTCTATCGCGTCGTTCCTGCGCGACATGCAACACATTTTGTATGACATTTCTGACATCACTAAATGCATCCATGTACGCCCCTACGGATTGTTCCTCAGCGATATTACGGTCGCAGGTAACTGTTAATTGCGACAGCTGATCAATCTGAAATGAGTGAACATTTATTAAGTATTTAAATCTAAACACAATTTTCAAATATGTAATACATATTTCATAAAGCAACATACCACATGTTGCCATGCCGGGCCATCTCCATGTTGATAACCAGCCTCCACAAATTGTCGTTGATGGCCAATGAATCTACGTGTTACTCGTCCATACCAGTCATTGTACCCGACAATTACACCCTGTCCAGCTGACTCATATCGCGGGCTGTCCACGGTATGAGCATGTGCATTTCCCCATATAGTCGTGTACCGCCTATGGTGTGCAGACCAGTCATTATTTGTTTTACCCCTGCGGTTAACTACATGTAATATATCATCCCCTGACCGTGGATCTGGTGGGATGTTTTGTACCATGCCGAACTGACGGAAAACCCGCTCAGGACGATGCATCTCAACTATGTCATACAAAATGAGTGGCCCGCTGTATGTCCATAACTCAGTATGCAGTCCTTCAATATAATCATCAGGGTACGGCTGCCAATTAAACTACAAATATAGTATTACATTAAAATAATGTTCAAAGACTATTATGTTTTATACATGAATATAAAAAATAAAATTACTTGGCTTAATGGCTGCTGGTCAAGGATGTCTCTAATAATTCGTAATGAATGTGTGCCAGTTTCTGTAAATCTTACTTTACATGTCCACCTGTGTACTCATAATCATCATAAAAAAACATAAATTATATAACAAAATATTAAATATAATATTATACATTGCAAAATAATTTGTGATACATAACCTTGCACCATATGGAGCAACAGGTAAGTAATTGTCCTCATCGATTGGTATTGGCCCAATATCAATTCTCAGGCGTCCGAGTCGAGGAGCTAAACTTTCGAGCCGGGACCATGCCCAAATCTAAAACATTAACATGAAGAATATAAATTAAATATGCAAGATATATTTTTTCAGTATTTTAACATAAAGGTAACGATTACCTGTAGGAGTTGTAATGCACCACATATTACTTTTTTCCCTCTCTCCGCTGAAGTGCACAACTCACGATATAAGAATGCCAGCACAGCACTACCCCAGCTAAAATTACCAACAGAACTGATATCTTCTAATTTCTGTATGTACAATAATTTTACAGTATTGCCGGAGCTATCGGGGCACATAATCCCACCTATCATTAATAATGCACAACCTCGTGCATATTTAGCAACCTCATCCGCCGTACTATGCAAATGGATCCGATTTACTATTAAATGATGACTCAACGCAGACATTAACAAACATGCACCTTTAAAGTGACCCGGATCTGGTGTAAATCCCAAATGACGATAACAATATTCTTGCCACTCGGGTATTGTCTTATCAAAATTGGCACCTGACACTGCAAGACCATTTATTGGCAGACCCCAAATAACTGCAATGTCTTGCAGTGTAATAGTCGCCTCTCCAGATCTCAGATGGAATGTATGCGTTTCACGACGCCATCTCTCTACTAACGCCGTGATTAGATGAGGGTCAATGGTAATCTTATTACACCTATATACACCATAAAACCCAAACTCATGTAACATACTTACAACACGTGTGTCTAATGGGCAAAGATCCCAAAAATAGCTGCTCGGATTTCTCACACGCAAGGGCCGATCAATATCACCTGCCCATACATCTTCAGAACGATGACATGACTGCAATACCAACAGATGATCATCGATCGGGCCTGGTACATTCATCGGATCCATCCTATTATATGAAACAAAAAATACATTAGTACATATAAACAACATAAAGTAAACAAAATAAATTAAAACTGATAAAACATGACGATGCTACCGCCGACAACCACCAGCCATCAGCAACCGGCGGCGGCGGCGGCCGACGGCGGCCGACGGCGGCAGCAGACGGCGGCAACAGACGGCGGGGGGCGGCGGCCGGCAGCGAAAAAGTGTGACAGAAATTAATTCACAGCGATATGATTTTTACCTCTAAATTCTGAATCTGAAACTACGAAGAGACTGGAAGCAAAATGAGAAAAAAACGATAGTAACTTGGAGGTCAAACGCGAGGAAGAATTTAGACTGTAAATCGCCGAAGTTGTTGCCGAAGAAGAAGGGCTGCGGAAATTTTATAACTCCAAGTCACGCCAACTCAGTTGGCGTGACCTTTAATGGGTCACGCCAACTGAGTTGGCGTGACCAATAATTATTCCCACCAACTTGCACACCAACTTGCAGCTCCAGTTGGCGTGAATAATGGTCACGCCAACTGGGTTGGCGTGACCGTAAAAAACAAAGGTCACGCCAACTCAGTTGGCGTGACTAATATATTTTAAATTGGTCACGCCAACTCAGTTGGCGTGACCAAAATTTTTTTAGGTGACGCCAACTGAGTTGGCGTGACCAATTGGTCACGCCAACCCAGTTGGCGGTTTAGGTTACTTTTGAAATGTTTTTATTTTTCGGGTTATTTGTGAAATTCTTTATTTTATTAAGGTTATTTAATTAATAAACCCAAAAAAGTAAGGTGCATTAAACATATGAGAATTGTAACAGAACCCATGGTCACTCAACTGAGAAAGAAGTTTACCAACCATCATTCCACTTTTCGTTTAAGATTAGCATAGCTTATATATTTAACCAATTTAGCTAGGATGTGGCTGCCCCCGTGCGCAACCCCTGGCTCCGTCCCTGCTTGTGGGCACTAACAACTCATCCCTTAGGGTTCGATTAACATATCCATTTTATAGTAAAGAATTCATACTGGACAAGGTCCCGTAGTTTTTCCTTCATTCTTGAGGGTTTTCCACGTAAAAAACTATGGTGTCTTTCATTTATTTTTCGCAAACACTTAGTTCTACCGAACATGAAAAATATCGAATTACATCATTGGCTCCGTCTGTGGGAACTTCAAGCTAAGACGTTGAAGAAAAATGAATTTTTCACGTAGATCAAAAGAAAGAAATATGGTTAGAAGTAAAGGCCGCGGACAAGGTTCAAGGGGGTATATACCAAATCCCCCTTCATATTCGTCCCCGGCGTACGAAGGAGAAGAAGATGATGTGGAGTCATCTCGAAACGTTCCTCGGGCATTTCCTACCGAGGGAATGCCTATGGAGCAATTAACTGAGGTAATTGCAAAAACTGTGGGGGAAGTCATTAAACAAGACTCCGCCCCAGCAAGAGAGAACCACTGAAGAGGAAGAAGATTTAGCTTCTTCAAAAGGGCCTAAAGATGAAGCGAAGGAGGTTGAGGATATCTCCAGTCGCATGGGCGAAGAAAGTGATAGAACTTTGCACCATCATATGGAAGATCTGAAAGACGAGTTACATCAGATACGCAACAAGATTGAGGGCTGTATCTATCCAGTACGGAGGAGAACGTCATTTGCTCCTCAAGTTGTCGACGATCCTTTACTATCTAATTTCCGAACTTTGAATGTGGAGAATTATGATGGCAGCACAGATCCCGAGGAGTATTTATCACGATTTGAGAATGCTTCGCTCCTTCACCAACTCATAGATGGAGTGAAATGTCGAGTTTTTCTGACTACCCAAGTCGAGGCTGCTCAGTCTTGGTTTAATCAACTGACATCGGGGATAATAGATTCATTCCCAAAATTCAGCTTGTTGTTCTTATATCAATTCGCGAGCAGTAGAAGTTGCAAGAGAACAGCCATCGGTCTATTCGGACTCAAGCAAATAGAAAAGGAGTCTCTTCGGGACTTCCTAAAAATATTTAATCAAGCATGCATCGACGTCCCCAATGTTACCTCGAAGATACTCATTACGCCTTTATTCAAGGGTTACGAGAAGGATATCTTTTAAGATATTTAGCTAAAAAACCACCTTCAGATTATGACGAGCTACTGGGAAGAGCTTCTAAATATATCAAGTTAGAATAAGCCCAAAAAATGAAACGAAGAACAGAGGTGAAAATAGGAAATGAACCAAATCGGAGGGATAACAATTGGAACAGCCAAAAAGGAGCTTCGAACAGTATCTCCCGATGAGACCTCATCGTGAAGTATCCATGAATCAAAGAGGCCGAAGAGAGGTCGAGTTTAAATGAGATAACAAAATAAATTATATTATACATGCTGTTAATTCACGAGTTCTTATTAATACAAACAGAAGCGAAACCATTAAAAAAATATTTAAACCATAAAAAAAACCGGACCATGTAACCGAAAACCAAACTTTTTCGATTCGGTTTGAACCGAACTATTTCGATTCAGCCAGGTGGTGAACACCCACTGCTGACTTGATCAGGGTTAAACCAAAAATTGTCGAGCATCATCTTAACATTGATCCTAACGCTCGGACAATCAAGCAGAAGATGATGTATTTTGGACCTGAAAATGATGCAATTATTGCTAAGCAAGTGGAAGAATTGTTGAAAGCAGGCCACGTGCGGGAAATCAGTTTTCCTACATGATTTTCAAATGTGGTTTTGGTACCCAAATCAGGAGATAAGTGGCGAATGTATGTGGATTTCCGAGACGTGAATAAAGCATGCCCTAATAGACCCGACCAAGGGTCATCATCGACCCTCAACCGGCCCGGAACATGACCGTGGTCAACGGGTCGGTTAGCCGGGTCAACGGTTTCGAATGGTCGGACCCGTAATCGGCCCGTCTATAGAAGGGCCGGTTAAGGGTCATAATTTTGCTAACCCGTAAACCGTCGGTTAACCGGCGGTTCAAGTGTTATTTTAAATTTTTTACATTTTTAAATTTAAAATATATGTTATGGTGTAGATTTGAACTCATGACCTCCAAATTGAATAATTAGCTTCAACCACTAAGCTATAAGAGCCTTGCTGATCTAAATATAGTATTATAATTTATATATATTAATCAAACAAATATATCTTGCACATTTTAATTATCTGGGCTTGAATTTATTTCACGTTATCTTATATTTAATCCATGGTTGAAAATACATTCAAACACATTTTACACTTTATTTCAAATTTTAATAATATTTTTAATTTTGTTTAAAAATTAAGGGTCAAATCGTAACCGTAACCGTTGGTTAATCGTAACCATAATCGAAACCGTAATCGGCGATTCATTAACCGTAACCGGAGTCAAGGAATGTTAAGGTTAAGGGTCGATATTTTTGAACCGTCGAACCGACGGTTCTGAACTGGCTAACCGACGGTTCTTTCTATGCCCTAAGGATTGCTACCGGTTGCCAGGGATTGATCAGTAAGTAGATTCTATTGCAGAACATGACTGCTCTGCCTTATGGATGCATATCAGGATATCATCAAGTCCCATTGGCACAAAAAGACCAGCCAAAAGTAAAGCTTCGTTACAGCAGGGGGGGACTTTTTGCTATGTGGCCATGCCCTTCGGCCTAAAAAATGCTAGGGCCACTTATCAAAGGTTGATGGACAAAATATTCAAAGATCATATATGGCGCAATGTGGAAGAATTTTTTATAAAGATGGCACAAGCGATTGCGTCCTGTACAGTTTTTGCAAGTCAGTGCATCCCTTCGCGTTATGATACGTTTTATCATGAATTGCCTCCAAATAGTGTATCTCGGTGGCACAACTTGGTATAGTATATAAAGAACATCCCTTGATTCAATTATAGAATTAATTTTTGGATCTAATAGAGCAGAATTTTACATTTTGTTCATCATATTTCTTGTTCAATATTTGAATGTTTTAAACCTTTGTAGTTTGAGGATTGTGATTTGAAGTGCTTCTTTCACAAATCATAAATCATTATGTCTTGGGAGACAAATTATCATTCCAACCGTTAACACCGTAGTGGGTCAATATTGTCTTAAGGACGGATGTTCCAAATCTTGCCTCTACATTATTTCCAAAAAGCAATTGTTTTTTTGTTTGCTACCACCCTAGGATACACATCCAGAAAATATTTTCAACTACAAAATAAAAATAAATAAATCAAAAAGTTTGGTTGTTTAACTTGAAGGATGGAACAACAATTATGCCACGCTAATTAACAATGGGTTCCGTTGACGATACACCAGTTTGCATCGTTTTAAGTTTCAAGAAAACAAAAAATTGCTTTGTATTGTACGGTCGTTAATTAACAATGACTACAACCTGCCATAATTTTCCATCATTAGATTTAAAACAAATCAAAAAAATTATTTTGTTAATTATGTTGCTGGTGGCGGATTCCCTTGTCATTAACGACGGCCTTTTTTTCCGTCGTTAAAATTTTTAGTAAGTATAAACCTTGCCAGGGAAAGACGTGTAAACCTAGTCTAAAACATCATTAACCTCGCCACCTCGGGCAGTGTTGGATTTAGAATTATTGTTTAGAGGAGGCAAAAAATAATATCATCAAAAATTGGAGGGTTAAAAAATTTAAGAGGTCAAAATATAATTTTAGAAGGGACAAAAAATAATAACATAAAATGATGGGGTAATTTTCTGTATCTGTTAAAATATATCCCATATTGCAGCGAAGGACTATTTTTTCGAAATAACTAACGATATAAATTACTCATAATGAATTATTGGGTACCAATACCATTGTCGAATTGAATTTAATGGAGATCGTTTGACGTCCTCACCACCTTCAAATTGTGTTGGGTGTTAATGGGTAAACTAAACATTGGGATTAAAAATTTTTTTTATTTGACCCCAAGTTATATTAAATTTTCACCATTTATCATAAAAAACGTAATAATAATAATAATAGGAGTATAAAGAAAGAAAAAAAATATTGTATGTTTGTTCGTTCCAGAGATATGTGTGATATGAATAATACATTAAAACGACACTGTAGATTGGGTCTATTCCCGATGTGTAAGATCTCAATTCTTAATCTCGTCATTAGTACTGTGAGATTTGGTTTCACCCATGCACCAGATATTGTGGAAGGCAGTAGGATATGGTGACAAAAGGATAAACACTCTATAAAGATTCTGATTTATCAGGATCAATCAAGATATATCAAGATATCTTTCATGAGTCATAAAGTTGGACTGCTGGTCTATAAAAGGGAGGAAAAGGGCCAGGTTATTTGTTTACTGCTTTATGATCTTATCATTCTGGTTTGTGTTCTTAATTGTTATCATATCAGATATTAATTGTTCTTAATCGATATACCAGTTGTAATCACAACAAACCGATATCAGAGTCAGGTTACAAAGAACAACGGGTTCCGCGAGATATGAGATTGAGAAGTTCAATGGAAAGAATGATTTTGGATTATGGCGGTTGAAGATGAGGGCTCTTATGATTCAACAAGGAATTGATGACGCCATGGACGGAGAAGACAAGATGCTTGCCACACTTTCTGATAAAGAAAAGGAGAGATATCCTGGGTAAGGCACATAAAGCAATAATCTTAAGCCTGGGAGACAAAGTTCTGCGAGAAGTATCCAAAGAGAAGAGTGCGACAGCCATTTGGTTAAGAAGAACTCCGATGTCGTCTTCATTCATAGATCCTTGATTCATCTCTCGCTTCCTTCTCGATCGTCTCTTGAATCTCCTTGTTAGCTTGTTCCAAAATCCTAGGATGTTTGATAAATGGAGGTGGATGATGGTGATATGGAGGATGGGAGATGTAGGCTCTAACCTAGGTATCAAAGTCTGAATTCTAATGTAACGTGCCAAATTTATAGATGAAAGAGAATATTAAGCTTCCTTGTTGGACACAAACTCTAAAAGGAATTTATTTTTCAGAAAATTCGTCTGGGCGATCGATCGTAACTTCCTCACGATCGATCGCGATATCTTTCTGCCGCTTGGCGATCGATCACCAAAATAGGGCGATTGATCGCTGAATTGTAAACTTTGTTTCTTCAACTTTCTGCTAGCATGCGATCGATCTCCTTATTCTTTGCGATCAATCGCTGCATGAAATTCCTCATAAGTGTGATTTTTGTCCTTCATTCGACGTGTTCGCTCGGTTTGGTCATTTTTCATCGTTTTTAGCTCATTTCCTCCACTTTTATATGTTTCAACCTTTATTCCTAAAATATACAAATATATACCAAAAAGCATAAAATCATCCAAATCAATACGAAAACCATTAGAAATTTATATCTAGATAAGTGTAAAAATGACACTTATTATACAACATCTCTACCACAAAATCAAATCAATGACATACTATTAATTAAGTTACCGGCATATTGCACTCCTTAACAATACCACTCTCGGTGCGTATTTTCATTGGCGTCACCGGTCATTTCTCAATATCATGTTCCTCGTATTCATACGGTCCCACAACCACGATGGTTAGTCATAACACTAATTTACATTACTCCACGTAATACTATGCATATAAGTGTATAAATATGTGTCATACCGACACAAAACCGCAACCATGCACAATTTATGTGCTATTCATTTCTGTCAATACATTCCTAGTCCCTTAGACACCCAAAGAACAAACCACTGCTCTGATACCACTAGTGTAAAGCCCCAACTCCGAATAATGTCATTATGAGAATTTCCCTAAATGTTGAGAAAAAATTTATTTACAAAAGACGATATAATATACTAATGACGAGATTAGGAGTTGGGGTCTTACAGTTCAGTCGCTAAAGTTTTCAGTTACTCGATTTAGTACCTAAAATTTTAAAAAACTCACGGTTCAGTCCCCAACATTAGGTCGGTGTGATAAGCAAATGAAGATGGATTAATTTGAGACTATTTTAAAAGTTTAAAGACTAAACTGAGCTGGTTTGTTCCCAATTATATTCCTAAATTTTAAAAATATTTCAATTCAATCCATATATGTTTGTTTCTTACGGCAAATTTGAAGTCATAGACTGAATTATAATTTTTTTTAAAAAAATTAGGGACTAAATCCGGTTACTAAAACATTAAGAGACTGAACCTGGAATGAATCCAAACTAAAGAATGTTTTAATGTATTATCCCGATGATTTATTTAACAAAAAGATCTTCAGTAACGGTGTAAGTTTGTTTTGAAGAAATAATCTTTACACGGAAATTATGATTGTCTTCGTGAAAATAATTTATTTTCAAAATAATTCATAACTAAAAAATTTTAAATACAATGTAGTTGTTACGAGTACATGGGGTCAAACTCAAAATCAATTAGTAATGTGTGAAGCAATCCGTGTATCTTATAAATAACTAACATTACTTGTAATTTTCAATGTGGGACAACTGTCAACACGCCTTATGACGGACATTATATAAGTCAAACACGTGGATTGATTATGCCAGTGATCATGATGGCGGAATAGTCAATCACATGAAAATTCTGCTCTGATACCATATTAAGAATACATGGGGTTCCAACTCAAAACCAATTGATAATGAGTGGAGTAATTTATACATCTTATAAAGAGCTAACATAACTTGTAAATTCACAAAGTGTGACAACTATCAACACTTTTGTATAATATTTACTCACAAAATACAAAATTATAATTTCAAATGAAAAAAATTCGAAATTCATACATAAAATTTATTAGAAGTATATATATTTTTATTAACGTATCAACTCCTCAACATATTGTCGCACTATTTCCAAGAACACGAAGGTAAAGCATGAATTAAAGAAAACCCTTTTCCTTACAGCATTTAATTGCGTCATCGAACATATCTTCAAGTCCATGTTGAAACTTGAATCCAGTATCCAGTAATTTCTTTGATGAAAACCCAGAAAATTTAACAGAATATACGTTCTTCAAGGATCTGAATGAAACAAACACATAATACTACAATCATACAAATCTTCATTCTACAATTAAAAATTAATGGATGAAAAGAACGGGATTACCATTAATGTCAAACTCCTAATTATTAATACCCAGCATGAAAAATCGTTACTCTATCCAATTAGAGTAAACTGTTGAGAGTTGTCAGAATTTACAAGTCTTTATCTCTTTGTAAAATATATGGATTACTCCACTCATTATCAATTGGTTTTGAGTTGGAACTCATGTATTCATGACATAAACCATTTTGTAGTCTTTTATTCACATTTTCATTATTTAATCGACTTAACATGAAATGTGTAGAATTAACAATTGCTCAAAGAGGAAGTTAGAGTACTTACTCTGCATTAATTGGTAATTGATACTGGGGATATCTTGCAGATATGAACTCGCTTAACTCATGTATTGTAACACCGAGCGCTGAACAAATGTATCTCCCTTTTGCACTCGGATGCTCAAAAAGGAAAATATGGGCTTTTGCGAGGTCGTCCACATGAACTAAACTTGTATCTCATATGTACTTGTAATGCTCTTGATCACCTTAAATCAAACATTAACAAATCTTCATGAATATATTGATGTCCGGAACGCAATATGTAAATAGGAAAATTCTATCCATGTTACATGGGGAGTGCTACTCCAGGTTTAGTTTGAGCTACTTGGATGGTTGGATCTACGTAAGGTCCACACCTGGAGTAACTCCTGGTGTATGATAGAGTTTCCTATGTAAATGATGTATGCATGAGATCTAATTAGGTAAGTGTATTATTTCTATGTTAATTAATGCTCCTATATTCCTTTGATATTATTCCAGGTGCAGTGCCATGAAGTGTAGTGTCATGGGATACATTCACCGATTCTAATTTATGTGTAATATTTCACCCTCAATAGTTATGATATTCCAAAGGGCACCTCGCATCAAGTTAATACCAGTAATTCTCATCTTGAGCTTGACCCGTATATTGAAAATCTTCTACTTCATTAACTCAAACAACCTAGAATCCAAACATTTAAATGTATATACCAAAAATCAAAGCCAGACATGTTGGATTAGTATTCAACCAATGTGGAGACAACTTAGTAACAAAGTTTAAAGTCTACAATGGTGTGCCAACTTTGAAGTCCACAAAGTTGCCCAAGTTTGAACATGCCAACTTGATCATTTCACACCATGATTTTCATGATTTCACACCAAGAATTTTCTTGGTTTCACATCATGTTTTTCACCTATAAATAGGCAAGAGATTTGCTCATTTGTAACACAAAAGTTTAGTAAGCTTTGAGAGAGAGTAAAGTGTGATTGAGAGATTTTGAGTTGAGTTGAGCAAGTTTGCTCCTTCTCCGAGAGTTGTGAGTTTGTACTCCTCTTGTAATCCCTTCATATTTGATATAGTGAAGTGTGGGTGCTCCGTGGACGTAGGCGAGTTTTGCCGAACCACGTAAATCTTTGTGTCTCTATTTTTGTGCGTGTGTTGTTTTTCCTGTCCCTTATCGCTCTTGCAACTTCCGCAAGAACATGACAGCAGTCATAGTTCCCTAACAAGACATATCTTCACTGAATCAGGGAAATGAGAACTGATAAAGGGACCATGTATCCATGGGGGGATCACCGTCACCAAATCCAATCCATGGTTCTCTGCAAATTCAATAGCTGCTTTCTCTGTCAATGTCTTGCTTATTACATATGATCCCGCCGAAGATCCTAAGCTTCTCATAAATCCCACGTCAGTCCAAGAATCCTCATCTACAATGTCCGAATTCTTGCCATTGAAAACAACAGTTGATGCGCTTGAGGTGTATATAAATCGTTTCACCGTTTTCGAATCAACGCAAGCTTGTAGAATGGCACGGACTGCATTCATGGCCCTTTTGGTCTTTGCTTCTTCATCTTCTCTGCCTTCTAAATCTATGGCAGGAGCCACGTGAAAAACTCCGGTGCATTGTTGGATGGCGGGTGCAAAGGTTTCAGGGTTATCAAGATCGGCGTCGAAGATTTGGAGCCTTTCTGATGCGCCTGGAAGATTTGTCAGGTAGCTGATGTCCCTTTTGCCGTCTGTTGCATTAAAATTATGTTGTAATAGTGCCAAGAATAAGTTATTAATAGGGGTTCATACAAATGGGATTTAACATTATTATGTATGATGTCCATTTGTCAGTCTTTGTATTAAAATATCAATGTGTTTTAAAAATAGACAGTTTACTCATGATTTGTGAATATATGCAAAACACCACATCTATATAAGGGGACAATCTATGTTTTACAAACCATATGAGTAAAATGCGTATTTTGAAAACCACGGGAGAGTAAATTGCATATTTTCAAACTACATGAGTGTAAACTGCTACTTACAAACCACAAGGATGTAAAATGCATATTAGCGATACCACATTGGGCAAACTACATAAGGCCTGCATTGACTCACAATTAAATATTCTAAGCTAAATTGCGAGTCTGATTTGGTAGAGTTGGATCAAATAATTCGATATTTGAGCTCGACAAGCTCACACATCAATCAGGTTTGAGGTTGAATTTGAGATTGCTAACCCCGAAATTAATATGAGACGGACCTCAAACTACTCGACATCAATTCGAGGCGGAACTTGAGCTTAATTGACTGAGCCATTCACAAAGCATGTCGGCTCATTTACACTTCACACATAATGAGCTGAGTATCAATGTAAAATAAGTATATAGTCCGCTGATTAACTATCAGTAATTAAAAGCATGATGTTGTCGTAATATATTCAAGTTTTAGGTTGGAATCAAGCTGAATTCATTACTGCTCTAAAGAATAAAGAACCATACCTGGAGTAGATCTTACAGTGGTGTTGACAGCGTAACCAGATTGAAGAAGCTTCATAATAATCCATGATCCTAGGAAACCAGTTCCTCCGGTTACACATACTCGTCCCTTCTTGTGATTATCATTATCATCTTCCATTCTCCTTTCAATTTCTCTTCATATACAAAATATAAATAAATCACAAGCCACCAGTTGATTGTAAGTATATATGTGTGTGTGTGTGTGTGTGTGTATATATATATATATAATCGGTGTGGCCGATTCTCCAACAGCTTCTAGCTGGTTTTTTCTATCTGATTTTCCAACACTCTTCTGCCAAACATTTTATATTTGTCTATTTCAGGCTTAATTGTTGTTTTGAATTAAGGTGGTTTAGTTGATTGGTAAGGTTGACTTATTAATCAAATATAGTCCAATGAAAATTATTTTAATCTAAAATAGTACTAAACTTTTGTTTTTAATCAATACTAGTCTCAAACTTTTGTTTTTAACCAAAAGTTGTCTCAAAGCCTCCTTATGGAACCACTTTCGTTAAAAATTAATTTATGCGTGACTAAATTTATTAAAAATATTTATGTTAGACTATTTTTGATTAAAAATAATTTTCATATCACTATTTTTAATTATTTTAAAAGTTTAGTACTAGTATTGGAAAAATCTATTTTCTATGTTAGCATTTTTAAAAATTTACCCTAATTTTTATGAGAAGATTATATGAACTTTCATGTATAGAAAAACAGCTCTTGCTCGTCACAGGAACCCAAGACAGATGATTTTTTTTTTATATATGTAGAAACATCGCAGAGTCATGTATATCATTTCGCAATTTGTTCAGAAATCGTCCGATCTCGTTATATTCGCCACAGTACACCTTAAAAAAAATTCATTTACGAATATATGAGTGTAGGATTAGGTAGTAATAGGGCATTTCTCATTTTTATAGGAACTTCTGTACCAGAAACATTTACGTACAAATAAAAAAGATTAAGTTTTATGTATTAAAGTTCTAAATATACAAGTTTTGCCCCCAAACCAAGATGTTTGATCCGCCTAATGAATTAAATAATATAGTGATTAAGCAAAATATTTGTTCAGGATTTGTAAATTGACTGAAATAATTAAATCTTGTGAAATTATTCGTATCTTGAATTTATAAAATTACTTGGAATTGGGTGAAAATCAAACAAGCTGAAAAAGAAATTAAGAAGTTTATTATTGTTGAGATTTGTCAAGAAACTAAAAGTTTTGTGATCTCCTTATAAGATATATGGACTACTCCACACATTGCCAATTGATTTTGACTTGGAACTCCATGTACTCTTAACATGGTATCAGACCTAGGTTTCAATCTTGTATTACAGCCGGCTTGCTCACCGTCACTCGTATTATCAGTCCATGTGTTTCACTTATATAATGTCACACGTGAGGGGACGTGTTGATACTTGTCTCGCATTGGGAAACTACAAGCTTTATGAGCTCCTTATAAGATAGATGAGCTACTCCACTCATTGCCAAGTTTTGAGTTGGAACCCCATATATTATTAACATTCTTAACACTAATGCATCATAACAATTTCTTTAAGCAGTGATAAATTGACAAATATTGTATTTTGATAAGCGAAATTTAAAAATGTTTTTATAATTTTTAAAAATAAATATTATCACATGTCATTTCAAATTCTCAGCATAATTTTATATATTACCTACCGCATTTTCATTCTTCAAACGGAAACCACCCACGAAAGTCAACAATGACCTTGCTTGTACGTACCCAGCCTTGATGGTTTGACATAGAGGTAGCAAAACGCACAGATGGCACGGCCCGTTTTGTTGTAGTGACAGGCCATATCTGGCATTGCCCATGTGTATGGGCCGAGGTAGGTTGGCTGAATCTGGTATTGTCCTTGTGTATGGGCCAAGATAGGTTGGCTATGTTGGCACATAGGTCCATTTTAAATTTTTTTTTTTAAAAAAAAAACTTAAACATAGCACCTAGGCGCCACATTTCCGAGCCTTATTGCCAAAGCCACGGGCTTTGGCAGCTACAGTGGCACCTAGACACCTAAAATGTGGCGCATAGGCGCAACTTCACCTAGTTCAATCTCAATTCCTTCTATTTTTTCGGTCATATACGATGCTACCAAAAAATTTTCGGGTTGTTACCATAAAACATCTTCTATTTTTAAAATAAAATATATGAAATTAGTGAATATTTTCATCGAGGAGATCATTTTTTATTTATATTATTGAATCAATGGAAAACAGAATTTAAAATATTGAAAAACTATTACTCTTTTGAATTGTATGACATCAATTATGGATCTTAGATTAAAATTATATAATGTATAAATTGTAATTTAATCTTCTTATTTCAATAAATGTTAACGAGGAAATAGAGTGCATTAATAGTTTTTAATTTTCTTTGTTTTCTTTGTATGATTGTAGATAATTTTGCATTAGAGAAGTGGTGGTGGTGGTGGTGGTAGTAAGAGTTATGTGTGACAATGTTAATAAGAAAACAAGATACTACTTCTATTTCGTCTACTTCATCTTCGTTTACCGAGCTTTATTTATATTTAAACCAAATTATTAATTTTAGTGAGCAAGAATTGTGGAACTTTTGATGTTTTTGTATGGTGAAAGATAATGTGAAATTTTGACCAATGTTTCAATCATGGCACGTGATCTACTAACTCTTCGTATATCTACGGTCGATTTTTTAATAAATTATTTATATAAACATATTAGACGCGAAATTAGAGCATCATTTATAGTACATGCATAAATATCTACCATTCTAATTTCTAACGACCTTCTGGATGTTCCAACCTACCGAGCCATTTCCACAATTGACCAAGACTTTAATAATCTACCATGAACGATTATTAATCAACGAGAGTAGGTAATGTTAATTTAAGAATAATAACTAAAGCTAATTAATAAAGCACACGCATTTATATGCAGAACAAATAATGGTTTTTAAAATAATATTTTGCTGTTACAAATTATCTAATATTTTATCATAAAATTATTTTAAACACTAAAACTTGTTGGAAAAATATGTTTAATGAATTGAAATTAAACATGAAAAAGTAAGAAAATACAAATGGAGAAAAAACGGGCGAAAACGGACAAGAAAACACTGCGCGGGATAAACCCAGACAGTAAGTCAGGCGCGCTAGGGCGCCTGCTGGGTGGTGCCCTAGCGCCTATGGTTTTGTCCAACAGTTGCAAAGTGGTTTTTTTCGAAGGGTTGTGTACCCTTTCACTTGTACATGCGATTTTTCATGAAAAAATATTTCCAAAATATGTCATTTGATGATGTCTTCTGGTTTAGTATAAAAGGAACAACATATGATTGAATTAAATAGAATTTTTGCAATATCAAACTCAAGTTTTGATAGTAAATTCATGCATATTCATATTGTTCATCTTTCATTTGTTGATTGAGTGTCTTTAAATCTTAGTAGTTTGAATATTTATAATTTGGTGTGCTCCTATCACAAATCATAGTCGTTGTATCTTGGAAAACGATTGTCGCTTACAGTAAGCACCATAGCGGGACAATATTGTTTCAAGGACAAAGAGTAGAATTATTGCCTCGACATATCCTAATAAGATTTCCTACAAAACTTATTATGATATTTTATAATGCTGAATCGTTTTATGTAATATCAGTTGTGTATCGTGTATGCGTATATTCAAAATAAGGGTGATGATTTTTGTTTTAAAAATCCAAACTCCCAACATATTGTATAATTGCCCCACTTCTTTCCTTTCACTTCTCCCAATTTCAATCCTTGCTACCCTCAATTGTCAAACTCCCCACGCCGAATCAATGAAACCTATCTACTCCCCTAATCACACCAGATTAACCGATTCAATAACCAAGATTTTTGTGTAAAAATCTTAACTTTATTTCTTCTGTAATTATTTTATCAATTTGTATCATGTATAGATCTGGTGTAGTGATGGCGTGGAATGTATTCAAATTCTGCACGGCTCTGCGGGGTTTGGGGTCGATCATGATTCTATTGGTTCTTGGCGTCGTTGGCGTCTCCTATTATGCCGTGGTGATTACAAATTATGGCCCAGAGATAGCCGCCGGAGGGGTGGATACGCTGCAAGCTTTGGCCGTGTTGATCTTGTTTCATTGTTTGGTAATATCTGCCCTGTTTCTTAGAATTTTATCTGTTAATGTTTTTTGCGTGTTGAAAACCAGCTGCTTGTCTACTTTATTGCATAATTTATTGGGAAACTGTATGGAGTTTTTATGTGCTTTGTGTTTTCCTGGAGTAGCGTGTTTCTTTGATTAGACTTCAGCTATTTCGTCGAATTAAATTGGAAGGTCCTTTAAAATGTTGCTTGAATTACACTGAATATGGTAGGGATATGGATTGTTCTTTCATGCCTATGGTTTACGCGGTAATTTTGGTCGGTGAGGATAATTAGTTGGCACAATTGGTTGGTTATTAATGAAAATTCAGCCGTTCAAATTGATGTTATTGTATTTGTTATGTTCCATTAACCTTGGAAACTGATGAATAGTTGATAGAGTAGCTGAAAACGGAAGCAGTTATTTTCGACCTTCTCAAAATATATCAGTTATTATATCTGTTAGCATGTGTTGCATTTTGTAATTTGATCATTACCGATGGTTACTCATTCAAAAATTAATATTGTTTGGATTGGTTGATTTGCAAATCTTTTTCTCGTTGCCACAGCAATTGTTTCAGAGACTGAGCGATTGCAGGAATGCTAGGTTTTAGCTTTTTAGTTACGCGATTTTTGGATGATATGATGGAATAATGATAAGCAAAAAGCTGATTGGTTATCAAATTTTATTGCTCAATGCAGTTAGTGTTGTTATTATGGAGTTATTTTTCGGTTGTTTTTACGGACCCTGGTAGTGTACCTTCAAGTTCGAGGCCAACAGTGGATGAAGAAAGGGGAGAAGCCGACCCTTTGACCACATCAGAATTTCAGTCCAATTCAGAGAGCAGAGGAATCCGTTATTGTAGAAAGTGCAATCAGTTAAAACCACCAAGATGCCATCACTGCTCTGTTTGTGAGTTTCCTTACGTTGTTCCTTGTAGCTATTGCATTCTTTTATGTTCTGTTTCCTAGATTAATGAGTCGTTGAGATTTCTATTTAGGTGGGAGGTGTGTACTAAAAATGGATCATCATTGTGTATGGGTCGTCAATTGTGTTGGGGCGTTGAACTACAAATATTTCCTTCTCTTCCTGGTATGATCAAATAACTTTGCAAGAACTGAATTGGTTTGTTTTCATTGTTCTTGATGATTATTTTGATGATAACTAGCAGATTCTGATTCAAATATATATTTGTTTTGAAGTTATCTTTTCTGGATAATGGAATTTTCTTGTGGGTGTTCTGTTTGAAATATAGTGTTGATTTTTATGTATGGCATTCGCTGCACTCTATTGCAACATAACCTTCTTGTTGATGCTATTCTCTGTTTCCTTGAAAATTTATGTGCTCTGAACTTTTAGAAGTTTTTTTTTAATGGCTTTGTATTTAAAATATGTTGACCAGTATATTACATCAATGACCGATGATTCTCTTGTGATGCAGTTGTATACATTCCTCGAAACTAGTCTCGTTACATTATCATTATTACCACATTTTATTGCATTCTTCAGTGATGGAGATATTCCTGGGACACCAGGAACTCTTGCCACAACTTTTCTTGCCTTTGGTAAGACGTCATTTCCCTTTCCCATTCAATGCTTAAGGAGGGTAATAATTTTGGCTGTATAAATTGGGGTTGAAGCGGTGCCAACTCCCCTTCCAGTGCTTTGCTGTATTCTGCTGATTTTTTCTCTTTTTTCGATTTTGTAGTATTAAATTTGGCATTTGCGTTGAGTGTTTTGGGATTTCTGATTATGCATATATCAATGGTGGCTGCCAATACCACGACCATTGAGGTACAACTTGTTCATTCGTTTTCACATTTTGACTTTGATGAGTAATGATGCCCTTCATTCTTCTGATTCAAAATTTTATAGGGACACATTGGATGTCTTTGTAAAAATCTCAAAGCCTCATGCCTATTCCTGAGTTCCATATCGTGCTTTTAATTCTTCTGACAAATAGAGAGATAAAGATAGGAGTTGAAATGGTCAATTGAACCGATCCTCTCTGAGAGTCCACTTGTTTCTATGTCGAAATAGCTGATGTATTTTACTGGCTTATATTAGGCATACGAGAAGAAGACTACTCCAAAATGGCGCTATGATCTTGGACGGAAAAGAAACTTTGAACAGGTTTGGCGTGTTTATATTTTAACCATCATAACTCCACTCAAGTGCTTTCAATTTTAATTGTTATTTGAATCTCTCTCAATAACCACATTAGTGTGAAATCTACATGAGAAAGTCCTTCCACATGATTGCTTTGTTATGTATGTTTTTCTGTAACAACTGAACCTGTTGCTCAAGGAAAGTATGTGGCTTTCGCCTTTATTTCGTGCTCTTGTTCATGCATCTCTTTTATGTAATCCCATAATGTAATAGGTATTTGGGATGGACAAGAGATACTGGTTTATCCCGAGTTACTCGGAAGAAGATTTGCGACGGATGCCTGCTCTCCAGGGTCTCGAATATCCTTCAAAACCGGACCTGTCCTCACAAGAATTCTAAGTACGATCACATAATCATACATCCAACTAAGCTTACAGCGATGCAACTAATTCGGGACTGGAAAGATCCATGAGCTTCCTTTGCCCAAATAACATCAGGGGACGAAACAAACATGCAGAGAATTCGGTGTTTAGATTTTGATATCACAGCAAGAAACTGGTCACTTATGTGGCAACTTGCCAACTCGCTGGCAGCTTTGTATTTTAAGTTGTAGATTAAAGTTAGCATCTCACTGAAACTTTATGGTGTCATATTGTATTGATTCTCACTCTATATACATTTTTGTTGGTTAATTACCTTTGCTCTGAACGAATATCATATGATTACTCAAGTTTAACTTTATGTTGGAAATTTTGAGGTTTAATGAATTAAAATTATAAATAAGAAAGATAAAACACTCAGAGTCTCTCTACAAAAGGCTACAAGAAAATGGGGCAGCTTAGGCAACAAGATTTAATCAAGTCGTCCTTCCATATTAATATAGAGCTTCCATTTCCATGGAATCATGGTCTCATAACTCTACCTCCCTTTGATCTGAAACGTACTTTAGCAGTCAATCCTCCTGCTGGCCGTCAACTAGTTGAGATTGCCCGGATGCTCGCTTAGATGGAGGTAGAGTCAGTTGTCAATTAGTGAACAACATGTCAAAGATGGTGTATACATTGCCTTGCTTTCATCGAAATCCCCGACTTCAGAGAATTGTTCTTTGAGAGAAATTTACCTGTAGATAGCGGGTAGTATAGATCTCTGGCCAGAAGTAGGTAGTTGAAGTGAAAAGATCTGAATTCCTACTGGTCTAGTAGAATTACACAGTGGAGTTAGGTATCATATGAACAGGCCTAAGAAAACCCTGTATGGCTTCTTCGATTTCTCGATAAAGAGAATATGACCAGTTCGAATGTATATAAAAATAATCTTTTTTCGTATTATTAGATAGTGTCCATAAATCGCATAATAAATTCCTAAAGATTCATAGTGAAATTCGATGAGAGTTTCTCTTGAAGAAATAACGCGTTGATCTAGTTGCCACGGAAGCCACAAAGGACTAACTAAATTGATTTGTTTCTGTCGATAAACTCTAATTGAATCATATGAATTAGAATAATGGGTTCTTTTGTATAATTATAGTGATTGTCACGTCTTTTCTTTTGATAGTTTCTGCGATTTCATGGATTATACATATTTAAAAAAAATCGCCGCTCATTAATGCATAAGATAAGCATATCTTGAGTTGGTACGGATATGGGCTTGGGGAGCCCCAAGCCTAGAAATGGAGGTGCTGGGACAGGCCGGAATAGTTTAAAAAATAACATTGGTCGAATATTCTTTTTGATTTGTCACATTTGTTATAAAAAAAAATATTCAAAATGACCTTCAAACAAATACAAAAAATAAATGCCAAACAAAGATCACAAAATGAAAATGTTATATTTCAAAATCGTGATCAAACAAATGACATTTTAAATAATATCGGGAGGCGCGCATCACCGTCTTTACGTTTTCAGCAAACCATTGCTCCCTTCCGCATGTAGTTGTATGTTTTCATAAAAAAACACTTACAAATGGTGTGTTTTGGTGATATCCATTGGACTAGTATATATATAATACATCCATTTGAATTAAACACACCTTTTCTACAGACTAAGAACATAGATCAACAATAAAATTAGGTTACAATAGGTTTAGTGTTTTAAACCTTTGTGGTTTGTTGGATTTGGATTATGGTGCTATTATCACGAATCATAATGTAAGCAACATAGTAAGATAATATCATTCTAAGAACAAAGAGCTGAATTCTTACATCCATATACTAGCCATTTTGTATCCTTATCTTTTTTTTTTCCCCCAAAGATACAGATACACCGGAATTTTTACCCAACTACTTCAAGCTTGATAAAGAACTTGAAATTTCAAAGCAGTTATAGCATCATTAATTTATTATTCAGGCTATCTAGTTTTTTTTTTTTTTTGAGAGGTGAAGGGTTATATATTTTTTTGCATATTGAGAAATTCGAACTCGAGTCATTCTAAAGTAGTGGGATTTTACTGGGTTTTTTAATAATATAACCTAAAAAAAATGTTTATTTAACAAAATAACCTAAAAAAAATTTTATTTATCAAAATGACCGAAGTCGCCATCTCAGATGGCGACTTCAGTAAAAAAAAATTTTTTTTTTATTGAAGTCGCCATCTGAGATGGCGACTTCAGTACAAATTTTTTTTTTAAACTGAAGTCGCCATCTCAGATGGCGACTTCAATATAAAATTAATTTTAATTTAATGTGTATACCCAAACTATGATGCCTGCAAAAACTGAAAACTTATAGCAACAAAGAGAGGAACAACCCTAATCAATGATATTCTGTAAACATTTAATGCGAGCTGAAAATGGGGGCAGGCCTATACCCAAAGCATGAATAGGTACAAAGAAAAAGCAATCCGTATACTGGAACAATATATGCCTTTCACATCCAAATAGTATGAATATTTATTGTCATGGTCTTTTAATATATATATATATATATATATATATATATATATATATATATATATATATATATATATATATATTACATTCCCAATGCAATTTCAAAAATTTTATATTTAATGTTTACATATACCTCTCATTATTTTTATACTTCAGTAAAGTATACTTATATCAAATAAAATTTTACACTGCTCATATTCTAATTTATTGCCGAAAAATGAGTGATTTCGACAATGGGGATTTCGACAATAGGGATTTATGTATATATATATAAAGAAAGTGACATTGTAAAAAAATATTGCCAAGTATCATAGGGTATCATATCTTCATACTCTGAATAAATTATACTGGATTATGTATTGTGGTTTTTCTTTCAATTCGAGGGTTTTTTCAAGTAAAATTTTTGGTGTATTTCCTTTATTTTTCATAAACATTTAATTCTACCAAATACACAAAAATAACGGATCAAGTTAATATATATATACTGAAAATTGCACACATATCAAAACCAAAGATTACGCATACTTAAAAAAGTAATTAAATCAAAAATGTAATATAAGAATTGAAAATGTAATATAAGAATTGAATTTAACATTAAAAATACTATTGTTTGATATTAAATTTTTTTTATATTATTTATTAATTCGTTTTTTAAAGACATGGAAATTTTGAAAAAAATTTGCTAAATTTTGATAAATTAGATTTGAGAATTTTAAAATGAAGTTTTTTTAAGTAGAAGAACTAATTTATATAGTTTTCAAAAATAAAATATTTTTAATTGATTTTAAATAAATTTTCTCTAAAATATGAATTTTTAAGAAAATAATATTTTATTAAATTTGAAAAGTACACTAAAAATTTATGAGTAAGTTATATAAATTTAATATTAAAAGTGTTTTTTATCTTCACTATAACCCAAATCCCATGAAATCCTTTCAATTTTGTATGGATTTCATTTAGTTAAATCAAATCCCATCAAATCCCAATTCCGTTTTGAAATCCTGTTTATCCAAACACTAAAAATGGAATTTGTAATTCCAAATCCCCTCAAATCCCACCAAATCCAAACATAAATATTCATACTATTTGGATGTGACAGGCATATATTGTTCCAGTATACGGATTGCTTTTTCTTTGTACCTATTCATGCTTTGGGTATAGGCCTGCCCCCATTTTCAGCTCGCATTAAATGTTTACAGAATAGCATTGATTAGGGTTGTTCCTCTCTTTGTTGCTATAAGTTTTCAGTTTTTGCAGGCATCATAGTTTGGGTATACACATTAAATTAAATTTTCAGTCATTCCATATTTAGCTAGGATATATTAGGCTAATATAATTGTATATATGGCAACTTCCACACTAAAAATAAAAAATTATATTGAAGTCGCCATCTGAGATGACGACTTCAAAAAAAAAATTAATTTTATATTGAAGTCGCCATCTGAGATAGCGACTTCAGTTTAAAAAAAAAAATTGTATTGAAGTCGCCATCTTAGATGGCGACTTCAATAAAAAAAAATTTTTTTTTACTGAAGTCGCCATCTCAGATGGCGACTTCGGTCATTTTGATAAATAAAATTTTTTTTAGGTTATTTTGTTAAATAAATATTTTTTTTAGGTTATATTATTAAAAAACCCGGATTTTACTAGCTCGGTTAAGTCCAGGGGTAAAGCTATCTAGATTTGGTTGACATAAAACCAAGTAAAATGATTATAAAACGTTATAGCTTCCTTACAATTGTCGTATTAATATTCGAAAAGATAGATTGAAAAAGTGAGTAAGACAACGCCTTTATAATCCACAACAGCTTCTATAATCCACTTGGCAGGGTAGCAAAGGACATGAAGTTCGGAGGGAACAAAGACAGAAATGCCAGCCTTCAAAATGAGCACACCTGATTTGATTTTGAAATTTTTTTAAAAAAAAATTAAATTTAACTGTTACGCAAATTTTATATCCAGTTCCATTTGGACGCAAGAACGGGAAATCGACTCTTTAACTTTTCTTTTAAATTCATGTGTAGTGTTTTTTTCTTTTTTTGGAAAAAATCAGACCACTACCTTATGGTAAACAATTATTCAACCTAATCAGGAAAAAAAATATTAAATCATTTAGGTCTACTTCGAACCAAAAGACAAATATATTATTTTTTTGTATTCTTTCTCCCCCTTTTCGATTTGTCTCTCTTCATTTTGCCATTCTCTCTCTTCCTTTTCGGATTCTCTCTCTTTCTTTTCGGATTCTCTCTTATTTTTTGCATTCTCTCTATCCTTTTGCGTTCTCTCTCTTCCTTTACACCAGTTATAATTACATGCACCAGGTATGATTATGATGCAACAGTATAATTTACATGCAACAGTTATAAATACATGTACCAGTTATAATTGCATGCACCAGGTGTAATTACATAATTACATGCACTAGTTATGATTTCATGCTCCAATAATGATTATGATGCATTAATTATGCACAAGTTATAATTACATGCACCAGAAATAATGACATGCACCAGTTATAATATACATGCATCAGGTGTAATTACGATGCAGCCGTTATAATTTGATGCACCAGTTACAATTACATGCCCCAGTTATAATTACATGCACTAGTTATAATAACATGCACCAGGTGTAATTAGGATGCACCAGTTATAATTACATAATTACATGGCCCAGTTATAATTACATGGCCCGGTTATGATTATGATGGAACAATTATAATTACATGCATCAGTTATAATTATATGCATCAGTTATAATTACATGCACCAGTTGTAATTATATGCACCTATTATAATTACATGCATCAGGTGTGTGTAAATAATTACATGCACCAGTAGTGATTTCATGCACCAATCGGATTCTCTCTCTTACTTTTTTGCATTCTCTCTCCCATTTTATTCTCCCTCTTCCTTTTACACCAGTTATAATTACATGCACCAGTTATAATTTACATGCACCAGTTATAAATACAGGCACCAGTTGTAATTACATGCACCCGTTATATTACATGCACCATATGTAATTATATAATTGCATGCACTAGTTATGATTTCATGCACCAGTTGTGATTATGATGCACCGGTTATAACTGTATGCACCAGTTATAATTTACATGCACCAGGAATAATGACATGCACCAATTATAATATATATGCAACAGGTGTAATCACAATGCAACATTTAAGATTTGATACACCAGTTCAGGTGTAATTACGATGCACCATTTATAATTAGATGCACCGATCATAATTACATAATTACATGCACCAATTATGATTTCATGCACCAATTATGATTATGATGGACCAGGTATGATTGTATGCACCAATTATAATCTACATGCACCAGTTATAATGACATGCACCAAGAATAATGACATGCACCAATTATAATATATATGCAACATGTGTAATCACGTTGCACCAGTTATGAGTTGATGCACCAGTTATAATTACATGCATCGGTTATAATTACATGCACCAGGTGTAATTACGATGCACCAATTATAATTAGATGCACCAGTTATAATTACATTCATCAGTTATAATTTATATGTACCAATTATAATTTACATACAATCGTTTTAATTATATACACTAGTTATAATTTAAATGCACTAGTTGTAATTACATGCACCGATTATAATATCATGCACTAGCTATAATACCATGGAAAATTTTCATGCACCGGTTATTTCTTAAATTTTCATGCCAATCGTATCCCATTTTTTAAAAAAAAAATTAATGAATAAAGGAGAAGAGAGAATGCAAAAAGTAGATTTCAAAAGCAGAAAATAGAATGTAAAAAGTAAGAGAGGTAATACAAAAAGAAGGAAAGAGAGTGCAAAAAATAGAGATAATACATGATTTGGTCCCTCTTGTTTGCATTCATTCCCGATTTAGTTCTTATTGTTTGCACTGACCCGATTTAGTCCATTTAGTTTTCTAATTTGTCTCAAATCAGTTCTAAACGTTAATGCACATTTAAAACTAACGGAAAGGGACTGAATCGGGTCATTTAAAACTTCAGGGACTGAATCAAAAATTGACGCAAACATTATGGACTGATTCGGGTCATTTAAAAAGATTTGGTGACTTAATTCTTTAATTTTTTGATAATAAATTCTTTAAAGTTTTTTTTATTATAATAATTAATATGATTACTTTATTTATAATTTTGGTAAGTTTTTGTAAATTTTTTGATTTTAATAATGATATCATATATTAAATTTTACATAAAACAAGTTTTCACTCAAAAAAAAAAATCAATAGCATATTGGTATACAAAATATATTTCGATGGCTAGTTTACTTATTAAACAAGATATATTTTCGATTTTATAAATTATATATGTCAGATGTGTCAATAATTTATAAAAAAATTATTTTATTTTTGATAAATTAACTTTTTGATAAATTAAATAATTTTTTTGATAAATTAAATTGCTTGGATAAATAATTCCAAGGTACTAATATTTTTTTGTATAACTGATATAATTGCCCATAAATTAGAATTTATTATCAAAGTAAATAGAAATCAGACGTTAGAAGCTAAAAACGCATTCAGTTAGTAACTTAAGAATGAAATTAAAGTAGCTAGTAAAATTTGTTAACTAAACATATAAAATATATTTTCGAAGATATTCCAGATAAATGTAGCAAAAAACAATAGAAATTTTGTGAAAAATTTAATTTATCAAAAAAAAATTAATTCAATGTCAAATTACCCGAATAATTACCTAATGTTTGTGTCAAGTCCCGATTCAGTCCATGAAGTTTAAAGTGACGTGATTCAATCCATTTCTGTTAGTTTTAACGGTGTATTTAACGTTTATGACTGATTTGAGGTAAATTAGAAAACTAAAGGTACTAAATCGGGTTCAATATAAACAATATGGATTAAATCGAAAATGAATACAAACAAAATGAACCATATCATGTATTATCCCCAAAAAATAGGAGAGAATGCAAAAAATAATAGTATTTAGAGAATGAAAAAGATGTTTTTGAAACAAAAGTTTAGAAAGTGGACTTATACGAATAAATATTTATCTACCATTATTTATTGGTAAACTTTTTTAAAATAGAGATTTATGTGAAAATATTGTTTATTTATGGTACTCGGGCAGAGCATGTTATAATAAACAGCAATTCTACGTAGAGGAATTGTGTTGGAATTTGGGCAATGACTACTCTATCAGGCTATAAAATATGAAATTACATGAGAAATGACCATTTTGGATGAAATATCAGCATGCATTGAGAAGATGGGTAGATTGAAACAATATTTTACCTACTCCACCTACCCAATAATACACAACAAGCTCAGTCAAGCGAGTGGAGGCATCGGTTTAATACGAGCAACTTAAGTTAACTCCTGCCTGATACACAGCACAGGCATACAATGTTTTCCCTACCTTGCCGTCAGTGATAGATTAGTAAAATCGACTATTTTGGAGAAATTTTGATCAAGAATTCAAAATGATGCCGTCCAGGACTTGAATCACGGTTCCAATATCCGGCCTCTGGTCCGGAGACTCGTTTGTGCAAAGAAGTGCAACTTCTCCTAGCCTAGTTGCCTCAGATTCCTTGAACTTTCCAGCAAGATTGGCATCTATGAAGTCTTCGAATCTTGATAATTCCGCCCCATGACAGTTTAACTGTGAGATTCTGCTTTTTCCCGAGAGTATTTGAAATATGATCATACCAAAGGCATATATGTCGCTCTTCTCAGTGAACCTGCCTGTGGTTGTGTACTCGGGAGCTAAGTACCCCATTGCAGCACTACCCTTTAATGTCGAGAAAACTATGTCATCTGCTAATAGGTTGTGAAGGCCAGAATCCGAGAGTAACGTGTTGTAATGCTCGTCGATCAGGACTTTCTCAGCTGATATGTTACGGTGAACCAATGCTCGTTTGTGATTCTTGGTTCCGTGCAAGTACTCGATACCTGATGACAATAACGCAAGTATAAAGTATAGTATAACGAGTAAGAACTTTTAACAAAAAACGACTGGTATAAAAGCTGACCTTTGGCGATTCCTTGGATTATATATTTCCGAGTGGGCCAATCAAGAACCTTCCCTTTATCAACTTTCACATCAAGATATTGCAACAGGTTCCCATTCGAAACAAACGCATAGATGAGGAAGCACTCTCCCCTCCCCTTGGAACAACAAAAGCCTCTCAACCTCAAAAGATTTTCATGTTTCAATGAGGTCAACAGCTTCAATCCTTCAAGAAATTCAGTTTCATCGGACTTGCAACTTATCTTCGAAATGCACTTGATAGCAACTGCAGATCCATCCCTCAATATCCCTTTATAGATAGCAGAGAAGCTACTCTTCCCCAATAAGTTCGTCTCCAAGAAGTACTGAGTTGCAGCCTCCACTGCATCCAGAGTGAACATGTAGCTTTCAAGAACCTCCTGAGAGAAACTATTTCCATCTCCTCTCTTAGCCAGAGGATCCCAACTGTTGGAATACTCGAGACTGATGAGAGGAGATGATGTTCTCCTGCAAGCATCCTTACCTTGATCTGTACTTACTCGAGCTTCACTGGAATCAAAAGCACTCCCGATTTTCTGTTTCCTGCGACGATACCATGAAAACGTAAAAAGGGCAACCACCGTTGAAGCAACTATTAGTCCGATAACTATTATAACAGCTGCAGTAGCAGTATGAGTTTTCTTGGATTGATTCAACCCATTTGGCAGAACATTTGCTGACTCAGGTATATCTTTAGACGGATGATCTTCAGACGGATGATGACCACTGCCAGGCCCAAATGGCTCAGGTTTAGTGGAACTTCTACTGGAATCAGAGCAAGTATTTAACGAAGAAAAATTGATCCCACATAATCCTGGATTATTTTCATACTGGAAACCTTCATTCAGTCTCTTCAATTCTTTATTTTGCATAAAAGAAAAATAAACAATATCATTAGATCATACTGTAACATAAAAGTAAACATCAAACAAAATTGTGAATCCCGAGATCAAGAAGGTAAACTACCTAGAGGAACATTGCCCGAAAGAGTATTATTTCTGATGTCAAGAACTTTAAGCAACGGTAGATCCGCTAATTTAGAAGGGATTGAACCAAAGAGATAATTGAAGCTCAAATCCAACCTTGTTAAGACCATTAAACCCCCTAGACTCGCAGGAATAGCACCGGATAACTTGTTCGACTGCAGAGCAAGAACACTGAGTTTCTTTAAAGAGCCAAGCTGAGTGGGAATGCTTCCACTTAATTTATTGTAACAGAGTTGCAACACTGCATACAAATTGAGGGGAAAAAAAAGCAAGTTATAGCATTATCATTGTGACTAAATGCACGAGTTTTTTCACCTTGTGACAATGATCTAAGCTAAGTGAAAGCTACCGGACCATGACTTCGTTCTCCGTTGTTAATTAACCAGATTATAACAGAACCCACATCTCTCAAAGAGCTCAAAATATTTTTATCCATAAATGATAAAGACTTGTTTTTTAATATGTGCTTCATCGTGGAACAAAAAATTAAGGTGATGTTAAAAGAAAAGAAAACACACTAGAAAGTTGTTTCATGTACACATGCAGCAATAGATCTAATAGCAAAGTCCACAATATTTGCCCTTCACCTTTCTCCTACCCACGCACCCTAATACCCAAATCACAGAAAAATAAAATAAGTAAGATTAGGACGGAAATAAAAAGAAGAATAAACAAGCCAACTGAACAAAAAAAGAAAAGGATCCAACAATGTTCTTTCGACCAACTAAGCGACTTCTATATACATTCAGTCCACAAAATCGAATAGCATGATACTTCAGTAAACACAACAAGAACGAGACTACCAATGTAAGTGTGTTTCAATTAACTTTCTCTGGTTGTCTGAAAAAAAGGTGAAAAAAATAACCCAAAAAACTACCTTGTAAGCTGAAGATAGACCCAATCTCAGGAGGGATATGACCAGAGAGATTATTAACGTTGAGATACAAATCAGAGAGGTCAGCCAAGTCAGCAAGCTCTTTAGGTACAACCCCATGAAGCTCATTGAAGTGCAAGTACAACCCAGTTAAGTTCTTGAGCTGACCAATCTCAGGTGGAATTTGACCAGAAAGCCCTTTTCCTTGTAATGAAATGTTAACCACTTGACCGAACTCATTACAGGCAATCCCTTCAAAGGAGCCATCGCAGGGATTAGAAGTAGCATTCAGGGACCACGAAGAAAGAACAAGATTTTGAGGGTCTAATGATGCTTTGATAGTCATTAAGAGAGGGAAAGAAGTGGCGTGAGTGTTAGAGTTCGCTGGTTGGGAGATTGTTGGTGGTAAAAATTGGAGAAATGTGGTGAAGAAGATGGTGAAAAGGGAGAGGAAAGCCATTCTTGCTGGTTTTGAGAAAGCTCTCTCCTTTGCTAGGAAATGGACAAAGTTGGATTCTTTTTTGGGATGAAGATGGTGACTGCTTTAGTGCTTTGCTTTGTATACAGAGAGAGTATGCGACGATAAAGATTGTTCCTTTTTTTGGAACAAATTGTTAGAGTCCGAGACTACAGATTGGTAATGTGAATTAATAAACTTTAATAAAGATTAGATTTTTATTTAATTCGACTGAATTTCAAATATCTGTCCATGGCTTGGTGTTTCTGGTGTGAGACTTGTGTGGAGAGATCTTTGACTGGGCAGATTTTTTGAATTCTTGGTTACGGGGAAGTCCGGTAGCCAGTCACACTACGGCAGCCTTTTTAGCATTGGAAAGTGAGCGTAGTTATAGGGTACTCCATTTTGATGGTAATTACAAAAGCACCCTTCAATATTTATTTTTTTCATAATGCGCCTCCTCAATTGCGTTTTTGCCACATTAGACCTTCTAAGGACCTAAACTCATATGATTACCACCACACACTCGTAAGGACATATATGTCTTTTTATTATAAAATTAGAATAAAGATGAAATAAATATGATTCGATAAATTTTTAACAAAAAACCAAGTAAACATTGTACTAAATTAATTTCTAAATTCATCATACATTTATCATTAACTCCAAACATACTCTTACAGTTCAAAAATACAAAAATCTGGATGTTCAATTCTAATATCTGAATATTTAATTTAAATTTACTAAAATAATGTATGAACATAACCCATGTATATGTGTGTGAAAGTTGATGTTTAGATTTATTTTATTTTATTTTATTATTATAATAATTAGACATAATCTGATTTTAAAATGTAAACTAATTAGAGAAGCAACTTTGCTATAATATATATTGAGTTATTAATTTTATGATAAATTAAGTTATTTTTATATTTCAAACTTAATTTTTTTTTTTTTTGGGAAAACTACCAAAAAAATCATATAGTTTGGTCCAAATATTACTTTACAACTATGGTTTCAACATACAATTTACATTATCAACTTTCATGAATTGTAACACTTTGCAACTCTTGACTCGATTTGTGTATTTTATCGAAAATTTATCGATGTGCTTCATCATCGCCTTACATATTCAAACTTAGAGCCACTTAAACGCAAATTGTAAATTTTTAAAAAATCAAAGTAAATATTTGGGGTGTCAAAATTCTATTTTCGTTAACTACATAATTTGATATGAAAATTATTTTTTTTTGTTTTTTAAACATTTGGAATAACTTGCTTAAATGAATCTAAATTTGAGTATGTAAGACGATGATCGAATACGGCGATAAATCTTCGATAAAAGTACAAAATCGAGTCAAGAAGATGCAAAGTGTTACACTTCATGACAACTGGTGATGTAAACTGTAATTTTTCAAACAATGGCTGCAAAGTGAAATTTGGATCAAACTATAAGATATTTTATGTAATTTTCTCTATTATTTTTAATAACTGATCATATAACTTAAGTTCAGTGCTAAAAATATATTAAAAAGTATACATGTTAAGTAGTGCAATATGCTAAAAAAATCAATTTTATGATAATCTTATCGATAATATATGTTTATGGCAATCAATGATTGTCTAGGTTGCTCATTTTTACAACAATGCCCCTTTGGTGAATCGTTTGATGTTGTCAATGTCATGTGCTATTTTATGTAAATATTGTTTTCTTTAGAGTGACTTTTATTAAATACAAAATAAAGGATCAAATTGCAATACTTTCTGAAACTTTCTGACAAACAAGATGCAGTCCCCATGTGATATGGGTTTCTGAAAAAAAATAAAAAATAAAATATATATATATACACACATATATATGATGATGTCTCACGTTTTGAATTAAAATAATAAATCCTTATTTCAAATCTGAAAGTGATAACCTTTTTTTATTAATGGGTACGAGTAAATCATTTTTTTTTTGCATCTAATACGATTAGAATTCGAGTCTATTTAAAGTGGATATAAGCTCTTATCCATCTTGACATGATCGGAGAACTCCTTAATGTGATAATTTGTTTAGAATTAAAATATTTTTATATTTTATGTTTCATCTGTAGATGGTAATTTTCAGTTTTGTAGAAGGACATTATATGTGTTAAAAGAGAGATAATTGCGCAATTAGCAAGGTAGTTTTTAAAAATATGCCATCAAAATTATCATCCTATGAATTTTAGAATTAAATAGCAACTTAAATTAATGTGATTACAATTAATACTAACTATTATCTTAAAAAAAACCAATATTGAACAAACAATTGGGTTAAAACCAATTTCAAAACAAGTTTTTTGAGTTACAACCACAATAGAGTATATCGAGCGCATTAATTTTGAGGAACGAGGGCAAAAAATATTTAAATAAAAAATAGATGGTAAAAAAAAATTTAAGGGTTAAAATATAATTTCAGGAAAAGAATATTTTTTAGGTTAAAAATATTTTTTTTTTTGTTATTGTTTTTGCCAACTTGTTACTTAAGTTTATTCTCAGAACTAAACAAATATATTTATTAGATACATGACATTGAACTCTTCACCATTTTAACTAGATTCCATAAAAATTATATTTTTTTTTCCACCAAAGTATACATTATGTGCTCTTTTCTAGGTTATGTATGTGGGCTCATCTCATTTTAACTATGTTATTTGTATTCTGATTTGAAAATTAATATATATATATATATTTTAAAACTAGAAAATTAGTATATTTTGAAGGGTTTATTCGATGATATTATATTTAAGGTAGCAGCTACATACCATAATCAAAATAACCTATTTGAAAATAGGATTTATTTTATTCAAAAAAAAAAATAGGATTTATGTGATATTACACGTCTTCTTTCCCCACAAGAAACAATCTCTCTCTTTTTTCCACACACATCCTCAAAACTTAAACGCACCAAACAATGAATAGTTTGTTGGCCCCAGGTGCGGCAACATGGGATATAAAAATACTGAAAATGAAGAATAAAAAATGGACACCAGAATTTACGTGGAAAACCCCTAAAAATTATTAGGGTAAAAACCACGGGCAAGATGAAAAGATTCAACTATAATATTTTGTGGGTTACAATCTCTCTCTATCTTTCAAAGAGAACAACACTCTCAATATAGGAGAAAACTACCTCACAAATATTATAGAATACACACTCAAATGTAGAGATATGAGAGAACACTCTGAAATGGAATGAATGAAATGAAATCAGAAGAACTCTATTTATAGGTTTGAAGATGTGCATTAAATGCACATCTCCCAACTGCCAGCTGCCCATCCGCCAACCACCAGCTGCCCTCATTAATGAGGACAGCCAGTCAACATTTCTCCCACTTGGAGATTTGATTGAGACTCAAGCACATCTCCAAACATCCTTTCAATCTTGCCATACCCTGCTGCTTACGTTTTTGCTAGGCCACTTGAGGATCTGCACCACTCAAACTTCTTAGTATTAACCGGCTTTGTCAGAATATTAGCTAGGTTTTCCTTCGTATGGATCTTCTGCATATCCACACTTCCTTCCTCTACTACTTCTCGTACAAAGTGAAACTGAACGCCAATGTGTTTAGTCCTAGAATGAAAGGCTGGATTCCTTGCAATGTGCAAGGCACTCTGACTGTCACAAAACAAAGGAACTTTCTCTTGTTTATGGTCAATCTCCTCCAATAGCCTTTGAGTCCATATCGTCTCCTTGCAAGCTTGAGTAGCTGCCATATATTCTGCCTCCGTTGTAGATAACGCCACAACTGTTTGCAGTTTTGAAACTCAGCTTACTGCTCCTCCTGCAAGTGTAAACACATAACCAGTAGTAGATTTTCTTTTATCTGGATCACCTGCATAATCTGAATCCACATAGCCCCTGAGTGTAAAATCTGATCCTCCATAACATAATGCAGCATCCGAGGTACCCTTAATGTATCTAAGGATCCTCTTAACTGTATTCCAATGCTCTCTTCCAGGATTCGCCATGTACCGACTGACTGCTCCCACTGCTTGTGCAATGTCTGGTCTTGTACAGATCATAGCGAACATTAAACTTCCCACCGCTGATGCATATGGTACTCGAGACATTTCCATCCTCTCTGCTTCACTGTTAGGACTCATCTCGGAGGATAACTTGAAGTTAACAGGAAGAGGGGTAGATATTGGCTTACAATCTTGCATGTTGAAGCGTTGCAAGATTTTCTTCAAATAGTTTTTCTGGGAAAGCCAAATCTTTCTGTTAATTCTATCTCGGTGAACTTGCATCCCTAGAATCTTGTTTGCTGGTCCCAAGTCTTTCATATCAAATTCCCTAGCCAATTGTGCCTTCAATTCTTGGACTCGATCTTTGTTGGGACCTGCGACCAACATGTCGTCCACGTACAACAACAAAATGATATAATCATCATTCCCAGATCTCTTGTAATATGCACAATGATCTGCATTAAGTCTGTTGTACCCAAGGCTCATGATATAGGAATCAAATCTCTTGTACCAACACCTCGGCGCCTGTTTGAGACCGTACAGAGATTTGTTCAACCTGCAAACCAAGTTCTCTTTGCCTATTTCAGCAAAACCTTCTGGTTGGAGCATATAAATTTCTTCTTCAAGATCTCCATGAAGAAAAGCCGTTTTCACATCTAGCTGCTCTAGATGTAGGTCAAACACCGCACATAACGCCAATACTACTCTGACTGTAGTAAGTCGGACCACAGGAGAAAATATCTCATTGAAGTCGATACCTTCCTTCTGAGCATATCATTTCACCACCAATCTTGCACGATATCTTTCCACTTGGTTGTTACCATCACGTTTGATCTTATAGACCCATCTGTTACCGATGGCTTTTCGTCCTCGTGGTAGTGAAACAAGATCCCAAGTTTTATTCCGGTCCAAGGCCTCCAATTCTTCCTGCATAGCTTGCATCCATAGGGATATATCCGAACTTCGAGTAGCCTCCTGGAAACTCGATGGCTCACCATCCTCTGTCAGCAAGCAGTATGCAATATTGCTTTCAGTATCATAATCTGAAAGCCAAACAGGTGGTCTTCTCTCGCGAGTAGATTGCCTGGCTTTGAGAACCTCTGACTCATCTGGTTCTTGTTCATCGTGCTCTGGTAATACCTCAGAAGAAACTTGCTCTTCTTCTATCTTATTTTCCACCTGAATTGTAGTAGTATCTGAATTCAGTGTGACTTTGTCTCCCTTCACTTTATCTTACTCGAAGATAACATCCCTGCTGATAATAAGTTTGTGGGCAGTGGGATCCCACAAGCGATACCCCTTAACACCATCAGCATAGCCCAAGAAGATGCACTTTCTGGATTTAGAATCCAACTTCGATCTTTCTTGTTCATTGTATAGAACATATACCGGACTTCCAAATGTATGTAACCGAGAATAATCCACTGGCTTGCCTGTCCACACCTCCACCGGAGTCTTCAGATCAATCGCCACTGATGGAGATCGATTGATAATATAACTGGCGGTCTTGACTGCTTCTGCCCAAAATGACTTGGCTAGACCCGCAGTCTTTAGCATAGCCCATGTTCTATCCAACAGGGTTCTATTCATCCGCTCCGCCACTCCATTCTGTTGAGGCGTGTAAGCCGTTGTGAATTGTCTTTTGATGCCCTCTTGTTGACAGAATGCATCAAATTCCTCACTTGTATATTCTCCTCCATTGTCAGTCCTCAAACACTTGATCTTCTTTTCAGAGTCAAGTTCAACCCGCGCCTTGAACACTTTGAAGACTGAAAAAACATCTAATTTATTCTTGATAGGATACACCCAGCATCTTCTAGAGAAATCATCAATGAACGAGACAAAATATCTCGCTCCTCCTAGAGATACAACCGGTGCTTGCCAAACATCAGAGTGAATCAGCTCCAGAATACCGTTGCTTTTGGCAGTAGATGTGCCAAACTTTAGTCTATGTTGTTTACTAGTAACACAGTGCTCACAAAAGGGTAGAGATACTTTTGTAAGCCCTGGCAGCAACTTCCGTTCCGAGAGAACCTTTAACCCTCGTTCTGACATATGCCCGAGCTTCCTATGCCATAACACCGTTAATTTTTCTCCTGAACTAGTCGATGCAACAGCTAGTTCTGCCTCTTTGTGTGTTTCCCCCAGAAGTACATACATATTCTTGTAAGCCTTTTCCGCCTTCAATACCACAAGCGCGCCTTTGACAATCTTCATGATCCCATTTTCGATACGGGTCTTGCACCCGATATCGTCCAATTGTCCCAAAGACAAAAGATTCTTTGTCAGACCCTTCACGTGTCGTACCTCCTGTATGGTGTGAATAGTACCATCAAACATTTTAATTTTGATGGTTTCTACCCCAGCGATTTCCAAGGCATGATCATTTTCCATGAATACAGATCCTCCTGAGACTGGTTCATACTGGTCGAACCATTCTCTCCGAGACGTCATGTGCCACGTCGCTCCTGAATCCATTATCCATGTGTCATAAAATATTTGCCTGCCTTCCGCAACAGTTGCTGCTTCGCTGAATAGTATTTCTCCACCGCCTGAGGTACTGGCAACATTTCCTTGAGAATCTTTCTCGACACTCTTCTTACTTGTACAATCTTTCTTGAAGTGCCCTTTACCACCACATTTATAGCAGTAAAAATTATTCTTCTTACTTCTGGATTTGGATCTACCATACTTGTGGCTCCCACTGGAGTCACGCTCCGTCGATCTTCCTCTCATCATCGGCAAAGCCTCTGCATGCTTCGAACTTGCCAACCTGTCTTCCTTGTTCTTGCGCCTACTTTCTTCTTCAAGAACCGCGGCTGCAACATTATTGAAGACTAACATATCATTAGTGATATTGTTGGTCAGATTGATGATGAGTTGATCGTATGAATCCGGTAGACTTTGAAGTAGAAGCTCCGCACGTTCAACTTCCTCTATTTTATGCCCCAAAGTAGTGAGCTGAGCAAATAGAGTATTCAAAGTATTGATATGGTCGGTCACCGATGAGGATTCCGACATCCGAAGAGTATAAAGTCTTCTCTTTAAGAAAATCTTGTTGTGTAGTGACTTGGCCTCGTACAGGTTTGTCAGAGTATCCCAAATATCTTTTGCATTTGTTATTTCGGCGATACTTGACAATACCCCATCAGCTAGAGCCAAATGCAAATTGGCAATAGCATTACCGTTCATCTCATTCCACTTTTCATCGTCCATGCCCTCCTTCGGCCTATCTCCAATAGCCGCCAAGCAACGATCTTTTCGTAGAACTGCTTGCATCTTCATTTTCCACAACATGAAATTACTTCCGTTGAATTTTTCAATCTCGAATCGTGCCGCCATTCCGACAACAATAAAATTGCCTCAATAAAAAAAATATCTCAAAAAACTTTTCTGATGTGGAAGATCAGTCAAGGCTGCAACCACAGAGCATACTTAGAATTTTTTAAGATTTTTACAACGAGGCTCTGATACCACTTGTTGGCCCCAGGTGCGGCAACATGGGATAGAAAATACTGAAAATGAAGAATAAAAAATGGACACCAGAATTTACGTGGAAAACCCCTAAAAATTATTAGGGTAAAAACCACGGGCAAGATGAAAAGATTCAACTATAATATTTTGTGGGTTACAACCTCTCTCTATCTTTCAAAGAGAACAACACTCTCAATATAGGAGAAAACTACCTCACAAATATTATAGAACACACACTCAAATGTAGAGATATGAGAGAACACTCTGAAATGGAATGAATGAAATGAAATCAGAAGAGCTCTATTTATAGGTTTGAAGATGTGCATTAAATGCACATCTCCCAACTGCCAGCTGCCCATCCGCCAACCACCACCTGCCCTCATTAATGAGGACAGCCAGTCAACATAGTTCATTCATATCTGAGCTACGGGCTTCCTTTGTCCTTTATTACATTGATCCTGAATTGTGTGCAAAGCAAAAACAACTTATAATCAGTTTTTTTGAAAATTGGATCAGAATGACCGGTTCAACCACCATACTAAAAAACTGAGTAGGAATCGGATTAAACATGAAAAAACTGGTTCAACCAGTGAACCGTTCGATGATTGAACCGGTTGGTTCCTTCATTTTTCTTTCTTTTCTTAAAATTTTAATTTTTTTTATTTTTGATAAAATTATTAATCAAATTTCTAGAACAAAAATATATTATATATAATTTATTGTTATTGAATAATTACAAAATAATATTTTATGTATGTCTTTATCAAAAGTTCCATATAATTCTATAAATGTGTCTTGTATATTATATATAAATATGTTTAGTTTATTGTAAATCATAAAAATATGTGAATCATTTTATAATTTTTTAAATATTTTTTTATATTTTGGGACATTGTTCTTTTTAGGCGTTGCTTGTTGTTTTTTTGATATGTTTTTTAATTATTTTTATGTTGGATATTTAGTTTAATCTGATTTTGAAGTTTGACATGTTATGTAGTGTAATTATATTTTTGTTTATTATGAACAACTTGAAACTATAACAAATAAATGATATATATATTTTAGAAAAATTAAAATGGATATTACGTAATGCTGACGTCATCACCGGTTGAACCAGTGGTTGTTTCAACCGGACGAACCAATCCTGTAACCAGTAAAACATCGATTTCATGTCCGGTTTGATTTTGAAAACACTGCTTACAATGGAAATATAATTATTTTTGTAGTCATCATCTTTTTTTTGGCTCGAGTGGCATATACTCCTTCATTTGTGAAGGATGTCTCGTGTTCGAGATTTCCTTTCTTCCAATTCGTATAACTTGTACTTTAAAAAAACAAAAAATCCTTTTTGTAGTGAAATTATATAAAAATGCCGATAACAAAGTATCATATCACGATATAAATTTATTTTAAAATATTATGTTTTGAGTTCTATCACACAATGATAAAGATATTGTTTGGAAGCAAAATAATAAATAAATTAAAAATAATAATTTGTTGAAAGATATGAAATACGGTAAAAGATGCTCCAGAAAAGATCATAAAAAAGAAGACTACTACATGGTTTTACTGAGAGAAACCAAACAAATGATAACAAACTGGGAACCTCCAGAGCAGTCCTTGTAATAAAAATGCTTCGGCCAAGTTCCAATCTATTGTCATTTTTGTAGGATTGGAATTGGAATAAACAGACAAGGTCCCATCCAATCCCGAAAAATCACTGCCACATTATGTTATATAAATTTGTGCAGATATAGATTGCCAATATTCACATGATCTTGATACCTGCACATAGCAATTCAAATGGTGTTTAGATACAACAAGTCGGAGAAGATGAAGTGCAAGAATCGTTTCGAGTTCTCTAGCACTGCTCTGGATCTGGACAATACTGATACATTGTAATTCCAAATCAGAATTTCATTTGAGCGAACGACAAGAGAACATAGTACACAAGAGCACCAGGAACAGACCAAGCTTTCGAATTTCACATGTTACACTTTTAAAGATTTAAGTTCTGCCACCCCAAATTCGATATGTTTTCTCAATAATATCAGTTCAGGGTCGTCCAGAAAGAGCACTTTTATGGTAACTACAATCAAACCAACCGGTTCATACTTCTTGCCACCACTTTCCTAACCATCTTTCATGTAAGATCAACTAATCCTATAAAATCACAGATTGATGTTCAACATAGCATCTATGAGAAAGTAGGATTTTCGAAGCCTAATTTCCGAAGAAAATTTCTCTGTGTTCTGGTTTGTTCCCTCAAATGCTTAGCACTTCTTGACCATCTACTAACATGCCTCCAAAACTACGGGGCATCATATGATGTTCAAGTCATCACATGATTGTCAGTCTGTTCCGAGTCATCACAAATATTTATATGAAAAAAAAGGTAGCCATTGCACCAAGATTCTAGCAAGAATGTTCTCATAAGATGATCGTTAATGGCAGCCATATTTCACCTGTGTTCATATGTAAATAGCTCATAATGACAACACCGGCATAGCCCGATGGTTTGTCACATTTGCCTAATTGGGCTGCTCGAGTTCGAGCCGGTGTTGATACATGTAAATTCCCCCTCCAAAAAAATAAAAATAAAAATAGCTCATACCTATATAAATGGAAAGCAAATCTAAGATACGAAGCATAGTTCTAATATAATAATTCAAACAGATCTAACACCTAAATATGTAATTCTATGCTTCCAAGAATGATGTATATCTAACGAAAAACAAACATTTAAACAAATTATATAAACTCGAGCATCAAATGTAGATTCGTTACCTAAATATGCAATCCAGTGAATCCAATATTAGTCCAAAATCGTAGAAGTGAATGCCTCAAAAGAGTCAAAAGCAACTAAACAACCAACATAAGAGTATCCTTTATTGAAGAACAAGTGGTTAAATAAGCCAGCGTGTATCCTCCAACATTACGATATGGAAATTTATATTACTTCATCAATAAATAAACCAACAGAAAAGGTAATGAATCTGAATAAAGTTTTGATAGCAAAACTATCGTGTGCTATTTTATTTAAAATTGAATTCAGATGATACACGTCCATGAATCAGCAAATTGTTCTATCAGTCATGAATTATACAAATTATATGAAACTACAACAATTACAATCCCATGAGTGAAAAAGGTACACTAGGGGAACCAATGGCCACCAACCACAAAAGCTTCTTCACCATGAGAGGGATTTCCTCCTTATATGACACTCAAGACTTGTGGAAACAAGAGAATCGCCAACAAACCAAAATAGCTTAAAACAATTATAAGAATCAAAATGAACAAGAATGGAATGATGCTACAGCACAATTTAAAAAATCGTATTACTGTGCGCTCTTGTTCCCATTAACATAGTAACCGAGGTACCATCGAACAAATTTCTTCAACCCTGTCTGAAGATCAGTAGTGGGTTTATAACCAAGCTCTTTCTGAGCTAAGCTTATGTTGGCATGCGTAAATTGCACGTCCCCATTCCTCGGCAACTTCATTACTAACCTCTTTGCCTTCACTTTGAGTAATCTCTCCAAAATACTCACAAGATCTGAAACTGGTACAGGAGATGTGTTTCCCAAATTGTACACCCTCAATTGAGCTGGTCCCTTCTTCCTGCCACCGCTACCGGTACTCTTCTCTGCTGTATCTAATGCACCCAAACAACCCTTTACAATATCATCAATGTAGGTGAAATCCCTTGCTACCGTTCCATGATTCGCAGCCTCGAAGATCGGGATCGACTTGCCCTTCAAAATGTCCCTAGTAAAAAAGAAGTATGCCATGTCCGGCCTACCCCATGGCCCATAAACAGTGAAGAATCTCAATCCAGTGAGGGAAAGCCCGTAAATATGATTATAAGTATGTGCAATCTCTTCACCGGCTTTCTTAGTTGCGGCATACAGGCTCGCAGGCTGATCAGTCCTGTCCCTCTCAGAAAAAGGAACCTTAGTATTTAATCCATACACGGAGCTACTCGAAGCCCACACAATAGCTGGTTGTGGATTCGCATTCTTGCAAACCTCGAGCACGCTAACTAGGCCGGCAATGTTGCTATGTACGTAGGAGCTAGGATTCTCCATTGCATAGCGCACGCCGGCCTGCGCAGCCAGATGCATAACATGAGTAAATGGAACAATATCAAAAAGCTTCTTTAATAGAGCAACATCATTGATATCACCCTCCACAATGTACACCCCGGTTCGCTCTAAAAGTGCTTGTCTAGCCCTCTTAAGAGAGGTATCATAATAATCATTGAAATTATCAAGCCCCAAAACACCGTCCCCCCGCCGTTTGAGGGCGGAGGAGACATGAGTGCCCACAAAACCAGCAGCCCCCGTAACCAAAACCGAAATCCCATTTCTAGACCTGATCTTAGCAGAGGCCCTGACCCTTTTTTCAAAGTTAGGGCCTCCATAAGAGCTTCTAAGGGACCTTCTTGAGAGATCTGAAGGAACGGGGGAGGAAGAAGAGGGTGATCTATAGAAGAACAAAAAGAGCAAGCCGAGGAAAACTAATGACCAAAAAGCGAGCTTGGCCAGAGAAGAATGCACCCTCACCCTATTATATGGAGACTTCTCCATCTTGAACTTTCCTGGGGTTGAAGGGGCGCTGTCAATGTGCTTCATCTGTGACATTATCCAACAAAAAAAATCGAGATTTGACAAGTTCCCACGACCAATTCCCTGGCTTCGCAGCGTATCCGCTAATCTTCTTGGATTTTCTTGAAATAACAAACAAGAAATAGGGCCTGGGTATAAAACGATAGTAAAATTGATATCTTTCCTTCAAAATTTGATAAATGCGGTGCTGAGGAATGAGGATTACGTACCTAGAGATGGTGGTGTGGAATAGTTCTACACTTTATTCATGGGGAATCTTTGGTTTCTTGTGGAAAATGTTTGGTGGTGGCGGTGGTGATTGAATTTTTTTCCTCTCTGTAAAAAAAAAAATCACTTTTCTTTTATGTGGGTTCCTATGATTTTTACATTGGAAAAAAGATTTGAAATTTGATGATTTGAATTAAAAATGGTGATTGGAGAGAGAGCGAAGAGATTTGGGGTGGAATGAGAGGATGGAGTGAAACGCGGTTTAAAATAGATGAAAACAAGTGTGGACTTCGGATGATCATATGGGATGAAGGGTTGTCTTTGAAGATTAGTCAAAACTATTGCAATTTAATCAAATTGCTTCTTCTTCATCTAGAATGATTAGTAAGTTACTATTTGGACTATTATCTTCCTTTCCTTTTTTCTTCTCTCTTTCCATTACATTTTTTCAGTTAATTTTATTCGTTTAGACGAACCAAATCGAGTCGAATATAAATTAAGGGGGGTGTATTCAATCTAGACTTTTATTGACTTTTAATGACTTTTTTAAATGATTGACTTTTATGGAGTTGATAGATTTCTATTGACTTTTATAGAATTTCATGGAGTTATAAAAAGATTTGTATAGAGTCTCGTAGACTTTTTCAATAGATTTATATGGACTTTATCGACTTTTAATGTCTTTTTTAAATGATGGACTTTATGAAATTGATAGATTTCTAATAATTTTTATAGAATTACACGGAATTATCAAAAGAATTTTATAGACTCTATAGCTTTTATAACTTATAATTGATTTATTTGAATTAACAATTGAACATAAATAACTTCTTCAACATATAATTTTTTTTTTACTATTAATGTAAACACATTTTACTTATTTAACAGTCAAAAATGTGAAAAATACCTATTCAATTATTTTGCATGGCAAAATTGAACAACTTTTTTGCATCTTCAAGATGACGACTTTGAAGATTCAGTTAATGATGCTATATAATTGTAATCTATAATTTTGTGTAATAAATCAAAAGTTTTCTATTAAATAACATTTTATAAACTTAAAATATTTTTTGATGATAGTTGACTACTATAAAAATTCTTAAAACATACTTTTTAAATTAAACATGATAATTTATATCGGTATAAATATCTTTTATTTTAGAATAATATTTATTATAATTGTCTATAGATATAAACCCATACAATCGTTTTAAAAATCTATCATCTAATATAAAATTGAGCACATTAACTTGCTATTTTATCAAAATACTTGTGTAAATATTAGTATTATATTGGATAAAAATAAGATTTGAAAAAAATAATAATTGAAGAAAGAGCCGCACATTAAGAATTAAAGAAAGGGTACATGTAGAAAACAGGGGAGGAAAAGCCAATGGGGAGGTGGTCGTGTCGGAAATGAAAATAGCAAAGAGTAAAGAAAGATGATGGTAATTAGGAATTAAAAGTCATTCCAAATCTTTACTATGAGTGGTGGAGATTTTTTAACTTTTTTAGGATGTACATGGGGCATCAAAGTTTGTACCTAAAGATTTCAACAGAAGTCATTAAAAGTCAATGAGATTTTGGATACCTATAGACTTTTATGGAGTTTTAAAAATTCAAGTTTGAATACCACCTGACTTTTTAAAACTCTACGAAAGTCTGTCTTGAATACCATTAGACTTTTGTAGAGTATATAAAAGTCTGGATTGAATACATCTAGACTTTTAAACTCCATAAAAGTCATTAAAAGTCAATAAAAGTCTATAACCAATACACCCCCCTAAATTTCAAAGCTTGAATTCTGTTCGAAATGGGTATATTAGAGCTTGAGCTCGATTCGAAGTTTAAATTTTTTGGCTCGAGTTCAGCTAGTGTGTTCTTAGACTGGGATACGATAAATCACATACTTACTCATTTAAATATATTGATCATATTTCTTGATAATGGGATGATTTCAAAAGATTGTTAATAATAGTATTAACCAATAAATATTATGTGGGGTGATTTAATTGGGGAGGCGTGGCGTGGATTAAGGTTGGGATTTGAAGTGTGAATTTGAGGCTTATTTATTGGAAGTTGGTGTGGATGAGAGTTTTTGGTGGTAATTATGAGGGGTTCTTACTTCTCATGCCATTGGATGGTTACTTTGTGGGGATTTGTATTTATCTTTTAAGTACCTATATAATTGTTTATTTATAATCTAATACCACATTTTAGATAATAGTTTTTTAGGTCTTTTTAATTTCTTACCAATTAAATTTGTTAAGACAATCTTTTCTTATTTTATTTTATTATTATTTTTTGGTCAATTCCATGTTCATTATAAATTTACCAAAAATAACATGTTTGTTTTAGATATTATCTTGTTAAAAGTAGATTTCAAATTTGAATTTTTTTTATGTATCATCAATCGACCACTTCCTCTCGTGAAATGAGTGAAATCCATAAACCATATTCGACGAACATGTGTATTATATGGGCATACCCAGAAAATACAAAATTATGTGACTAGGTCATCATAAAAGACATTTTAGACTCGTAGATTTTATTTGTGAAGTCAATCATTATTTGATTTACCGAGGCTTCGTTTGAATGAAAAGATTTGATGAACATGGATTTCAAATCCTTAATACAAGTTTATTCAAATTGTTAGGTTAATTTTGAAATCAATGCATTTCAAATCCACAATCTTCAAATTTTTAATACCAATATGTTTTAAATTCCTAATTAGTGAAGTAACTTCAAATCCAATTTCTATATTCAATGTAGACATGAAATGCATCAATCCAACAAATGCAACCTAAAAGATTTTCAATTTGCTAATTGTTTACAGCGGTACCAGCGTCATATTAATCATTTCTCAACGTTAATTAATCGACAAAAATTAATTTTATCTTCTCCTAAAACTTGATTTTGATATTCTCAATTACAGCAAGTTAAAACTAAGGGTGTAAACGAATCGAACATGTTCACGAGTTTTTCGAGCCGGCTCGATAAATATTTGATTTGAATTCGAAATTCTCGAATTGGAGCCTAACTCGAACATGTTCGAACTTTTTTTCGAGCCGAATTCGAGCCCAAATTACTTTGTTCGATAGTTCGCGAGTCGTTCGTGAACTTTAATATTTTATTAATATAATATAATTATATATTAAATAAATATATTTCGAACCTTTCGCGTATTTATTTTCGAGCAATAATTCGAATAGCTCGCGAACATGTTCAAACCTTTTCGATCCGAATCGAGCCAAATTTTTGAAACTATTCGAACTTCGAATCGAACTCGAGCTCGAATATAACTATTTCGAGCCGAATTCGAACCTTAAATTTTTCTGCATATTCGACTCGATTCGGTTCGTTTACACCCATAATTAAAACTAATCGACGATCTAAAAAAGCAAACAAATTTTAAATAAAACCCATTCAAATTGTATACAATAAATAAAAATTTGGAAAATTACAAAAAAAACATCATATAATTTAATCTAAATTTCACTTTACAACCATTATTTGAAAACCTACAGTTTATTCTCAGCTTTCATGAATTGTAACATTTTGCATCATCTTGACTCGATTTTGTGTTTTTATCGAAGATTCATCGCCTAATTTCATCATAATCGTGCATACTCAAACATTAGGTCCTTTTAATCTAGTTATTGCAAATTTAAAAAAAATAAAAAAAATTATTTGTGTATCGAAATTCACTAGTTGTTTGATTTCAGAAAATAGAATTTTGACACCAATTTATTTTGATTTTTGTAAAATTTGCAATAACTAGATTAAGTGACTCTATGTTTGAATATGTTAGGTGATTAGAGAATGTGGCGATGAATCTTCAATAAAATCACAAAAATCGAGTCAAGATGATCTAAAGTGTTACAATTCATGAAAATTGAAAATGTAAGCTATAGTTTTTTAAATAATTATTGTAAAGTAAAATTTGGATAAAACAATAAAAAAAAAATTTTCCTTTAAAGTTTTCCCATAAAATTTTATAACTTGTATGCACTTTAAGCTTTGTATTGTATTATATATCATAATATAATATTAATTTGAAGAGTCCAACTAGGGAAGTGGTCAGTTTATGGAAATATTCCAGAAGCAAATATAAACTAGAACTCTTCCAAAAATTTAAAACGCGTTACAGCTGTGAAAGCGATTTTTCAATGTCAATCTTTCACAGAATCCATACCGTACATGTTTCTGCATTGTTTTTTATGATAACATCTCCTCCTCCGATTCGAACGTTGGCAACTAATTCAAAGAAAAATGAAATTTGGAATGCCATTTGGTTAATCATTATTTGATTTACAAAATCAATTTTGAAAATCTAAAAAATCCCAGTTTTTCAAGTTTCATTGATTTTTTCTTCTCAAAATGCTCATATTATATATATAAAAAAACCTGTCTATCACATATTTAAATAATTAAATATAGAATTGTTTTTACATTAAAATAAAATCAATTGTATCTAAATTTTTTAAACAAAAATCAAGTATAACTCATTAAACAGCTTATTTTTGTTGCTAAAATTTAGCATATCGATATCAATTAAGAAAAACATTCTAATATTTATAATATTATTTAATTTGTTAATCGTAAGAAAATTAATTCCTTGTTTTGCGGACATGCTTAAGTTTAATTAAAGGGTAACTCACCCAAATAATTGCTTAGTAGAGTATTTTGGAAATAAAATCATAAACTTCTTTTTTGGTATGAGAAAGTACAAAATTGATTTTTAAGGCAAAATAAAAATTACTTGCGTTTAAATATCTTAACGTTTTTCTGAATATTTTTTGCATAATATCTTATGATAATAATTTAATATAGTGAGAACCCAAATCATGAAGCAAAGCATAAGTTATGCTAAATATAGCGTTTTCATATCCTCTTATACACAATGACGTTTATATATATATATATATATATAAGCCATTTTCCCCAGCAGTTGATTCATTGTAACAATTATTCAAGAATATTACTATTAATTAATATCGACTTGGTTGCAGTAGGGTGGGTTTGTGTTAGATCCGGACACGTACGAAACTCGCCCATTTGACCCGGTTTTAGGGAGGGTCTAGACCCGGTCAACAACTTTTTGAAGCGGGGCGGATGGATCCCAGGTATGGCCCCCGCTATACATATTATTATTATTTATATTTAATATCGAATATACTTTTCGATCTTGGGTGAATCATAACGTGACATTGTTTAATACTCATGTGTTCATAAGGAATTGGACATTTTGAAGGGAATGAGAACAAATTAATAAAGATATGATAGCTTAAAGATAGTTTTACAAGGCTTATTCTAAATATTTAATAGAGTACAATATGAAATTCAATCACGAAACTTGAATTTTGTGACTCAAAATTGATTTATAGCTATTAATTTTTTTTAAAATAAAACGGGTTCCAGTATTAACCGTCGGGTACGGAGGTCTGGGCGGGGAGTGGCAAGACTGTCATCTTTTTTTTAGTGGGGCAAGTCGTCAGCTTGGCCAAACCTATCCAGACCCGTCCTGTTGTCATCACTAGATTGAGATTGCACCATCTCGAAAATTCTTCCATCAATTCCACTGCATCAAACCTGATTATAGGAAGCCCATTTGGAGTTCAAGTAACATAACATAAAATAAAATAAAATAAAGAGAAAAACAAAACGAAGAAATGATTTGCCTTAACACACGGTTCTCATCATTGTAAAACAAAAAACAAAAAAAACAAAAGGTTCCTAACATCTTTTGAAATAAAAATGCCATTATTACTCAGATTGCTTTAAAGTGTGTCTTATAGAAATTACAAATAGTAATGGCACAAATTCTCATATTTATGCAATGGTACTTACTATCATAAAGTTAGGTGCCATTGGCATCAATATTTGGAACTTTTTATGTTTTCCAATTTCTATCGTTGTTTGGCTGTAGTGAAAGGTGAAATAGAGGTGTGATTTAAATGCGTGGTGTAGGAAAGAGGAAACAAAGTGAGGTGAGGGTTGGAGACTTGGAGAAGTCACATTTAGTGTGTGTGGTTATGGTGCAAACAGGCTTCAAAACAGGGCAAAAGCCTTTTTTCAAGAACCGCCCATGTCCCATGTTATCATGTCTGCTGTCTGAACATGTGAACATTTTCCTAAAATTATAAGTTTTATTTATTAAATGATCTAATCTACATGGACTCATCTCTCCCCCTCTCCCATATTTACAGATTCCACCACCATGTATGACAGTATTTTTTCATATAAACTGCAATGTTGTACATTCGTAAATGCTGACAAAGAAAGGATACTCAAGAAGCCATCTACTTAATTTGGGGAAAAAAATGTCAAAGATAGTTAATATGAAGAGGATGTGAGAGGAGTGAAAATTCTTGCATAGTCTGTGATAAACCATTGTTGAATATTTTTATGTGTGTTGGTAGATGAACCGGGGCATCAGACATAGTCCATGCAAGAATTTCCCGTGGGAGTAGCATCACATGTTCCAAAAAGAAAAAAAGGAGAAAACATATTTGATCATAAAATATAACAGATTATCATTGACAGACTAGATGATCAAACTTAATAGGAGGATACTTTGAGGGAAAGTTCACAGCTACTTGGAAGTAAAGGTAGTAATATTCAATAATTATTAATTAAAACCATTCTTCACACGCATCAAATAGCATTTTATGCTAAGTTTCATTATTTGATTAAAATAGTGAATGTGAGTTGAGCAAAATGGGAGGATTACACTTATTCTAGAAATTGGGACATATCACATCTATAGGCAAACCTCTAATACATTACACAAAAATGACTTCATTTTTAACCATATTACAACAATCTCAATACCTTAATACATGTTCGAATACAGTCTACTCGAAAACTTCAGAGGCTTCACATGCATCTCTTGCTCGTGAATACACATTTTTTCAATGCTGTGAAAAAGTAGCAAGAACGTCGAAATAATCAGGGAATGTTTTGCGTGTGCAACCGGGATCTCTTATTGTGACTGGAACATCAGCACAAGCGACAAGTGAAAAGGCCATGGCCATCCGATGATCATCATATGTGTCGATGGCTGTTATATTCAGTTTCTCTGGTGGAGTGATCACACAGTAATCTGGGCCTTCTACGACTGTTGCTCCCAACTGAAGATAAGAACAAAAAGGGAGCAGATATCAAGGGGCCGCTGTGTATAAAAATATTTAATTGCATACACTTTTCAGATTAACGAGAGGTGCACATTGATAAGAGTCGGAGAAAAGAAGTGAAAGCTAGGAGCTGAGGAACCTTTCTAAGTTCTGTGCATATGGCGATCATTCGTTCGGTTTCTTTGACCCTCCAGCTAGCAACTGCAAACATATGCATAAAAAGATCAGCTTGTTTCTTTTTTTTTTTTGTTTTTATCTTCTTCTTTTATGCAATGATGATCGAAGATTATATTTTAAGTCAAGGACGATAATACCATCTCTTATAGCAGTCGGCCCATCAGCAAAGAGTGCTACCACAGCAAGAGTCATGGCAACATCGGGCATTTTATTCATGTTGATATCAATGGCACGTAAATGTTTCCTCCCTGATGAATCATGCGAAGGACCTTTAACAGTGACACTATTCTCGGTCCATGTGACTTCTGCACCCATTTTTTCAAGGACCTCGGCAAATTTGACATCACCCTTCAAGAAGAAAAGTTTGAACACAAGAAGTCGCGAAAAACCACTTTATAAGAGCATAAACAGCAACTGATTCCGTCAGGAAAACGTGACATTATTTCATAAAATGCTGTGAGAAATCAACCTCATACATGAATAAGATGTCATAGCCTACCCCAATTCATTGAGATTAAATGCTTAGTTATTGTTGCACATGAATAAGACGTCAGATAGAACATATCTAAATTTCTAATTGCACTTATAGCACAAGGTGTGTTGAGAATATTGGAGCAATAGGTACCTGTAAACTACTTGTCCCACAACCTTCAACGGTAATAGTTCCACCAGTAACAGCTGCACCAGCCAAGAAGTAACTGGCACTTGAGGCGTCACCTTCGACATAGGATTTTCCAGGAGACCTTGTGAAAAATTGTCCTTAAAACTTCCATGATAGTAAGTTTCTTGAAACTTTTAAAACATTAGAGTATTGGGGCTTACTTGTACTTTTGACCTCCATGAATCAAGAACCTATCCCATTCGTCACTGTGCTCTACAGAGACACCAAACCTTTCCATTAACTTAATGGTCATCTCCACATAAGGAACCGAAATTAGTTTGTCGATGATCTCAATTTCCACATCGCCTAGTGCCAGTGGAGCTGCCATGAGCAGAGCAGTCAAGTATTGGCTACTAATGGATCCAGAGAGTTTCACCTGCCAAAAGAAAGATTAAGACCAAAAGGATTAAATCATAAAAAATCCTTGTCAAAGAACAATATACCTATCCCCACATTGTATTTGGACTAGAAGACCAATGTAGAACCAGGGCCAACTAAACAAATAAGTATATAACACAAAGATAACAAACAATGAATTGCTTTTGAGAAAGTATTTCCAATATATCATTCACTACCAATAATTTTCATAAACCATACTCAAGTAGATTAGTTCTTGACCCTACCCCCAGAGCTGGCCATCCCTCACCAGCCACCTGTTACTGAACCAGGCTTACCTATCCCCTCCCCACTTTCATCTCAACTGCCACCATCTCTACCGCCTCCCCACCTAATGCTCAACATCTATAAGAAACACCACATTGACAAACAATGGACAATGAAAATAACTCTAGCCTATTGGATCAAATTCATTGCAGGGGCATTTGAATTACAGCAAAATGACAAAAAAAACTGAGGTGTCCTCGATTTTCACTTTCTGCAACCACCTAGCATGTGTAAGTTGGGATTGTATTATAACCATGTTGACAAATTTGAGTTTAGGGATATGGATTCAGAAAAAATAACTGATGTGTCTTCTTCTTTCTTATGTTGTGGATTCATACACGTTATTTTGGATAAGGACCTAATTATCATCAGCATGTTCGTGAATCAATAAAGAATAACTGGATTACTTTTTCTTCTCCTCTTTGACATCGACAAAGGTTGACTTCCGAAACCAAAAACTACTACTCAATTTCTCTATAGTAAAATGTGTCACCAAACGGGTATTATAAATTTTAAATTTCGAGGTAATTTGATTGAGCATCGTAATAACCTAGAGTTATCGTCGGACAGCAAATTGGGCTAATGGCATAATTTTGGATGGAAGGATAATTTATGGGGAATATTTTGACGTAGACATTCTCCAGAAATAATCCAGTGAATGCCACATTAATCTATCTAATGCAACCTGCCAGAGAATCTATTTAAGGAAAAGAAGACCCACCTTTCCCCCAGGAAGGCCTCCCTTTCCAACAACACGAACTGGGGGGCAATTCGTGCCCCGGAGACAATCAACCTCTGCACCAAGCTGCTGAAGTCCAGTCACCAAATCACCAATTGGTCTCTCTCTCATGCGAGGAACTCCATCAAGGACGTATCTGAGAATCAACAAGAATTTATGTTGATATAGATTGATCACTAGATCAGTGAATTGTGTTTTGTGGTAAAATAAACTTAAAAGATAATAGAAAAAAATTCACAAGCTAATATTTGGGATTGAACAGAATCATATAATAGTGCTTGAGGATCATGGAATAAATAAAGAAGAATCAACAAACATCCATTCGGAATACCTTGCGCTTCCTCCAGCAGCAGTAACTGCAGCAGCCAAAGGGCGCATAGCTGTCCCTGCGTTTCCTAGGAAAAGTTGAATTTCCTCTTTGGCATCTTTAGACACTGGAAATAGACCACCACATCCTTGCACGACCGCTCGCTGATTTGCTTTATCTTCTTCCACATTCAGTCCAAGTGTTCTCAAGGCACCAAGCATATAATGGATATCATCACTATTTAGTAAGTTGTCCACAACAGTTGTTCCCTGGAAAATAATGACACATACTATGTAACGTGAGCTCATGTAAGAATGCTGATATAGAAAGATATAGAATGCTTAAATAATCAATAGTAAAAGCATGATCTAAAACGAAACATGGAATGTGGACCACCGATAATCCTGGAATATTTCTAACAGAGACGAGGAAACTTAAAATGGGCATGATGTAAAGAGCTAATAAGCGGCCAATCTTTATAAGGACACAAACAAATGTGTAAACAATTTTTCAAACCTTAAATTGTTTTCTCATACCACAGATTTAAAAGAGTGTAACTCTGAATCAAGTAAATGGAACGAGATTGATTGCATACATATGAAAGCGTGTTCTCATCTTGTTAAACAAATTTCCCTCCGTCACAATTTGATTTATTTCCGATAGTGGCCTTATTTCAAGTAATTGCATTAGAACTCTCATCTCCCAACCAATACTTCTAAGACAAAACATATATCTTTTGAGCTAACCACCACCAATGCATAATTACATCCATTTATTCTGCATTGGAACAAGTTCATCTTTAATCTATTGTTTTCCTATGCAACTAGTTTCATTTTATGTCCAAAAGTTCATCAAATACTATTCCATCCGAGGAATGCAGCAGTAATCCGAATATAAAAGCACAGATAACGAAAAATTTAAAAAAAATTAATAATCATGTATATATCCAACACACCACAACATTACCTCAGAGAGTGCAGCAAGAAGTAAAATACGGTTAGAGAGGGATTTGGAGCCCGGTAACTTAACGATACCGGATATTTCTTTAATCGGCTGCAACACAATTTCCGGCACGGTTGACTGCTTCTCCGCCGTTGCAACAGAGGCCACAACCTTTACAGAATTCTTCTCTTGAACTGTAAAGATCGATTTTTTATCCACGACCCATGAATAATTTGACGGATTTTTCAAATTCTTTGGGCCAAAAAACATCGAATTCGAAGTTGCAGCAGAAGGTCTGGCATTGATGGTAGAGAATCTTGGAGGAAGTTTGTGCGCCATGTTGCCAACCTGCGCCATATCTATGAAGAACTAAAATAGTTCAATTAATTTTGATCGCGAAAAAAATGTTGAGTTTTAAAGCAGCAAATTTTTACTTATTTTTTTTGTTCAGAAAAATCCCACCTAATTGTTCTTGGGTTTTTAGGTTGAAGATGACGATATAGGTTTAAACGGGGTCGTTGAGATCCAATTTGACTCACCAACCTTATTTTATCGCCAAAACAAATGCTTTTTCTTATAATAGTGTAAACAATGGTTTTTTACTTCTGTTTTAAAAATATAGTATAATAGTTAAATCTTTTTATAAAAAAACTGAAGCACGTCCAAGTACTATATAAAAACGTATAGTACTTTGATTTTATTATTTGAGTAATTTTATAATAAAAAACACTGCTCATTCATAAAGTCGTAAGAAAATAATAACAATTATAAATTATTACTTTCAAGAAATTTCTTAGGAATCCTACAAGATTCGACTCCGTTCGTTCTTTTTTCTTTGATCTATGATCAAAACTTCATATGGGTTCGAATTCTATTGAGAGATCCACTAAAAATCAGAAATTATTGAAGGATCGGATTGATATCAGAAAAAGGGGAATGGTTAGACTATCCCACCTCGCAAAGCCAAAAATCGCTATTTTTGGTGATACGATGACTAAATTATGTTTCTCGGTGCAAATGTTCCATTTTTCATACTAATTAGAAGCAACAAAAACTTGACACCAACATAAAATGACAGTTAAGTAAATGTAAAGAGAGAGCTCATAGGAAAAGAGTGGGAGTAGGAGAATGTGGATAGCCAGGTTGAAAGAATAGATCACCCAACAACCACATCTAACTAACAACTTCAACTACTACATACTAATTTAATGGATTCGTGGCCCCATCTCCATTTTGTATTTACATGATGCAACCTCAAATTTTTAAAGAAGAGATTAAGTTTACCCCACCACTATTTCATTAATTTCATTGGCTTGAACTCATATTCCAATCCAAAATCATAAAATAATGATAATAAATAACTCAACATAGAGCAAATGCTTTCCAACACTTTTCGCTGACATGTAATAGGACACCCAATTTGTTATAACATATAAAACGTCACAAGCCATCGGGTTCTTAATCATTAAAAACAATGGTGGCCAGAGTGTTTTAGCAGATTCTTAAGAGTTCCAAAGTATACAAGTGGTCAGGTTGAAGAATCAAGCAGTAGCTAGTGAGGAAAGTGCACGCATTCTTATTGTCTATCTACTTGTGATTATTTGAAGCAAGAACCCTGTAATTATTCAAAACACGTTAAAGATGCGAAATCAAGACATGTTCGTGTACAAGATCAGGAGTATGATAAGCCTACATCTTTTGTTGTTCAATTTAGACTGCAAACTCAGCTGCTGAATGTCAAAAACCAAAAAGAAACACTAAAAAATTGCATATTTTAATGACAACCTCTCAAAGTGCAGGCTTAGCCGAAACCAAGTTTCTTATGCATTCTTCACTACAGTTTTAACAACCCGAAATCCAAAAGTAAGTGGTCTTCAAATTCCACAAGCCCTACAAGACCTCTTTAGCTGCAGCTACAACGGCTTCAGCTGTGATGCCAAACTCCTTGTAAATTTTTCCTGCAGGCGCACTAGCTCCAAATCGGTCAATTCCAATGGACTTTCCTTTAGATCCAACAATCTTCCCCCAGCCAAATGTCGATCCGGCTTCAATGCTAACTCTAGCTGTTACAGAGGCGGGCAGCACACTTTCCTTGTACTCATCAGATTGTTCGCCAAAAAGTTCCCAAGAAACGAAGGAGACAACTCTTACTTTCATGCCTTCATTCCTAAGTTCATCACCAGCCTTTGCTGCAATTTCCAACTCGGAACCGGTTCCAATCAAAATGACATCAGGCTTGTTATTGGATGAATTGTCGGATATGATGTAGCCTCCCTTTTCAACACCTTCAATGGAGGTTCCGGGAAGTTGTGCTAGCTTTTGTCGAGAAAGGGCAAGGACCGATGGCCTCTTCCGGTTAAGAACAGCCACCTTGTATGCACCAGCCGTCTCGTTGCCATCCGCTGGGCGGAGCATCAATATGTTGGGCATTGCTCGGAAACTTGCCAGATGCTCGATAGGTTGATGAGTCGGTCCATCCTCTCCAAGCCCGATTGAGTCGTGGGTCATGACGTAAATAACTCTGGCTTCACACAATGCGGAGATCCTCATGGCTGCTCTCATGTAGTCAGTGAAAACAAAGAAAGTTGCACAGTAGGGAATGGTGCCAGGGCTGTGAAGTGCAATTCCATTACATATAGCTCCCATGCCATGTTCACGAACACCGAAACGTATATTTCTCTCTTCTGGTGTGTTCTTTTGAAAGTCACCAAACATTTTCAGAAGGGTCATGTTGGATGAGGCCAGATCGGCACTGCCACCTAGCAAACCAGGGAGGACCTTTGCAAGAGCATTGAGGTTTTGCTGAGAAAGGTTTCTAGTGGCATCAGCTGGGCTCTCAGGAGTGTAGGTCTGAAGTGAGACGACATTATTCAGAAATATATTTAGAGATAATAAAACAATACATGTAAGCTTTTTCAATTTCATCGCATCATTGCATGTTCTGTTTTCTTACTCATTATTCGTGTAGCCAAAGCGCATCCCAAGTTTTAAAAAATTGAACTTTCACATCAATAATAATAACTATTCATTGATGTAAATGTGGCATCTTTTCAAAGTAAAAAAGGAGGTTAAAGATGAAAATGACAGGGAAAAAACTACTCACAGGAAGAGCCTTTTCCCAACCAGCTGGTAGTTCACCAGTGATTATAGACTTCAACTCAGTTGCTTCCTCTGGATACTTCTTCTCATATTCAGTAAACTTGGTGTTCCATTCAGCTTCGAATGAAGCACCCTCAGGAACATGTCGGCTCCAATGACTGCCATAAAGAATGTCAAAAATCATGAAGCACTAAAAAAAATAAATCAAAAAAAGAAGAATCTAATTTCTTACTTCTTCACATCTTCGGGCACATGGAAAGGCTCATGAGGCCATCCAAGATTCTTTCTGGTTGCTTCAACTTCCTTGCCGCCCAGCGCACTCCCGTGAGCACTGTATGAGTTGGCCTTATTGGGGGACCCATAACCAATGGTAGTTGTTACCTGCTTGGAGAAAAAGACAAATAAAACAATTTTACCTTAAAGAAATTGCAAAGAATTCAAGGCGAAAGAATAAAAAGGTCATACAAGTAAACTAAAATCTAGACGCCTAGTACAATTTCCATGTGTTTGTAGGAACCAAGGAATCCAATAGCCCTGACAAATGAATGATATCTGACCTTAATCAGTGTGGGCCTGTCTTTTACAGCCTTGGCTTCCTTGATAGCGGCACGAATCTCATCATAGCCTGTGTTACCATTCTTCACCCAAATCACATGCCAACCAAGCCCCTCAAAACGAGTGTCAGCACTCTCAGTGAAAGCAATTTCAGTGTCACCGTCAATAGAGATGTGATTGTCATCATAAAAGGCAATAAGCTTTCCCAATCCCCAGTGCCCTGCAAGGGAGCATGCTTCATTTGATATACCCTCCATTTGACACCCATCACCGAGGATAACATACCTAATTATGAGCCCATACATCAGTCAAATAAGTCAAGAACAGTGACCGAATCCATGATCAAGAACACAAATGAAGAGACAAATTTTGAAGTTAACTTACGTGTAGTGGTCAATAATTTCGCTATCTGGTTTGTTAAAGCGGGCAGCCAAGTGCTTTTCTACAAGAGCCAAGCCTACTGCATTGGCAATGCCTTGACCAAGTGGGCCTGTGCAAAGAAAATGGGTAAATCGCTCTCGGTCTCAGAAATCTCGAAGTATGGAAGTAAATGAATCGAAATTTTGACGATGAGATTCTAACCAGTAGTCAATTCAACACCAGACGTCACAAAGTTCTCAGGATGACCAGGTGCTTTGCTTCCCCACTGACGGAAACTCTTCAAATCCTCTTCCTGTCAAGTTAATGACGTCTGGCTAAGAATCATATGAAATGCTCACGAGGCTACAAACTATGTATATATACTTTTTATCACACTCAAACTACCCTTAAAATAACCTTCATAGATCAAGAAAACACAGGATCAGAAATAGCAATTCAATCCCCTGACTCAAAGTTAGATCTTCGCAATTTTGTCGCAGCCCATCTTTTAAAACAAAACAAAAGATTAACCTTTCATCGCCGAAACGAAACTCCAGAAAGCCAGAGTCGATAATCGGATAATTAACTTAGTATCTAAAAACAATCCCACCTAGATCCATCACACCTAGCACGCACACAAACTAACATGAAATATCCTACTGCATGCCGTGTATTTAATAGGAAATTAGTCAATATTGTGAAATAAGACCAAAGATTGGACCTTGACGGAGTCATATCCTGCGAGGTAAAGCAGCGCGTACTGTAGCATAGATCCATGTCCAGCGGAGAGCACAAAGCGGTCACGATTAAACCAATAAGGATTCTTAGGATTGTACCTCATGATTTCATCGTACAATATGTGACCCATCGGAGCGCATCCCATGGGCAGACCAGGGTGCCCCGAATTAGCTTTCTCGACGGCATCGACAGCCAAGAACCGGATCGTGTTGACGGAATTATCGATGATTGCGGAGTCAGTTGTTTTCTCCAAGGTTTCAACGGCTGCAGAAGCGATGATTGGGAGTCGGATGATGGCAGGGATGCCGCGCCGGCGTGAGATGGAGGACGTGGTGGTAGAGGTTGACTTCAGCCCGGAGAAGGAAGGGAGGAGCAAGGAGGAGGTGGTGGAGGATCCATGGCGGGGGATGGCGGCGCTTGATAGCATGGCTTGGGATAGTGTGACGGAGGAAGAAGAAGCCATGGCTCTGCACTCTGTGTGTGTGTGTGTGTGTGACAAAAACGAAAGAGAAAAATGGAGAAGATAGATTATGAGTGGGCTATTTTGTTTAGCGCCCCTTACACTTTTATATTATATTATATTATTTTATTTATATAGTAATTAAAATAAATTCTTAATAATCTAAATTTACATATTTTTTTTATAAAAAAAATATCTCTTTCTTTAAGATTTTTGTACATCTAAATTCACATATTTAAGTAACTCCATAACTAATAAATTTGGTGCCAAGAAAATAACTTTTAAGACATATATTTACAATTAAAATGGAATTTCAAATGACTTTTATTATTAGTTACCATCGTGGGAATTCGCACCCACCACGGTAGGTGAACTTTTTTAAAATAGAGAGAACATCGATGGCTTGTTACGACGATTTTTTTTTATTTGAGCTTAATTAATACTAGCAGGTGACGCACACGCGTTGCGTGTGTAACGTAATATATAATGCATATAAAATAAATGAGACATATACATTGATTAATATTACAATTCAAAAGATGCAACAAAGAACTACAACAAACCATTGGAGGGGGTAGTTTGGTAAATTCAAATTTGTCATACCAAGGTAGTTAGTATAAGGGGCTTAGGCATTATGCAACAAAGAATCACAACAAACCATTGGAGGGGGTAGTTTGGTAAATTCAAATTTGTCATACCAAGGTAGTTAGTATAAGGGGTTTAGGCATTATAATATAGTAAGATATATAAATTTAATATTAAAATATAACACATTATATAAAAAATAATGTATCAATTATTTTAGATCAATCATATCGAATCGATCAATAAATAAGGTTCGAACTAGATCTATATAAATATTTTCTCGATTGTCTGATTGTTTGGTCAATTGTTTAACAATGCATTTTTTTTTATTATAAGTTTAACATGTTTATTTTGTTGAGTAATAATAGTGTTAATTAAGTATACTAAAGTGTGGTAAACTTAGGAGAAAAGTCAGGCAGGTACTCGAATTATTATTTTATTTATTAAGGTCTTAATTTCGACTCTCTCTTCTAATTCTTTTTATAAACAGATTATATATTAGATAAACATAGGATATCGTTTATAGGCATATTTTTTAATCCCACGGAACCAGTCCGATCCGTTATAACTGGCCGGTTCCGGATCCATTAAGCACGAAACCATCCGTTAAGAAACCGGATCGGATCCGGTTTATGTTCCAACCGGTTCTTGATCGATCCGGTTCGTTATGTTTTAATTTTTTTTATTTCTTTTTTGATGTGTAAATGTTTACAAATTTTTTCGATATTGTAAATGTTTTAATAGCCGTTGCCAAACGTAAACAAAAATGGCATGAATTTTATAGTTGTTGCCTTGCTTTATCGGTTTTGGTTCGGAACCGGAACTGGTGGTGCTACCGATTTCAAGACACGGAACACTTTTGGTCCGGTTTTTTACTGGTTTCGATGCGGGTCGGAACCGGTTAGCCCGATTTTGATTCCGAACTGGGGTAACCGGTTCAATTTCGGGCCGGGCCGAATTGACCCGACCCGATAAGCACCCCTCTGGAAGCTTATCGAAATACTAATTTAATAAGGAAAAATTTCATGCCGGTACCAGATAATAAAAGTTTTTTCGGTCCAGTCTACCAAAATATTTTACTTTCAACTAGGTCCATTTTATGTCAAAATGACCAAAATATCTCTAAACTACCGTCTCCTCATCGCGTCTTCTTTCTCATCGCGTAAACTTCATTTTTTCCAAGCATAAAAATCTCCAGAGCACGAAAACACCATCTGCCGCCATAGATCAACTCGCAAGTCACAAGCTCATTTTTCTCCGATGGATTGTACATGTAAACAATATTTCCCGATGATAAAAAAACTCGATTCGATTTCAGATTGTGAAATTTGAAATTCTATTAAATAAAAATCAATAAATTAATTTAATCAAGCAGTGCATAAATTCGACGCAAAAAACCTAATCATTCATCTACTGGGTATCAAAAACCTGTTATTTCAACACAATTAAGATTCTCACGATACATAAAAATAGAACGCGATTACCTTCAATCAATCTCGAAGTTCTTGTTTTTTTAAGGAATGAGCGAAATGTAGCTTTGAAGTGAGATGGGCTACTGTTAAAATTTTGGTCAATTGTGTTAAGAGCTTACATAAAATGATGTCATTATTTTTCCCCTACAATTCATTTAAATATCATCTTTGACAAAATGCAAAGATCAGCGGTGCATGTAATTTACATGCACCGATAAACTATGTTTTGGTTAAAGACAATACTTGAATCTATCGATGCATGTAATTCACATGCGCCGATAAACTCAGCGATGCATGTAATTTTACATGCATCGTTAGACTATGTTTTTCGTTAAAGAGTCTATCGGTGCATATAATTTACATACACCGATAGACTCAGCGGTGCTGTACTTAATGCACCGTGAGACTCAGTGGTGCATGTAATTTACATGCACCGTTAGACTATGCTTTTGATTAAAGAGTCTATCGTTGCATGTAATTTACATGCACCGATAGACTCAGCGATGCATGCAATTTACATGCACCGTTAGAGTATATTTTTGGTTAAAAAACCGATCGGTGCATGTAATATACATGCACCTATCAATTGTAAATGACATTTGGACGAATATTGTAATTGTAATGCACAAGACAATACATGTATCTATCGGTGCATTTAATTTACATGCAGCTACTCAAGTGGTGCATGTAGTTTACATGCACCGATAGACTCACGTACTATATTTAACAAAAAAAAAAACATATTGGTAATGAGGTTTCAGTTTGAGTTAATTTTTACATGCACCACATGAGTAAGTTTACATGCACAACATCATTAATTTTTACATGCACCGCATGAGTCAATTTTACATGCACCGCATGATTAATTTTACATGCATCGCATGAGTCAATTTCACATGCACCGCATGAGTCAATTTTTATATGCACCGCATGTGTCAATTTTACATTCACCGCATGAAATTAAAAATGCAATTCAAGGCTAAAAGTTCGACGTTTGATAGTTAATTAGTTATGATGAATTAGTCACATACAAGATTTGACAAATCGGTCGTACACTTGGCTGGAGTTATTGGATTGGCTTATAAACTCGCTCATTTATAGGTTTTCACACCGACATGTATTACCGTATTAGTTTGTTAACGGTAACTAATGTAACAACGACGAAACATGACCTAGATTTTTTTCTATATAAATGGAATTTTATACATTCATCTATTACTGTCAAAACACATGTACGTATTCATGCTGTTAATTTACAAGAAGAAGAGTTGTGCTTCGCTTGATTAATGCGCAAGCAGACGAAGGAGGTGGAGGAGGACAACACGAGACTTGCTGTTGTTGGAGGGAGGGAGGTGGAGGAGGGCGACGCGAATGGTGGAAAATTGACAAAGTTTTGGGGATGAATGTGTAGAGTAAGAGTATTTTAATCATAATTAATGGACTAATTAGATTATGGTTTGATAAAATGAATTTATTTGAAATAAATTTTCTAAAAGATGTATTTAGTTGAAAGAAGATTTTTATGAGATATATAGTTAAAAAATGTTTTGAAAAATGGTACATTCTTGTATTTTTTCATTTAATAATGCATCGTGAAGTGAAATTATTATTTGATATAATTTTCCTTTTTACTTTTTATTAGTGTGGAGCGATGGCAGTGATCTATGTCGGAAAAAAAAGATTTGAAGCCTTGCCTCCGAAGTCACTCTCTCCTCCGGAACACGGCAGTCTAGATTTCCGGCGGGATCTCCGAGCAGGTAGCTTCAAGCCTTTCAATTTCTTTAAGTTTTTCTTCGGCTGAAATTTACGTGTTTAATTTGAAGATGTGAAAAAGGTTCTGTTGCTTTTATTTTTGCTTTTTTGTTTTCTAGGGTTTGACGATTAGGTTATTTAAGTTTGGTTGGAGTCGGTTCTGCTTTTATTTACTTTGCTAATGGATATTAGAAAGAAGATTTTATTTAGTATGCGTGAAGAGTGTTTTTTTAAAAAAAAACGGTTGATGGAAGTTTCAGATAAATGCTTAAGTTCAGCAAGAGCTGGTAATGCCTTTCACCTGGTATGTGCGTCAGTGTTGTCTGTGTTTTGCTTAAAAGTGGGAACGATGATCTATTGTATGTAGACCTTCATCGAATTATGATTGTTAAGTGAGTGTTACTACTTGTTTGTTAAAGTCGTGGGATTTTGATTGGCCTGAATTGAAGTAATGTTTACTTGTGGGGGTAAGCTGGATTTTTTTATACCTTTAGGTTTCTTAAGTTTTCATTGATTCCAATGAAAGATACCAGCCAGAAAGGCATTTTGGATGCCTGTCGTGGCTGGCTTTTTTCTCATTGCTCATGTCTTTCATTGGAGATATGTTTCTTGTTTAATTGGAAGTGGCTGCAGTAAATGAAGTAAAGGTAGTCCTATTCATTTTTCCCCCCTTAACTTTTCTGAAGTGCATTTTCCATGGCATTCTTTCCCATGTGTTCTAAATACTATTTTTGGGCTATTTATATGTCTGAAGATTCAAATAGGAACATTGTAATGTTAAGACGCGTCGAAAGTTTCTAGAAACCTGTTATTATTTTCAAGGAAGCTGGTGTAAGAGCTCAATGTCTAAGAGTATTTTGGAAATTAAGGTCCGTCTATGAAAAATTCTCAAAAATGGTTTGTGTATCAGTATAAGCTATTTGGTTTGTATCCTTGCTATTGCCTCATGTAATGAGATTGACTATTCCACGGTATTTGAACAGACTATTGGAATTTTCCAAATTAGTCTTTTCGCACTACTTCAATGGAAAATCCTCATCCACCTCGCTTTTCTTCATTTTTCATTTTCTTCCCCATCCTTTTTTTTTTTTTACCTCAATTGATTAGTTAAGCTTGATCCCAACAGTGGTGGCTGCATCGTGGTGGCAGTTCAGCTGCAACTTTTAGGTGTTGATTGGGGTAAAGTTGTGCTGGGAAGGGGGTTTTGATAATTGGAAGCTGAGAATTGATGAAAATATTTGATACATAGTTTTCCAAGAAATGAGGGTATTTTCAGGAATAATTTCTTGAAAAAGGAAATACAAACAAGAATTCGTGTGCCATGGGTGTTGCCGAAAAAAGAGCACCAAGAGAACAAATATGTTGTTAAAATGAAACCGTCTCCAAAAATCTGCCTGATGGTTTTTAGTGTCAATTTTGTTCTAGAGTCGGTGCCTCTTGAATGGTTTTGTTGGTGTCTATATATGTGCATGCTCTCTCACGAGTTTCCTTCTTTTTCGGTGTTTTTATAATTCTCATTGGCTCTTGAAGTCTTGTTCAGAGTAAACTCAAGCTTGCACTCTTAGAAATATGTTATTTCAATGTTGATGGTGTTGTTTCAGCATTGGAGTGGGCCATGCCACTCAAGCTTGATTGTTATTATCCATGATTTTGTCTCGGTTCTGTTCAAGCATTTCTGAGATTCAGTTGATATATCCCGTGTAACTAATCTATGTATGTTCGCATTTCCTTCTACAGTATTTACCGTCTGTGCAAAAGTATTTTAGTGAAGTTTGCCATCACTAAAAGAAGATATGCAACACACTGGTGCGAAAGACACCCAACTTCGTGAAAGCAGCAACCAAAAGGTTCATCCACAACCAATGGAAGATGCCACAAATCAAAATCCTGAAGCTATGGAATACCTAGTATCTAAGATATTTACAAACATATCTTCTCTGAAATCAGCTTACATTCAACTTCAATCTGCTCATACTCCTTATGACCCTGACAAAATTCAAGCTGCCGATAAACTCGTACTATCAGAGTTAAAAAATCTATCCGAACTCAAGCATTTCTATAGAGAGCACAACCCCAAACCTGTCTGTGTTTCTCCGCTAGACTCCCGGCTTGCCGCTGAGATTCAAGAACAGCAGAGCTTGTTAAAAACATACGAGGTCATGGTGAAAAAGTTTCAGTCCGAAATTCAGAATAAAGATTCTGAGATCCTTCAATTACAGCAGCTTATCGAAGAGGCAAATCAGAAGCGTGTAAAACTTGAGAAGAACTTAAAGCTCAGAGGCTTGGCTACCAAAGAATCTGAAGGGGGTGGTGATGAAAATAGATATTTCTCATTGGAGTTGTCACCGGATCTTTTTAAGTCAGCAGTGGAAGCTGCTTCCAGGGCCATTCACGACTTTTCCAAGCCATTGATTAACATGATGAAAGCAGCTGGATGGGATCTTGATGCGGCAGCAAACTCCATAGAGCCAGATATCGTTTATGCAAAGCGAGCTCACAAGAAATATGCCTTCGAATCTCACATTTGCCAAATAATGTTCATCGATTTCCAGGATGTAAGCTACTCCTCGAAGCCAGAAAACCTACCAGAGGTTCCCAATGAAAGTTTGTTCCAGCAGTATCTTGCCTTGAGGGAAATGGATCCTCTAGATGCCGTATGCCAGACTCCAGATTCAGCTTTTGGAAAATTTTGCCAGAACAAATACCTCATACTGATCCATCCAAAAATGGAAGCTTCGTTTTTTGGGAACCTAGACCAGTGGAATTATATAATGGGAGGTGGGCATCCGAGGACTGCCTTCTACCAAGCTTTTCTGAAACTTGCCAAGTCAATCTGGCTTTTGCACATGTTGGCGCATTCTTTTGATCCTTCTGTCAAAATCTTTCAAGTGAAGCGCGATAACGAGTTTTCAGAAGTTTATATGGAAAACGTCGTGGAAAAGTACATTACAGAAGATGGCGATCAAAAGCCTAAAGTGGGCCTAATGCTTATGCCAGGCTTTTGGATTGGTGCTAGTGTGATCCAGTCCCAAGTCTACCGTACGGGTATAAAGGTGACTGAATGATCGTTCTTATTGTTCCAATATTTTCGAGCATGCATGCATTTCAGTGTTTATCATGTTTCAGTGCTTTGAGAGTTTTTTCTGTATTATTCACTGTTTTTTTTTTTTTTTTCGGGCGAAATGTTAGCATTAGAGAAATGCCGGAAGTTGTAAAATGGAATTTCTGTTCCTTTTATTTAAATTTATTCCTTAGGATATTACATCGTGCTTGATCAGTAAACATTGTACAAACGTCAAGGGTGTGATATGTGTTGGTATTTGACGTAAATTAAAAGAGAGAGAAAAAAATAGGCTCTCGATGGATCGAGGACAAGGCCTCGATCGAGCAAGCCATAAGTTTTTCATTTGTTGGAAACAGGGGCTTGATCGATCGAGCACCAGGTGCCGATCGATCGCGCCCTTTGTCTTTTGACAGAATGGTGTGTCCATTCATGTTGAGTTGCGATTTTTCATGATATGGTGCATTTACAAATCTCGCATCGACGTAAACTTTGAATCCATTGTCATTCTTATTACTACATTCCTAAGATATATATTGCTAGAGACGAACTCGTACAAAAATCTTAAGACAATACCGACAACAAATGGCTTCTTCGAATGCTACAACGACTCATATTCATCATGGTGAAAGGCTTGAAAAGTTCAATGGGAACAACTTCAAGCTGTGGCAACAAAAAATGCTCTTTTACTTGACCACACTGAGTTTGACAAGGTTCTTAACCGAGGAGGCTCCTCCGGTTGAAGAAGGAGAGACTTACACCCAACATAGGGCGTCACTTGATGCATGGAATCAAAGTGACTTCCTATGCATGAACTATATCCTAAACGGGTTACAATAAACTATACAACGTTTATTGTCTTGTGAAAACAACAAAGGAACTTTGGACATCGCCGGAAAAGAAGTACAAATTTGAGGATGCTGGCATGAAAAAATTCATAGTGGGGCAGTTCCTGGATTTTAAGATGGTTGATACCAAGCCTGTGATGGCGCAAATGCAAGATCTACAAGTGATTTTGCATGACATTCATGCGGAGGGAATGAGTCTAAGTGATTCATTTCAACTCGCCGCCATGATTGAAAAATTTCCTCCTATGTGGAAGGACTTCAAGAACTATCTGCAACACAAACGAAAGGAGATGAGTTTTGAAGATCTTGTGGTTCGACTACGAATCGTCTTGTGGTTTGACTACGACTCGAGGAGGACAACAAGGCTTCCGAAGGAAAGCGGGTATGTTTCAATTGGAACAACGGGCTAACCTAGTTGAACAAACAACCAGATCAAAGTGAAAGTTTGACGGTATGGCCTTCAAAATTGGAAAGACGAAGAAGTTCAAAGCTAAATGCTATAAGTGTGGAAAACCTAATCACATGGCAAATGATTGTCGTAACAAAGACATTCGTGGGAGAGCAAAAGATCAAATCAATGTGACCGAACATGATCGGACTTCAGATGACTTGAATGATTTAATGTTAACCGCTGTGATATTTGAAGTGAACTTGGTGGACAATCCTATGGAATGGTTCGTCGATTCCGGTGCAACCCGACATGTGTGCTCGGACAAAGCCATGTTCTCCACGTGCACTCCAATAAGTGGGCGCCAACTCTACATGAGAAACTTTAGTACATCTTCGGTAGTTGGATTGGGAAAAATGGTTTTAAAGATGACTTCGAGAAAGTAGTTGACTATGATAGATGTCCTACATGTTCTCGACATCCGAAAGAACCTGATATCCGGATCGGCTCTAGTCAAGGCGAGTTTTAGACTAGTTTTAGAATCTGGAAAAATTGTACTCTCCAAACGAGTTTTTTGTTGGAAAGAGCTATATGGAGAAAATCCTTTTCAAAATGAATGTAATGACGGTTATACGTCAATTTGAAAGCAATAAAGTGAATGATTCTACTTATTTGATTGAATCTTGTAATTTATGGCATGATCGTTTAGGTCATGTGAATTATGGTTCACTTAACAAATTAATGAAGTTACACTTATTGCCTCAAATGAATGTTAACTTGAAACATAAGTGTGAGACTTGTGTCGAGGTCAAGTTATCGAATCGTCATTCCATTCATTTGAAAGAACTACAACACCTCTTGAATTAATTCATACGGATATATGTGATTAAAGTTTATGGAAACTAGACGTAGGAAAAAGTATTGCATTACCTTCATTGATAATTGTACGAGATATTGTTACGTCTATTTGCTAAGAATCAAAGACGAGGCCTTGGAAGTATTTAAACAATACAAGAATGAAGTTGAAAATCAACATAGCAAAAAGATAAAGAATGTTCGTCGCGATAGAGGTGGAGAATATGGAGCACCGTTTGAAGAATTTTGCACTGAATATGACATTATTCACCAAATTACTGCCCCTTATTCACCACAATCGAATGGTATTGCCGAAAGTAAAAATCGTCTCTAAAAGAGATGATGAATGCTATGTTGATAAGTTCTGGATTACCACAAAACTTGTGTAGGCGGGGGGCGGGTAAGCAGTCCTGTCTGCCAACTACATTCTAAACAAAATATCACACAAAAATAAGGATGAAACTCTTTATGAGTTATGCAAATGCCACAAATCTTCCTACAAATACTTAAAAGTATAGGGGTGCTTGGCTAAAGTAGAAGTGCCAAAACCAAAGCAAGCTAAAATTGGGCCTAAAACAATAGATTACGTATTTATTGGTTATGCTAACAATAGTAGTGCATATCGATTTTTAGTATATAAGTCGAAATAAGTGATGTGCGTGAAGGTACTATCATGGAATCAAGAAATTTGGTATTTTTTGAAGAAATGTTTCCCTACAAATCAAACAAGGAAATATGTCCTAAGAAAAGGACGTTTGAAGAAGCTATCGATGACTCAAAAGAAATTGAAGAGCCACGACGTAGCAAGATGACCAAAGTGGCAAAGACTTATGGTCCTGACTTCATGACATATATGTTAGACAATGAACCAAGATCGGTTAGTGACGCGTTATGTAGCCATGATGCTCCTATGTGGAAATAGGTTATTAATGGCGAGATAGAATCCATAATGCAAAAACACACGTGGGAATTGGTAGACCTTCCAACATGAAGTAGACCATTAGAATGCAAACAGATCTTAAAAGGAAATATAAGTCTGATGGTTCAATTGATAAGTACAAGGCGAGACTCGTAGCAAAGTGATATAGACAAAAAGAAGGCATTGATTACTTTGACACATATTCACCAGTCACGAGAATTACATCCATTAGAGTGATCATTGTTATCGTTGCTCTAAACAATTTAGAGATACATCAAATGGATGTGAAAACGACATTCCACAATGGAGAACTTGAGGAAGAAATTATATGAACAACCCGAGGGGTTGTGGTTCCCGTACAAGAGAAAAATGTGTGTAGACTCGTTAAGTCATTGTATGAGCTTAAGCAGCGCCTAAACAGTGACATGAAAAATTTGACAAAACAATGTTGTCAAATGGTTTCAAAATTAACGAGTGTGACAAATGTCTATATATGAAAAACACTCCTAAAGCATATGTAATAATATGCATGTACGTTGATGATATGTTCATAGTGGGAAGCAATTTAGAAATCATCAAAGCTACGAAGAAAATGTTAATAAAACATTTTGAAATGAAAGATATGGGTGAAGCTGATGTGATAATTTGAATTAAGATCTCCAAGAAATCCGTTGGATGAGTGTTGTCTCAGTCTCATTATGTTGAGAAAATACTCGAGAAATTTCTCGCAAATGACACGTCGTCTATAAAGACACCCTATGACCCGAATCTACATTTGGTTAAAAACAAAGAAGACAATGCCATGCAATTAGAATACTCAAGGATAATTGACAGTCTCATGTATCTCATGAACTGTACATGTCCTGATATTGCATATGCGGTTCGCAAACTAAGTAGATCCACGATCAATCTAAACAATGACCATTGAAAGGCATTGGCGATGGTACTTAAATATTTAAGATACACACTGAATTATGGATTGCATTATACAAGATATCCTGATGTATTGGAAGGATACAGAGATGCAAATTGGATATCGGAAACGCAAGATTCCAAGTCGACAAGTGGTTATGTGTTTACCATTTGAGGGGCTGCAGTGTCATGGAAATCTACTAAGCAAATTTGTATTTCTAGATCCAATATGGAATCTGAATTCATAGCCTTGGATAAAGCTAGAGAAGAAGTCCGAACGACTTAGAAGTTTTTTGGAAGAAATTCATTGTTGGGAAAAACATGTGCCTATGTATAATTGTAAGTCTAGACATATACGGCGTAGACATAATATCATTAAACAATGATCTGTAATGGCGTTATATCCATTGACTATGTGAAGTCAAAAGAGAATATTGCGGATCCGCTTATGAAAGGCTTGCCTCGAGATCAAGTATAGTTTATCGAGGGGAATATGATTAAAACCCTATAATCAAAATCTTGTAGTGGATACCCAACATATGTGACTGAAGATCCCAAGATCTAGGTTCAAAAGGGGCAACCAAACTACGAGATTGTATACACACCTTGGAGAAATACTCTACGACCCATTCCTATGATAATGAGTGTAGCCTGCAAAAAGGGTTCGATGATAGGCAAAAGGCCTTTAATGATTCCTAAGACATATTAGAATATGTTGGAGTATATTGGTATACTCTTTGTGGCCACTTCAAAGAATGGAAAACACTTATGAAACCAAGTGTGGTCCATGGCCGAAACGGACACAAACGTAAGAAATCAATACGAATGTTAGAGTTGTATGGTGTGGGTTTAATTGTCTTGATTTACACCAACGACTAAATAGTTCAAGTCTATAAGTTCACTATTAAGTCAAGTAAATCCGATTGAATACTACTATGGAAGATTCAAAGCCGCAGGCTATCTCTTCAGATGTCATAATAGTTCGTCAAAGCACTCAATTGCATAAATGCGTTAATTTAATTCATGTGGAGGATTGTTAGAATTTGAAGTAAATTAAAAGAGAGAAAAAAAACTGGCTTCCTCGATCGATCGAGTACAAGGCCTCGATCGATCGATAGAGCAAGCCAGAAGTTTTCATTTGTTGGAAATAGGGGCTCGATCGATCGAGCACCAGGTGCCGATCGATCGCGTCCTGTGTCTTTTGACAGAATGGTGTGCCCATTCATGTTGTTGTGCGATTTTTTCTTGATATGGTGTATCTAAATGGTGCCTTTTGGACACAAACCTTTGATTTACTATAAATAAGACATCCCACACTTGGATAAAAAAAGGAATTTCGAAATACATCAGATCAAAATCAAATTGTGAGAAATTTGTTTGTTCATAAACTTCCATTCATATTGAGTGTTTTGAACCTTTGTGGTTTGAGAACTTGTGATTTGGAGTGCTCCCATCACAAGTCATTGTCGTTGTATCTTGAGAGACAAATTACCAAATTAAACCGTTAGCACCAAGGCGAGACAATATTGTCTTAAGGACGGATATTACAAATCTCGCATTGACATAAACTTTAAAGTCATTGTCATTCTTCTTACTATACTAAGATACATATTGCTAGAGACGAACTCGTACAACTATAAAGTTTTAATATACTAAAGATTGAGTGATTGACATTACTCTTTTGTTTTTTTTTGTCCTCAAAATGAAATTAAGTTATATAATTTCAAGAAAATTCTACGATGGGTCACGACAATCATACTGTTTGACCCTATGCTTGATGAGCGAAATCTGAATCGCTAAGATGTCACGATACAAGTATGTCTCATGTATATAGAGAGACATTGGAACCTGGTCATTTATAATCAATTGGGATAAGTGGATAACACTCGAGGGACACGTTTACGTATTGTTAAATTTGGCCCACTTGCAAAATGCCAACCAATTTTGGAGAATTATTTCGGATGGTTTCTCAAAAGTGATTTTCCTGTTTTTAAGTTAATTTTTGTTTTTTTTGTTTGATTTCCTTGCTTCTGTAATTACTTATTTAGAAAATAACACGTAAAAACAGAAGCAAGTCATGAGATTCTTTTTGCTGCTTTAACTTTTGTTATCATGATTTTGTAATAAATTAAAGTTTATTAAAAGCTATTTTTTTTTTAATAGCAAATGTTCAATGCTTTTTGTTTAAAAAACAAGTTTTCCAACTTTAAATAAGGCTATATAGAAGTGTTTTGGATGTCGGGGACTCAAAATATTATACAAAAATTATGCATTTAAAAAAAAAAGATAATAATATTTTCTTTTATTCTGGAAGATGAAAAATGGGTTGAAAATAATAAGAATCGAAGGGTTGATATACAGAAATGTTTGTCTCCTCTTATCAATTTGTAAAATGTATTCCATCATTCAATCTATAATTCATAAGATATCTTACAGGGGTTGTCTCCAAACACTCACAGAATCTAAATGCAAAATGTAAAATCGAAAACCTGCTGCTCACAGACATGAGTCCTGTCTAATTTTTTGAGTCATTTGGGGAACAAGAAAAAAATTTAAGCTTCATCCGACAGTCGAATGGAACATACGAATACAACTTATATGCTCGGAGAAGTGGGCAGCGTGAAAGCTCATAAATTAATTGAGAAAGTACGGATGAAATGATATGTTTTCGGGTCACTTTCAAATTCAATGGACTGAGCAACCCGACTATGAATTTAGCCAGGGAAACTCATGGTGGACTGTCAGAAGTCAGAACTTCAATTACTATATCTGTTACCTGGATTAATAGCATAAAGGGCAGTTTTATCAACGTATTATTTACCCAACCAAATCTTGTTATGCAACAGCATGAGCGCACGCACATGCGCACACACAAAAGAATATTTAATCACCAGAAGGGTATGCTCAAAGTGTTAGCATAAATGCCCAGCAAGCCAATGTTGGCCCGATGGGCTTTATGGACCATAGCCCAATTAGCTAACCACTATAAATATAACCTTGTCTAGGGTTAAATCATTCCATTCCATTCAATACACTCATCCTCATAGAAAAGCTGGCATCACACTAGCACTGATGCCGGGCTTGTAGATCTGGTCAGGTTGATTGGACTCGAGGATCACCGTCATCAGATTGATTTCGCTGTTATCGGTAATCCCTTTTCGTGCATTATTTTATGATATTTGCATGTTTATATATGAATCAGGCGCGATCGACCGTCCCCGGGTCAGATCTGTTTATTGTATTTTTCCGCTGCGTTTGGATCTGGCGCCGGGGTACGGAAACCCAACAGTGGTATCAGAGCCAGGTTGCGTTTTGATTCATATATTTGATAATTATTTTTATTAGATCGTTTCCAATCAATACTAATCGCTTATGAATTTCAGAAATTACGGAGTCCGGAAAATATAGAAAATACATTAAAAAGTGTTTTAATGGAGACCAAATGGTTACTGTTCATCGCCACCATTGTTGGCTACTGTTCATCGCCACCATTGTTGGCCAACAGCCGCAAGGCGGCGAACGGCCAGGCGGCAATCGGAGATGCGAAGGAGTTGTCGCGTGCGATCTCGTTCGAACATCTGCAATCGTTGCTGATGGATTTCGATCGAGCATGTTTGCAGAAGAAATTCGAACCGCCATGGATTCTGCACATGTTGCCGTCGAAAATCGCGCGCTTGCGATTACTCATCTCGTTGTGTGCGCGGTTAAGGCCGGCGTCTGAACGACTTGGATGAGGAGGCGGCGGCGTGCGGTTTCCTGAATAGTGGCGGCGGCCCCATACCCTAACCCTAACCCTAACCCTAATTTCCGATTTTAGGGATGGATGAACAGTATTTTCGAAATTTAAAAAAAAAAAAAAAAAAATTTTTTTTTTTATTAAATCCGAAAATAGGGTATTTTGGGTTGAAATTGATTTTCTAATTTTGGATCCAAATTGTTTGGAGTCCATAAATTATTTTGGGTCATTTTAGATGTTTTATCCGGATATTATTTTTGAAATAAATCATAATACTTAATTTATTAAAAATGTGATTTTTAATTTATTAAATGTAAAATGGAGATTTTACAATTAGTTGAAAATTTAATTAATTGAAAATTGAATGAAAATGTTTCATTTAATTTGTTAATTTTATTTTTGGCTATTATTATGATTTGAGGTAAAATAGTGATTTTACCAAGTAACTGAAATTTAATTAATTAGAAATTAAATGAAAGTGTTTCATTTAGTTTGTTAATTTTATTTTCGATTAATATGATTTAAAGGTAAAATAGAGATTTTACCAATTATTTGAAATTTAAAATTAATTAGAAATTAAATAAAATGGTTTTATTTAATTTTTAATTTTATTTTCAATTAATGATGCGATTAGTGGGAAACGATAGAATAATTTAATTATTGTGCTCTAATTACATGTGATGTGATTAGTACAATTACATATGATGTAATTATTTAGTTTAATGTTTAATTACATATGATGCGAATGCATGATGGATGATTACGGGCCTTGACCAATGTGTTTAGGTGAATGTTTAGGTTTTTATTGTTTCATTATTATTGTGATTTTTGGTTATCGGGCCTGCGAGCCTGCTCTCTCTATTTTCTGATGTATCCCACCCCGGATTTGTATCCCTATTCTCTTGTTTGCACGATTTAAATGTAAAATCTTTAGAATTAGTGGGAGATCGAGATTGAAGATGGAGCATCAAGAATCAAGACTTGTATAATGGAAGCAAAAATGTAATAGGATTGCATTACATACCTGCATCACCTTAGACAGACTTGTGATCAACGTATGGCTCACGTGGATCAATTAGGAAAAGGCCGTAATCGTCCATATTAATTTTTATTATGCATGTGATGTATGATAAATGTTTGTTTGTATGTTTTATTAGTACATATGACTGCATGAATAAAACATAGTTGCATGAATCCGGCAATCAAACAAACAAGTATTTGATGAGATTTGAAAATTATTAAATCCCTCTTTTGAATATGATTCAAAAATTTTAATATCAAACTGTAAAGGGAGCTCAAATGAGTTTGTTGTTTCCTGTCTTCCATCAACAGTTAAGCCATGAGACGCTACTTGTGTCAGGTGTCTTGTCTCACCCTCGTGGGGGGCATCTGGCATGGGAAAGCTGTGTGTTTAACTGCCACTTAATAATGGATAGGGTTCTGTTAACCTTTAAGATTACTCACCCTCGTGGGGTCTTATTGGCGGACATTACCATCCGTGGGATGGGTTAGTTTGACGTGAGAAGGCATAATTGGCCTGCCTCCGTAGGGTTATGTCAATCACGAGACGAATATCTTGGGGGTTGCATATGATGCAATTGTGAGCTACCTTTAGTATCATGAGGTCGGCTGGACCCTCGCCCGGGGCTATCATGAGCTAGTTGGACTCCAAGCCCACTAAGAAAATACGATTTTCCGTTCATTTGTCATGAGGGTGACGAATTCGAAAAATTTAGTGGGAGCATTCAATAACTAAAGTCCATAGTTTTTGAATTAATTAATAATCAAACGATTTGCATATATTTTCTGTTTATTCTCAGTATTGTGATTGCCGTGAATCCGATTGCATCAATTCTCGATACAAACAAAGTAACCGCACCAAATTATTCTGATTGACTATTAATGTTAAAATAGTGCTTGCTTCTAAAAGATTGCTATATACCCTTGGTGGGAGCCTCCTGTTGAAGTGTCTCCCGGTTCGTCTCATGAAGAGATTGCCACACTTGAGAAGTGATGGAACGATGATCTCTAGACTATGTGCTATATGATAGCATCAATGTCACCAATGAGTTTCAACACAGATATGAGAAATTTGTTCACATTGCTGATATTTTCCAACACCTACAAATGTTGTTTGGTGAACGGACGCGATTACTGAGACTCGCGATTTCAAAAGAGCTATTTTCATTTCACATGCGAGATGGGGCTTCGGTCTATGAGCATGGTGTAAGAAAAATATCTCTTGTTGAGAAATTGGAAAATCTGAATGTGACAAATCCTCATTAACTGGCTATAGATTTGATCTTATAGTCAAAATGTTGGAAACTCATGAGTCCTTGATTCAAAAGGAGAAACGTGTTCTTCTTGTCGAATCTTCTACCAATGGTAGGAAGAGTTCAAGGATAAAGAAGAGAAAGGGAAATGGTTCCCAACCTCAAAAGACGAAAAATGATATAGTAGCAACTAAGAAAGGAGAGGCATCTATGTTTTCACTACTGGTCACTAGCGCAAAATTGTAAGGAATACCTAGACTAGAAGCGTTCTAGAAAGGGTATGTTATATATTAAAATTAAATGTTTCTATTGGTTCTACTTCTTTGGTTTATGATGCCAATTGTGCTCGCATTTTTGCAAAGAGTTGCATGTGATGTGAAGAAGTAGAGAGCCCTAGGAAGGTGAAATCTGCCTGAGGCTAAGCATTGTAGCAAGAGTTGTTGCAAAGGCTGTTTGAAACATTTATTTAATATAAAATCTTGAACTGGTTAGGAACTGGTTTGAGCAATTATTTATTTGTTCTAGATTTAATAATGAACATTGTTCCTATTTTGATAGAGAACGATACTCTTTTAAATGTGCGAATGTGATTTGCATTATTTTTAAGAATGCATGTTTTATTGAATCTGGTGAACTTATGAATGATTAGTATGATTATATTCAAAGAATATAGAAATAATGATAACTTAAATCCAACACATATTTAGCATGCGCTGAATGCCCATTGAATTTTATTCATATGGACATATGTGGAGCACTAAATGTTAGTGCAAGATGATGTTGAGTTATCTTAAAGAGAATGTGATTCTCTCTAAGTAACTCTCTAAAGTTACATAATTTGTTGAATATAATTCATACCAATGCAGTGACCAAAACTCCATATTCGATATGGATTGAAAAATAATCCAAATTTTTATTTTGAGATTGTTCTGCTTATGTGAAGCAGCCATTGTGAGATGAGTTGGATAGTTGATCCATCTTATGTTATGTTGTGGAAATTTATATTATCAATTGCAGGCAAAGAGTTTGTTTGGCAAGTGCAATCTTTCTAGAGAAAATGTTTCTATTAGAAAGGATGACAATAATATAACTTGAAAGGGTTCAAGAACCACAAACCACTAGAAAAGTGAAAACGGTGAAATTAATTGAGTCAATCATAACCTTTGATTTACACGCACGAAGGAGATTTGAAAATGTTTCAAGAACTCCTGATAAATTGAATTTACTCCTAGAAAGTAGTCAAAATGATTTTGACCATGGATGTGATCCTAGAACTTTCAAGGAGACGATGTTGGACATCGTTTTGGGATATTGGCGAGATGCCGTGAAATTTGAAATAGACTCCATGTACTCCAATAAGGTATGGGCCTTAGTAGATCCTCTTTGGGAATTGTTCTCATTGGCTGCATGGATTTACAAGTGAAAGCTTGGAGTGGATGGGAAGGTAGTGACCTTCAAAGCTTGACTGGTGAGAAACGATTATTCTCATAGGCAAAGAGTTGTTTATGAGAAAATTTTCATCGGTTATGATGCTATAGTCTATTTAGATTTTATTAGTTATATCTTTATATTATGAATATGAGATATGAGTAATGGATGTGAACACAACATTTCTCAGTGGTGGCATTGAGGTAGAAATGTAGCAACCAAATGTGTTTACAACTTCTTGTAGTGAGAAAAATGTTTTCAAACTTCAGAGGTCCATTTATGGGCCTAAGAAGGCATCTCGAAGTTTGAACTTCCGTTTTCATAACATCATCAAAGTGTTTGGTTTTGTTAAAATCCGGAAGTGGCATGTGTGTGCAAAAAGGTTAGTGGGAGCATGGTTATATTTGTGATGCTTTAAGTCGATTATATCATGCTCATTATGAATGGTATTGGATTAATCAATTAAAGCGTGATTATCTACTAATTTCTCCATGTAAGATTGAGAGAAGCGTCATACGTGCTTAGCATACGGATCTATAGGGATAGATCTAAAGGATGCTTGAGATCTCTCAATCTACGTACATAAACACTGTGCTAAAAGGGTTTAGCATAGAATAGTCGAAAAATGAGTTACTTCCCAATATGTCATAGTATTCATCTCTCGAGTCAATGAGTCTTAAAATTGATGAGGAGAGAGAAAAGATGGCATTGGTACCTTATGTTTCGACTTTTAATAGCATAATGTATGCTATTTTATGTACTTGGCCTGATGTATGTTCTTAGAGTAATGAACGGACATCAGACAGATCCCGGTGAAGGTCACTGGAAAACTGTGAAAATAATCCTCAAGTTCTTATGAAGAACTTATGTTATGTTCATGGTTTTTGGATCTGTAAGTGGAGAAATAAAAGTTGAAGGCTAAGCTGATGCTGGTTTTTAAATTGGATGTAGATGATACCATATCGATGTTCGGATTTGTATTTAAGCTCAATGATGGTGATGTCTCTTGGAAACGTTCCAAGCAAGACATCACTTTGGATTCCACCACTGAAGCTGAATACATTGCAGCATACGATGCAGCAAAGAGGCAGTTTGGATAAGACATTTCATCCAAGAGTTGGGTGTAATTTCTAGTGCAGTTGACACAGTCTCTGTGTACTGTGACAACATTTGAGCTATTATGAATAGCCAATATCTCATCAGGATCCAAACATATATTGAGAAAATACTATCTAATGAAAGAGATGGTATACGCGACATTATTATCGAGAGAATCGCTTCAACAGAAAAATATAGTGAATCCACTGACAAGGCATTTACAATGATTGGTGTCTGTTAGACATCTTGGGAAGATGGTCTTAAGACACATGAGTAGTTGGCTTTGGGAAAGTGAAAGATATTGTTGTCATACATGATTAAGTAAATCAATAGTTGATTGATTGTACTTATAATCTTATTATGACAAATCTTTGTTTGAATATTAATATATATGGCACTTCTTCATCTGTTTACCCATGCATCTTGATGTATTGATGAAGTCCTTGAAGTTGCTATAGTCCATAGAATGTTGTTACGCATATGATGGTGACCATGAAATACATTCTAGACTGCGATTTCTAAATGTTCCTGGTCGATGAGCCTTCGAGAATGGGATATCGATATATGCTCGTTAGAGACTGGTATTCATGATGTGTCTAGTGTAGTGCGCCGCGTTTCATCGGCGTTGGCTTGGAGAAGTCAGCACACATGAATAGGTGCTCATTAGGAATGAGTTCACTGAACGACCCTACTCGGAATTCTATAAGTGGTTACCACTTGTCGAGTATAGAATTTCTAGTCATAGTTGTGCACCATTACTCCTCATGACCCGAGGCGTCATTGAGGTCTTGATAGATAGTTGTGTACTTTGATTTAATGACTGATCACATGTGGGTCATAAAGTCATTATTTTGGGTATTCAGTGATGCTGTCAGAGGCCTATGATTGTCGTTGGGGATTCACCACTGGTCTTGATGAACCAGGATGTCCTATGTGTTTTTCTATATATGATTCGAGGAATCTCTGGCCAGAGTGGGTAGTGCTTGTGAAAAATGGGTTTTTCATATACGCACACAAGGAATCATATAATGTGAAACAAATACATAGTTATTGAAATCATAATGGGTCTCGATCAACCAATGCCCTAGATTCAATCGGGACATATTGAGTGAAAGGAATGTACTGCACGCTAACTATGGCTGACAGGTTCTCGTACGTTGCTAGTCATTTGTATCTAGGTCTTCGTGAAGTGCAGATGCTAGGCGCTACCCACGATCGGTAGGTTCATACTGGATTATATTTCGGTAATTGTCTATTAAAGGAGTTTAATTGACAATGGGGCATTCAGGGTAAGCCCAAAGAAGTTGTTTGACTTCTAAAATCACAAAGGTTGTGATCCTACTGCTATGATACACTTGAGCCTCGTTGGGTCACAATCAACCGGCCGCCGATCTATTGATGAGAATTGAGACTTAAATGTTAAGTGCTCAAACTGAGTGATTTAGAAGAGATGAATTTAATTTTTGAAAGCTCCTCAATTTAGTGGAGTTCTATATTTGAAATTGTTTCATTTATAGAAAGTTCTAAAATAAAATCATCTGATATATTTATGTCTCATAATTATGTACATTGGCAGTACATCAAGTTGTTCAATTAGATTGATTTACTTGGATTATGAGTTTGTAGTTTTGTGTTGGCTTTTGGGCAAGTGGGAGATTGTTAGCATAAATGCCCAGCAAGCCAATGTTGGCCCGATGGGCTTTATGGACCCTAGCCCAATTAGCTAACCACTATAAATATAACCTTGTCTAGGGTTAAATCATTCCATTCCATTCAATACACTCATCCTCATAGAAAAGCTGGCATCACACTAGCACTGATGCCGGGCTTGTAGATCTGGTCAGGTTGATTGGACTCGAGGATCACCGTCATCAGATTGATTTCGCTGTTATCGGTAATCCCTTTTCGTGCATTATTTTATGATATTTGCATGTTTATATATGAATCAGGCGCGATCGACCGTCCCCGGGTCAGATCTGTTTATTGTATTTTTCCGCTGCGTTTGGATCTGGCGCCGGGGTACGGAAACCCAACACAAAGCTGCACTGCGTACGAAATAGACGAGGGCACTCTTAAATTTTTATGAGATTTCCAACAAGATTTAACCTGAATTAATCATCGGTTCAATGGTAAAGGTCTGGCCGCCTTCATTACTCCAACTACTTTATTTCCTGCTCAGGTTAAGGACAGAAAAAATATAACACAACAAGACAGTTATGGATTCTCGCCTCGCGCCCGATGCAAACAGTAGGTTACGGAAGGTTGACGCCTTGACGGTCAGTGCAAACTAAAATCAATCATTTATCTCGTCCCACGACACGACCCCAGCACAGTTCCTAAGATTATCAATAAACAATTCGTGCCTCCAAATAAATATACTATTACGTACTTATATATCTTTTAATTAAGAGCACATACAATGGTTAAGGTCTTCCAAAGACTTAATATCACTCACAATATGACGTATCACAATTTTCTGACATTCAGCCCCTCATCTAGCCCCATCATTTTTACTGATTTAGCCTCTATTTGTGAGCACACCTACCACATCATTTACCACTATCTATTTCCACATCATTATTCATTTATATTTAAAATGTTAATATATACCTAAAATAATTATTTAAATATTTTAGAAAACATAAAAAATTATATTAATAATTAAAATTATAAGTAAAAATGGAAATAATTAATAATTTAAAATCATATTAATAATTGAAATTATAATGTAAATTTTAATAATTAAAATTTAAAATTATATTAATAATTAATTAAATCAATATTAAATTTTTTTAAAAAAGAAGTAAAACAATTACCCAATTAGTATAAAATACTGACTTTTTATGCTGGGCAACTGACTAGGGGTTGAGGACCCCATGCTGACTCCAATTAGTCCCCATTCTGTGAATGGGGCTGGACTGGGGATGGCAAAGACCCCCAATTGGACATGCTCTAAGTAGGTGTTTGTAATTGCTATAAAACTGCTTATTTGCTTTTCAGATAAAGAAAGCAGTTTTTTGGTGTTTTATTTGTTTGCTTATGCTATTGCTTCTCTAAAAATAAGCAGAAAAAAGAAGAAGCAGAGAAGCAGGTCATAATATGCTTTTGACTGCTTTAAGTTGTTTTGTGGCAATTTCGTAATTAATTTAAGTTTATTAAGCTGTTTTTTTATTTAAATAACAAACACTCAATGATTTTGCTTAAAATCAACTTTTTCCAACTTTAAGCAAAAGCAACATAGAAATACTTTGAATAAGCAATCACAAACACACCCTCAAGTGGATACATAAAAAGTGTCCTCTTCTATTTGATTTATTAACTCTGAGAACTGTACCCAGAAAAAGGGGGGAAAATGTGCTGCAAAGTGGCCGTAAACTTAATATGCTTTCTGATTAATGAAGTGATAAAAGTGGTATCATTCATTAAATTTGTATATTTTATTAAAAAGGTAGAATTTTTTTTTTACATTACACCAAAGACCAACATATACATATCTATACATACATATATGATATACTGCAGTAGAAAGATATTACTTCACCTTATTGTACTCGACCGACCTCTCGACCTGACAAGGTAAAATTGATCAGATCATAAATGGTTATGTTCCCGACCTCCCGACCTAACAACCTGACAAAGTAAAAGTGATCAGATCATCAATGGTTATGTTCCCGACCTGACAAGGTAAAAGTGATTAGGTCATCAATGGTTATGTTCCCGACCTCCTGACCTACCTAGGTCAAAGTACATATCATTCAACATTGATTCCAACCTACCGACCTAGTCACCATTTTGTCTCCGAGATGATCACAACTTCAAAACGAGGAGACCTAATTCTCCTAGCTCCCATCTGACTAGTCAACGATGATGCTCATTAACCTGGAAAACTCCAGACATCCTGCCTCTGAGAATAGGTTGACCAAGTCCACATTGAGCAGGCACGTCCCGAGATTTCAGGAAGTGGAAATGAATAATGGCTTCATCAGTTGGCAGACATGCTCCGAAATCCCGGGAATCGTGTGAATCGTGGCCTTACTGCCCTAAGATGTATATTCATGAGGTAAACTCTATAAATAGGAAAACAATACAAGATTTCAGGTATGCTTTTCGCCTATGCACACCTACATACATCAGCTATTCTATTACGATTTTCCACCATATTTCCCGTCATCTGACTTGAGCGTCGGAGGGGACACGCCGGAAAAATCTTCCGGCACCATTCTAACACTTATTTCATATCTTAACAGGTCATTCAGGATCTATATCTTGTAATTTAGTCCATTGATGAGCATAAGGAGATGTAATTTAACTCCTCATTGATACTTTGCAAATCATCACCCTTTTCGGGAGTAGCAATATACATACATTGTATGTGTTGATCTTTCAATGCACCGAGTGCACTTAAGAATTTTCCCCCGTTAACGGAGATGTTACTTGCCGGTAGTTATGCCGATGAACTGCTTGTTAATTATTTATAAGGAAATCAAAATAAAAATATTGTTGCATTCAAGTAAACTATTTATTGAAAATATCTTATAAAGAATACGTACTTTAATTAAAGCATAAACTAATTTTAATAATCAACAATATTGGAACTTATCAAAACTGTCCATTTTGCTTTAATTACTCGTAATGGGAATACAAATAAGTGCGTGCATGAAGGAGTTGGCGTTCATCTTGAAGATATTTTTCCAAATATCCGTAATTGACAACATGCCAGCTGAGAAGGACATCTGTGGTGCTCAATTACTTGGAGGCAAATATCCAAAGACTTATATAAAACCCTAAATACTTATTAAAAAAGAAAGAAAAAGAAAAATATCTATAAAATCTACAAGTCTGGCCGAATTTAGAATCCAAAATGAAAGAATAATAAAATTTTAGAAGGTAAAATACTATTTTAATGAAAAAATCTGTAATTTTAGTGGTAATACAATTTTAGGGTACTCAAATTTTTTAGGGATGACACTTTACCTCGTTTTACCTTGTGAGTACACAGTAGAGGTAATAAAAATCAAACCTAATCAAACAAGATGTTCGAACTATATTTAAAAAAACATATAAATATATAAAGTAGTACGTACTTGTGTTCACAATAAAATCATTCAATGACTTTTTTTATATCAACATGCTAGCTAGTCAAGATTAAGTGGTTGTTGGATATAAATCAGTAATTTAATACTTCCATAATTTCAGTTATTTTTACTTGTTTTAATTCAAATGTAATTACTCCGAAATTATATCTTAATTAATGTGACAACACAATCACTTAGATATTTTTGTATCACAGTGTGGGTTTTTTTTTTCCTTATTAGTTGTTTTTTTTCTTCTATTTTTTGGAATTCTAAGATAACCCTACCTATATTATATTGTTTTATATTCTGTCAAAATATTAAAATTTTGTTATATTTGATATATTTTTATAATTTTCTAAATTATCACTCCCGGAAATAGACTAGGGATGGCAATGGGACGGGCCCAGACCCGGACCCGCAATAAACCCGCCCCGCCGGGGCGGGTCTGGACCCGCTTCAACCGGGTTTGGAAGCGGGGCGGGGCGGGTCCTGGGATTGGGCGAACCCGCCCCGGACCCTCCCCGCTATACATTTTTAATTTATTGAATATACATTTTACTTCTTTGATTGAACAATAAAGTGACATTATTTAATTTTATATCAAAATTCATGTGTTCATGTGAAAGAAGTTGGACATTATGAAGGAAATGAGAGCAAATTAATAAATATTTAGTAGATTAAAGATAGTTTTACAATGATTATTATAAATATTTACTAGAGAGAATATAAAATTTAATCACAAAACTCAACTTTTGTGTTTCAAAAATGATTTCTAGTTAAATATTTTTTTTTTTAAAAAAAATGGAACCGGGCGGGGCGGGTCTAACCCGCCGGGTTCGCGGGTCTAAGCGGGGCGGGGCGGGTCCAGGTTTTATGTGTGGCGGGGTGGGTTCTGGGATTGGCCAAACCCGCCCCATTGCCATCCTTAGAAATAGTGTAGGTATCTGTATGACCCTTTAGATTTGTATTATATTATAAATCTCTCGACTATTTTTATATATAAGATATCCAATATATTTTAATTATGATGCACTATATTAAATCTTGATCGCTAAAATACTATAAAGTCTAACAACATATGCAAAACAAGTACACTATAACCGTTATAAATTATAATTATCAGTATGATTGGTTTAAAATAATTTATATTTAAATTAATATATATATATATATATATATATATATATATATATATATTAATTTAAAAAGTGTTACCTTAACCAGATACATACGAGTATTCCATATAAGTATTCCCCGGTACAAAGTAAGTTTGACTACCACTCTTTATTTGAAGACAGTGTCAAAGCTATATATGCAGCAAAAAGTATACGATACAACTGGGAATCAAACCACAAAAATAAAATCAAAAAATGAAAAAAATAAAGACTGTATTTTGTTAACATAGATAAAAGTTAACCATTATCATGCATATCTGTTCTATGTACGTACGTATGAGGAAAAGACTTGAATACATTAACCCATTAAACTCCTTTTGGATCTTTTCCTCACCAGCAACTTCCGGCCACATCGAACCGCCTTGATCCGGGTCTGGACACGCTCAAACTCCGAGATCCGACAAGGTATTGTAATGCCACCCGGATGATCAAACCCGTATTCCTTTTCGGACTTTTTAAGCAAATCCACGAACAAAGGGTGATTAATATACACTACGGGCACCAAAATCCTCTGACAATCCCCATCTTCTTGTCCCACATAAATCGCCATATGCCCTTTAGGAACCTGCACGGGTTTCTCCAAAACAGGGTCTCTACCGACCTGGATGTATCCTCGCCCGAATGATGGTTTCTTGATATTATTGCCTGGGCTTTCGTTCTGAGGTGATGTGTCCAGCTGATGAGCCTTGAAACGGCTTTGGCCCGGTTAGGTTGAATCAGGTTTAGCCGGAGGTACGCCTCCGAAGAGCAATTCGTCCGGAAGAACCTCCGTACAAGCGTCGTTAGACGGTGTTTGATCAAGAAACCACGAGTCCTGCTCATGATGTTTTCTTTTAATTTTCCCTTATAAATTTGTCTGAAACCTTAACTAATGAATTGATTCACGGATGGGTTCTATTTCTTCGGAAAAAATACTAGGAGAAAAGCCAAGGGTCATCTACGGACATGGCTAAAAGGAAAAGAGTGCGGCAGACCGCAGAAAGAAACATGGCTATATTATAAATGATAGTAAACTATTCTGCAACTTCGAGAGAGGAATATTTCATTCGAATATTTTACTAATTTTATTGAGCTTCCAATGCTGAAGTTGGAGCGGATAAGACAGTGGATTGTTAGTAGCAAAAGTAATGCGTCAAAAGTGCAGAGAATCTACGAAAAGCAGGAGGAGTTTATAAAAGAAAGAAAGAGGTAGGGTTTGAAGAAGTCTATCTAAAATTTGGTGATGGTTGGCTAATTAATATGTGATATTTTGAATTTTTATAAGAATTTTTCGATGAATGGCAGCATAAAAACAAAATAATTTAAAATATATATAATTCAATTTTTTTTATAACACGTATGAAATTGGTTACATCAATGTCATTTCTATTATGTAAAACATGTCTTTTAAATTTATTTGCAAAATCGAAAAAAATGTGATTTATGTGGGTTTTTTTTATCAACATATTTATGTGGCGGGAAGACTCGAACTTGAGTTCATACCTAGTTATTTCACCTACTTATTTTTAGAGAAGCAATAGTAGAAGCAATGCAATAAAACTCTCAAAATCAACTTTTTTGTTTGAAAAACAGATAAATGATTTTGAAAAGTAATTACAAACACCCACTAAGGGTGTGTTTGCGATTGCTTATTCAAAACACTTCTATGTTGCTTTTGCTTAAAGTTGGAAAAAGTTGATTTTAAGCAAAAGCATTGAGTGTTTGTTATTTAAATAAAAAAACAGCTTAATAAACTTAAATTAATTACGAAATTGCCACAAAACAACTTAAAGCAGTCAAAAGCATGTCATGACCTGCTTCTCTACTTCTGCTTTTTTCTGCTTATTTTTAGAGAAGCAATAGCAGAAGCAAACAAATAAAACACCCAAAAATTGCTTTTTTATCTGAAAAGCAGATAAGCAGTTTTCATAAGCAATTGCAAACACCTACTAAGTCTACACTAGTTGAGCATTGAAATAAGTAGTTTGAGTATCCTTTTCGAGCCGAGCTTGAATTTGAAACATTAATGTCTCAGAATTGTCGCATATTGAGAATTTATCAGTTATATTAGCTCTTTATTAGATATATGTGTTATTTAACTTATTATCAATTAGTTTTGAGTTGGAACCCTATGTATTCTTAACATCAAGCGTGAGTATATGATCTCGAAAATTAATTTGTTTTTTTAGTTTTTAATTGTTATTTTATAGTTAGTTTTATTATAAATTGCTCTATTTAAAATCTTAAAAATTATTTATTTGCATACAATTATACAAAGTTTTAATGCTCGGGCTCAAACTCAAGTACGGTACGCTAGTCAACGAACAATCAATAACACCGTTTGGAAAGGAGAAGGCTTCTTCGAGTCGATCAAAATTGTCAAAAATTTCATAGTTCTTTGTTGAATATTATCTCTCTCGCTCTCCAAGTGTCTCACAAATACACATAATTCTTGAATTTTGATTGATAAGGATACCTACCGATATTTGTGAATTTAATTTTGTTATAATGATCATTATTTATTGATATACTAATAATCTGATGGAAATGATTATAGATTTTTTTTTATTTTTCTTCTGGGATGCATTTTTTGAAAAAGTCATTTTTATATTTGAAAAGTATACATTGATCAAATTTTTCATTGTAAATTGTATTAAATAGAAATATAGATTAATATATTTGAACGACTTTTAAGTTTTGATGACAAGTATGGAGTTATTAATCCATTAAAGAATGGAGGGAATGTGATTTCTTGGAAACAAGGCATGTGTATGTGATTTAAAATTTTAGAAGGGTCAAATTCATTTTTTATTTATATTTTTAAAATTTATTTAGGTTGCAACTGAAGGTAAGGATTTCATTTCAACAATGGATTTGAAAATTTTGATTTGAAATGACTTCAATAATTAAGAATTTGAAATACCTTTGATGTTGTTAGAAAATACTTTAAAATTGAAGACGGTTGATTTAAAATCCATGGATTTCGAAAATTTGCTAAACATTTTGAATTGATTTGTATTAAAGATTGGAAATCTAAATACATCAAATTCTTATATCCAAGTGGAGCCTTGGGATATTTAATTGAACTTCTATACATAGGCTCCCCTCTATAAATGAATGGATTATCTATATTTTAAGCAAAGAAAAATAAATAAATTATAGATATTGATTAGTGCATATTTTCTAGAGGAAATTATACATAGGTACCACTTTTTAAAACATGTTTCAACTAAATCTAGCAAAATATTTTATTTTCAACTAAATACATCTTGTGAGAATCTTCTTTCAACTAAGGCCATTTTTATGAAACCCTAATCTAATTAGTCATTTGCGATTTCTAAAACACCCTTGTTCTAAAAACTAATTTATAACAGTTGAATTATCTGGTCCTCGTCGTGAGAGTTGGTGATGGTCGCGTATTCTGGGAAATCAGCAATGGTGGTTAGGCGACGAGTATGGAGCGGTGGCGGTGTTGTGGTGGAGGCGACGGTGACTCCTTTTCATTTTGCCAAATGTCATTCTTCTCCAACCACGGAAAATCGACGTTTTGTTTCAATTTTATTTGCTGTTTTTATGGTATTTTTGGATTTAAGTAACATTGAACTTTTATTTCAATTTTGTTGCGGATTATGTGTTTGCTAAAATATCTCTTTAGGTAAACAAATTTTTTTGTTGCAAATTTGGAAAAGATAAACAACATATCTCATTCCAAAAGTTTTGATTTATTTTTTTTCCACTTTTATTTGCTTATGTACAACATACCAAGTAAAAAATAGACTCTAAAATTCCATTTTCATTTGTTACATATTGTTTTCATTTCTAAACTTTCAGACATCATGTCACTACATTAGTGTAAGGATCTATAATAACATAAACGATGCGTATATTATATTCCTGGCAATATATCAGTGAGGTAACACAATCTTATATTCCCAAATCAAAGTTGAAGAACTAACAATTTTAAACAAGCAAGCAACACATAGAGATGCATGTAAATTACATGCACCACTAGTCTACCGGTGCATGTAATTTACATGCACCTATAGTCTGCCGGTGCATGTAAATTACATGCACCAGTAGACTCAATATTTGCATTGTTTCTCAAATTACATAATAAATAAGTATCATACAGTAAGTGTTAAAGACGTTCACAAATAACACTTAAAAGTTAAGACATGCATGTGTAATATATTATCATTTGAAAAATACTATACTTTTGTTATGATATTATTAAATAAACTATCATATATTATATACTATCCATAATAAAAATTTAATTTCTAAAATAGTATATTGTATCTTTAATTTGTTATAAGATCAACAAGCAAGCAACACATAGAGGTGCGTGTAAATTACATGCACCACTAGTCTACCGGTGCATGCACCGGTAGACTCAACATTTGCATTGTTTCTCAAATTACATAATAAATAAGTATCATATAGTAAATGCTAAAGACGATCACAAATAACACTTAAAAGTTAAGACATGCATGTGTAATATATTATCATTTGAAAAATAATATAATTTTGTTATGATACTATTAAATAAATTATCATATATTATATACTCATATATAATAAAAATTTAATTTCTAAAATAATTTATTGTATCTTTAATTTGTTATAAGATCAACAAGCAAGCAACACATAGAGGTGCATGTAAATTACATGCACCACTAGTCTATCGGTGCATGTAATTTACATGCACCGCTAGTCTACCAATGCATGTAATTTACATGCACCGTTAAGATCAACAAGCAAGCAACACATAGAGGTGCATGTAAATTACATGCACCAGTAGTCTACCGGTGCATGTAATTTACATGCACATATAGTCTATCGGTGCATGTAAATTACATGCACCGACAGACTTAACATTTGTATTGATTCTCAAATTATATGATAAATAAGTATCATACCGTAAGTGTTAAAGACGATCATAAATATCACTAAAAGTTAAGACACGTATGTGTAATATATTATCATTTGAAAAATAATATACTTTTGTTATGATATTATTAAATAAATTATCATATATTATATACTCATCCATAATAAAAATGTAATTTCTAAAATAATATATTGTATCTTTAATTTGTTATAAGATCAACAAGCAAGTAACACATAGAGGTGCATGTAAATTACATGCACCGCTAGTCTATCAGTGCATGTAATTTACATACACCGCTAAGATCAACAAGTAGGGCTGCTTACCGGTTGGAACCGGTCCGGTCCGGACCGGAACCGGCCGGTTCCGAACCCGTTATGGGCGGAACCGGTCCGATCCGTTAAGGATCCGGATCGAACCGGTTCCGGTTTGGTTCGGATCCTTATCGGTTTTTCGTTTTTTTTTTTAAATGTTGTAAATGTTTCTTCAATGATGTTCATCACAAATTCAATATATTTCTTCTTCATTTCATAATATAGATGCATACAAATAATTGTAAAGATATGACAATTGAAAATCTAAATAAAAAAAGTATTACAATTTAGTACTTAGCAGTCTTCATAATTGATAAGTATTGTTTTGGCGTTCTCTTCTTCTTGCTCGTCATAATGATTTACGAATTCGTCAACCGTCCCATCTCTTCTATTTTTGCATTCTGCTTCAAACCAATCTTTAAGTAACGTGAGCATGCATAACGAATCAGCTGATAGACTACTTCTGTAGTCTCCAATAATACGGCCGCATGTTGAGAATGCCGATTCAGAAGCGACGCTTGAAGCTTGTACAGCATACACGTCTCTAGCCATTTTGGCTAAGATAGGGAATTGTGCTGCATTGGACTTCCACCATTGTAAGACGTCGAAGTTGTCTTCGGTTAGAAATTGATAATTCAGATAAATTTGCAACTCAGTCGACGTGCTAGTAGAAGATCCTTTTCCCTTAAGTTTTTTCCTGCCCACCATTCTAAGCAAATTGATGCCCCCACCTTTAGATTGAGCTTGGGGTTGTTCTTCAACAGGCCTTTGTTGCGATGATTCACTTGCCTGTTGATTATAATACAATTGAAACATATTTTGGAGAGATTGCATTGTAGACGTCTTTTGATCGTCAACAACCTTCCCCAAAGATTTAGCATAATATTCAAAAAATATCTCAAATGAAGATAAACATTGACTAGGATATAGCAATGTTGCGATGCAGTGCACGGGTGGGATTTGTTCCCAATACTTTATAAATTTAGTTTCCATTGCATTAACAAAAGCATACAAGTCATAGTCATCTCTAAATTCTATAAATTTATCAAACATGTTAAATACTAAAGGAAGAAAATAAACGGAAGTTGGATAAGTAACACTAGAGAAACGTTCCGTCGCTTCTTTGAAAGTACCTAACAATGATACACAATTTTCAACAAATTCTCAATCCTCATTAGTCAAATAAATACTTTCATCGCTATCAGGCATTTGATATGAATTATAAAATGGAGTTAAAATATCTTTGTAAGGTAACATAGCATTCAACAAATTGTACAACGAATTCCACCTAGTTTCTATTGGTGATGGAAAAAGAAGATGATTTAAACCATTAGATAAACATTATTGTTTCCAATCACGCTTAACACGGCTCGTGCGTAACCATTTAGCGCAGTATTTCATTTTGTCAATACATGCTGAGTGATTGTCCTCATAACCAACTTTAACAGCCAAATTAATCACATGACATGCACATCTAACATGAAAAAAATACCATCAAGCATTGGTTTAAGATAGGTCTTTAAATCACGCATCGCAGCATTGTTATTCGCAGCATTGTCTAATGTGATTGAAAATACCTTATCCTGAATTCCATAATGTCTACAAGTGTTGAATACATATTTAGCAATTACATAACCAGTATGTGCACAATATAACTCATCTAAAGACAAAATCCTTTTTTGCATACACCAATTATCATCAATCCAATGACAAGTGACAACAAGATATGAATCAGAATTTACATTTGTCCAAATATCAGTTGTTAAACTAACCCTACAAGGCAAACTAGAAAGATGTTGAAACAATGTATTTCTATATTCAACAAATACGTCCATACAATTTCTTTTTAGTGTGTGCCTGGAAATATGTTTAAACATGGGTTGTATAGACGAAGCAAATTCAATAAAACCAGCACGTTCAGCTTGTATAAAAGGTAGTTCACATCTGATCACATATCTAACAAGTGACCTACGATTAATTTCAGCAGTTAAAATAAAATTCGTGCCAGTAAGAACATTAATTTGTGCTTGTGTTGCTTCTCGACTTAATGGTTGTAATGTTGTCTCATCAAAATTATGTTTTTTTTACTAAGTGTTTTTTAAATGTTTCGGTGCCTCCACTGGAACCACCAGCTTTATATGAATACTGGATCTTACATAATTTACATATTGCAACAGAGTCATTCGTACCTTCTTTTTGAGCGAGTTCAAAGTGATCCCATATCTTTCTTCTTTTGGCACGAGTAGGTTGTCTACTCGCTGCTGTAGTGGCTCCGGATGACTCCACATGTTGTCTTTCTTGGGCTTGGGCAGCAACAGGTTCGGCAGGTTGTTGGGATTGTTGTGGTTCGACATTCATAGAAGAACCACCAATATTGAGGACAGCAAAAAAATCATAACTTTCATTTAACTCAGGAATTGGCACAGGTAAATTCATTGCAGAAGATGAACTCAGTGATAGACGACCCGGAACGAGACCCCGACTACGACCCCGGCTACGACCAGCACCACTGCTAGATGAAGATGCAATTATGATATAAGACTATAAGTAAATTGTAGATAACACAATTGAGAGAAAAATATGAGAGTGAAGTAATTTTCGTTACAAGAATTGTTATGAAACAATACACAACACAACATCCTCTATTTATAGTTTTTTTTTTTTTGATTAAAAAAATTTTAAAAAATAAAAAATAAAAAGTTAACGTTGACAACGGCTAAGAGCCGTTGCCAACGTTAACAAATGTTAACGTTGAAGGCAACGTTAACATTTGTTAACGTTGCCTTCTTTTTTTAATTTTTTTTTTTTTAAAAATCTACCGCTTTCGGTTCCCGAACCGGAACCAAACCGGTAGCACCGGAACCGGCGATGCTACCTGTTTGGTTCTTCGGGACCGCCCGGACCGGTTTCTAACCGGTTTCGGGGCGAACCGGAACCGTTAAGTCCGGTTCCGGTTTTGGACCGGACTTAACGGTCCGAATCCGGGCTGGGTCCGGTTTGACCCGGCCCGATAAGCACCCCTATCAACAAGCAAGCAACACATAGAGGTGCATATAAATTACATGCACCACTAGTCTACCGATGCATGTAATTTACATGCACCGAGAGTCTATCGGTGCATATAAATTACATGCACCGGTAGACTCACCATTTGCATTGATTCTCAAATTACATAATAAATAAGTATCATACTGTCTTTTAACCAAAAACATTGATAGATGCACCAATAGTTTCAATTATCTGAAACGAATGACATTTTCAGAAAGCCCAACCAAAAAACATTGATAGATACACCGATAGTTTCAATTTTCTGTAACGATTGACATTTTCAGAAAGCCCAACCAATGAAATGTTGTATTTCATTTCAGTAAATATGTCATTTGATGTTAAAGAGGAAATTCTCGTGAATGCCTCATCTTTACGTAATGTGTTATTTCGTTTCAGAAAGCCCAACCAATTTTATTCTTTTACGTAATTTTTTGTACGGCTCCATCTTGTTGGACATGTGAATACCTCGTCTTCGCACAATAATCCATGAAGAGAACGATTCGATGAAATGTGTGAGAAATTACAGGAAATTTTGAGCATTTTTCTGTGTAACATGGAGAAATTACAGAGATAAAATGGAAAAGACGATTCGAGTTGGAGATGCGACGAGGAAGATGAGAGTTTATGGATATTTTGGTAATTTTGACCTAAAATGGACCTAGTTGAAAGCAAAATATTTTGGTAGACTGGACCGAAAAAGCTTTCTACTCTTGGTATCAACCTGAAATTTACCCTATTTTCTAATGTAAAATTCAAAAATTTAAGGGAATGCAAATCCGAGCAAGATAAAGCCTGCTTACAATCTGAATAAGTAAAATTTGGCCCACCCAAAATTTGAATCGGGTTATATGGATACTGGCAAGCCAAACAGCAATGTAAATCTGAGCAAGATAAAGCCTGCTTACATACAATCTGAATAAGTAAAATTTGGCCCACCCAAAATTTGAATCGGGTTATATGGATACTGGCATCAAAGTATAGGGAGGTGTAAATTTTATTCATATATATATATTTTTTGAACTTTGGTTTTATTTAAATCCTTTTTGCCTACTAAAATACCCATAATTTAATCTTTAACCTAAATAGGGTTTCAAACCCATGAAATATCGCACATCACTCTCTTTCATCTCCACCTCCACCACTTTTATCGTCTTCACCAGCCTGACGCCGACATCTTGATAAGCCGTCGCCGCCTTCACCAGCCGCACAACCTTTATGTGTGTGTGTGTGTATACACTATGTGTTTGCGCATGTGTGTATATATACACTATGTTTGTTGCTTTTTGAGAGTTTTTAGTTGTGATTCATTTGTGTCTGCGGTTGTATGCTCTTTTACAAAATTCACAACCTGTCAACAAGATATTGCAATGAAGAAGATGACCCAAAGAAATAGTAACTGGTGCACGAAAATTATAAAAAGTAACTGATGCACGAAAATATAACCTTGGTGCATGAAAATATAACACAGATGCATGAAAATACAACACTGGTGCACGAACTTTATGTTAGTTAACAAATACACAAAATTTGTAAAAAAGCAATTGGTGCACGAAATATAATAATTTGTAAAAGAAATTAAATGGTTCGTGCATCACTTACTTAATTGTATGGTTCGAACATCACCCACTTACGATTATGGTTTGTGCATCACCCACTTACGATTATGGTTCGTGCATCACATACTTTTTCTATGTTTCGTGCATCAGTTGCTGATTTTAATTTTCGTGCATCAGTTACTGATTTTCATTTTTCGTGCATCAGTTACTGATTTTCAATTTTCGTGCATCAGTTACTGATTTTCAATTTTCGTATATCACTTACTGATTTCAAATTTTCACAAATCGCGAACACGCGCTGAAGGTGCGAAAACATGCACTAGACCACCGCACATAAAATTATTCCATTCATCGCCATCTAACTTCCGTTCAACGAGTCCAATATACGAAAATGTTCACAATTCAATTGTCGCCGTGAGTCATCGTGGAATCACCAGAATTTGATCTGGAAGGGGCGAAATCGCATGACCTAGGTTTTCAACTCTTCTATCCATGCATGAATTGGTCAGAGCCTATACACTACTTAGCTTCCCCTAACTATGGCTGAACGCTTGAGACCGGCCACCACCCATCTCCTCGCCGATAATCTGAAACCCTAGGTCATGCGATTTGGTGGCTGTTGAGCTTTGAAACAAGAGTGAAAGCTGAAAATGTGAGTGAGAGATTAATGATACAATTGTCACTTTAAATTCAAATAGACTTAAGTGATTGAAGAATTTTTTTCTCTAGTTAGGATAAATTAAGTTTTATGAAAGTGTACCGACTTGATATTTTTTCATTATAAAACCCCCATTAAAATTATTTGAAAGTCCTTCAAACATTTTTAAAATAAATTTATTTAATAAAAAACTGAAATAAGTTATAACTAATAAAATAATTAAAAATAATTTATTTAGACCTTAAAAAGGATAAATTAAGAGTTCTTGGGCCTAGCCAAGTTGGTAAAAGCTCACTTATATTTTGGAGAGACTCGAGTTCGCGTCCCGTAATGTGCGAAAAAATATTTAGCCATCTTTACTCTAAAATGTTACTATTTTTGAACTTTCAAAAAGTTAATGCCTTTACAAAAAAAATATTTATTTTGATTGTTTTTATAAATAAAAAAAACTCATTTTTAAAAGTTGTGGAATACTCGAATAAAAACACATTTTTTTTAAAGTTTCCTTAAAGTTAAAGATTGGGTCATTCATATAATCCATATATATTAATTTGTTTTGGAAATTAGAAAAACTCGTAGCGTTCATTCACTCGTGGTCTAAACAAAACCAGATAAAGAAAGAATTTTTCTGTATTAATTTTGCTTGTTTTCCGTTTTCGTTCCATCATTTTGTGAAAATTTTAACCCAGTATATACCTAATAATTGCTTGATTCCGTCAAAGCTGTAGAAGCAATGAGCATGGGGGAATTTATCAGTATTCAACCTTCAGAGCTAAAGTTCCCATGTGAATAAATTGCTGAATATTTTTTTTTCATATGAATTTTTTATTCGTATTTCCAATTAAACTAAGGAATCATAAATAGAAATGATGCTCTCTTTATGTGTGATTCTTGAGACACTTTTTAATCTTCTCTGTGTGATTCGTTTGCATCTATGAAATCAGTTCCCATTTTTATTGGCATGAATCTGAAAAGTTGTTTTCGATTTGATTAGTTGATTCTGGGGATGATTTTTTTATGTATTTTGATTTTTTTTATGTGGGCTTGTGGATAAAGTTGAATTGAGGAAGCAGAGTTCATGTTCCATACAGTTGGCCAATAAGACCGATCAGTTTATTGCATTTAAGGTGATTCTCATTTTAATTCAAAACGGCAAGACCTGTTTGATCCTTTTATGAGATATTGGATATATAAGTTATGCTGGGAACTGAATTCTGATTATTTTGTTTTGATTGAAAGGTCAAAACAACCAATCCCAAGAAGTACTCAGTTCGCCCTAATGCTGGCATTGTTTTGCCTAATTCTGTGTCCAATGTCACAGGTGAAAACCCTTTTATCTTTCTAAGATAATGTTAGTTGTTACGCTTTTATGATTTTGAAATGATTTTTGTACGTTCTGTTGTTGAAAATCATTGCTTCTGCGTAGTTACCATGCAAGCGCAAAAGGAGGTGCCCCCAGATATGCAATGTAGGGATAAGTTTCTGGTGCAAAGTGCTGTTGCTCCTAATGGTTCATCGAACAAGGATGTAACCCAAGAACTGGTTGGTTATATAACCGATGGTATTTAAAGCAGTAGTCCAATATTTTTATGGCTGTCAGTTTTTTATCAGTTCAACAGGGAGGATGGGAAGGTTGTTAATGAGTTTAAATTGAGGGTCGTTTATATCCCCGCTAATCCTCCCTCCCCAGTACCTGAAGGAGACGAAGAAGGGAATTCTCCTAGATCGTCTTCTGCCGAGGAGGAGATTAGAAAGTCTTCATTGTCTGAGGCTGTAAGTGTGCTTAAAATATTTCTTTCTATTTTCCTCTGCCTCAGCCATGGTTACATGGTTTATTCCAATCACTAAATTTCAGGTTGCAAGATCGCTAAAGCAATCAATGGGAAAATCATCATCTTCCGAGGTGCCTTATCTTTGTTAATCTTCCAAAAATATCATTACAATGGATTTTATTTGAAAATATACTGATGTTTTTCTGCTCTAAATTATGATGTCTGTGACGGGGCTAGGTATTATATTATGGGAAATATTTTTTATCATAAATGTCTAAGGGCCTTTATCCTTGGGTGGTTCTTGAAATAGCAGCTCGAATCTTGCTGAGGTTCATGTTTTTATCCCATGGTTGGAAGTTTGTATGCAATTATTGTATAATAAGATGCACTAGAAGAAGCATCAAGTTATTGGCCATTACCATACCCCTAAGACCAAAAAAATGTACAAGTCATGCATTTTGTGATTTGTTTTTTCCTATAAATCTTTGCTTTTCCCATCTGAAAAGGCTGTCTGGAAACTTAATATAAACACATTGACAGTCAACCAGAGAAATACATTGTGAGTTAAGGAGGGATTTGAGCTTGCATGGAACAATTTAGTTAAAGTTGTTTTTGAATAACTAAATGTTAGGTGATAAGGGATGGTGAATTAGGTTCATTGGTTAGTTTAACGTTTTTAAAATGATTGTTAATGCACCCATTGTAGCTTGTCCGATAACGAAAACTATCCAGTGAGTCCCTTGCGTGTTGGCAATGTACATGCGCTGTAATCATCTGGTGCTCAGGATCAGCTTTTTGTGCGATCCACCTGATCGGCCTGTATGCCTAATGCTTGACAACTTGAATTTTCATTCTCGGACGACTTGTCCGAGCCCGATTGCTTAATTTTGATAAACTTGGTAAAAAATATTAATGCACAAAAATACAAGTTATGTTATTATAAAATCCATCTCAAAGACCTATTGAATAGGTAAAAATCACATGGGAACTATAAGTCCATAATTAACCAAAACTCACCCAGACGTGTGCAGTGGATTTTGTATTGTATACATCTTGGTTTTGAATTGAATCAATTAATTCTGACTAAATGAAGTAAATTCTAAAAAAGTGAAAGATGAAATGAATCAATTCAGTGTATTCAAAAGATTATTTACAGGTGAAATTGGATCCTTCTACATGGTTAAATGCTGCCTTTTTTTAAACTTTATCTGTATCTTCATTCTAATGATTGAATAGTTGAACTTTCTTCAAAAATAAAATGCCTTTGCTTTCAGTTTTCTTGCAACTTCTTGTTATGATGTTTCTCTGTGATTTAGTTCATAATTAAACCTCTCTCTCAGGCATGGTCTGTTGTCTCCAAATTGAACGAGGAGAAAGCTTCAGCTATTCAACAAAATAAAAAGCTCCAAGAGGAATTGGTAAGCTGTTTATATCCAAACAGTTTCAAAGCAATATAGTTGACGTTTGTTGATATTTCAACATATGATTTAACCCCTCTTGGGAGTTGTTGGGCTTGAGTTCGGCTCAACTTAAAGTTTGAATCAAGCTTGATTCATTTGTTTTGCTTTTAATTATTGAGTTCTATCAAACCAAGGCCAGACTCGTGAATTCATTTAAATTTAATTATATTTAAGTTCACAAGTTAAAAAAGAATTAGGATTGAATTCGGCTCAGAATATTTTTGAACTTATTTAAGTTTGGCTTGAGTTCGTGATAATTTTGAATAACAAATTACACAAAATTTAGAGCCGTTCCAAAATTGCAACGTAAGTATATATATATGAGCTGCATTGATCAAGGAAAAAGATAGTGTATCTTTTGGAATTGAGCTGGAGAAAATGATCTCATAAGCAACAGATGTTGAGTGAAAGTAGCACGCATGCTGTTGAAACTGTCAACTCAAACAAGATTGGACTATGGGACTTGTGTGTTGGCCGGTGGTTTGACCACTATTCAAATGGTGGCTTTACTATTCATATGGTGGCTCTTTTCTTTCTCATTTGGTGGCTTGGAATTCAACAAAGGTAGGAGTAGAAGTTGCCATGAAATTGTCCACCGGAGGTATTTTGCACCTATATAAACCCATCAACTCTTCCTCAGAAAATCATCCCTCAATCTGAAATTACTTCTCAATATTAAGCTATTCAAGCTTCTGTATCTGTTTCTGTGAGTTGTGAGGTGATCCTCGAGATTTTGTAATTCTCGTCAGAAATTTCCAATAAATTGTGTTTGCTTCCCGTGGATGTAGGCAATTGCCGAACCACGTAAATATTTGTGTTCTTGTATATGTGTATGATTTTTGCACTTTATTTTGGGTATTCTGGCACAACAATTGGTATCAGAGCCATGTGTTCGTGAAAATGCCCGAAAATTGAAAGTGTCCGAAATTGATTTCTGATCATACTACTAGATTCGTCTCGTCGACAGGAGTTCGGAACAATTTTCGGTTCGCAATTTGGACTTCCGAGTCAACGGGAAATTAAATTTAAAGTTTTGGAAATATTCTGAAATTTTTTTCACAGTCTGTACGTACATGCATGTTGGATTGGAGAAGAAAGGATCCGACCCAACTTCGACCCAAAATCCGGCCCGACGAACCAGCCCGCCCGATTCAGGCCCGACGAACCAGCCCGCCCGAACCATGCCCGGCCCTCCGGTTCAGCTGAACCAAATTGAACCAGCTGGTTCGACCGAACCAGCTCTGAACCGGTCCAGACCGGTCCAAAACTGAAATAGCCCGTTTTTGCTCGTTTTACGTCCGATTTTGTTGATCCAAGACTGGTTTCCTACTATTTCGACCCTTCCGGACGCAACGGTAGCATCGGTTTCTGCTAAAAAGCTACCCAAAAGGTCGAAGTAATGGATGAAGAAGCATCCACTAGCGGTTCAGTGCGACGAACCATGTTATCCAATGCGAAGTTCGAGGTGGAGAAATTTGACGGCACCAACAACTTTGGCATGTGGCAATGTGAAGTATTAGATCTCTTATTCCGTGAGGGATCTAATATAGCTTTGGAGTCTAAGCCCAAGGACATGTCACCTGAGGATTGGAACTATGTCAACCGGCAAGCTTGCGGGACAATCAGGCTCTGCTTATCCAAGGAGCAGAAGTATTTTGTCATGAAAGAGACGTCCGCAACGAGTCTCTGGAAGAAGCTGGAGGACAAATACATGACGAAAAGCATAGAGAACCGGCTCTATCTGAAAAAGAAGCTTTTTCGTTTTCAGTATAAGAAAGGTACGCCAATGATTGAGCATCTTGATAATTTCAACAAAATTATTGCCGATCTGCAAAATCTGGAGGTTGAAGTTCAAGATGAAGATATGGCGTTATTGTTGTTAAATTCCCTGCCCGAATCTTATGATCATCTGACCACGACTTTGTTATACGGCAAAGACGATGTCAAATTCATGGATGTTTCAAATGCGTTGGTAAACAATGAATATCGGAGGAAAGACCAGTATGATCATAGAGATACCACGTCTGAAGCACTGATGGTATCCAGAGGGAGAAATAACAACATAAAATCTGTAAAGGGACGAGGCAGATCCAGATCGAAGTCCAGAGGAGAATCAACAAGGAGACGTCCAGCAAAGGATGAATGTGCCTATTGTCATCAGAAAGGGCACTGGAAGAAGGATTGTCCTAACATGGATAAGTCAAATGCGAATGTGGCACAACAAAATTCTAACAATGAAGATGATTCGGCGTTCTCGGTTTCATCATCTTCATTCAATTCATCTGATAGATGGATTCTGGATTCTGGTTGTTCTTATCATATGTGTCCACATCGCCAGTGGTTCTCAGACTTTGAAGAAATCAATGGTGGGGTTGTCCTTATGGGCAACGATAATGCCTGTCAAACAAAAGGCATCGGTATAGTCCGCTTGAAGATGCACGACGGTACGATCAAACAACTTACAGAAGTGAGATATGTTCCTGATCTGAAGAAGAATCTGATCTCACTTGGAGTCCTCGAGTCCAATGGATACAAGATAACCATGGAGGGCGGAATTCTAAAAGTTGTACGAGGTGCACTCTTAGCGATGAAAGGTACTCGAGAAAGAAATCTATATTTTCTGGATGGTCACACATTTTCTGGGAGAGCTGCAGTCTCCACTAGCCCTGTTGAAGATTCACCTGATACCTCACGGCTCTGGCATATGCGCTTGGGACATGCCGGTGAGAAGGCTTTGCAAAATTTAGTGAATCGAGGTGTTCTGAAAGGTGCTAAAAGTGGGAAACTTGACTTCTGTGAACATTGTGTCTTGGGCAAGCAGACACGTGTCAAGTTTGGTACCGCTATCCATCGTACCAAAGGAATACTGGACTATGTGCACACCGACGTTTGGGGACCTTCTCAGAACGCTTCATTAGGAGGTAAACGTTGGTTCGTTACTTTTATAGACGATTTCTCGAGATATGTCTGGGTGTATACTATGAATCATAAGGATGAAGTTCTGGACATCTTCCTCAACTGGAAGAAGATGATCGAAACCCAGACCGGAAGAAAGATAAAGAGGCTCAGATCTGATAATGGTGGAGAATACAAGTCAGACCCATTTCAGAAAACCTGCCAGAAAGAAGGGATAGTCAGACATTTCACCGTACCAGGCACGCCACAGCAAAATGGTGTAGCAGAACGTATGAATCGTACTCTGATTGATAAAGTCCGCTGCATGTTATCCCAATCTGGACTGAGCAAGGCATTCTGGGCTGAAGCCTTATCATATGCCTCTTATATCATCAACAAGCTACCAACTTCTGCACTAGAAGGAAAAACTCCGAAGGAGGTATGGTCTGGACGACCCGTTTCTGATTATGATTCTCTGCATATATTTGGGTGTCCCGCATACTTTCACGTCAGAAAATCAAAGTTGGAGCCTAGAGCCGAGAAAGCTATTTTCATGGGCTTTAGTGAAGGGGTTAAAGCATTCCGTCTATGGAACCCCGAGTCAAAGAAGATTGTCTTGAGCAGAGACGTTACCTTTGACGAATCCGTAATGCTGAAACAGAACGAGTCAGAGATAGAGAACCAAGATCCGAGTTCTCAGTTGCAGGTGGAGTTCGAGATTCCCACAACTCCAGACCAACCTGTTCAGATTGATGATCATCCTGAAGAAGACTCTGACGATCAGATTGATGACTCTGTTCAAACGGAGGTACCCGATTCAGCATCAGTACCTGATTCTATTGCTACCAGTAAACCAAAGAGAATTATCCGGAAACCTGCTCGGTTTACTGATATGGTAGCGTTCGCTCTTCCAATTGATCAAGATGGTATTCCGTACAACTACAAAGAAGCTATGTATAGTACAGAAAAGGCCATGTGGAAGACGGCGATGGATGAAGAAATGAAATCGCTTTATCAGAATAAAACATGGAAACTGGTTCCACTTCCTAAAGGAAAGAAAGTTATTGGCTGTAAGTGGGTCTTTGCAAAGAAGGAAGATGCATCAGGCAAAGACAATATCAGATACAAAGCTAGACTAGTAGCAAAAGGCTACGCACAGAAGGAAGGAATAGACTATGATGAGATTTTCTCACCTGTTGTAAAGCATTCGTCTATTCGACTCTTACTAGCTTTGGTTGCACAGTTTGACCTCGAGCTAGCCCAGCTTGACGTCAAAACGACATTCCTTCATGGAATTTTGGACAAGGAGATCTATATGGCTCAACCTGATGGATTCAAAGTTCCCGGTCATGAAAATTGGGCTTGTAAGCTCGACAAGTCACTCTATGGTCTCAAACAGTCACCGAGACAGTGGTACAAACGGTTTGACGGCTTTATGAAGACACAGAGATACACACGCAGTCAGTTTGATCATTGTGTCTACCTGAAAAAACTCCAAGATGATACATTTATCTATCTGCTCTTATATGTTGATGATATGCTGATCGCATCTAAAAGCAAGATAGAAATTGATAAACTAAAGGCTCAGCTCAGCTCAGAATTTGAGATGAAAGATCTTGGAGAGGCCAAGAAGATTCTTGGAATGGAGATCAAGAGAGAAAGAACAAAGGGCACAGTCTGTCTGACACAGACTCAGTATCTGAAGAATGTACTCCAGAGATTTGGTATAGATGGAAATACCAAACCTGTAAGTACTCCGTTAGCTCCGCATTTCAAATTGAGTGCATCAATGTCTCCTACTACAGATGCTGAGATGAGACAAATGGATAGCATTCCTTATGCAAATGCTGTCGGAGCTCTGATGTATGCAATGGTGTGCACAAGACCTGATATTTCTCATGCAGTTAGCATGGTGAGCCGATACATGCACAACCCTGGTAAAGAACATTGGAATGCAATAAAGTGGATTCTACGGTATATTCAGGGTACCGTGGATGTTGGTCTAAAATTTCAGAAAGACGAGAACAGTCGTCTAGTTGGATATGTCGATTCTGATTATGCTGGTGATCTTGATAAGCGTCGATCAACTACTGGTTATGTATTTACAATGGCAGGAGGACCAGTGAGTTGGAGATCCACGCTACAGTCTACAGTTGCTTTGTCTACTACAGAGGCAGAGTACATGGCGATCACAGAAGTATTCAAGGAAGGCATCTGGTTGCATAATTTGGTGAAAGACTTCAGGCAGAAAAATACAGAGATTTTCTGCGACAGTCAAAGTGCCATATGTCTGGCGAAGAACCAAGTCCATCACAGTCGCACCAAACACATCGATGTTCGCTACCACTTTGTTCGGGAAATAGTAGAAGATGGAGATATTCTACTCAGAAAAATCGGGACTGCAGACAATCCTGCAGACATGTTAACAAAGGTGGTGACAGGTATCAAGTTTCAACACTGCTTGAACCTGATCAACATCTCTCGAGTATCCAACGCCTAGGGCGTACTGAAGGAGGCAACACAAATTGACTGGAAAATCGCCAAGGTGGAGATTGTTGGCCGGTGGTTTGACCACTATTCAAATGGTGGCTTTACTATTCATATGGTGGCTCTTTTCTTTCTCATTTGGTGGCTTGGAATTCAACAAAGGTAGGAGTAGAAGTTGCCATGAAATTGTCCACCGGAGGTATTTTGCACCTATATAAACCCATCAACTCTTCCTCAGAAAATCATCCCTCAATCTGAAATTACTTCTCAAGATTAAGCTATTCAAGCTTCTGTATCTGTTTCTGTGAGTTGTGAGGTGATCCTCGAGATTTTGTAATTCTCGTCAGAAATTTCCAATAAATTGTGTTTGCTTCCCGTGGATGTAGGCAATTGCCGAACCACGTAAATATTTGTGTTCTTGTATATGTGTATGATTTTTGCACTTTATTTTGGGTATTCTGGCACAACATTGTGCGCATAAATTGTAACTGTGCTAATCAGATTGTAAGTGTGAAGATCAAGGATACAACGAAAATTTACAGTTTTGATTTGACGTGCAGACAAACAGGTCATATGTACACAAGGAAGTAAATATAGCGTGTCTTTTTATATCTATATTTCCATTACAAATTTTTAGAATACTCCAGAAACCTGTCTTTTGCACTTCATGTTGGATGTGAACGTTATTGTTTGCAATTTAGGGTGAGATTGTGGATCTTTCTATTTCTTATCGATAAGGGGGTGAGCTGATGGTTTTCGTTTATTTGGGCAACATTTTAGATGTATTCTTTGGGTTCTTGGAACATATAGCACAAAGATTTTTAACCCTACACATCTTTTAATAGCATTCGACAAGTTAGCGTCGTTTTTTACTCTGTTGATCTGGACTCATGGGATTTCTACAGTTTCTGAACTTATTTCTTAATATGTAAGTTTTATGAATAATCGATCAACTGAAAACTTGGTCACTTGTCTGTTTTAAATCTGTTAAAGTTTCTTCATGAACGGTTATACATTCGCAGTTCATCATTTTTGATTTAAGGTTAGCTTTACCCTACTTCTTTGGCCAGGAATTGTTGAGAAAACAAACCAAACATGGCCAAGGTGCTCGCGTTTCAACCATTGTAGTGCTGTTTTGTCTCTTACTTGGTATTTTGCTGGGATACTTAATCAAGAAATAAGAGCTACAGTGTAAGAATGCGGAGTCCTTGTTTGTTCAGGCGCTAGTTCATTTGCGCGACAGTCTAGAATTTCAACAAAAAATTAGAGGTAGAGACTTGGGATTTTGTCTATCTGTGGAAAAAAATTAGAAACGATTTTTTATTACCAAATTTAAGAAATTAATACTTAAGAATTCAGATTGTAGCTTGCTTTATAGTGGTGGTGGAAATTAAATCTACTTCACCTCTGTTGATTATATTGATCCACATATTGTCGTTGGTTCAATATATCAAAATCTGTAAGATTCCTTAGTATAAAATCTATCAGATTTGATCAGATTTCTTTTTATCAGTTGATTATTTCCTTCTTATCAGTTTGTTAGTTTAGTTAGCTTAATTCTCTATTTATTGTTAGACTTATCAGTTTTATTGATTGTATTTAAACAGCAGCCATTGGAGCAAATTAGTATGACAAAGTGAATAAAATATATCTTTTTTTTATCTTCTTGTTTCACTGATTGAATTCTTTGAAGTATTCATCTGTTTCAGATGGAGAAATCATCTCCATCTTAACGTAGCTTGAGCCATTAAGTTCCAAGCCACTATTCCTGACATCTATTGGGGAGAATGCATATTACATGCTGCATATCTCATTGATCGAACACCAACACCACTATTATAAATAAAACTCCATTCGAGATTCTCTTCCATAAATCTCCATCATACAATCACCTAAGAATCTTTGGTTGCCTTTGTTACGCTTCTAACCTTCATCCACAAAATAAATTTGATGTTCAAGCTAAACCATAAGTATTTCTTAGATATCTGTTGCATCAAAAAGGTTTTAAGCTTCTCGATCTACCACAAATAAGTTCTTCATTTCCCGAGATGTCACATTTCATGAAGACATTTTTCCTTTTCCAAACCAGTCCTCAGATTCGAACATCTTTCCTTCGAATCATATTCTGACATCTTTGATGTCACTGATTCTAATCCCACTCCACCAGTGTCTATTCCAACCTTGCATGATTCCCCTCCTGTGAGACATTCTACTCGAGTTCATAAGCCACCAACTTGGACAAAAGACTATAAATGCTATGCCACTTCAAGCACTTCTTGTGCCTCTATGAAGTATCCAATTTCAAATTACATTTCATATGATCGAATCTCTCCAAATTATCGGACTTATTTGGTCAATCTCTCCCAATATTCTGAACCCACTTCTTACAAAGAAGCTGCATGTAACCCACAATGGAAGAGAGCAATGGATGCTGAATTTGCAGCATTAGAGGCTAACAAAACATGAATTTGCAGCGTAAGTGGGTTTACAAACTCAAAAGACACCCTGATGGTTCCATTGACCGTTATAAAGCTAGGCTTGTCGCAAAAGGGTATACACAACAATTTGGAATTGACTACCACGGCACATTTTCACCGGTAGCTAAGATTGTGACCGTAAGAAGGTTATCATGTACCGCAGCGGCTAAAAATTTGCCTTTACATCAAATGGATGTAACAAATGCATTGTTGCAGGGTGATATACATGAATAAATCTATATGAATATTCCTCCTGGTTTCGATAAACAGAAATGCAGTCATGTATGCCGCTTACTAAAATCATTATATGGTTTAAAACAGGCCTCACAACAATGGAACAATAAATTTAGTCAAGTGCTTATCCTTCTTGGTTTCTCACAATCTGTGCATGACCATTCACTTTTTGTTAAAAAGGTTGGTTTGAATATTACCATGCTAGTTGTCTATGTCGATGATGTAGTTATCACAGGAAACGATGTCAAAGCTATTGAGGAGCTTAAACATCTTCATACTCATTTTGCTATTAAAGATCTATGACTATTACTTGGGTATTGAAATAGCTCGTTCCAAACACGGATTATGTTTAAACCAGCGCAAATACACATTAGAACTTCTTTCGGAGGCTGAAATGTTGGGTTGCAAACCTTATGACACACCAATGGAACAACATATGAAGCTAACATCTATTGACTTTGATAATAGCATCCATAAGCAATCTTCTGTTCCACCTACTGAAGATCTTTATGTAATAGTGTCAATAACTAGAAAATTAACAGTAATTACTGTTAACTAGAAAATTAAAAGTAATTATTTATGTTTATAATTACTGTTAACTAGAAAATTAGTGTGGTTTGTTCGTGTTTTATAGTTCGACACGGTGATAAAAAATAATAATATGGACATGACACACTTTGATTATCTTTGGTGAACCGGTTGAATGAATATACTCACGGCAACATTGGCGTTACATATTACAAAGAAACTTCTATGTATAGATATTAATGTGAACCCTATATGTAATATCAGAATGATAATCCCATTCGTGACTTAAGGCAAATTAATCGGCAAAGTTTGATGCCATTGCCAAGTTTCACTTATTTGATGCCATTGCCAAGTTTCCAATCTTTGGCCCTCCAAACACCATTATCAGCAATGAATATGAAATAGCTATTGCTTATCAATTTGATCCCTTCATCCACTCCTTTCAATCCCACTTGAGCAGCTAGCCAGTTCAAGCGCTCAAACTCAAAAGCTGTTGGCAAAGTTCTTCCTTCTCTGAATGGAAATTGACTGGGATGGCATTCGTGTACCAACTGTTGATGATTCTGTGGTTGATCTCACTGTGAGATTGGAGAAGACGGCTACATATGAACAAATTAAGGCAGCTATCAATGAGCAATCGAAATTTGAAAGGAATCTTAGGCTATACCGTAGATCATGTCGAGTCCACAGACTTTGTTGGTGACAGCAGGTCAAGTATTTTCGATGCCCAGGCAGGTATTGCTTTGAGTGACTGCTTCGCCAAGCTTGTCTTCTGGTATGACAATGAAAGGGGTACAGTTCCCATGGGGTCGATCTGATCAAGCACATGGCCTCAACTAAGAAATGCTAATACCTTTTGGTCTGCTGATAGTGTTGCCACGTTCTTACTAAGTTGTTTCCATGAAGTTCTAGTTAGAATAAATTGAGTTGGATATCACTTTAGGCCACTCGATGTTTTGACGAATTTTGTTGTGTAAAACCAACCTCATTCTGGGTTACTTCTGGTATATGTCTGTGAGAAAGCCTTTGTCTTGTCAACAAAAAAAAAAAAAAAAAAAAAAACTGTTTTCACAGTAAGATCAGGCACTTCAGTTTATTCCTAGTGAACAAGTTAATGCCAGTATAATTAGCCCTTGATCATCGATTCCATATGACAAATCGTAATCGGGAACTAGTTACAATCATGAGTACCTTTCGAATTACTTAAAAGTAAGTTCATGGTTTCGTGCACTATTTTATATAGAGTCAACTATTTGTATCTTCTCAACTTTTTCAAATGTCTTAATATATATCTTGATTTTACCTCGATATGAAAGCGAAGTGTGTAATAATTAATGGAAGATTCGTTGATAGGCTGAAATTACTCTGCACCTTACGGTCAAGGCAATGAGTGTGGTGTTTGGATATCCCTTTTGTTGGGATTGATCCTATTTCACAGGTCAATAAGCTGTGAGTTGAAGGTCAACTGTTAAGACTGGAAGTTGCTGAGAATTTAACAAGGGAAGTTCAAGATCAAGAAGCTCGAGTGCAAGGACGGCTCAAATTTTCTGGAGGTCTGAGACAATTTATAAAAATGAGGCCTTACCAAATATGTATTATCTCATTAGTTAATTTTGATCAACTCAAATTGTACAAAATTCAAATATTATCTTCATTTATAAGGCTCTATTCTCATGCCAAAAATTTGATTTCCATCATCCAATCCTGCAAAATCTTATGATCAAATGACAAATAAAAAGCTTAAGAAAGAGGAGTATGAGTGATATATATATATATATATATATATATATATATACTAGTTTATTGGCACCGCACAAGGTGCGGTGCCATGTACCAACATGTTGATCAATTTTTTCTTAAGTTGATCGAAAATAACATTTCAAATAACTTATTTTAACAAACATTTAAAAAAAAACGACAATGCTACGCTAATTGAATTGGAAAAAAATAACCAAAGGACTTGCTCTAACTTTTTTTTTAAAAAAAATGATGCTCATCTCACTAAAAACTGAAAAAAAAAAACATTTGAAGTTGTGCGCATGAACAACCGATTAAGATATTTTTTTCCTAGTTATTTAGGCCAAATCCGGTCATCAACAAAAAAAATTAAAGCGAGCATGCTACTGTAATTGAATGGAAAAAAAATAACCAAAGGACCGACTCTACCTTTTTTTTTAAAAAAACATGATGTTCATCTTACTATAAATTGAAGTTGCGCGTATCAACAATCGATTAATATATATTTTTTCATGTCGGTTCAGGTTAAACCCGCACATCTTTTTGAAAAAAAAAAACATTTTTTAAGAAAAATAATTGTAATAAATAGTGAAATACTATTCATTACTATTCCTTGTAATAGTACTATTCCAAACTCTTACACACTTATTATATAGTTATTATAATAATATATAGTTAGTCGAGAACAAGCACATATTAGCAATATGTCATAGGTAAGCCAAAATCAAAATGTATACAAACAAGCAAAACTAACGACCTTTAATCTACCAAAAATTCATCATGCCGAATATTTTTAAAAATTATTATTAAAGTTTGTCACGACGAAAACATATTTTGAACTCTCTGTTTTTTTGAAGTCAGCTCATATAAAAAATTATTATTAAAGTTTGCCACGACGAAAACATGTTTTAAACTCTCTGTTTTTTTTTTAAATCAAATCATACTTGACAAAATCAACAAGGTTTTTTCAAAAAAAAAGAAAACATTTTAAATTTAAAACAATTAAGATGAGAGGGATGCACTGTTGGGGCAAAGATCAAATCTTTCCAAACAAATCCATATTTATACAAAATAATAATAAATAACAAAAATAAAAGAAAAAAAACAAAAGAAAAAGGAAATAAAAAAATAAAAAAACCGTATGGTTACTGTTCATTGGAACAGTAACCATACGGTGCTTATATATATGGTCTAATATATATATATATATATTAAAAAAATGGGCCTCATTGTGACAAGGGGCCTAAGGCAAAAGCCTTAGTTGCCTACCTAATTGAGCCGCCGCCGCTAGAGTGACATTAGGCAGTTAGGAAACTAGCCGTTAGTTCTTGATGTTAAAGCCTTGTATTTAAGCACTAATGTGTGCGGATATTGAAGCACTTGATGTACAATATTTCTTCATCGATTAATAGTGGAAATATTGGCTTGTTGGCTGCTCCTGTGGATTTAGGATTATCCAATCCGTTAATTCTCGTGTTCAATTTCTTACTGCTTTCGCGTTGATTTGATTCTGAATTCCACGTTGCGAGTTGAGTGAATTAGATCATTGAATTCGAAGAGTTGGATATCAATCTGAAAGTGTTATTTACAAATTGGTTCGAATCTTGATTGATCTTCTGGAGCAATAAACAAAGATTCACTGAAGGCTATCACAGATGAAAAGCAGGCTACAGAATTGGATTCAAAAGCACATAGTGCTATCTTACTAAGCCTGGTCGATGAAGTGCTTTGAGAAGTGGCTGAGGAGGACTCCGCACTGGCTGTCTGGGGGAAACTTGAGCGTTTGTATCTCAAGAAATCCCTTGCAAACAGATTATATTTGAAGAAGTCCCTGTATACGATGTACATGGAAGAGGGAAAGGATCTTAGACGACACATGGATGATTTTAATAAGATTATTCTTGATCTCAAGAACATTGACATAAAGATAGATGAGGACAATCAAGCAATCCTATTACCGAGTTCTTTACCAAAACCGTATGAGCATTTCGTGGATACAATGCTATATGGGAAATAGACTCTAACCATGACAGAGGTGAAATCAGCACTTACTTAATTCGAATGAACTTCAGAGAAAACACGAACTCAAGGAAGAATCAAATGGGGAAGGATTGACAGCATGAGGGAGATCTTTCAAAAGGGAGCATAAAAGCAATCGAAGCAGGTCACGTTCAAATTCAAGAGGGAGATTGAAATGCTTCCTTTGTCATGAGGAGGGACATTCAAAGAGAGATTGTTCGGAAAGAAAGAAGAAAATCAAGAAAGGGACAAAGAAAGATGCAGCGGTTGCTACTGTTGGATACGATACTGCAAACGTATTGGTTGCAGCCACTGCAACCGAACGAGGATTCGGTTTTGGACTCGGGATGTTCATTATATGTGTCCGGCACGAGAATGGTTTCAAAACTTGGTGGAAACTGATGCAGGCTATGTACTGCTTGGCAACAACAAGGCATGCAAGGTCATGGGAGTTGGCAACATCAAGTTTTTTTGGAGGGGAAAACAATTGTAGGTTCAGTAGACTCAACAATTGAAAACATAGATAAGACTCGATTGTGGCACCTAAGGCTGGGCCATGTAAGTGAGCGAGGACTCCTAGAATTAAGCAAGCAAAACCTATTCTATAAACAATAAAAAACATGGATACATAAGGCTGTAGTTGACTGAAGAAAAAAATTTCGTGTATAATACAAACAATTAAGATGTAAACAAAGATAATCTCGAAAAATTACCAACTGTACCAAATGAAATGTAATCTACAAGATTTATCTGTAAAATCAAAACCAACTTTAATTGGTTTTGTATTAAAGGGTGGTGTGGAAGAAAAAGTTTTCTTATATATGTAACATGTATTTGGTTAAAGATTTGTAGAGGTACGTACCTTGAGAACGGAGAAAAGAATTAACTTCCCAATGATCACCCTTTTAGCCCATTATATTGTTACATAAAATGAAAATAGTTTGAATCATGCAAGGGTTGGGGCTATTTCTATATGCAATTTTCTAAATATTCAAGTTTTGTCATTGGAAGTCTTCAATAGTGCTTAATATATTTTTTGAGTCAGCTCTTAATATTGCATGTGTAATATAGAGATAATTATTTATTACACTTTCCACATCACTTTAGGGGGGAAAAATGTAACCCTTCACATGGAGGTACTAAATAAACAAGGCCTTCTTACAGCCAAAACTAGATCATGGTTATGGTTAAACTATTCTGTTGAAACCGAAGTCCTGACTTTTTGCATACAAATTACATAAAACAAATATATTAATACTCTCGATTTTACATTTTTATCTTGGGAAATATTTCAGCCTAGCATGTTTGAACAATTCAATATTAAAACACAATCTTTTATTAAAAAATACATGTACTTGGTCCATAAAATAATTTGATTTATATGCTTTGGATTTTAATCCAGCCCAAAACCATATTACATTTGAGATATTCGATGAATTGTTTGAATGATAATTTTGAAGTTTTTTTAGTTTTAACATAGTAGTGCACCTTCTTTTAACAAGTATAGTCTAGCGATGCACTTATCAAAATACATACTGATAATGCAATTAATTTTAACAAATGCACCACCTTGTAATTTATAAGTACACAGGTTGAATCTAGCTGTACAATTATCTCGCGTGTACCATTAGACTTAAATGGTGTACTTATTATACCACCAAACTTTATTTTGTTAATTTTTAAATCTTAATCATCTCAAGGTATTTTTCATTTAATGATTGTTGAAAAATTACATTTGCAACTGGAATTCCTCATCGTTCGCCGAACTTAACCTTCAGGCTTTGTCAGCGAACTCGCTTAACATCCCCGTTTAATTTGAAGCTACGCACGACATCAATGTAGTTTGAATCTCTACAATAAGATTTTCACGAAATCATCGTTCTACTGAACCATTATGTACGCTGGTGCCTGTAGGATTGGACCGGTGCACGTCCCTGCCTCCTCGATTTCACGTCTTCTCCTACAGATCCAACTCCTTGCTCAAGTAAGTTCCTCATCCAAATCTGGCCCGAAACTATGAACTACCCCTATGCAATTCACTGACAACTTCAATTTCATAAGCTTCAATCTCTCAAGCTTCAGCCTCACCGGAAACTTTGTCCTGAAGATTCAAAGGGACGCTTCCACTCTGTTGCGTCACCCACAGCGACTGAATAAAACCCGTCGGGTCATCTGTTTGAAATTGGGGAAGAGCAGGTGGAAGGCGTATGTTGATGGTGAAGGGGAAATATGAAGAAGAGAAGCCCATGGATATTGTAGTAACAATAAAATATAGAGGAAATTACGTATCATTTTTCAAAACTTGTTTCAACTAAATCTAGCAAAATATTTTATTTTCAACTAAATACATCTTGTAAGAATATTCTTTCAACTAAGTCCATTTTTTGAAACCCTAACCTAATTAATTCTTTTCTATTCCTAAAACACCCTTGTTCTATAAATCAATTTATAACAGTTGAATTTTATGTTCCTCGTCGTGAGAGTTGGTGATGGTCGCGTGTTCTGGGAAATCAGCAATGGTGGTTAGGCGACGAGTATGGCGCGGTGGCGCTGTTGTGGTGGAGGCGTCGGAGACTCCTTTTCATTTTGCCAATGTCATTCTTCTCCATCACGAAAAACCGACGTTTTGTTTCAATTTTATTTGCTGTTTTATGGTATTTTTGGATTTATGTAACATTGAATTTTTATTTTAATTTTGGTGCAGATTATGTGTTTGTTAAAATGTCTCTTTAGGTAAACAATTTTTTTTGTAGCAAATTTGGAAAAGATAAACAACATATCATCTATAAACAACATATCATCTCATTCCAAAAGTTTTGATTTATTTTTTTCCACTTTCATTTGTTTATGTATAACATACCAAGTAAAAAATAGACTCTAAAATTCCATTTTCATTTGTTACATATTGTTTCATTTCTAAACTTTCAGACATCATGTCACTACATTAGTTGAACGATATATAATAACATAAACGATGCGTATATTAAATTCCTGACAATATATCAGTGGGGTAACACAATCTTATCTTCCCAAATTAAAGTTGAAGAATTAACAAATTTAAACAAGCAAGCAACACATAAAGATGCATGAAAATTACATGCACCACTAGTCTAACGGTGCATGTAATTTACATGCACCTATAGTCTGCGGTGCATGTAAATTACATGCACCGGTAGACTCAAAATTTTACCGGTGCATGTATTTTACATGCACCTATAGTCTGCCGGTGCATGTAAATTACATGCACCGGTAGACTCAAAATTTGCATTGTTTCTCAAATTAGTATCATTTACTCATACGATACAAACAAACTGCTTTAGTAACATGCTTATTATAGGTCATTTCAGATATTTCCTATCATGTGGTAAAATCATAGAATAATTCAAATTATTCTTAATTAATTTTGAGTCAACGCACATTTTCAATTTTATCATCACTACTTTAAAGTATATAGTATCACATCATAAGTTTTATACCTGAAAACCTTAAAAATAAATATACCATTAGTATGGTGTTTGTAAATATGTAAGAAAATGATAAAACATACAGTCTTAAGATTATTTCCACGCATAAGACTTATTTAGTATATTGTATCTTTAATTTGTTATAAGATCAACAAGCAAGCAACACGATGCATGTAAATTACATGCGCCCCTAGTTTACCGGTGCATGTAATTTACATGCACCGATAGTCTTCCGGTGCATGTAAATTACATGCATCGGTAGACTCAACATTTGCATTGGTTCTCAAATTACATAATAAATAAGTCTCATATAGTAAGTGTTAAAAACGATCACAAATAACACTTAAAATTAAGACATGTTTGTGTAATATATTATCATTTGAAAAATAATAGAATTTTGTTATGAGATTATGCAATAATTTATCATATAGTATATACTCATCCATAAGAAAATTTAATTTTTAAAGTAATATATTGTATCTTTAATTTGTTATAAGATCAATTGTAAAAATTATAGAATGAAAAATTAATTCATATTTTTTTGATTTGATCATTGTTATTTAGTAATTAGATTTAAAAAATCGTATATTAGTGTATTTTCGTCTATCGGTGCATGTGAATTACATGCACCGATAGACTCATGAACTGTCGGTGCATGTAAATTACATGCAACACTGAGTCTATCGGTGCATGTAAAATACATGCACCGATACACTCGTGAACTGCCGGTGCATGTAAATTACATGCAACAATGGTTTCAATATCACTACATTCTCAAAATTTTCATTCAAACAATTGATCGAACATCTCAAATACATTATAATTTTGAGTTTTACATTAAAAAACTACAAACAATCATTACAATAAAATTGAAACTCATAATAAATATAAAATTTTCATTCAAATGTTTGATCGAACAATTCAAATACGTTATACTTTTACGTTTCACATTAAAAATCTACAGATATTACAAAAAAATTGAAATCCATAAGAAATATAAAACAAAATCAACACAATCGGTAAATAGATGATAAATAGAAGGATGCAATGATTTTGTCTTCTTGCACAACCTTTTTGTTTTCGTTTGACCAGTGCGATTCTTTGAACGATTTCGATGAAAATTATGGAGGAATGACTGGAAAATTTTTTAGCGTTGAAGAAGAAGAAGAGGCGCGATGATTTTAAATATGCAGAAAGTTTTCGACGATGAATGTAAATGAAGAAGACGAGGGTAATTTAGTAAATTTGCGCTCAATCGAACTTAAATGAAAGGCAAATAATTTGGTGGACTGGGCCGAAAAAACTTTTATGTTTTGATACCGGCCCGAAATTTTCCCTAAAATATAAAGGGAAAATTAGACAAGATATTCTATAGTTTAATTAGTCCAAATTTCATTTTATAATTATAATTTGAAAAATTATAGTTTACATCCTGAATTTTTATGAATTGTAACATTTTACATCCTATTGACTCGATTTATATTTTTATTGAAGATTTATCGCCTCATTCGACCATCGTCTTACATACTCAAACTTTGACCAATTTATGCTAGTGCTTCCAAATTTTTAAAACACAAAAATAATATTTGTAGTATTGAAATTATCTAGATAACGATTACGAAAATAGGAATTTTGACACCGTAAATATTTATTTTAATTTTTTAAAAATTTGCAGTAGCTAGTTTAAGTGGCTCTAAATTTGAATATGTAAGGCGATGATGAAATGCAGAGATAAATTTCGAAAAAAAACACAAAATTGAGTCAAGAGGATCGAAAGTGTTACAATTCATGAAAGTTGAGGAGATGAACTGTAATTGTTCAAACAATGATTGTAAAATGAAATTTGGACTAAACTATATGATCCTTGTGGTAATTTTCCCTAATATAAATAGACTGAAGTTTAAAAATTGGATATATTTGAATAATTTTTTTTTGAACAGTAGATTTATTTGAAAAACTATTTTTTTATCAGATTTAGTTGAATAATAACTGGTATCTTTTTGTAATTTGTTCTAATTTAACCTCTTTTCGTTCAAAAAAATAAATAAATACATATTATTGACCTTACGTTAATGTATACAAAGATTACCCCGTGCAAATCCGTATATGCATTGCCGAAACCAATCAAATTACATTGAAACAAAGCTTTATTTCTGGCCGTCGATGCTCATCCTCTGACGAGATCGTGTACGTTAATCTGCCTTGTCGTGTTGTCGCCGATTCAGCTGATGTTTGAAGTACGGAAAAGCCGTGCATCGATAAGCCACTTCATCTCTCCATCGACGCAGTGTTTCGTTGGTTCCTGTACAAGAAGAAAAAGCAGTTCTTCTTCACATCGACGCGCGTACACTGCGCGTGCAGTTTTAACTTTATGCGGTATCATTTCACATCTATCTATAATAAGGATAAGGAATTATGGGTCTAAATAAGGAATTAAGGATAAGGAATTATGGGTCTGGCACGGCACGGCACGACCCGATCCATCATAAGACATGCCGACACGGTCTATTTGGCTATACTAATTAGTCATATGGGTTGTGGGTTTTTGCCTGTGGGTTATGCCACCACGACATAGCCCGTAGGGCCGGATTTGTTTTTTAAAATCTTAAACAGTAATTTATTAAAAAAAATTTATAAAAAATGAATTGGGATGGCCAGTTACAGTGTCGAACGGAACATTTTTTTGTGTGTGTCGTCCCGACACATGAATTATCATCTCTAGGTTTATGTTCATCAATGAATCAAATTAATATGATATGTGTAAAATGATTTGTATATTAATTTATATTATATATTTTAAAAGATATTATATTTTAATATTAAATAAACATATTGTATATAAGTATTTTTTTTTTAACATAAATCATACATCATATCAAGTGGTTAAATTATATTGAAGCCATTTTACAATCTGAATTATATATTTTTTAAAATAACATTATCGATATATATTAGGATCACGATTTAAACAAGTTATTAATACATTGTACTCATTGGATAATTTGTCTTACAAGATGGATCATTATATAATTATCAACTAAAATAATATGCATTATTGTGACATGTATCATTGAACTAATTGACTAAATAATATGTTGATCTTTTATTTTTTTAATAGAAAAGTAATTTATAAATGTTACGATCCATTTAATTTTCATTTGGTTCTTGATCGATAAAATTCTGAATCTATCATTTTTTTCTCAACGCAGCTAAATAGTTTTTCAGTTCTTTGATTTTAAAATTTTATATGCAAAATCACTTTTTTCTTTGTTCTCTTTCGAGCTATATTATATCATTAAACTATTTTTTTTTCTTTGATGGCGTGTCTCAAGTCATTTATATTGAATATAATTAATTATTATAAAATACTAATAATAAAAAAAGGGTAAAGATAAAACAATACAATAAATTTACCAAAAAAAAAAAAAAAGAAGGAAGAAAATAGGCTAGAGAGAGGGATGGATGAATGGGTGGGGGGGCACTTTACTACTTTTTTATGTTGCACGCATCCATGGCAGAAAACGCGAGGTAGGAGGGTACTCCTTGGAGAAAAGAAGAATACTTCAGGACCCCCTACCTATCCAACCTATTGGTTTTCCCCCTCAAAAAAAGTTCTTACAACTATGATAGCTAACTACTGTAATATTTACATTTTCTTGCAAGTAAATGCATAGAAGCATGCATATGCTTGTCTTGAGTTTTCGGCATTTGGGAAGATTATATATTGTGGGTCTGCGCTAAAGATTGGATTTTTCTTGAAATTTTTCTGCTGTGTGGTCTGTTGGTGGGGGTAGTTTTAATACCTTTTGTTGTAAAGCTGGAGGAGTTGAAGAATTTGGTGGATTTTTGGGTGTTTAATTTGGTTCGTAAATGAGGGGGATGCCCTTACCCTTTGATTTTGAGGGGCAGGGGGTGTTAGATTTGGAGCTGGTTGTTCAGAAAAGAGGTTTCTTTACTGATTGTGGCACCGTTTCGTTTGTTTCTTTCAAGAAAAATTGTTTCTTGGATAGTGGTTCTGTTGAACCCACGTCTGTCCTGGATTCTGCAAGAATTTCTAGCCGGTCCACATCTTCCTCAATCCTGTCTTCTTCTTTCTGTGTCCGTGGTGGTGCGGCTTCTACCGACAAGGCGGCGGTGGCGGACACAAACCCACCCTCTAAGTGGCAGCAAGATTCGACTATTGCCACCAGCTCCAATGTCGGGGGAGTTGATTTCCAACTCCTCCCTATTCCTACGTCTCTTGAGACCGGAATAGCCTGCGTCTTCGGTGGAGGAAACGCGGTGAAATGTGCTATGGAGGATTGGGAGAGTGTGTTGTCGGATTCCGTCGCCGTTTCTCCGAGTCAGGAACAGTCAATTTTCCTGTCGATCATGGAGGATGCGGAGGACCCTGGAATGGGAAATCTTAATAAGGTTCTTCAATATAGCGGAGGTGGCAGTTCTGCTGCGGCAGAGTTTGAGTTCAGTGCGGGGTTTGGGGCAGTGGATCAAAGCTTTGGTGGTGACCAATTTGGTGCACATTTTATGCCCACAAACCAAACTTTTCCCAACAATAATAGATCCAATGCCGAAAATTTTGTTTGCGCTTCAAATGTTCCAAGTAATTATAAGTTTCCTCCTAACTCGAAGAATCTCGTGCACCATTCTTCAATATACAACAATCTTGGAACCGTTGCTCTACACCACCAAGCTACATATGATTCTTCTGCAGAAATGAAGCCTCCCATTTTCAATCCCCAGCTACTGATGAACCAGCACCAAATACAGCAAGCTCAGAACCCTTCATTTTACCTACCTCTAACTTTTGCACAACACCAGGAGCAGAATCTTTTTGTTGCCCCTCAGTTGAAAAGGCTCAACACGGGGTCTCTTTGTGGTGGTCTCGAGCCCGGTGGCCAAATATTGAAAGGTTCTTATGAGGATACAGGGCAACAGGAGTTGTTCATAAGTATACAGCAAGCAATTCCTAATCAGCTTCAGTTACTTCCCCAATATCTGCAACATAGGCCGATGGGCTCGGGGCATAAGCCGAAAATTGGCGGTGGGGATGAACCAGGACATTCCCTCCAGCAACAACAGCAGGCGATAATCGACCAGCTATACAAGGCAGCAGAGCTGGTCCAGACGGGGAATCCTGTACTCGCGCAAGGGATATTGGCGCGGCTCAATCACCAGTTCTCTCCTATTGATAAGCCTTTTCAAAGGGCTGCTTTTTATTGCAATGAGGCGTTGCAATTGCTCCTCCACACTAACAACAATCTTGACCCCTCTCCCACTGCTTCTTCCCCATTTAGTCTCATTTTCAAGATTGGTGCTTATAAGGCCTTCTCTGAGATTTCACCCCTATTACAATTTGCCCATTTTACTTGCAATCAAGCCCTCCTAGAAGTCTTTGACGGATTCCATAGGATTCATATTGTGGATTTTGATATTGGGTATGGTGGACAATGGGCCTCGCTCATTCAGGAGCTAGCATTAATGAACGAGGGCTCGCCTTCTTTGAAAATCACTGTACTTGCCTCTCCCTCGACACATGATCAGATAGAGCTCGGATTCACTCGGGATATTCTTATTCAGTTTGCTAGTGAAATAAATGTAGCATTTGAGTTCGAGGTTATGAGCATCGATTCTTTGAATTCCGGTTCGTGGTCTCAGTGTTGGCAAACATCCGATGGTGAAGTGGTTGCTGTGAATCTTCCGGTTGGCACCTTTCTCAATTACCAGTTATCAGTTCCTTTAGTCCTTCACTTTGTGAAACAATTGTCTCCAAGACTTGTTGTTTCTGTGGATCGAGGATGTGACAGAACTGATCTTTCATTCGCCAACCATATGATTCATGCCCTTCAATCATATTCCAACCTCCTCGAGTCGCTTGATGCAGTCAATATGAATACGGACGCCCTGCAAAAGATTGAGAGGTTCTTGATCCATCCTGGAATTGAAAAAGTTGTAACTGGCCGTTTTCGATATCCTGGAAAGACACAGCATTGGAGGACTATGTTTCTATCATCCGGATTTTGCCCTGTAACATTTAGCAATTTGACTGAATCACAGGCTGAATGCATATTAAAAAGGACTCCCACACGAGGATTCCAAGTAGAGAAGAGGCAGTCCTCTCTCGTTCTGTGTTGGCAAGGGAAGGAGTTGGTCTCTGCTTCGGCTTGGAGATGCTAATGGGGTTCTTAGTTCAGCTTTATCAAGAAGGTACCATTCAAGTCATAACTCACTGCTTCTGACCAACTGAACTTTAATGAATTTCTTGCCTGAATTTCTGCATAATTAATTTACTCTGCGCCTTAGGCAGATTGCTTCAAACATTCGAAAAAAGCGAGGTACATTTTAGTACTTGATGTTCTAATATTATAGCTCTACTATTCTGTTTATTGTGTTGGCTTTTGTTCGTTTTAACTAACCATACAGTGGAGTATTTGTGAAACTAGTAAATGTAATCACAAACTAATTTAACCCCTTGGCTGAAATTGTGTTATGGATGAGATACATTATTGAAAATTGCATACTAGTACTGGAAAATCTTGATTTTTTAGCCTGTTCTTGGTGGTTGATTATGAAAGTTAGCATGGAGTTTATCTAAATACTTTTAATCTCCTCTAGATCCATCAAGATTATCCTCCTTCTATGTCTGATATTTGTTTTTAGAGCAGTCATGTATAAAATTTGAATATAGTTATGGTTGAGAGGAACAATTGTCTTTAGGCAGCCGCAGCCCTGTTGCAACTTTTGTAGTTACTTCCTGTGAACATTTAGCCACTCCCATTATCTATGATTAACCTTTCTATACTTGAGTTTATCGAAATGTCTATAATCCTTTTGGATCATCGAAAGATCGATAATGTTAAAATCCCTTGCTTTATATCGATAAATTTAAGAATTTATGTTGGAATATATTTGTATAAATAAAGTGTAGTATAAGTTTACCCAGCGGGGATGAGAAATGCACTCAGTTTGGGCCATTTATACTGTTATACACCAACTCAATATTAACTAAATAAAAAACATATAAACTAATTATTCATATTGAGTTGATATATAAATGAGGTTAAACCACGGGTTCACATAAGTATTTTGACAGCGGAGGAAGTTGGCCAAAAATTCTTTTTGGCACAGTTGGATTGCCTTTATCTTTTGTGTAATTTCAAATTATGTATTTTAATGACTTTATTATTATATAGAATAGATATAGATACAGGCTTTTTTTTAGGCTTTTAACGATGTTTTGGACCGTTATTATTATTTTATTTTTTGCTGAATCAATCATGTTAGATTGAACGGCAGAAGTTATATTATAATGACGTAGTTAAATGTCAAATTAGTTTTATAAATGTCTGTCCTAATCAAGTCACATGGGGCTTGTACTATTGGACCCCCCAGATTAGTTTAGTTTAGTTCTTTTTTAATTTCCTTAATTGTTATTTCATTACTTTCTTTAAATTAATATATTTAAATAATCTTGCAAGGTTAAAGTTGTTTTAATATTAATTACAACTTTAGCCGTGCTAGATTAGTATAACTACAATTCATATATAATTTAAAGTATGGTATTTTCTTCTAGTGATGGGTCATCGAGGAATTAATTTCTAAAAAGCTTATTTGGCATGTGATATTATGTCATTCTGAAGGTTATATGATTGGGAACCCTCCTACGCTACCATTTTGGGTGCGGACTGGGTAAATCCTCGGTTACATTCTGTTTTATTTAATGTATATCGATATCAAGTTCTATTATCGGTTCCGTTAGTTTCTAACATTTGTTCTTAAAATATATGAATGTTCCGATTACATTAAAATAAAAGGATTTGAGTGACACCCCGAGCTTTCCCGGTTGGTTGTCACCAACTGTCTCAAAAGCGACGCTTCACATTCGAGTTTGAGCAATGCCCAAACAATTTGAAATTCCCTCCCCTCCCCAATTAGAAAAATAGATAGAAAGTAAATAATAAATTTTGATAAGTAAGAATATATTATATTAAATTTTCATTTAATATAATACATTGGAGTGTGTTCCATCGTCAAACTGTTGATTATTTTTTGAAAATAAAATTTCTCTAAAAGAATTTTTTTTGTTTCTTTAATTTCTTCAAATTTACTGTACGTATGGTCGTTATTATATGACGGAAGTAAATAAAATTAGTAATTGGCAGCCTTTAATGTTACCTGATGTCGACTCTCATACAATTGACATTGTCCAAAAACTGAAAGCAACTTTAATTACTTTATCTAAAAATATATAGCTTTTAAGAAATAGAGTATTTGCCACTAGCAAGAGAGTATTTTTCACGAGCTAGTGGCAAATAACTACTTTGTAGTTTATCAAATAGGTAGATTACCCTCTTGTGGTTTGAAAATATATATTTTACCCTCATGTGGTTTACAAAATGGGCAGTTTACCCCCTGTGGTTTGAAAATATACATTTTACCCCCCTGTGGTTTGTGAAAATAGGCATTTTACCCCCTTATAGTTTGTAAATATGTGTAAAATATACTCTACACACAGGGGGTAAACTGATTATTTTGTAAACCACGGGGAGGTAAAATGCATATTTTCACAAATCACAGTGGGATAAAATGTCTATTTTCAAAACACAGGGAGGTAAACTGCCTATTTTGTAAACTACATGGGGTAAAATGCATTTTTTCAAACCATAGGGGGGTAATTAACCTATTTGAGAAACCATATGGGAGTAATCTGTCAAAAATCCATTTTCCACAGTTCAAAAGTAACGTCGCCATTCGATATAAATTGGAAATAGTTTACTTCTTGACTATTTGTGAATCAATAACCCAGATTTATCAATGAATTAAATCTCATGTAACAAGTGAGATGTTGATGAATCTGGACAATTAATTCAATATTTTGGGTAATATCTCATGAGGTAGCCCAAAATAATTCTTGAAAATATGTAGATCTGCCCAGTTGGGCGACCGGCTCTGTGTTCTAGTCTTGAAACTTACAGTTCACCAATACTAAAAAAACTCATTATTTTATTATATTGTCGGATTACTGAAAATATACTAAATGATCTCTTCTACTTGTTACACCAAAAATGGTATCCATGAATTGTCTTGTTTGGAACTGTTGAGGGCCTGAGAATCAAAGGACAGTTCGAACTCTCCATGAGCTCATTCGTAAAGAAAACCCCTCCCTAGTTTTTTTAATGGAAAATAAATTTCACTGAAAGTATACTAAATGATATCTTCTACTCGTTACACAAAAATGCTATCATACAATATGAACATTCATAATAATAGTCCAAACCTTTAAAACTAAACAAATATACTCCTAAAGAAATTATTTTTTAACAAATATAAGCCCACATAAATCGTTTTTTAACAAAAGTGGTATCATGTTTGGAAATATATTTGTTAAAAATTAAATTTTATAGAACTATATTTATTTAGTACTAAAGTTTGGGCTACTATCGCAAATTTCATATTCTATGGTACCATATTAATGATTTCCTCTTTAGTAATATAATTTATCACCGTAATAATTTTATCTACAGGTTTAAAGGGTAAGAAATATTTGTCCCACAATATATCTGATAACCGAATTTTAATCAGATTACAATTATGATCAAAAATAAAAATATACTGTAAACTTAGAGCAAATCTGCACAACATGAAACTGGAACAGGACGAGGTCACATCAAGCGTGTGCCCGTAAACTCAAATTTGCCCGCCCACAAGCTTCTGGTCTCCTGGACAAGAGAGTTTCAAGGTACAATGTCCAATCGGCTCTGTTCGGAATGAAGCAAAAATCTGAGCAGACTCACTTGAACACTAGTAGTGTGTAGTACTCTCAAATATATGAAATATACGAGTGAACAAATTTCAGGATTCTTGAAAACTGAAGCTGGTGCAGCTTATATAGCTGCTACAGCAGACCTCCCAAAGGTCAAAAAGTTCAATGCAATGTTAGTTGGGTAACTGAAGAGTCTTCACCTTAATCACAGATTTAAGCTTTCCACTTAAATCAAATTATCTCACATTTAAATCAGACTAATTCATTATTAACCAGGATGTGAAAGTCAGGAATATGAAAAGACACTTCTTCATAGAAAATCGAGTAGTAAAAAGAAAAGGTTGCTTTCACGGTAGCAACGCGCGCGCGGCAAGCCGAGCGGATGGCACGTGTGGTGCACCATTCTTTTCTACATTACCACACTCCAATGATCTGTTTCTCAATATAAACAAACCTCAAATGATTCATAAAACCAATGTGAGATTTCTAGCAATTTCAATTCACTTATCATTGACCCCAAACCTTGGGCTTGGGCTTTCACCTACAAGAAATATTAGAGACAATTCATAGTCTACAAAACACCCATGCATCATGTGAAAAATGTATCGTTCTAATGAAAATTATAGACATGATGTGAGATTATCTTGAACATATTATACATGATTTCTACAGTAGTCGAAATCATGCACGTACTTGTAATTTCAGACCTTGTCTACTCCATGTTTAGTCTCGTCCAAAAACTTTACAAAAAAACGAAAGTAGATTCTAAAGAAGAGCATCAAAATATAAGTATGATCTAGACATGTAGGAGCACTAAAAAGAGGCACTTTATTTATTAAAATGAACACCACCCTTCGATGCATGTAAACTATAACGATATCCAACTTTTTTTCTTTGGAAAGTGGGCACTTTTGTCATGCATAAGCCGCCTACGAGTGTGGGATTTGGGTTTTTTTTTTTATTTGACAAAAAGAGAATTCAGATTTGCTCCCACAATCCATAAATCTTTGCCAGCTTTTGTCTTGTACAAAATTTATATTTTAAATTTTGTATCTTCCATAAACAAATGGAAAAAAGGTCAGCCGATACGAGCATCCAAGGCGAGGAGTCCCATGCGGCTGTCCTCTCCATTAGATGTATATATTCCCATCAACATTGGATGAGAATATACCTATCCAATATATGAATCTATCCTATATGACACTACCCTATATAATAATCAAGACCAATTCCCAAAGCGAATGGGCATATGAAAAACAAGTAGCATAAAAAAGTAAAGTTGGAAAGAGTGCATGGGTGTAATTTGTGTTACGTACACGAGTGTGAGTGCATGTGAGTCTGCCAAGAAACCTAAGTCAGGGTTGTCGTCAAGCAAATCTTTTTCCCTCTTTATCTCACAAAATCTATGTTGCACCGATATTCCAAAAAAATTTACGGTCAAGTATCGGATACTTTTGGGATACGGATACGTACGGATACAACACTGATACATATCGGATACGCCACGTGGCGTATCTGGGGATAAAAATTAAGTTTTTATTTCGGATACGTTTCGGATACGGTCAAGATACGCCGCTGACAGTATCCGACACGGATTATATACGGGAACTTTCGGAATTTTTTTTAAAAATAGGGTTGAAAATTGTAAGTAAAATTAAAATATTTAAATTAATCCCTATTTCCTAACCACCTTAATGTGTTTAATGTCGATTATATGCTTGAAATTTTTAGATGTCCTGGATTAATATTTTACCATTTGTCGTTTGGTGATTTTGCAACTTTATTCTGATTTCAAATGTGTTTAATGTTGATTATATGCTTGAAACTTGATTTTTTACAAATACTATTAATTATATATATATATATATATATATAAATTAATAAAATTTGCCGTATCCGAGCGTATCGTATCCTACAAATTTCAAAAATTCCGTGCAATTGTACCCATTCTGCGTATCCACGTATCCGCGTATCCGTATCCGTGCAACATAGCACAAAACTAATGGTAATAGTATGGTGGCTTAGTATATTTTAATCGATTTTTTTAAAAAAAGAAATTAAATGTAAACTTTAAAAATCAAATAAGGGAAAGCATAGTTTTAAAACAGACATCGACCCGGTCAAACGTGTATGTCATTGGGTCATTTTTTCAACCAGTTAATCGGTTGCTAAACCGTTGGATCAAATCTCTTCGAATACAAAATTACATATTTTTATTGTGTAAGAAAAATTTAACAAAAATCATATTAGATATCCTAAACAATATATTGTTAGATTATTCTCAACAATATATATTAATTTATAAACCATATAGCTACAATTTAGCAAAAGTTAAGATCCTAAACAATCTATTGCTAAAGTATTCTAAGTAATATTCTTAGTTAAATGTAATAATAATTATAATACCAATATATTTATTATGATTTCATCTATTAAATTTTTTAAATAGGAAATAACCCCAGTGAGTCTTTAGTAATTGATTGTTGGTAGGTTTATTTAGATATTCTATGGGTCAATTAAAATCCAATTAATTAAATGACTCGACTAGATTAGAATCCAATTTACTTGTTCATCGGTGAAGGTCTAATATTAAAAAGTATGAGGGAAAGTATCATTGTTGGGGTTGTGTATGCCCAACAAGTCCTTCCGTGCGCTCGTGAATGAAGGTGTGATCATTGTCGTCTATTAGCTTAATTGTCTGGCCCATCTGCATCTATAACATCGCTTAGTACGAGACTTTGCTCTGTCACTATAAAGAAATAAGGTTGTCTCTCTTTTGCCAACTATAGTTTTTAGCTTAGTGGTAAACGCTTGATACTTATAGTTTTTTGTTTTTTTTATTATAGATTTAATAAATTACTTGCACCGCTTGAAAACAACGCATGCATTCTCTCCCACACATTTATTTTTGTTATCCGATATATATATACCAATCACAAAAGTAAGCACTTATAAATTCTCAAGAAAAAGGCACTTGGTTTTTCTCCTCTATAACAGATGAAAGATGGGAATCAATCATCAGCAAGTGGTGGGTCAATTTCCTCCTCTACGAACTTTATAATGTAAATATAGAAGAAACATAAAAAAAATAGTGTGATTTTAAATAGAAATATAAAGCAAACGTCACAAATATTTTTAAACAAAAAATATATGAGATTAGATAGCAGAAAATAATATAGAACAATCGCAAAGCCAATATTCTATCATATCAAAATATACTTCAGCTCCAAATTATTAATGTTCCTCGTTGCTAACTGATATTGGTCTTCTATAAATTGTGTATTTCACACACAAGCGTCCCATTTGGTGATTGTTAAGAATATATCAGGTTCCAACTCAAAACCAATTAGCAATTAGTGGAGTAGCTCATGTATCTTATAAAGAGTTACAATAGCTTGTAAACTCCCAATGTGTGACAATTCTCAACATGACACCTTCACGCGTGACATTATATAAGTCAAACACGTGAGCTGATAACTTGGGCGACGGTGAGCAAGGTGGAGTAGCCAATCTCATGAAAAGCCTACAAGAATACATGAGGTTCCAACTCTACCAATTGACAATGAGTGGAGTATCACATGTATCTTATAAAGAGCTAGCGTATCTTATAAACTCTCAATGTCAGACGATTCTCAATAGTGGTAGTTATATTGCACAAGAATATGGTTGAGTAGTTACTACCCCAGGGGCACTGCTCTGTTTAATGTTGATGTGTCTCTAAGACATCATCAACCAAACCATTTTACGAATTCCTATTTAATTTCTTGCATAGACTTGAATGATGTATGGTGCCAAATTAGTTTTAAATTTCTTCTTAAACAATGTCATTCAATTAAATATATTTAATGTTAGAGTATAACTTAAAACTAGATAGTTGAACAATTATGAATCTCGTTGGTACAATTTCAGTTTGCCATTATGATTCTCTTAAAAAAAGATACTGGGTTTTGCATAATTGACCTTATAGGTGGATACTTACCGTTTAAAACACTTAAAATTTTGATAAGCTTTGGGCTTATTTTTGCCCTTTTGAGTAGGTTTTCTCTCCATGAAGTTGATTGCCCACTTGAGTTGGATAACAAAGTCTGGCAACTTGGGCTTCACAACATCAAAAGCTTTTGTAGGATTACAAAAAAAGTTTAATAGCAAAAAGAAAACTTTTGAAAAAAAGTCAAGTTTAACAAATAAATTCTCTCTTTTTTTTTTTTCATAATTAAAAACAGACTAAACAGTATCAAGTATTGCCTAGATTTTCAAGACTCTTGCTTTACAATTTTTCACTTAAACTCAATTGGCCTAGACCAGAATACAGCAGAAATATTCAAAAACCTTACGAACCCAACTGTTACAAAATGAATGCATTCAGTAAAAAAATGACAAAATCCATCAAAACCATTTAGGCATGTTTTCTACAGTCAAACAAACAACTAAATAGAATAAAAAACTACTGTAGGAAACGAATTTTAGAACAAGCAGAGTAAACTAAAGCAGAGTGCAGATCAACTTTTTTCATTCACGTACTCCTCAAAAGTTACCCCACCAACAGGATGCCAATCAAGCCAACATTGATAACATACATGAACGGGACACCGCTGCCGCTTCTATTGCCTCAACAACTGCAGAATACATGCGATTAAACCATGCAGAACAAAAAAGGCACCATAAATTAAAAAAAAGTCGGATTTCAATAGCTTAACAAATTCCTTTAGGCGTACTTGACTGATGGATTTGGAACTAAGGATTTCCGGTCTATAATAATGAAGTCATCCCATTTATTTGGATACTCTTGAATTGATTTGAAATCCCTCCGGTTACAATTCTAACTTGTTAGTAACTAAAGTAATGGGTCAAATTCCTACAAAATGGAGTCATTTGAAATCCTATCCTTTACTCTTTTTCTCAAATCGGTGTAACCTAAAGGAGAAATAGTTAACATACAAACCTTTTCATGTTGTATGAAGACCGAATAACAACCGGAAGGTTTCGAAATTTACAGCACTTCCAGATAAACAATAAGTTCATAACAGAATAACAGGCAGACAATAAAGACTACCAATTCTTGCTGAAACTTGTTATTTTGCTGAACAGCGTTCTCTCTGTTCAGTCAGTTTAGATTTTAGAAATAAGAGCCTTAATCTGCAATTGAAACAAAAATTAATCATCTGCAATGGATATTAATGGTCAGAAGAAGCCATCAGTTGCAAATAGAAGATCATTAAATTTGACTGAAACAAGGAAATGAACAAGAAAATTTGTTCAGCATTCTTTTCAACTTTCTATGATTGCTTAACCATAGATTACGATCTTTAATTAGAACAGATAAAAGGCTTTAGTTTTGATACATCACACATTTCAATTTTCCTACTTGACCAAATCATGTCTACCACAATTCATTGGGATTAAAAATTTAGTTATTGTTGTTAATTGACCAAATCACTCAATTAAAAGGGAAGAACCAGTAATTATATAACATTCGTCCATATTTCCAAGTTTTTAACCACCAAAAGTACTAACAAGAGAAAAACAAACAAATAAATCACTGTCACCTTTACCAAATCATTTAACAGACAATATACACTTTCTAAGCCAACGTTCTATTCTTAAAAAAAATAAGAAAAACTATGCACATCTTTTTCTATGCACATCTTTTAAGTTCAACAAACAACAACTATCAAGCGTTTATCTCACTAAGTGGGGCCGGTTATGTCGATACTTCAACGTCATTGTGTTCTATTCCCCTACTAAATCATCATCTATATTTAAAAGAATTTTATCATATTTTATCGTTATCAACCAAGTCTTCTTTGGTCTCCATCTTCCTCGATTAATTTGTGTATTTGTATGGTCTGACATTGCCTAGCTAAGACATTTCTTGCTCGTATAAGTACATGTTTGTACCATCTTGATCGCATCTTTCTAAGGCGCAACCTCAACTTCCTCTATGATATTTTTATTTCTTATCTTGCTCATCCTCGTATATCCGCACATATGACGTAACATCCTCATCTCGGCGACTTTCGTTTTTTGCTCGTGCACTCGGTTCATAGCCCAACATTTAGTTCCATGTAACATAGCAGATCTTACTGCCATTTTGTTAAAGAATTGACGTCTCATCTAAAAGCCCGAGCTTGTAGAGAGATTGGACAATTTATTATTTATTCTCTAACATTCTTGGGAGGCCCGTCAAGTGAATATTTAATGTGGGTGGAATTGTTGTTTGTGAGTTTTGAACTCAGGACATTGGCGTTAGCCAGAGGCTCTGATACCATAAGAATTGACGTCTCATCTAAAAGCCGAGCTTGTAGAGAGATTGAACAATTTATTATTTATTCTCTAACATTTGTAAAGTTTCCAAGCGTTGGATATATCTTAGGATCACGAAGGACTCCTGATACACTCATCAACTTCAGCCATCCTGCTGATATTCTATGTACTATATCTCTATAAGTGCCTCCATCTTTTTGCAGAAACGATCGTAGATACTTAAAGTTCTCACTTATAGATAACTCGACATTTTCTATCTTAACCATTGTCTGGCTATGTCGCATACTGTTAAACTTAAATTCCACATATTCTGTTTTTATTCTACTACGCATAAAATCTTTTACTTCCAATGTTTCTTTACTCATTTGCATGTATCATTTACCAAGACAATGTCATTTGCAAGCAACATGCTCTACGATGATTTGTTTTGGTTGTGCCTAGTGAGTTCATGCATGATTAGCGTAAAAAAGTAGCTGATATTTGATGTACCTATCATTATAGGAAACTCTTCTATAAGTGCACCTGAAGTCTTCACTCTTGCCATTGCATCCCCATATAATATTCACCATTATATTAAAAAAAAACCCTCAGAAAGTTCTGTATCTATAAACATTTTTATTTAATTTTTTGTCCAATAAAAAATTGACTAGGTTTTTATGTAAAAAAATCAGTATATGAAGGCAGATAAATTTTTTTTGTCTGAAATATTGAGGAATGACAACATATTGATTAAAAATATATTTATTATTATTGATATTGTTATTTCAATATACATAAATAAATTGCATTTAAGTTATTATCACAAAAAAGTAACAATAATAAGAATGCCTGCTAAGAATTTTAGACATTCAAGCAATTTCTATAATCATAATATTTCAAAGCTTTCAATTATCTAAGCCCCAAATAATTCATCCATCCAAGAAGAATGGTGCATGGAAAATGTTCCTCGTGTCGTGGATTAGCCAACAAACCAGTCCCGACGCACAAAGAGAAGGAAATAACATGACGAACATTAAATTATCACTGATGCGTATTATACACAAACAAGACAGAGAGGGAGACCAGTAAGCAGAATGAGGCACAACTACTCCAGTATTCGGCCTCGCACAATACTTCTTTGCATATGTGGTCTTCACCTGAATATTTAAAAAAGAAGGATAAAAAATCAGTCAGATCTATAATTAATCTTTCGTTTTATTTTGGTATTTCTCCAAATGAAGAAAAACAAAACTGGTAGCTTGAAGGCGACATGACGAAGAATTGTTCGTTAATGGCATGGAACACGAGATTAGGAATGGCAACGGGGCGGGTATGGGACTGGTTTGGCCAATCCCAGGACCCGCCCCGCTACACATAAAACCTGGACTCGCCCTGCTTAGACCCGCGAACCCGGTGGGTTCTACCTGCCCGCCCTGGTTCCAGTTTTTTTTTTTTTTTTTTAAAAAATTTAGCTAGAAATCAATTTTGAAACATAAAAGTTGATTTTTGTGATTAAATTTCATGTTTTATCTAGTAAACATTTATAATAAGCATTGTAAAATTATCTTTAAGCTACTAAATATTTATTAATTTGCTCTTATTTCCTTCAAAATGTCCAACTTATTTAACATGAACACGTGAATTTTGATATAAAATTAAATAATGACACTTTATTGTTCAATCAAAGAAGTAAAATGTATAATCAATATAAATTTTTTTTTAAAAAAATTAAAAATGTAAAGCGGAGCGGGTCCGGGGCGGGTTCGGCCAATCACAAGACCCGCCCTGACCCGCTTCCAAACCCGGTTGAAGCCGGTCCAGACCCGCCCCAACGGGGCGGGTTCAATGCGGGTCCAGATCTGGACCTGTCCCATTGCCATCCCTACACGAGATCTGCTTCTTCAATTCTATTTTTTATTTTTGTTTTTTTAAAAAACACAAGTAAAATGAGTACACATATTATAGAGACTTAAAACGCCAATCTAAACCAACAGAATCAAGCAAAGATTTGTCAACAAGTAACCGTTTATACAAAATCATTCCAAACAAGCGCATATACGTGAAAATTCAGAAAAGGTAATATATACAGTTGTTGACCAATAAGGCATGTGAATAAATTATTACTATATAATAAGCCAGGAACAGGTTACTGTTCCCAGGAACAGGTACAGTAACCTGTTCCGGCTTTTTCGCTTTTTTTTTTATTTGGTTTTTTAATTTTATTTTTTTCTTTATTTTTGTTAATTCATTTTCATTTACTTTTATTATTTTTTCAATCAGATATTGTTCCGTGAACCGTAAATGTCCATCTTATTTTTGTTATTTATTATTATTTTTACATAAATACTGATTTGTTTGAAAAGATTTGACTCTTGACCCAACAGTTCATCATTTTATCTCAATTTTTAAATTTAAAATGTTCTCTTTTTTAAAAAAAAAAAACTTGTTGTTTTTGTCAAGTATAAATTGATTTTAAAAAAAAATAGAGATTTCAAATTGGGTTTTCGTCGTGGCAAACTTTAATAATAAATTTTTATATGAATTGATTTTAAAATAAAAAGAGGATTCAAAATAGGTTTTCGTCCTGGCAAACTTTAATAATGATTTGGAGGTCACATTGAGATTCATTATTTGTGAAAAAGTATATAAACAATTATAAATGTAGGATGATTCATTAATCATTAGGCTATACCAAGTAATATAAGAGCAATATCCTAAAATAACAATGCAACTACAATAATAAACATAAATTATAATTCCTCTTATGCAATGTTTGCTCCTGCTATGAGATACCGAACTCATAACTGCATTATGAAATGAACCATCATCATTTTGAAAACTCTTGCGAATAACTTTTGATTGGTTTTGAAGTTTGTTGAGAATCACTTTTGTTGTGATATTTGATGTCATCTACTACTATAATGCACTTTTGTAGATGACTTTTATTTAGGAGTCTATTGGGACCTACTAGGATATCTGATATCAACCCTTGCTATCGTGCACTGTTGTGACTGACTTTTGTTTAGTCCAACCCGTTTGGTGTTATTTATGTACGATTACGTATGTTCAATACGTATGAACCATCTTTTTATCCTTTTGAACTGTCTGTTGAACTTGTGTTGGACGCTTTGTTGGACATATATATCAGATTAGTTCACTTGCAATGCGCCTTGCGCGGTGCCAAATTAACTAGTTTGGAATATTTGAATAGTGGTCGGTGCAGCGGAATATGAACAGTGCAATGACATTCACACATTGGCTTGGAAGCTCTATATATAGAGCTCATTTGCACCATTTCTAAACATCCCACAATCTCAAAAAATGTAGTCTTTTCTCTCATCTCATTGTAATAGCATTGAGTGCTTTGTTCTATAATAGTTTGTTAGGTATTTTCTCAATGTTAGTCTTTTTGAAAGATAGCGAGATGTTGTAACCTACAAATATTATAGTGAAATCTTTTCATCTTGCCCGCTGTTTTTACCATAATAATCTTTAGGAGTTTTCCATGTAAATTGTGGTGTCCATTATATTCTTCATTTTTAGTATCTTTATTTCATGTTGCCGCACATGGGGCCAACAAGTGGTATCAGAGCCAGATTTTAAAATCTGGTAAAATTCTGAGTATGGTACGTGGTTGCAACTTTGGCCGATCTTCCACATCAGAAAAGATTTTATTGAGATTTTATTTTAGGTAATTTTATTGTTGTCAGAATGGCGGCAAAAATTCAACGGAAGTAATTTTATGTTGTGAAAAATGAAGATGCAAGCAATGATTGTTGCTTGGCGACTATTGGAGATAGACCGAAGGATATCACGAACGATGAGATGAGGAATGAGAGAACAACTAGAAAGTATATCTTCTTGGGATCTGTTGATGATGTGGAGAGGTATCGTTTGTGGGACCCCACTGCCCACAAACATATCATTAGCATTGAAGATATGGTAAAGGGAAACAAAGGTACATATAATTCAGATTAAAAATAACCCACCAAAACCATCAAAAATTCGGCCACTTCACTTTTAAGTCAAGACCAATTTCTCTCTCTTGAACAAACTTTTCTCCTCCTTCTCTCCTCCACAGTTTCGATCCTTGCCTCTCAAAATTCTCTTGAAATTGTGAGCGCATGTTACATGCAATGTAAGTTCTAGAAATTCCAAGGAAAGGGTGTAAGAATTTTTAAGTTTGAAGCAAGCTTGGAAGGGTTCAAGCTAGGAATGAGCTATGGTGATGGTTGGGTGCTAGATCCTGAAGATAATTGAAGGTATAATATCATTTTTAAGCTTTATCAACATTAATTTAAGATTAAGGTTCGAATTTTGGTGTTGGTTCATTGAAAGAGTTGCTGCTTTCAATATACTTATGGTCTGGTATTTCGAATTTTAAGTATAGCAGCTTCGAATTTGAAGATGGCATCCTCTATGAAAGTTGTAGAATTTTCACTTAGCTTTAATTGGCCACCAAAATCAGATAAATTGGAGTTAAAATGAGAAAGTTATGATGATTTTACTATATTGTGCTAAAAACAAGTCTGCATGTCACATGCGGCGTTTTCTTCCAATTTCTGGGAATAAATGGCTACGAATTTGAAGTTTTATGTTCTAATATAAGTTGTAGTATTCGGTGTTAGCATGCATTTGGAATTGACATCACTCAATTTGAAGTTCATATGCAAAAGTTATGCTAATTTTACCACATGGTGCTCAATCTGGAAAAAAACATTGCATGCGAATTCTTAGGCTGTTACGTTTTGCGAAGAGTGTACCTCAAGATGAACTAATTAGCTTAAAGCTCATTAAATATGTATTGTAGGATTTTGAGTTATCTAAATTCTCCCACTAAAATCAGGTCATTTGGATGTCGTATGAATTATTTATGAAGTTTCAACGAAACATGGTCACTCTGAAATTTAGAATTTTTCATGTTTTGCATAAATAATGTTTAGACAATTTGCCTTAGGTAAATGAACGAATTTGGGGGAAGTGACATATGAAATGTCATATTTTGGGTTAGCTTTAAAGCTAAATTGGACCATGTCATTTGATTAAGTTTCGAAAAAATTATGGATCATTGGATGCATGTTACTGAAATTTAGAGTATGCTTGGAACATGATCTTTAGAATAATGATGTTGATAGTCTTGGTCTATTTGAATGGTATTTGGTCACGTGACTATAGCCCGAGGTCAATTTAAGGAGTACGGAAATTCTCGATATTTTTTAACTCGGTGGAGGTACGTAGAAAATCGGTTCTATCACGATGTCTGACAAAGACATGTGATGTACCCGGCGTATGATTTACTTGTCATTATTTGATTCCTATGTGATTATATGACACGTTGAATCACAGTATATGTGATTGTATGATATATTGAACTGCATGATATGAGCTGTATTGATATGAGATGGTATATTGAGTCGCATTATATGAGATTACATGAGACATTGATTCATGGACATTGGACATATCATATTGATCATGCCGTTCCTTTGATTCCATTTGATATTGATGAGATCTGTAGTGTCATGGGGACGCTGGGCACGGTGATGACTGACAGTTTAGGTAGCAACTGTAGTCACACGCGTTGTCGCCGAACCTAGACACAATGGATGATGGGCACATCACAGGATGATTCTCCTAGCGCAATGTGTATATGTCGCCACCCTCTGGTCGAACTTCATATTGTTGATGATACCTTCTTTGGACTTTGATATTTGATATCTTGAGATTTGATTCATTGTACCCATTATGCATAACATTCATTTATGCATTGCATTCATGCATGGCAAGCATGACATGATACTATGACATGCTACTTTGTCATACGATTATGATTTTACATGTTTCTCGTACCGAGGTCTGACCCCGGTTGTGGGGGCTATCATGTCTTTGTTGTATGGACATGATAGGTGTTAAAGGTGGACGTCCTGCAAATGCCTGAGAGGTTGCATCTAGGAGTACCAGAGCTCCTTGTGAGCGAGCTCAGGTTGATGTTTTATGTTTTGTGTCTCACTTATTCGTTAAACACTTTTAAATAAGTAATTTATTCATCGGGGTATACCTCGAGTAGATGTATTTTTAAGTATGAAGTGTCTGGGAATTTTGTTGTTGCATGATTTATGAATTGTGTGAAATGATGTTGAATGAGAAAATGACATTACTTATATTTTCAGTATTATCGAAAAAAAAATTAGGGCCAAGTTTTGGAACTTTTAAAACTAATCTTCCGCTGTCTACATAAATAATCATCATTGTGTGATAATTAAACGTACGATTAGGACCGAGCCCTCACACTAAGTTATTTGGACATAGCCTGTATATTGATAAAGGACAACATGATATTGGACCCAAGGTTGTGTTAGACATGAAGAGCAGGCGTCCTTCTCGAAACAGGAGAAAAAGGGTCAACAATCCACTAGGAAAATATGAGCATGCAAGATCTATGAATTGTGTTTTACCTATGTTCTCGGTTGGTAATAAATTAAGCTTGAATATCTGGGAAAGGTATCAAGGTTCAGTGAGTTTGTTGGTACTAAAGACAGAGCTACTGAGATTGAAGATCCTGATTTTCTAATGATGAAAGCTCTTCAGTACTAGGAGATGGTTACTGTAACCATGGCTGGTGAAACATAGGAGGAAGCTTTTGGAGACGCCATTTGGGAGGTTGAATAGATTGACAAGGTGGAGATTTGTGAAGGATGTGTCAAATATTCAACCGGATCACATAACTCGAGGAAGGAGTCGTTGATCATTGAGATGAGGCAGTTGAGTAAAGTTCATGATCCAATGTCCATGGGGGGAATGAACTTCTGGTAACTGGAATAATAGGTCACAACAGTTGAGGGAAGGTAGCTCTATAAATATAGAATGACTTCAATCGGAAGGGTAGACTGATCATCTAGAATCAAGGGAAACAAACTTGATACCAGAGATGAATAAAATCAATAGTTTGAGAGAAAAAGTGATGAAGTCATTGTAATTCATTGATAATTCTCGAAGCTGTACTGCCTTAAAACTTGGATTGTGATCAATGAGAATGGTGTCTCCAGTGGAAGTAGGCGTTCTTAGCCGAACCACGTAAATCTTGTTTCCTTTTTTATCTTTACTTTCTGCAATATTTGTGAGTTCATTGCATGTTGGTGTGTGTGATTGTCTGGTAATTCTTTCAAGAAATTAGACTGTGATTGTTGCTTGTTCTATGGACCAAGAATCTTGGTGATTGTTGTCTATGTTAACTTGAAATTAGAAGTCAAAAGCATAGTGGTTGATCAAGATACATTGAAGAACTCAGTCTTTGGTTCATTGATTTCTTGCTAAGTTTTTCAATAGATTGATTTAGAACAAATCTTAATTCGATTATTGGGATTCAAGAATCCACAACAACTTGGTTTGTGGCTTGTTGCCTCATACTCCTGTTCTTTTCCCTTGTTATCATGTTTAAGTGTATATCAAGAAAAAACGGTTTCACGTTTAAGGCGTACATAGTAACATTCAGCACAAGAATTATGTAATTTTAATGAGTTCAACCTAGTATAAATGTTAGATCTAATAGTCTAAATTTGATTTGGATATATGTGATTCACATAAAAAATGGACCCCAAATGATCCAAATTTGATTCAGATATATGTGATCAACTTAAAAAGTAGATCTCACGTATCTAAATTAAATCTACTATGAAGGTATTACTCTTATGCTAGAGTCTCATTTCCAAGTAATTTGGGGCTTTTACATATTGATGCGCATTCGGGGCATGAGCATCCATTGTCAAACTCAAATATGGTAACATTATACATGTCTAGATCATGATTTCTCAGATTCTCACCAAATATAATTGAGATTTTTTTCTTGGTTCCAATGGTGAGCGCCTTGCAATGGAGACATCCAATATAGCACATACTCATACAATCGGTATCCATTTCTTCAAAGAAAATGCCTATAATCATTCATAATGATGATGGTACCACCATGAGTGGACTTAGATAGAAAGTCCAAAGAACATTTTCACATTATATTTTAAACTTAACATAAATGAAGCTACTAAACTCTAAAGTTGCATGGTCCATCTAATTTTTAACCATACATGAAAATGGAACTGGGGTGAGAAAGAAGTGATATTTCAATCATCATGTACTCATTGTACATACATCTCCTCCCTCGCTTGTACGAGCGATACCAGCTGAGCCAAGAGCCTTCGACATTGTACATATATTTAGAAATTCAAGATGCAACTATATTTAATTTTATAAAACAATACTTTTTGTGCTTCCCAATTTAAGGAACATTAATTTTGAAAAATGTAGGGCAGGAAATTGTGATGACATTAATCTCTTAAGGATTGAATTAAATATTTATGTTATACATAATAAAGTTATCAAACTAGAAATTTAAATGAATGTTTATGTAATTTGAACATACTCTAGAGGATATGAATTTTTGAATCCCAAAGGCTACGAATAGGATGGACTCTATAATTGTTGAGTGTAATATAGAATCTATGTATTATAATAAAATATCAAGTGAATCAGTACGAAAAAACAAATTATGATATATTTTTAAAATAACAATATTATTATTCTTCCAAAAAAAGATACTATTGGAAAAGTAGTTTAAAGAAATTGGGATTGGGGCCATTTATGAATTTTAACAAATGAATGCGACTTTAACTTTAGTCACTAGCCCTGCATGAGCCTCATTTTTTGGTCATACACAACACAATGTTATGTTACTACTGAACACACAATATATTCTTTACTTTTTCTTTACTTTTTTACCTGCCTTTTGTCCATCTTAGGCAAAGATATTAATTCCCTGAACCAAATAAAACTGTCCTTTCCTTCAAAATTTCACTACATAAATTTGCTATTGTATTTTAATAATCAGATATCTTGTTTAGATGGACGGAAATGATTTATTCTTGGCTACCTCATGGGTAGATCCATCCATTAGATGGATATATTCCTATCAATATTGGATGTAAATATACCCATTCAATAGATGAATCTACCTCATGGTGTAGCAAAGATCAATTCGACCGGAGGAATTTGCTTCAAAATAAGTGACTTTTCTTTGTTTCAACTGCCGCCAACTGTACATTGACAGCAAAAGTGCTAGAGAAACTCTACTTTAACTTTATATTAGTTTTTTAATCAACTGGACCCTCCGTTTCTGCCTTTATTTAGGCCATAAATTTATCCTATTTGATAATACACCGCGGGACAGAATTGAAGAATTCCTTTAATTCTTCCATTGAGCAAGTACCATAATCCCATTTGGCAAGAATGCAACTTAGCCACTAGTGGTCAACTAAATACAGACCCTAAGTCTAGTCGAGGACGGACAAGATTAGGGCTGATAGGGAGTAGATGATGCAAATTTTCCTACAGAGCGTGGCTAAATATAATTAAAATTTGAAACTTTCTTAACAGTTCCTGCATCCATCCTCCGGAAGATCCAACTGAATCATTTTGACCAAATCAATGTTACACATGGATGAAACAAGCTCAATAGCATAACTTTAACCAGTAAAATCAATCTTTTCATGCCAAAAAATTTCAAGTAAAAAGAGAAATTAAACATAACTGGATTAATGGGTCTGGACTACTTCTGCATCAGAAACTCGTCATCAAATGAAGCAGGAAGGTTTAAATCTATGTTCAAGCATTTACCATTTCTTGAAAATGGCCTAGCGTTTGCTGCTAGGAAATGAATTCTCTTATGTCCCCCGAACGCCTGCCCTGAACTAAACACTCTTGGACAAAATGGGCACGCAATCGTTCTATCCACCGCCGCCGCCGCAGACTTAGGGCGGCCACGGGGATCTATATTGTTGATTTTGATCTTATTATGGCTAGCCCTGTGACCACCAAGAGCTTGAAAAGACCTAAACAACTTGCTACAAATCTCACATCTGTAGTACTTTCTTCCATCTTTATTCTTCATCGCCTTCTCCTCACCGGAATCTTCTGAATAATCACCATATTCAGATTTCTTTTCTTTTTCTTCCACTTGATGTTCAGTTTCATCCCTTCTCCCTTTGTCTCTCGATAACATAATCAAACAGTGAGCAGCTTCTTCTTCATCATATGAGTCTGAAAGTGATGAATTTAAGGATCCAGGATCCACAAATGGGGATGAATACTCATTGATCTTAACATTTTCTTCTTCGCCAAAAAAGTCCTCCACTTTCATCCTGTTTAAAGTAGAAATTCTTGATTTTACCACCCTTTCAGAACTTCTGCAAATAGGTTGCTTCTTCGATGAATCTGTCTCACACTCCCTGTCTTGGAGAACAGAGAAAGATAAACTCAACTCCCCACTTTTCTCCTCCTCCTCCTCCTCCTCCTGTTCTGAAGAAGACGAAGAAAATGAACGAAAATTCATTTTGTGAGATCTCATATGCCCGCCGAGAGCTTTTCCATTAACAAAACTCCTGCAACAAAGTTTGCATTTGTGATTCTCCATTGTGAATATAACCAGAAAAGTCCGCGGATTTGTGTGTGTTTTTTATATCTTGGAAGTGCTGGAGTTCTCAAAACTCGGAAGTACACTGTGTGTGGGGAACTAAAATGAGTAGGTTACAAGCATTCCTCCACCCATGGAATCCTGAGGTACATTTTCAAAAAAGTGTGTGTATATATATAGATATAGATTAGATATATATATTCCCCTCTCTCTAAAATTTGTGCATATATGATATTGGATTTTATTGAATTTCTTGTATTCATAACAAAAAAACAATCGACAAGAATTCAAGAAACGAAAATTAATACCATATGTCACGACACTAAATAGCTTTAAATCATGGACAACTTTGAATCAATTATTTGACTAGGAAAAAAAAAATTTAACTTAATTTTTAAAATCAAATCATGATAAATAAAATCAAATATTATTTCATATTGTTAAATATATGAGTTAAGCGTGAGCTTTGACGCAACGGTAAAATTGTTAGAGACCACATATTCGAATCGTGGAAACAATATTTTTGCATTTTACGGATTGCGTATATTAGGCTCAAAGTTACCCGACCCTTTCTCGGATAAGATGTACGTTTATCCCAAATATTTTAATTGTTGTTTTCTCATGGTTGCACTAACTTGGATTTATAGGGAATCGAATAAAAGATCTCAATTCGAGATTAAACATTTATTATTTTATCAAAAACTATAAGAGACAAATGTTAGGATATAACTTAATCTTTTAAATCATATAATATTCTATCTTTTTCGAGGATGAGCTGAAATATGGAAGAAATTATGATAAGATGTTGAAGGGAGATAAAAATATGGATCATGTTAGGTTAGCTTTAAATTTCCTCCCACCTTTAAATCACCGAAAAGGCTGGTCTTTGCATTAACCGCATTTTGCCAATGGAAAGTAGATTAAACAAATTTCTCTTTAGGTTTCCAAATTTTAATTTTTATCATAAAGTTTTTTCTGTAATTTTAAAAGGGAAAAATATGTTTAATTTTCACAAGGCATCAAAGGAGGGGTCTCTCTGATTCCCAAAAATATTTTTGTTATTTTTTTTCAAAATTGATGATGATAAATAGATTGCGCTTTGTAAATAACTTTTAAAATGTAAAAAATCTACATATCTTTATTTATTTTTTAAAAAAATCAATTGTAGCTATACATAAAATTTTGTAAATATAATCTAATATGAGATAGCTATTTAAAAAAAAAAAAGAACACTTCAAAAAGCCAATTTCAAAAGCAAAAAATGATGTTTGAGGTCTTTGGGTCAACTCATTTTAGAGAAAAATGTTAATTATTTTTATTATTATTATTATTATTATATCAAACTCCTTTTATTATTTTTTTAACAAAAAAATCACTTAACAAATTCAATTTTTTTTATTAAAAAAATGCTTTTAAAACCAAGTATTTTTTATATATAGAAACTCGTCTATCACATGCATTTACAAATAATCTTCCTCCATTTGATCAGTTACTATCTTGTTGGTGGATGTAAGGATCCAACAATATTAAGTGCATTCCGGCTTGACCAAATTGCCATTATGCATCTAATCAGTTAACATTAACATCAACTTTTGAGTGATGGGATAAAAATGAGTCGGTCACAATTTTCAGACGTGGTATCGCTAACAGACATTTTATCCTATATAATTTGTAAATATACATTTGACTCATTATATTTTGCAAAATATAGCATAATATCCCCTCCATAATTTTCAGATTTTTTTGGCTTGTTAGTGACGAAAATACACATGTTTAAGAGAAATTGTTTTATATCTATTTACAAACCACTGGGAGGTGTATTGTATATCAAACTATATAGATATAAGTTGCACATGATCGAAACCACATGAGATAAATTACATCCGACCAAAACCTCATATGACTGTTTTGTACCTGTTCATAAATCATAGAGGGAAACTTTCTATTTGGAAATACAGGAGCAGGTGTGCATTGCTAAAAAACCCGATAAATAATGTAGGAACTAATTGTACTTCAATTTTCTGAATTTTTTTTAGTTGAAATGTGGGGAAGTAAATACCATAAAACCATGGACTTGGTGCATTCTTTTTTACTTTTGCACTCATAACTTTTCGTATTATTCTAATTTCTTTTTTTTTTATTCAATTGATAAAGGGCGTGTTTAGGCATCTGTAAATTCAAGAAATTGTGATTAGAATTAGATTCATAAATTCTATATTATCATTTGTTAAGCGGTGAAAAGATAGATAAGGACTACTCGAATAGGCATAAAATTTATTTTGACAACAAAACTTATATTTTCAAAAAAATATTTCTGTAAAATAGTAATAATAATAATAAAAGAACGAGAAACTTACTAATTCCTTTGATTTCTTTACATTTTCAAGGTAGAAGTATGTTAGGTTGAATTGCTTACCATTAAACCAAATGTGTAGCGATCAGCAAATGTGCAACTTTATTCCTCATACAGTGGTGCGCAAAACATTATACTAAGCTACAAATGGACACGAGAGTTGTACTACATGGGTGTCAATGGCTCCAGAGGCGGAGGGGGGGGGGGTGGAAAGGGGACATCCACACCCCCAATTTTTTTTTAATGTTTTCTATACCATTTTTTTAAAACATTATGTTTTACCTTTATTTTTTTAAAAAAAATTTGCCCTCCCTACGTTATAATCATGACTCCCGTTCTAAATAGGTAAGATTTGTTGTGCCATAAAGGTGATGATCACTTTGTCTACGAGCATACATATGATATTCATATGACGTATAATCCCAACAAAGTAAGTCAATGAAGCAAGGATATAATAAATTCTTGGAGAGAAGGAAAAGAAAGTCATTAAGAGTGAAGTCCATGCCTTTAAATTTATGCATCAATAGCTTTATTGATTTTTAATTATAGAGGCATTTTTTAATTAATGAACAAAAGTATATTCGAGAATTTTGATTGTTGATTGACTTGAGAGAAAAAAACAAACAAACAAACAAACTAATCGGGACTTTTTTTAGCTCATAATATGAATATGGACCGCATTTGCACCAAGTGGCCCTTTCTAGTCTTTTCCAACTTATGTCAAGTATTAAGAGAAAAAGATAGTACAAAAACAGATTAGCTGATTATATGAAAGTCTCTGTTAACTTTATTAGCAACTCCACGGTTACTTTTTAGAATTGTTGCGTAATTGTAATATCTTTAGAACAATAGTGTTGAAATTAGTGTCAACTCATTTGTTTCAAGAACTGGAAACAGCAGTGGAATTGGTTGAAGGAAACTCAAGTGATTGAAAGTGGCGGTTTGCAGCAGTTGAAGGAAGTTAATAGGTAACTTGTTGAGTGGCTGATGAATTAGTTTCTTACCTGTTGTGTAGGTGACAAGATAACCTCTATATAAAGGGGCCAATGCACAGCAAAAAGAATGAGGGAGACGCACAAAGGAAGAAAAAAATGTGAAGCACAAGAGAGTAAGGAAGGTAGTGTCTATTGATGGACTGAGTTTCTTGAGAGGCAATAGTTTGAGTGCATTCATGTGAGATCATATTGTAAATCATAGAAGTGTGACCGGAGTGAATTAATGTATTGTATGCCTTGTACATACTCGAAGAAATCAATGAAAACTCCTCCCGTGGATGTAATTTGATGGCCGAACCACGTAAAATCGTGTCAAGTTCGTTCTTGTGCATTTCATTGATGTATCTTGCCTTGTGTATTCTCTTGTGTGGATCACATTATGGTGCCTAAATATGTCTGTAAATGCATGCTAGTTCATCGGTTATTATTCATTTTGTTCAAGTTCTGGTATGTTTATGTGGGTTTAAGTTCGTACTTTATGGTATTCAGCTGGCTGTCATATTGGAATTATTGATCAAGGAATTGAAGTTGTTCAATTCATAACAAGTGGCACCGACTGCAAGATCGACCATGACAATAGAATAGCGATCAAGAACATCAAGAAGGTGGCCAAAGATTGAAGAGCAGATTCTAGAATAGAGAGTGCACGAGAGACGTGCGGTTTGTGGAATTGGAGTGCAAGAACAGGTGGAGCAAGCGGTTGTTCTGATGGAAGCAAGAAAAGGGCAGGAGCTTTATTAGAATCCAGAAATGACAGAAGCTCTCTTGGAGTTATAGGTGGAGCATGCGAATTAAATGGAGAACTTATGATGAATTGGTTAGAGAATGCCTTTTTGAATTCTGAAATGAATGCATGAGTTTTTCTGAAAAATGAGGCGTTAGTCTTTGTTTCTGATTTTTTAGCATATTGTGCAAATCTGGCTTACGGGAATTAATAACGGGATTTGGTTATCATCAACTAAGCCAAGAATTAATTCATTTGTATTTACTTTGAGTGACGTGAAAATTGAGAACATTCTTGATTGACTTTAAATCCATACTTGAGGCGGTGGCCGAGAGAATTTCAATGCATGGATTGATGATGCAAGGAAGAACAGGGGGATCCATATCCGTTCTTAAAAGGATTCAACATATTGAGGAAAATATCCGTTCTTGAAAGGACCCAACAGATTGAGGAAATGGGTGTATATTTTTTGGGGAGTTCTAGGGCATGAGTAAGAATATCAGGAATAAATGATGTTTTACAATCTATTGGAGTGGAGAAAAGGATACATGGATGGAGCTACGAGGGTGAGATTAAAACTTGGAGAAGCTGCAGATTCTTTGGGAAATGAGTAGTGTGCTTCAATCTCGGAAACACCTCAATGCCATCTGCTGTTCTGGAGCTTGATCATCGAGTGTTTGGTTGAATGAACATTATGACAGAGCTTGTCTTGGTTGATGATTTGAATGGTGGTTTGAATAAGTTGACAAAGTGGAGATTGTTGAAATTAGTGTCAACTCATTCATTTCAAGAACTGTAAGCAGCAGTGGAATTGGTTGAAGGAAACTCAAGTGACCGAAAATGGCGGTTTGCAATAGTTGAAGGAAGTTACTTGGTAACTTGTTGATTGGCTGAGGAGTTAGTTTGTTATCTGCCGTGTAGGTTACAAGATAACCTCTATATAAAGGGGCCAAGGCACATCAAAAGAATGAGGGAGACGCACAAAAAAAGAAGAAAATGCGAGGCACAAGAGAGTAAAGTGAAGGCAGTGTCCATTGATGGACTAAGAGTTTCTTGAGAGGCGATAGTTTGAGTAAATTCATGTGAGATCATATTGTAAATCATAGAAGTGTGACCGGAGTGAATTCATGTGTTTGTACATACTCGAAGAAATAAATGAAAACTCCTCCCATTGATGTAGGTCGATTTGTTGGTCGAACCATGTAAAATCGTGTCTTGTTCCTTCTCGTTTTCTTTATGCATTTCATTGATGTATCTTGCATAGTGTATTCTCTTGTGTGTGGATCACATTATGATGCCTATATCTGTCTGTTAACGAATGTTAGTTCATCAGTTACTCTTCATTTTGTTCAAGTTCTGCTCTGTTGCTGTGGGTTTAAGTTCGTACTATTCTCGTATTCAACTGGCAGTCATATTGGAATTCTTGATCAAAGAATTGAAGTTGTTCAATTCATAACAAATAGCTATATATAATTATATTTTTTATCTAAATAAAGGAAGGTCGTTGTCTTTCTTCCTCTCGAGCTCTTCCAATGAATCCGCCTTTGCGTCCAACTTTGCAGCTGCAATTGTATTACCGAAAGTGACTAAATGTAGTGAATTTTACTTCAGAATCCAAGCAATCTACATAAATATACCAAAGTTATCTAATCAGATCACATCTACTTATGTTTTTCACATGGATGGTTTGATCATTTCAGTGAACACCCCATCGAAGGATGTGGTCATTTAGATGTGATCTGTATATGGACGGCACCAAATTCAAAACTAAACTCATCGAATTTCGTACTATATTGATATATTTAATCTGTTAATTATTGAAGCAATTCAAACAAAGAATCAGCCATTTTAAATTAGCGAGATACATATATTTGATAGCAATAATATCTCAGCCAAATCTCAAGTTCAAAATTCAAATGTATTGTGAAATCTCTAGTTGTTATATCTGATATTTGGTTCCACCTTTATAGGCAGATATGGTGAAACTAATTGGTAGATCCACTTGTATATATTCAGCAAGTACAGTAAATGAGAATACAATCAATTTACCTGCCTCATTAATACTTATATGGTATCAAATCCTCCATTGTTCAAAACAAGAGCTCCGACATTTTTTTCCATTCTTACTATGGCTGAAACCAATTCTGTTGTTGCTACTCAAATCATTACTCAAAACCCATCCAACCAAATTGTAGCAATTAACGCTGCCACTCAGTTGCCACTCAAACTCACCAAAATCAATTATACTTCATGGAGGGTGCATTACTCTTCTTTACTGTTTGGCTATGATCTTGAAGGTTACATTGACGTCACCTTTCCATGCCCTCCACCAACCATAGAGAATGCTGATAAAACTGGAACAATGCCAAATCCGGCACACCGTTCTTGGAAACGGCATGATAGTCTTCTCTACATGCTATCTTGGCTTTTGTCTCTGATAGCATAGTTCCTCTTATTACTTGCAGCTGAAGCTTGGAGTCGTCTCGAACGAACCTATGCAAGCAAATCACACACCCGTGTCATGGGACTTCGAGAGATTCTTGCTAACACCACCACTAAAAATCTGAGCATAGGTGATTATATGCAGACTGTCAAAAGCATATATGAAACTCTTGCACTCGTTTGCTCACCAATGAGCGATGCAGAACTCATTCACACTGCACTTCAAGGCCTTGGTCCATAATTCAAGAATCTTAACGCGGTTATTCGTGCTCGTGACTCACTCATTTCCTTTGAAGAATTACATGATAAATTAGCTGATTATGAGTTAACACTAAAACGCAATGAAGCCAAACTGGAAAAGCCTGTTAGCACAGCTCAATTTAACCAACGAAATAACAATAAGGGCAGGCATTCAAATTTCAGCTACAATACCAACAATAAAACCTTGTCTGATCAATTTGGGAACAAATACCAGAATCAAGGGAACCCCAACAACATATCTTACCATGGCATTGGAATTCTGCAAATAATGGTACTTATTCAACTCACAATCAGCCTTGGTATGCTCAATCTAAAAATAACCAGCAACGAATTGTCTGTCAATTATGTGACAAACCTACGCATAGTGCAAAGACTTGCAGATCTCATCCTCATCCATCTTTCCCACCACAAGCGAATCTTTTACACTCTAATCATGGAGGCAATGGCACCAACAAATGGATAAATGGCTCTGGAGCTTCTCATCACATCACCTCTGATGTCCAGAATCTTTCAATACACTCCGACATGGTGGCAACAATGATATCATCATCGGTGACGGTAATCAAATTCCTATAACCCATATTGGTTCCACTAATCTTGTTACTCCTTCCACTTTCCAATTGAACGATGTTTTGTGTGCTCCTAAAATCACAAAAAATCTTTTATCTGTTTCTCAATTCTGCGACCAAAACAACACATCAATTGGATTTTTTCCTAATTGTTTTGTTGTCAAGGATCTATGCACGGGGACATCATTAGTTCAAGGGCCGAATAAGGGGCATGTGTATGAATGGTAACAATTATGTTCATGCTTTTCACACAGCTAAGTCTTCCTTGAGTCTTGGTCAACCGTCCTTTAAAATTCTCAAGAGTCTTATGTCCACTGCGTCTTTGTCAGCGTCAGAGTCTAGTTTTAGTCATTGCAATTCCTGTCTTTGTAATAAAAGTCACAAACTTCCTTTTGGAAAGTCGTCTATTTCTTGTGACAAGCCACTCGATGTGTTATACACGGATGTTTGGGGTCCTACGCCAATTGTTTCCTTTGATCATTTTCGTTATTACGTTGTGTTTGTGGATTATTATACTAAATACTCTTGGCTATATCTAATGAAACACAAATAAGACGTCAGTTCCATATTTGAAAATTTTAAAAATGTCGTTGAAAATTATTTCAAGACTAAAATTTCCACAATTTATTATGATGGAGGGGGGGAGTATCAGGGGCTGTCCACACTTCTTACAAAGCATGGGATCCAGCATTTAAAATCTCCTCCTCATACACCTGAACTTGTTGGTACTACTGAAATACGACATCGTCACATCGTCGAACCAGATTAACTTTACTGCATCCTGCATATATGCCTCTTACCCATTGTGTTTTGCTTTTCAAACAACTACATATCTCATTAATCGTATTCCGACACCTATTCTAAACCACCAATCTCCATTTCACAAGCTCTTACAAAAATCCCCAAATTATTACAACATTACGTATATTTGGTTGTTTATGTTACCCATGGTTGCATCCATACAATACCAACAAACTTCAACCTCGCTCTCGTCCTTGTGTTTTCATTGGGTACTCTACCGAGCATAATGTGTATCGTTGCATTGATCCAAACAAAGCGCATATTCATTTCACGTCATACTATTTTTGTTGAAAATTCGTTCCCATTTAAAGATCATTTGCATTGTTCAGATTTAGTTCAATCAGACTCCGTTAATCACTGGGCACTACTTGACTCTCCACCAGACTATACGTCATCTTATAACCTCATCATCATATAAGCATCATCATTTTATAAGTATCATCATCTTATAACATCATCATCATATAAGGGTCATCATCTTGTAAATATCATCATCTTATAACATCATTATCATATAAGCATCATCATCTTGTAAATATCATCATCTTATAACCTCATCATCATATAAGCATCATCATTTTATAAGTATCATCATCTTATAACATCATCATCATATAAGCGTCATCATTTTATAGCATCATCATCTTGTAGCATCATCATCTCATCATAACAAAATATAACAGTAAATGTACGACATCTTAGTTAAGTGAACAAGCTGGTTATTCGTTACCTTCTTCTTGTTGTTCCTGATTCATAATCATGCATATGGGCATCTTACCCTGTGGCATCTTACCACATTATAAACATCGCATGGCCTCTTACCATGTGGGGCATCTTACCCCGTGGCATCTTACCACAAATAGTCATCGTAGACATCTTATAAACATCATACACAACTTATAAACATCATCGTATCATCATGTATACTCATGCAAAGTGTAAGGATGTGTTTTACCGTCCGATGCCCGTACGTCTCTTACGTACCTTTTCAAAAAGAGGAGGAGTCAACAGACTTTATCTCCTTGATGGTGCCGGTACCTGGGATGGCTCTACAAGACCACACAATACCATATTAGATGCCTCAATACCATCTCACATCATAAACTTAACAAAATAAAACATCATTTTATTTTTCAACTTTCTGTCTCTCTCGATCGATCGGCCCAGAGGTCTCGATCGATCGAGAGACTGTGCACAACAGTGCTCAACCATACTGCCTCGATCGATCGATCGAAACATTTTACCGATCGATCATTTAATTTTAATTATGATGATTTGGGTGTTAATTCATGGGATTGAATTAATATTATTGGGGAAGTCCCGATTTTTCAGAGCTCTCGATCGATCGAGATTTGGTCCCGATCGATCGAGCGAGACAGAATGCTTAAAGCATGTTTTGAATTTCAGGTGCCGATCGATCGATGGATTTCTCGATCGATCGGTGAAGCTCCTCGATCGATCAGTAAAATGTTTCGATCGATCGATCGAGGCAGAATGGTTGAGCACTGTTGTACACAGTCTCTCGATCGATCGAGACCTCGGGGCCGATCGATCGAGACCTCGGGGCCGATCGATCGAGAGAGACAGAAAGTTGAAAAATAAAATGATGTTTTATTTTGTTACGTTTATGATGTGAGATGGTATTGAGGCATCTAATATGGTATTGTGTGGTCTTGTAGAGCCATCCCAGGTACCGGCACCATCAAGGAGATAAAGTCTGTTGACTCCTCCTCTTTTTGAAAAGGTACGTAAGAGACGTACGGGCATCGGACGGTAAAACACATCCTTACACTTTGCATGAGTATACATGATGATAGGATGATGTTTATAAGTTGTGTATGATGTTTATAAGATGTCTACGATGACTATTTGTGGTAAGATGCCACGGGGTAAGATGCCCCACATGGTAAGAGGCCATGCGATGCACGGGGTAAGATGTCCCACATGGTAAGAGGCCATGCGATGTTATATGTGGTAAGATGCCACAGGGTAAGATGCCCAAATGCATGATTATGAATCAGGGACAACAATAAGAAGTTAATGAATAACCAGCATATTTACTTAACCAATGTTTCATGCATTTACTATGATGTTTTATGATGTTAAACGAGATTGTATATGCTTATGATGTGTTGTCCCTGTAGGTACGCTTTTGGACTAAAGGACTAAGGGGTCGGGTTGAGCAGTGAGCTACGAGGAACACATGAATGTATAGGAATCAAGTCTCGAATTAGTATCTACTCTAGGAGTAGTATAAATCTAAACATGAACATTCTTTTGGAAGTGTAATGGATTTGTTTTTGAAGTCCTTTATTTTGGCCTGTAATTCTAATAGCTCATGTAACAACCAGAACCTTAGAATGTTATTAATGCATGATTAGTCCTTCTTATATCTATTGATCACTGTTAAGGTGGGAAGACCCCACATTAGTGGTATCAGAGCAGTGGTTAGATAACTCGGGAATGAGTGAAGGGTAATCTTAGCAATAAGTTGGCTAGGTGCTTAATTTTGAACATGTTTTATATGTATGTTGCATATGAAGTTCCTATGTTATGCTAACATGTTTGATTATCTAACGATGTGCTTTATGAACTGCTTTTGGTGTTGTTATTAACCCTTGTGTTGCAGCATAGCAGCAAATATAGAAGTGGGTGACGCCGTTAGTGTAAATGCAAGTGCTGGGCGTACGAATCCATTGCCACCACCAGCCTGGGGCGAAGAACCTTCTGAACAACAGTTGCTACCCGGGGAGTTGAGCTTGGCTCAATTTATGATGTACCGACCCCCGATGTTCGAAGGAACTGAATCCGGGGAAAAAGCTGAGGAATGGTTAGAGAGGATGGAACAGATATTTGTGGCAGCGCCTTGTGCAAAGACGGCCTAGATCAGATTAGCAGAATTTCAACTGGCCAAGAAGGCACTGATGTGGTGGAAGACCACCGTGATTGAGCAAGAGGCTCTGGGGCAGGAAATAAATTGGAAGATGTTCCGAACGCGGTTTCTGACCCGCTACTTCTCAGCCGCTGCAAGACAAGCCAAGGAGGATGAGTTTACCAGTTTAAGACAAGGTACCATGCCTGTGTCTGATTATGCTCTACATTACTGTTCCTTACTGCGTTATGTGCCCCATATTGCTGCAAACCCTCAAGCGAAGATGAGGAATTTCATGAAGGGCTTGAGGCCGGAACTATATGACAGGGTAATTACCTATGGCCCTGCCTGTTTTGACGATGCGATTTCACGAGCTGAACTAGCCGAATTGGGAGTTGGCGCATATCCTGATGCAGTGCCACCTCCAGCACCCCCTCAGAAATCCACCTCTGATAATTTGAAGCCCAGGGGTGATCAGTTTAAACCTAGGGGAAACACTTCAGCGTCGAGATTCAGTGGCAAGAGGCCCGAGAATCGATGGAAAGGGAACCGTAGGAATGATGCTCCATCCGGGAGAGGACAGCCTCAGGGAGACAGATCTGGAAGAGTTCAGTGCACCCTTTGTGGACAACCACATTTGGCAAAGGATTGCGTATGATGCTATGTCTGTGGCGATAGAGGCCACTTTGCTCGCCAGTGTCCCAACAGGGGAAGACAGCAGAACTCTACGGGGAGGCCTGCGGAAAGAGCGGCACAGCACCGACCACCTTTCGCACCAAGGCAGTATGGAGGTCAGCCCACGGGGCCACCTCAGGGACATGTGTATGCTTTGACGAGGGAGCAGGCTACAGCAGCTCCGGAGGAGGTTATAGCGGGTACGTGTCTTTTATTTACGCACCCTGCTCTTATATTGATAGACATAGGTGCGTCACACTCTTTTGTGTCGACGAGTTTTGTTGAAAGGCACCACATATGCACTTCTCCGTCGCCCATGCCTCTTTTGGTCTCGACCCCCGCTGGAAGAAGTTTGACTACGGATCAGATTGTCTATGATTTATTTTGAGGATAATGAGTTAAGATCAGATTTGATTGTGCTGGGAATGACAGACTTCGATTGCATTGTGGGCATCGATGTTCTGAACAAGTATCAGGCAGTGGTAGACTGCAGGCAGAGGACTGTCCGATTCAGGTCTGATATGGGAGTCCAGTGGACATTCTTTGGGGATGGTTCTCGCCCAAAGATTCCGTTGATATCTGCTGTCAAGATGGCACAGTTATTGGAACGAGGTCATACATGATATCTTATCTATGCAGTTGATACGACGGAAAAGAGGAAAGAGCTAAAGGTTGAAGATGTGCCCGTAGTGGCGGAGTTTGCTGATGTCTTTCCAGAGGAAATTCCCGGATTCCCACCGACGAGAGAGGTCGAGTTTGGGATTGAGTTACTACCAGGGACGTCTGCAATTTCTCGTGCCCCATATAGGATGGCACCAGCAGAGTTAAGGGAGTTAAAGATTCAGTTGCAAGAACTCCTTGACAAGGGCTACATACGCCCTAGCGTATCGCCCTGGGGTGCGCCTGTCTTATTTGTTAAGAAGAAAGATGGATCGATGCGTCTATGCATTGACTATAGACAACTGAACAAAGCTACAGTAAAGAACAAGTATCCACTTCCGAGGATCGATGACTTGTTCGATCAGTTGCAGGGTACGAGGCTCTATAGTAAGATCGATCTGAGGTCGGGGTACCATCAGATTCGAGTAAGAGAAGACGATATTCAGAAGACGGCATTCAGGACTAGATATGGGCACTATGAATTCCTGGTCGTGCCTTTTGGGGTGACGAATGCCCCAGCTGTCTTCATGAGTTTGATGAACAGAGTGTTTCAGCCATATTTGGATCAGTTCGTCATAGTCTTCATTGACGACATACTTATTTACTCTCGGACTGAAGAAGAACATGTAAGGCACTTGAGGATAGTACTTCAGATCCTTAGGGATCATCAGCTATATGCAAAGCTTAGTAAGTGCGAGTTCTGGTTGGACAGCGTGGTATTCTTGAGCCATGTCATATCTAGCCATGTGATATCTGTGGATCCCAGGAAGATTGAAGCTGTGTTAGAGTGGGCTGCACCCACTTCTGTACCGGAGATACGGAGTTTCCTCGGTTTGGCAGGTTATTACCGACGTTTCGTCGAAGGTTTCTCGAAGATTGCCAAACCCCTGACACAGCTGACTCAGAAAGGAGTCCCCTTCTCTTGGTCTGAGGCTTGTGAGGAAAGTTTTCAAGAACTGAAGCGTCGCTTGACTACAGCGCCTGTACTGGTGATTCCGTCTGAGAATAAGAGGTTTGCCTTGTATACGGATGCGTCACTGCAGGGTTTGGGCTGTGTGTTGATGCAAGATAAGCACGTGGTGGCTTATGCATCGAGGCAGCTGAAGCCACACGAGGCTAGGTATCCAGTGCATGATCTGGAATTGGCAGCCATCATATTTGCCTTGAAGATCTGGAGGCATTACTTGTATGGCACGTCTTTCACTATATATACGGACCATAAGAGCCTGAAGTTCTTATCACTCAGGCAGAGTTGAATATGAGGCAAAGAAGGTGGATGGATTTGCTCAAAGACTATGATTGTGAAATTGAGTACCATCCAGGTAAGGCAAACTTAATAGCAGACGCCTTAAGTCGGAAGGTGAAGAGTACTGCAGAGGATGTTATGTGTTTGTCGGCCTTAATGACTTCTTATTGCCATCTGGGCTATGATTTCGATGTAGACACGTCGTCTGTGCGAGTGTCGACCTTATTGGCGGAGCCAGATATATTTGAGGCGATCAGGAAGGCCCAGAAGTCGGATAGTGAAGTTCAGAGATGGGCATCATTAGTACTTCAGGGTCAGCCATCCAAGTTTAGAGTGGCTGAGGATGATTCTTTGAGACTGGGCAACCGATGGGTAGTCCCAGATGCACCAGGACTGCGTAGAGGAATATTGGAGCGGGCTCACAGTAGCCGTTTCAGTATCCACCCAGGGGGAAAGAAGATGTACAAAGATCTATGCGATCAATTCTGGTGGAGACGCATGAAGCGTGAGGTGATCACGTTTGTGAAAAGATGTTTGATCTGCCAACAAGTAAAGGCAGAGAGGCAGAGGTCTGGTGGTGAGATGAAGAGCTTAGAGGTGCCTGAATGGAAGTGAGAGCATATATCTATGGACTTCGTGACCCACTTACCGAGGACGGCCTTAGGATTTGACGCGATCTGGGTGATCGTGGATAGGCTGACGAAGACGGCTCATTTCATCCGTTACAGTATGTCTTATACATACTTGAAGATGGCCTAGTTGTATATACGGGATGTGGTGAGATTGCATGGTATTCCAGTCTCGATAGTGTCTGATAGGGACCCGAGGTTTACTTCACATTTCTGGGAGGGTCTCCAGACAGCTTTGGGCACAGAGGTGAGACTGAGTACGGCCTATCACCCTCAGACAGACGGCCAAACAGAGCGCACCATTCAGACGCTCGAGGACATGTTGAGGGCATGTATTCTGGAGTTTGATACTCCATGGCAGGATTCAGTGCCACTGGTAGAGTTCTCCTATAATAACAGTTATCAGGCGAGCATTCAAATGGCTCCTTTTGAAGCTCTGTATGGACGACGATGTAGATCACCGCTGTATTGGGAGGATTTGACTAGCAAAGCGGTCGGAGGACCGGATCTGATCAGGGATATGGAAAGTAAGATAAAATTGATACGCCAAAAGATGAAAGCGGCCCAGGATAGGCAGGCAGCCTATGCAAATAAGCGGCGACGACCGCTGGAATTCCAGTTAGGAGACAGGGTCTTCTTAAAGATCTCGCCCTTCAGGGGTGTGGTTCGTTTTGGGATGCGGGGAAAGTTATCTCCGAGGTATGTGGGGCCATATGAAGTTTTACAGCGTGTCGGTACTTTGGCATATCGCTTGGCTTTACCGCCATCCTTGTCTGGCATACATGATGTTTTCCATGTCTCCATGTTACGGAAGTATGAGCCAGACCCGTCTCATGTCTTACAGCCTTCCGAAGTTCAGTTAGACTCAGATGTGTCCTACGTAGAACGACCAATCAGAATTCTGGATCGAGAGGATCGCAGACTACGAAGCAAAGTTATACCGATGGTCAAAGTTCAGTGGGATCGTCGGGGTGTCGAGGAGGCTACATGGGAGACGGAACGGCATATGGTGCAGCACTATCCGGAACTATTCTCTGGTATGTTTTTAATGTTTAGTTCCATTATGATGATGCATGTGGATTTCGAGGACGAAATCTTATAAGTAGGGGAGTAATGTAATACCCCCGAAATGTTATATGATTATGTGCTATGATGATGATTTATGTTAAGTTTAAGGGTTGTGGTGTAATTAATTTGGGGGAATATAATTACGATATGATGATATGATTTAGGGGGCTTGATAGGTGTTTCAAAGGATGTATTAATTTAAATGTTATAAAATATCGAGTGAGGATATTTTAATACATCGTACTATATACCGGGACACAATTAAACACTACATGACCACCCAACCCACACCACCCACCCTGCCACTCGGCCACCCCCCCACTTGGCAGCCCATACCCCATCACATCCCTCACCCATGCTTCACTCATTTGCTTCCAAGACACCTCTTCCTCTCCCCTTCCCCTCCCAAAATCGTCCAGGAAAAAGCTGCAGAAGGTGGAGATTGGCTTGTGGATTGTGGTGAGAAATCCTTGCCAAAAAGGGAGCAAAAAGAGTGAGGTAATCCATGACCCTGTTTTTCTGGGAACTTGGTTAAGGTAGGGTTTGGTTGTGTGGTTTTCAGCATGCTAGTGTAAGGGTTGGTCGAAACCTTGGGTTACGTGCTTACATGGAAGTATTATGAAGCTCCTAGCATGTTTGTTAGAGTATATTACTTACGTTATGTGTTGGTTTTCTAGTTATGAAAGTAAGTGCTCGAAATTCTGGGCAAGGAAGAACATGCCCTGTTTCTGTATAAGTTGGTTGAGGTTGAAGATTATGATGAGGTTATGTTGCATGCTAGTTTAGGTTTTGTTGAACCTTGAATTTAAATGCTTACATAGAAGTTTTATGATGCTCCTAGCATGTTTGATTGAGCACGTATGTTATGTTATGAAGTAGAAAGGATGGTGTGAAAAGAGGTGCTCAAAAATCTGGGGAAGTCCCGATTTTTCAGAGCTCTCGATCGATCGAGATTTGGTCCCGATCGATCGAGCGAGACAGAATGCTTAAAGCATGTTTTGAATTTCAGGTGCCGATCGATCGATGGATTTCTCGATCGATCGGTGAAGCTCCTCGATCGATCGGTAAAATGTTTCGATCGAACGATCGAGGCAGAATGGTTGAGCACTGTTGTGCACAGTCTCTCGATCGATTGATACCTCGGGGCCGATCGATCGAGAGAGACAGAAAGTTGAAAAATAAAATGATGTTTTATTTTGTTAAGTTTATGATGTGAGATGGTATTGAGGCATCTAATATGGTATTGTGTGGTCTTGTAGAGCCATCCCAGGTACCGGCACCATCAAGGAGATAAAGTCTGTTGACTCCTCCTCTTTTTGAAAAGGTACGTAAGAGACGTACGAGTATCGGACGGTAAAACACATCCTTACACTTTGCATGAGTATACATGATGATACGATGATGTTTATAAGTTGTGTATGATGTTTATAAGATGTCTACGATGACTATTTGTGGTAAGATGCCACGGGGTAAGATGCCCCACATGGTAAGAGGCCATGCGATGCACGGGGTAAGATGCCCCACATGGTAAGAGGCCATGCGATGTTATATGTGGTAAGATGCCACAGGGTAAGATGCCCAAATGCATGATTATGAATCAGGGACAACAATAAGAAGTTAATGAATAACCAGCATATTTACTTAACCAATGTTTCATGCATTTACTATGATGTTTTATGATGTTAAACGAGATTGTATATGCTTATGATGTGTTGTCCTTGTAGGTACGCTTTTGGACTAAAGGACTAAGGGGTCGGGTTGAGCAGTGAGCTACGAGAAACACAGGAATGTATAGGAATCAAGTCTCGAATTAGTATCTACTCTAGGAGTAGTATAAATCTAAACATGAACATTCTTTTGGAAGTGTAATGGATTTGTTTTTGAAGTCCTTTATTTTGGCCTGTAATTCTGATAGCTCATGTAACAACCAGAACCTTAGAATGTTATTAATGCATGATTAGTCCTTCCTATATCTATTGATCACTGTTAAGGTGGAAAGACCCCACATTAGTGGCATCAGAGCAGTGGTTAGATAACTCGGGAATGAGTGAAGGGAAGCCTTAGCAATAAGTTGGCTAGGTGCTTACTTTTGAACATGTTTTATATGTATGTTGCATATGAAGTTCCTATGTTATGCTAACATGTTTGATTATCAAACGATGTGCTTTATGAACTGCTTTTGGTGTTGTTATTAACCCTTGTGTTGCAGCATTGCAGCAAATATAGAAGTGGGTGACGCCGTTAGTGTAAATGCAAGTGCTTGGCGTACGAATCCATTGCCACCACCAGCCTGGGGCGAAGAACCATCTGAACAACAGTTGCTACCCGGGGAGTTGAGCTTGGCTCAATTTATGATGTACCGACCCCCGATGTTCGAAGGAACTGAATCCGGGGAAAAAGCTGAGGAATGGTTAGAAAGGATGGAACAGATATTTGTGGCAGCGCCTTGTGCAAAGACGGCCTGGATCAGATTAGCAGAATTTCAACTGGCCAAGAAGGCACTGATGTGGTGGAAGACCACCGTGATTGAGCAAGAGGCTCTGGGGCAGGAAATAAATTGGAAGATGTTCCGAACGCGGTTTCTGACCCGCTACTTCTCAGCCGCTGCAAGACAAGCCAAGGAGGATGAGTTTACCAGTTTAAGACAAGGTACCATGCCTATGTCTGATTATGCTCTACATTACTGTTCCTTACTGCGTTATGTGCCCCATATTGCTGCAAACCCTCAAGCGAAGATGAGGAATTTCATGAAGGGCTTGAGGCCGGAACTATATGACAGGGTAATTACCTATGGCCCTGCCTGTTTTGACGATGCGCTTTCACGAGCTGAACTAGCCGAATTGGGAGTTGGTGCATATCCTGATGCAGTGCCACCTCCAGCACCCCCTCAGAAATCCACCTCTGATAATTTGAAGCCCAGGGGTGATCAGTTTAAACCTAGGGGAAACACTTCAGCGTCGAGATTCAGTGGCAAGAGGCCCGAGAATCGATGGAAAGGGAACCGTAGGAATGATGCTCCATCCGGGAGAGGACAGCCTCAGGGAGACAGATCTGGAAGAGTTCAGTGCACCCTTTGTGGACAAACACATTTGGCAAAGGATTGCGTAGGATGCTATGTCTGTGGCGATAGAGGCCACTTTGCTCGCCAGTGTCCCAACAGGGGAAGACAGCAGAACTCTACGGGGAGGCCTGCGGACAGAGCGGCACAGCACCGACCACCTTTCGCACCGAGGCAGTATGGAGGTCAGCCCACGGGGCCACCTCAGGGACAGGTGTATGCTTTGACGAGGGAGCAGGCTACAGCAGCTCCGGAGGAGGTTATAGCGGGTACGTGTCTTTTATTTACGCACCCTGCTCTTATATTGATAGACACAGGTGCGTCACACTCTTTTGTGTCGACGAGTTTTGTTGAAAGGCACCACATATGCACTTCTCCGTCGCCCATGCCTCTTTTGGTCTCGACCCCCGCTGGAAGAAGTTTGACTACGGATCAGATTGTCTATGATGGCCTCATTTATTTTGAGGATAATGAGTTAAGATCAGATTTGATTGTGCTGGGAATGACAGACTTCGATTGCATTGTGGGCATCGATGTTCTGAACAAGTATCAGGCAGTGGTAGACTGCAGGCAGAGGACTGTCCGATTCAGGTCTGATATGGGAGTCCAGTGGACATTCTTTGGGGATGGTTCTCGCCCAAAGATTCTGTTGATATCTGCTGTCAAGATGGCACAGTTATTGGAACGAGGTCATACAGGATATCTTATCTATGCAGTTGATACGACGGAAAAGAGGAAAGAGCTAAAGGTTGAAGATGTGCCCGTAGTGGCGGAGTTTGCTGATGTCTTTCCGGAGGAAATTCCCGGATTCCCACCGACGAGAGAGGTCGAGTTTGGGATTGAGTTACTACCAGGGACGTCTGCAATTTCTCGTGCCCCATATAGGATGGCACCAGCAGAGTTAAGGGAGTTAAAGATTCAGTTGCAAGAACTCCTTGACAAGGGCTACATACGCCCTAGCGTATCGCTCTGGGGTGCGCCTGTCTTATTTGTTAAGAAGAAAGATGGATCGATGCGTCTATGCATTGACTATAGACAACTGAACAAAGCTACAGTAAAGAACAAGTATCCACTTCCGAGGATCGATGACTTGTTCGATCAGTTGCAGGGTACGAGGCTCTATAGTAAGATCGATCTGAGGTCGGGGTACCATCAGATTCGAGTAAGAGAAGACGATATTCAGAAGACGGCATTCAGGACTAGATATGGGCACTATGAATTCCTGGTCGTGCCTTTTGGGGTGACGAATGCCCCAGCTGTCTTCATGAGTTTGATGAACAGAGTGTTTCAGCCATATTTGGATCAGTTCGTCATAGTCTTCATTGACGACATACTTATTTACTCTCGGACTGAAGAAGAACATGTAAGGCACTTGAGGATAGTACTTCAGATCCTTAGGGATCATCAGCTATTTGCAAAGCTTAGTAAGTGCGAGTTCTGGTTGGACAGCGTGGTATTCTTGGGCCATGTCATATCTTGCCATGGGATATATGTGGATCCCAGGAAGATTGAAGCTGTGTTAGAGTGGGCTGCACCCACTTCTGTACCGGAGATACGGAGTTTCCTCGGTTTGGCAGGTTATTACCGACGTTTCGTCGAAGGTTTCTCGAAGATTGCCAAACCCCTGACACAGCTGACTCAGAAAGGAGTCCCCTTCTCTTGGTCTGAGGCTTGTGAGGAAAGTTTTCAAGAACTGAAGCGTCGCTTGACTACAGCGCCTGTACTGGTGATTCCGTCTGAGAATAAGAGGTTTGCCTTGTATACGGATGCGTCACTGCAGGGTTTGGGCTGTGTGTTGATGCAAGATAAGCACGTGGTGGCTTATGCATCGAGGCAGCTGAAGCCACACGAGGCTAGGTATCCAGTGCATGATCTGGAATTGGCAGCCATCATATTTGCCTTGAAGATCTGGAGGCATTACTTGTATGGCACGTCTTTCACTATATATACGGACCATAAGAGCCTGAAGTTCTTATTCACTCAGGCAGAGTTGAATATGAGGCAAAGAAGGTGGATGGATTTGCTCAAAGACTATGATTGTGAAATTGAGTACCATCCAGGTAAGGCAAACTTAATAGCAGACGCCTTAAGTCGGAAGGTGAAGAGTACTGCAGAGGATGTTATGTGTTTGTCGGCCTTAATGACTTCTTATTGCCATCTGGGCTATGATTTCGATGTAGACACGTCGTCTGTGCGAGTGTCGACCTTATTGGCGGAGCCAGATATATTTGAGGCGATCAGGAAGGCCCAGAAGTCGGATAGTGAAGTTCAGAGATGGGCATCATTAGTACTTCAGGGTCAGCCATCCAAGTTTAGAGTGGCTGAGGATGATTCTTTGAGACTGGGCAACCGATGGGTAGTCCCAGATGCACCAGGACTGCGTAGAGGAATATTGGAGCGGGCTCACAGTAGCCGTTTCAGTATCCACCCAGGGGGAAAGAAGATGTACAAAGATCTATGCGATCAATTCTGGTGGAGACGCATGAAGCGTGAGGTGATCACGTTTGTGAAAAGATGTTTGATCTGCCAACAAGTAAAGGCAGAGAGGCAGAGGCCTGGTGGAGAGCTGAAGAGCTTAGAGGTGCCTGAATGGAAGTGGGAGCATATATCTATGGACTTCGTGACCCACTTACCGAGGACGGCCTCAGGATTTGACGCGATCTGGGTGATCGTGGATAGGCTGACGAAGACGGCTCATTTCATCCCTTACAGTATGTCTTATACATACTTGAAGATGGCCTAGTTGTATATACGGGATGTGGTGAGATTGCATGGTATTCCAGTCTCGATAGTGTCTGATAGGGACCCGAGGTTTACTTCACATTTCTGGGAGGGTCTCCAGACAGCTTTGGGCACAGAGGTGAGACTGAGTACGGCCTATCACCCTCAGACAGACGGCCAAACAGAGTGCACCATTCAGACGCTCGAGGACATGTTGAGGGCATGTATTCTGGAGTTTGATACTTCATGGCAGGATTCAGTGCCACTGGTAGAGTTCTCCTATAATAACAGTTATCAGGCGAGCATTCAGATGGCTCCTTTTGAAGCTCTGTATGGACGACGATGTAGATCACCGCTGTATTGGGAGGATTTGACTAGCAAAGCGGTCGGAGGACCGGATCTGATCAGGGATATGGAAAGTAAGATAAAATTGATACGCCAAAAGATGAAAGCGGCCCAGGATAGGCAGGCAGCCTATGCAAATAAGCGGCGACGACCGCTGGAATTCCAGTTAGGAGACAGGGTCTTCTTAAAGATCTCGCCCTTCAGGGGTGTGGTTCGTTTTGGGATGCGGGGAAAGTTATCTCCGAGGTATGTGGGGCCATATGAAGTTTTACAGCGTGTCGGTACTTTGGCATATCGCTTGGCTTTACCGCCATCCTTGTCTGGCATACATGATGTTTTCCATGTCTCCATGTTACGGAAGTATGAGCCAGACCCGTCTCATGTCACTCGGCCACCTGGGATGGCTCTACAAGACCACACAATACCATATTAGATGCCTCAATACCATCTCACATCATAAACTTAACAAAATAAAACATCATTTTATTTTTCAACTTTCTGTCTCTCTCGATCGATCGGCCCCGAGGTCTCGATCGATCGAGAGACTGTGCACAACAGTGCTCAACCATTCTGCCTCGATCGATCGATCGATCGAAACATTTTACCGATCGATCGAGGAGCTTCACCGATCGATAGAGAAATCCATCGATCGATCGGCACCTGAAATTCAAAACATGCTTTAAGCATTCTGTCTGGCTCGATCGATCGGGACCAAATCTCGATCGATCGAGAGCTCTGAAAAATCGGGACTTCCCCAGATTTTTGAGCACCTCTTTTCACACCATCCTTTCTACTTCATAACATAACATACGTGCTCAATCAAACATGCTAGGAGCATCATAAAACTTCTATGTAACCATTTAAATTCAAGGTTCAACAAAACCTAAACTAGCATGCAACATAACCTCATCATAATCTTCAACCTCAACCAACTTATACAGAAACAGGGCATGTTCTTCCTTGCCCAGAATTTCGAGCACTTACTTTCATAACAAGAAAACCAACACATAACGTAAGTAATATACTCGAACAAACATGCTAGGAGCTTCATAATACTTCCATGTAAGCACGTAACCCAAGGTTTCGACCAACCCTTACACTAGCATGCTGAAAACCACACAACCAAACCCTACCTTAACCAAGTTCCCAGAAAAACAGGGTCATGGATTACCTCACTCTTTTTGCTCCCTTTTTGGCAAGGATTTCTCACCACAATCCACAAGCCAATCTCCACCTTCTGCAGCTTTTTCCTGGACGATTTTGGGGAGAGGAAGGGGAGAGGAAGAGGTGTCTTGGAAGCAAATGAGTGAAGCATGGGTGAGGGATGTGATGCGGTATGGGCTGCCAAGTGGGGGGGTGGCCGAGTGGCAGGGTGGGTGGTGTGGGTTGGGTGGTCATGTGGTGTTTAATTGTCTCCCGGTATATAGTACGATGTATTAAAATATCCTCACTCGATATTTTATAACTTCATTTAAATTAATACATCCTTTAAAACACCTATCAAGCCCCCTAAATCATATCATCATATCGTAATTATATTCCCCCAAATTAATTACACCACAACCCTTAAACTTAACATAAATCATCATCATAACACATAATCATATAACATTTCGGGGGTATTACACTATACGGCTCCTACTTCTGTCAGTATCCCTCGTGTCCCCTCTACAGGCCCCCAGACGACTAGTGCACCTCTTTCTAGCTCGTGTCCTGGCCCAAATGTACCGTGTCTAGTTCCTCATCATCATCAAGAAATATTCAGTTACAAACGCCATCACCACCCTCACGGCCCACTCAATCTATTCATCAAATGCAAACTCGATCCAAACATAATATTCTTAAACCTAATCCTAAGTACTGTCATTCCACAATCCTCCAACAAGCTGAACCAAACTCTTTTACCCAAGCACAAAATTCTCCCCATTGGCGTAAAGCTATGTGTGAAGAATTTGATGCTCTTCTCCATAGTCATACTTGGTCCCTTGTCCATTCTCACCCTTCACAAAACATCGTTGGTTGCAAGTAGGTTTACAAGCTTAAATGGAATCCGGATGGGTCCATCTCTCGCTATAAAGCTCGTTTGGTTGCTAAAGGATTTCTTCAACGCCCGGGTATCAACTTTCATGAAACATTCAGCCCGGTTATCAAGCCAACAACCACATCATACTCACCATTGCTATCCAACAAAATTGGAATATATGACAACTTGACGTTAACAATGCTTTTCTTCAAGGTTCACTTGATGATGATGTCTATATTCAGCAACCACCAGGATTTATTGATGCTCCACACCCCACTCATGTGTGCAAACTCCATAAGGCTTTGTATGGAATTCGACAAGCACCACATGCATGGCTTCATGAACTGCGGGGGTTTCTACTTGAAAATGGGTTTACTAACTCCCATTCTGACACTTCATTGTTTATTGTTGTTGATGGTCACCTCACCATGTTTTTGCCGGTATATGTGGATGATATTCTTATTACAGGAAACTCTTTATCACTTGTCAACCTGTTTATTGCCACTCTTGCCCAAAAATTCTCTCTCAAAGACCTGGCTCTCTTAGCTATTTTCTTGGTGTTGAAGCGTTTCCTACTGCAGATGGTCTCTTTCTGTCACAATCTAAGTATATTCGTGATATCTTGCATCGCTCCCAGATGCTTGATTCAAATGAGGTCTCTATGCCTATGAGTTCTACAAAATCATTATGTCTTCAGGATGGTAGTTCTCTTGTTGATGCTACAGAATACAGTCGAATTGTTGGTGCAATGCAGTATTTTTCTTTGACGAGACCAGATATATCTTTCGCTGTAAATAAGTTATCTCAATTTATGCATCAACCACTATCCATCATTGGTCTGCCGTAAAGAGAGTTCTACGCTATCTCAAAGAGGTATCCACCTACGGTGTTCTCATTCACAAGTCTAATACTCTCCATCTCCATGCATTTTCTGATGCCGGTGATGTTAATGATCGCACTTCAACTTCAGTCTATATTGTTTTCTTGGGCGCTACCCCTATTAGCTGGAGTTCCAAGAAACAAAAAAATGTAGCTCGCTCTTCCACCGAGGCAGAGTACAGATCGGTTGCTTCCTCTATTGCCGAACTTAATTGGATTCAGAATTTGTTATTTGAGCTACGCTTTACACCATCAACAATTCCTACAATATATTTTGATAATGTGGGTGCTACGTATTTGTGCGCCAATCCCGTGTTTCACTCTCGTATGAAATACATTGCTATCGATTTTCATTTTGTCTGTGATTAAGTCGCCAAGGATCAAATTCGTGTCTCCCGTGTTCACACTGCTGATCAATTTGCTGATTCCCTAACCAAGCCACTTGCACGTCAGTCATTTTTACGACAACGCTTCAAGATTGGTGTTCGTTGAGGTACCCCAATCTTGCGGGGGCATGATAACAATAATATCTCAACCAAATCTCAGGTTTAAAATTCAAATGTATTGTGAAATCTCTATTTGTTATATCTGATGTTTAGTTCCACCTTTATAGGCAGATATGGTGAAACTAATTGGTAGATCCACTTGTATATATTCCAGCCAGTACAATAAATGATAATACAACAAATTTACCTGCAATATATATATATATATATATATATATATATACTAGTTACTATTAGCGCACCACCTGTACCCATCGACAAGAACAAAAATCAATGAGCAAACAAACACCTAAAAGTACGAAAAATCTTACCTCTTGAGTGGCAACAACGAGAAATCAAGAAATTTGTTGCATCCAATGTTTTGGGGAACCAAATCGATTATTGGAAGAAACCCTTTCGGTCTACATATTTCTTAAGAAAGATTTAACAAACATCAAGTGTAAAACCAAAAGAATTCGACCTAGTAGAAAATCATCTATATGACAAAAAAAAGTGAAATATTACTTACTGAAGGGCTCCTACGAATAAAACGTAAAAAATGAGCAATTCCCTAGTAGAATAAATTATTAAAGAACAAATCTCTAGGAAAAGAAGTAACAAAACTCATTATTGATAACAAATACTCATGGAATTAGTAACAGATTAGTTTGCTACCTCCAGATCCAGCCTTGTCAATCATTGACAATTTGCCATCAATGCAGCTAGATTAAAGTGGACTCATACGTAATTTCTTTTCATTTTCATGTTATAGTTAATACTTCGTACTAGCATTTCCATCTTCTTTAATGGTGTGACATATTTTACAGCGGGAACAATATCTATATAGTGAAATCCATGAACGCATATAAATACAAGTAGGTCCTATATTAAATATAGGAGGAACCCATGCATCCAACAAAACAATTTCCACTATTCAAAGACTCACTTTATAGAATGAGTTTTACGTTCTGTGATGGAAAATCATAAGCAACCAATGCCTACCAATTTCTCATCAGTCACATAAACAGTCTTACATAAAAAATGCTTCACAACATAAACAATTTTATCTCTACAAGTCACTAACTTAATACCAAGAACAAATGCAAAATAGTACAACGGATTTTATTTTGAACATGAAGGATGGGATTTCAATTGTAAATTTATCCAACTGTATTTATAAAAAAATCTCAATTCTTGTGCATCGTCCAAAAACACCAAGTTGCCGAATAAATTTCATGTCCACCCCACAACAAGAACTTATAAAATATAATCAGCTACATTGATGTTAGGTTGACATGTAGAATCAAATGATGTACGGTTACTCAGAGTTGCTACTTATAAAGCGGTGATTCAAATCCATCAACATGCTAACACTTAAGATATATTTGTGATGTTGCACCTTGGAGAAGCTTCCTCAATAAAGTCATTACTCCATCCATCATTGCCACTCAATGGCTAAATTGTTTTCTTAGTCAGCTTATTGGTGTTTGCCACATCAAATTACCTGTGGGAAAGTAAAAATGAGATGATAGAAATTAGAATTAATCAAGTGTATGAGAAACTCATCTAGTGGCAATAAAACACATGTCAGGAGGAGCTGAGTGTGCTTGTAACCAAATATCAAGGAGTAAACTGGAGAAAAACGTTAAAGTAGGACAAAGCAATGACTTCAAGGAAAGGAAAATGTGCTAAAGTAAGCTTTGTGGGGATCCCTGAGTGTTACCTGGGTAGAACTTTTCTCTGAGTATGACAAAGAAACCAGATTGCTAAGATTTTGAATTTTCATATGCTGTTCCTGATGCATTGATCAGGCTCTTTATGCTATTGGTAAATTTCAATGAATCAATTCCTTAATTGCTGAGATTTGATTCAGTCTGACATAGGAAATATAAATGAAAACACCTGAAACCCTTCAATATAAGTGAAATTTCATAACAAATGATAGTGTTAGCAAGCTTATAGTTGATTATTGGCATCACTTTTCTCAATGACAAAAGAGAAGAAACCACAGAAAATAGTAATTTTACTACAGATTAAAGAATATAATTCATTTACATAACATCTTTACAGACCTCATTCACTTGAACACAATTGGTGATCAGTTTTGCTCTGCTGGCAAAGTGGAGAGTTTCTTTTGTTTCTTCCATGTGAGCCTACATACAACAATCATTTCCCACTGGTAAGGTTGATACCGAGTAGATGCCATAGCAACATGAATAAAGAAAAACAGTAGTTAAAGATCTATTCTGGTGCGACGGTGCAAATTATTGAAATTTTCGCATTACCAACCACATAGAGCAGGTTGAAGAATGTGAGTAAGTCTGTTGTCACAATAATGAATGTGACCTCTGCATAAGGAATTAGATAGGTTAATAAACATTTTTCACCATATCTACACTAACAGTCAACAGACATCTTCGACTACATTTGCTTTCCATCCTTGCTTAGTTGGCTGATAACATCACCAAGAACCATTAAGCTCTTGTTAATGTGTTTGCATTCTCTCAAACTAACTCCCTTAGCCTCAGTTTTAGCTACCCTTTCGGATCCAGCTAAGTCAACCAAGTTCTACAACAATCTAATAATTTCAAATGCAACTGAGGCAAATAATTTAAACAAACAAATCAGAGAACGAGAAGGCATACCAGGAATGGAGGTGGGTCATGCTCTCCTTTTTTAAACTCTACCCATTGTTTCTCCTTCACTGATAAAACAGAACTGCAAGCATGAACATTGCCATTTCCCGATTAGATCAGCCTCTAGGTATCATGACATCAAACTAAAAATTTCATATGCCACAAGTCATCTTACCTCAATCATGCACATTTTCCTCTGTCTTCCCATGACTTGTTTTCAGAAGCATACAACACACAAATTCAGGAAAAAAATGAGCAAATAAGATTACCCGAAAAATCAATGGATCTTGAAGCCATCACCAAATCCTTGATGTTCAACAGCTCGTCGATTTCTCCGAGTTCTTAAATTTTGATAATTTGCAGTAGCTCTGGCTGATGTCTGTTTCTTTCCCAGCGCTTCTGCTTGTCGACGAAAGTTGGGCAATTGAAGCTTGCATCTGTAGCAAAAAAAAAAAATCAAGTAAAAGGAGACACTCGCAAAGTACAGCATCCTGACTTCATGGAAAAGTTGCTGGAAGGATTCCTCCTATTGGCCGAAGTATACAGCATGTTCCAGACACTTGTGTTCAGGTTAAAAGAGGAGTAATCCGTGGCCCAAATCACGGTGAGAAGAAGAGACGACAGCACAATCGTCGTGCATTCCAAACAAAAAATCTGAATAGATCGGGAAAGAAATGAGTTGAGAAGCAGAGACGACAACAAAATCGCCGTGTATCCCAAAAATCTGAACATATCAGGAAAGAAATTAGAAATCCTTTTTGTGAAGAAGCTGATATGAGTGAAAGCACATAGAAACAACAGTTCACAACCACGGGATAATGGGATTTTCTCAGTCGAAACGTAAAAATTGAAAAAGCATTGTGCTACTGTTCATAGCAACAAAGATGAAAAGGAATGACCGGAGTTGGTGAAAGGAAGATGAAATTTTTAATTAATACGGATTCGCACAAAAATTGGTAATAAACATTGTTACATTGTTCATAGAAACAGTAACCACTCGCGCACATATAGGGTAAAAAGTGAAATGTGGTAGAAGTTCGAACTCAAAACCTCGAGCTCTCAGTTGAAGCTGGTGCCAGCTGACCAATTTGGACTTTGCAGTATTTGTTTGTTAGTTGGATTAGGCTAAAATCATGCTAAACTCTGGCCAATAGGGCGAGTTTGTAATGAGTTGATTGATCAACTTTATGTTAATTTAATATTATGTTTACATATAGATATCACTTTCTAAAATATGTATCAATTAAATCTATCAAAATATTTTCTTTTCAACTAAATATACCTTTTAAAAAATTATTTCAACTAAGTCCAATTTTTATTTCCCATACTTATAAGTCTTTCCTACTTCCCAAATTAACCATGTACCTATTTTAATCCTTCCCAAAATTAATGAACTTGTTTTTTTTTCCTTTAAACAATCTTTGCGTGAATGTTCCCCATATGCAGGATTTGTAGAGTAGAATCGGCAAGCTATTGATTGAACTGGGATCGAGTCCACGTGGTGGAGGAGGTGGCGCGTGATCGATGGGGATGGAGGGAGGTGGCGGCGATGGCAGACACAGCGGTAGGCCCATTTGGCGGAGAGGAAGAAGAGCGTGATTGTGATTATAATGGAGAAGAGAACGATGATGAAGTAGATGGTGCGGCCATGGATTTGGAAGTTGCTGTCGTCGAACTCAGTGCCATTGGAACGGTGACTTTGATGACATGTTTGCTTTGCGTGGCGGTGAATGATGGTGGGTGTGGCAGTGCCGGTGGTGGCGGCGGTGGAAGGGTGTTTCCACTCGCCACTTTGTATGTGGCTCCTTTGTGCATGAAGAATGGTAAATTTCATTGATGGTAGCCATGGCAGGCGCAATCTTGGACCTGTGGAGATCGCTTTTGGAAGCTGAATAGTTGGGATCAAGCAACCAAGATTTTTGGTTTTTTGGATCAAGATTGGATCTTTCGCCGTCAAGACCGGCATCAGAAGGTTTTGGGTATGTTAGGCTTAAAGTCAAGGCTCGAGAATACTTGAAGAGGAAGTCCCCTTCAGAAGGGAGGAAGAAAATGAAGGGGAACCGAAGATGAACATGTCTTCGAGTAATTTTTAGTGCTTGAGTAATAGCGTGACTAAGTACTATTATAAATATACTTACAAATGTGGATTTTTGTATGTACGTAGAGCTCATACGTCACACAGGGAACAAGAATCAAAAAGATGATCTTGAATTAAAGAGGCTGAGAATCGTGAAATTAGTGTATAGTCATTTTTAGTGCTCGAGTAATTTCGTGACTAAGTACTATTATAAATATAATAGTTTATGTATAAATGTAATATATATGCACCACATTAGTTTGTTGTTGTATGTAATTTATATGTATCGATAGACTCATGCAATGCATGTATATTACATGCACCGACTGACTAATATCTTAGTATGTTTTATTGACAAGAAATAAACTCACTAATTCTAAAGGAAAAATACTCACTTTACAGTAATATACTTTCAATTGACAAGAAAGAAACCCACTATATTCAAAGGCAAAATACTTTACAGTATATAAAAATAAAAATAACATGCATGCACCGTATGAGCCTATAGGTGCATGTACATGCACCACTAGTAAATTACGTAAGCAAAAAAGATTTATCCACGTTATTTCACTTTCATAATATTTTATGCATTGGTCAATCGAGTAGCAAATTGAAAGAAAATTGGGAAATTTAACAAGTCTATAGGTGCGTGTAATTTTCAAGCACCATATGAGTCTATAGGTGCATCTAATTTACATTCGCCTCTAGAGTCATACGTTGCATGACTAAACAACTCATAAGGTGATGTAAATGTAATATAGATGCACCACTAGTATCCAAAGGCAAAATACTCACTTTACAGTATATAAAAATAAAAATATTATGCATGCACCGTATGAGTCTATAAGTGCATGTATAGGGTTCATGTAAATTACACGTTTGATTTATCCAAGAGGGTTCATATAAATTACTGCCCATAGAAAAATAGAATTGTAAACATGCAGCATATAAGTCTAGCGGTGCATGTAAATTTACATGCACCGGAGTCTAGCGGTGCATGTAAATTACATGCACTACACTCATACGGTGCATGTGTCATGTAGTGCATGTAATTCACATGCACCACATGAGACTAACAGTGCACAACTCATGCAGTGCATGCAAATGTAATTTCGAGAATTCGATGAATAAAATTAGGAGATGCTAATACTCGTTTCTTCCACATTTGTGTCAACAAAAAGGAGAAAGAAAAATGAAATCAACGGCATTTTCATCGAAGGTACAGTCTGTAAAGTGAGTATTAGCAGTTAACTCACGCTATGAGGTGCATGTATAATTTGATCAAATGATACAATAAGATTGTTTAAGGTAAATTGGAAACATTTCGTAACTTTAAATTGAAAGACAAACCAGTTAACTCCACGTTATAATGATCAACATATTAAATATGTCAAATCATACAGTAGACTGACTGTATACAATTTCAAAATAAACAATTCTATATCTCACTAAAGAAACGTTTATTTCTAGTGGATGACTCATTCCGTATGCTGGCTACATACGATAAATCCCAAGTGTAATTATTGACAAATTATATATATAAATGTGTGTGTGTGTGTGTTTGTGAATGTGATTCAAACTGTGAAATCTTCCATTGGCTCACAGATGAAGGAAGTCGCACGAAATCTGCCCCGATAAATCGACAAGCACCGTGGAAAATCTTTAGGTGGAGGCAACTTTGTGGCGTTGTTCCCTTCCTTCATCTGCGAATTGCTTCTAAAAGCTTTACGGGAGGAAACTTGACGTTTTGATGAAGAAGACGGTAGTTTAGGGTTATTTTGGATATTGCATCAAAAACTGGACCTTGTTGAAAGCATTTTTTCCTTTGTGACTGGGACGAAAAATCTTTTACCTAATTGTACCAGTCTGAAATTTTCCCTATTATGTTTACTAAGTTTATTTGTTTATTTATTATTAAATAAATAATTTCAAAATAAAAAAATAAAAAATAAAAATGTTATGCACACATCACTTTTTAGATTAGGTCTCGGCTATCCCATGAGGTACATTCATCCCTTTATTAGAAATATTATCACTCAACATCATTGAAAAGATTTTGATTGATGTACTAGTAGCCAAGAAGATTTTCACTTTCTACTATGATTGTCCATTGAGACATAATTTGTTGCAAGGATTGATTCCCTGTCTAGTTAATACTTTGAAATAGCATTTGGAACTTACTGCCAGTCATACTTTCCTTTTCAATATAAACATTCAATGGAATTTTTTTTTTACAATAAATCTTTTTGTTTAAAAATGTGAAATTAGTCTCGTCATTTATAAATACTACCCAGAATGAAATCAAGTGTAGAGAAAGGATTAATAACAGGAAAACCTAATTCCAATTTGTGGAGCGTAGCAGCTTAATATTATTATTTTTTTGAAAATTCTTAAACTAGTGGGAGCGGACTTGAATTCAAACCATTTACAAGAGGAATAGGTGATAATCACTATGCCACAATCCTGGTCGTCAACAACCTAATGTTTTATATGCAATCTTTCTGAAAATCTATGATTTATTATCATAGATATTCATAAGGGATATTCAACTTTTATATTTTTTTGTGTAAACTTTTTATTTTAAAATACACATTATTAAATTGTGGTATCGAATGTATATTAAATTTAGGGATGATACATTAAAACATCACTGTAGTTTGGGTCCATTCGGGGTTGAGTCTCTTAAAATTTCAACGATCCGATTTAGTCCATAAGTTCTAATTTTTTTCCAATTTAGTCTCGATATTAAGTCGACCGTTAATTCCCCAATTCGAGCAAAATATAATTTCTATAATTCCTGAAAAAATAAAGAACAAGAGATTAAAATTTAAATGTCTTATATGATTCACAACAAAAATTAAATATATAAAATCTGTATAATTTTTTCATTGATATCACAATGAATTTCAATAGAGAAATATCCTAGCATTTCTGCTTTTATATACCCATTAGTTTAATTAATGTGCATCGCATAATGAATTCTACCGACAAAACTTGTGAATAATTCGTCGAATAAATAATTTAATTAGCACAGGAGAAAATTAACTAATAATAATAATAATGAAGAGAACTTAGATGTCTTCGACATATTTCGATGCCACCATAATTGTTGTAACAAGCAATCTATGTACGTTTAGTGTTGAGTACATCAATTATTTTTGTTGTATGATCGATCTAAACGTGGTGCTTGTATATTTTACGTTTTAAAAGATTTCTAGTTGAAGAGTTACCATCAGCTATAGCTTTGGTAAAACTGCAAGTGTTTGATCCTACAATTGGTATCAGAGCCAAGATCACGCGTTCAATTCCCATGAGTTGCAATCAGTATAATTATTGGGAGGGAGATTGTTGGGGTACAACAATTTTCCTTACTTTGTGATAGATCAAAACGTGGTGTTTGTGCTGCTGTTCGATTTTGAAAGATTTGAGTTGTACCGTTACCATCACTATATCTTTTGGTAAAGCGGCAAATGTTTCATCCTATATTTTGTGATCAAACTCGAAACTCAGGATATAACCAGCAAAGCCTATCAATATAAACATATGCCACAACATAAACGGATGATCCAGCTCTTACGTATCTGTAAATTTTCTCTAGATACGACTAATCGACATGTCCGGTGCCACGTCACACTCGAAAACTCGGGTTTTGGACAATGTCCATCTGCAATTCTTGGCTATTCTTTCATTCCTAGGCAGTGTTTTTTCAATGTGAGAAGCAAGAACATAGATGACTAATGGGGTGGTGTTTGAGTTATCTTGTCGCGAGTGAGAGTGGAGATTATACCTAAGCTTTCTTGAAGATTCCATTTTTTTAGTTTCCTTCACTGGGTGGAAACTCAGGGATATAGAATTGAAATGGGAATAGGCTGTATTAATCCGTATAGAAAGGGAGATGGAACTGATATTTGATTAGAATTTTAAAAATAATAATAATAATAATAATTTCAAATGGATTTAGGAAGATAGATTGAAATATGATTTGGGTCTTTTTTCTAACAAATCTATTGCTATGGAATGAAATACGGGAAACAGAACTGGAATTGGACTACGGTGTTCCCCCAAATTCAGTTCTTATGCATTAGAATGAATTAATGTTGCATTTGGACGAAAGGATTTGATTTAGAGGAAATGATTTGAAATCTAATCATTTGAAATTCATGGATTTGAAATGACAAGTAGTTTATTGTTATTTCAAATCCATTAAAAATGTAAAGGAAATACATTGAGAAAAGAATGGGGAATTTGAAATATTTGCATCAACTTTTTACCCAAACATAAAAAAAAGATTTGAGTACATAATTTGAAATGCACTCATTTCAAATTCGTCAATCCAAATACAATTTTAGGAATATATGGAAATGAAATGGGATTTCTAGCTATATTGGAATGAAAAATGAGAATATTTTTTTTACACAAGAGTGAAGAGGAAAGGGAGTAGTAGTTCTTTTGTACGAAGGTTGGTGGGAAGAGATGGGAAAATCAATTACGAGATATTTGCCTCCGTCTATATTCCAGTAGTGCTCTATATGGAACTAGCCTATATGATGAATGGCCTAGAAGATAAGTTTCGGTATTTTCCTTTCATTGGACTATTTGAGTTAGATGGGCGATTCGTAGAAGTAAGGAAGCTCCGTAACTAAGGAGATAGAGCCCTTTACCCGTCTGTGTTGGTAGAGGACCGTTGAACCATGCGAACTGGTTAGATTCGTAAGGGGGGCATTAAAATCCTGCCTAATGGAGAGATAGTTGGAGAGGTGCTCATGCGCACCAGCTGAAAAAGCCCTTTCGATTTTTGGCAACAAACATCCATGTGGTTTCCAAATAAGTAATTTACATCTTGTGGTTTGAAAAGAGATAACTACCTCATGTGATTTTCAAAATAGACAGTTTACCACATGTGTTTTGAAACAGATAGTTTACTCCTCTTGGTTTGTGAATATGTGCAAAACACTACATCCATGTTAGGGCATAATGCTCTAGGTGTTGTAAACCACAGTGGGACAAACTGTCTATTTTGAAAACCACGAGACAATAAACTGTCTTCAAACCATAAGGATATAAACCGCATATTTATAAACAATGGTCTAATATAGGGTAACTTGTTGTTGGCCTTGAAAATTTGGAATAAACTAATTTAATAAAATTAAACAACTTAAGTGGAGATTTAAAATCACAATCAGCCAATCTGATATGGTATTGATTTTTTTTATCAGATAAACAAATATATAAATGGGCATCGGGCGTGCAAAAAGAGTTACAACGATAATACTAATAACTATAATCAATAGTTAATTGGGAGGAAACCATGAATCTAATTATTTTTTAAAATTAAAACATGTGCTAATTATATTTTTTTCAATTTATGTCTGAGCAAAATCAAGGATAGTTAACTTCCAAAAGGTTTATATATATATAAATTAAAATTGCTACATAATGCGAAGAAATACATTCTGAATCTTAATTAAAAGAATTTGTTAGGTCTTGGATATGGCTCCACCGTGAGAGATGACATTTAATTCGATGTAAATGAATAATAGTGCAAAGTTTTTTGGTATGTTTGATAAGTGTATTTTATACACTTATATTTCTTCTTATTTTGCATGGTTTAGTGCTAGTTTTCGATCAGAATTACATTTTTGGTTTTGTTCTGTGTTGTTTTGCAGGAATCCAGGTAATTACATGTTTTGTGGACTAAAATGGTGCAAATGGCCGAAAGAACGGATGAATTGATGTCAAAAATCTACACTTTCAATCAAAGCAACAGGCGTAATTACGCCTGTTTTGAGGCGTAACGACGCCTAAGCCACGACAAATCAGATTTTGAAGGATTTTCATGAGGCGTAACAACGCCTCATTTAGGTGTAGCTACGCCTAAGCTACGGCTTTGATATTTTATTCAGCCGTAAAGACGCCATTTTTCAGGCGTAATTACGCCAGTCACGCGGGAAGCCAGGTTTTTTGACACATCGACAGGCGTAATTACGCCAGCTTTGAGGCGTCATTACGCCACTCTAATTTTGGAAATTTTGGACTGCTTCCTTATTTGATGCACGGGAGTTTAAAGGGAATTAACCAAGGCACAAGGGGGATATTCAGACTTAGACACACACTCTTGGAGAGAAGGAGGCTAGGGTTGAAGAAAGGAGAAAATAACGACGACGGTTCGGAGCAAAAAGTAGAGATTTCATCACGAGACGGCGGCGTTCATAGGAGATCGAAGAATAGCGTCCAATTTGTTTTGTATCTCTAAACTTTTAGCAATTTTTATGGGTTATTTAAACATGTCTATGTGTTTAAATACTTCTAGCATGAGCTAATTTTATTGTCTAGGAGACGATGTAGTTTGTTTTGAAACTACACTTGTTATGAATTGATTGAAGTATTTGGATTTCCGTATGATTTATTTATGTTTTCCTGTTCTTAATGCTTTTAATCTACTGGCCATGGATTGAATGATGTTATATTCGTGATCTATCACTCGGGAGAGGGGGTTGTGAATAGGAAAGAAGGAATTCATATCGTGGTATTTATATTGTTTGAGAGGCCTATAACTCCATAGAAGTCGTTAAAGGAATTACTGCGCTTTTACAATCGTTTGATAATTGATCTTAGATAGGGATATCAAGATTGATGTTAGATGATTACTTCTGCTTATCACTCGGGAGAGGGAGTAGAAACAAATAAGAATCCTCGGCTAGTAAACTAGGAAATCCATAACATGAAAATCAAGGAATGAGAAGTGTAGTGGATGAACAAGTGAAATCGTACTCCTAGATTCGTCTCCAATTGATTTCTTTTCAACTCAGTATTTGATCATCGTTAGTTAATTGATTTTTATTATTCGCATAACACTCAACTATTCGATTCTCTAAATAAAGCAAAGATTATTTTAATTCAGTACTTAGATTTAACTATTTATTCAATCTCTGTGGGTTCGACATCTTTTTATACTAAAACTTGACTACCGTGCGCTTGCGGTAAAGGATTTTTCGCAACAAGTTTTTGGCGCCGTTGCCGGGGATTGATTTTTTTAGTACAATCTGATATTGTACCAATTAATCTTGGTTTTAATTTAGAGCTTTTATTCCTTTTATTTTGGATTGAATTTTGGTCTTTTCTGAATTTTTGCAGTGCATGCGAAAGTACACTACTCCTGAATCTTTGCTGTTTGATCCTGAGATCGAGAGAACTGCAAGAAGACTGAGAAAAACGAGAAGGGGGGAATTGATAGAAATGGCTGCAAATAGAGACAACAACGAACCACCTCCACAACAACTTGTTGAACCTCAAAGGGCGATCAGAGATTATTTCAAACCATTGGTCAACAACAATTACTCTGGGATAGCTCGCCAGACTATCAATGCCAACAACTTTGAACTTAAGCCGGCATTGATAAGTATGGTGCAACAGAATCAGTTTGGTGGTTCCCCTGTTGAAGACCCCAACTTGCATTTGAGGATATTTTTGGAGATAGCTGATACTGTGAAGATGAATGGTGTTCCAGAAGATACTGTGAGACTGCGATTGTTCTCTTTCTCTCTTAGGGACCATGCAACGAGTTGTCAACAATCTCTTCCATATAGTGGTATTTGCACATGGGCGGAAATGTCATCAAAATTTCTCTAGAAGTTCTTCCCACCAGCTAAGTCAGCTCAACTGGGAACCGAAATCAGTACGTTCAGACAAATTGATGCTGAACAACTATATGAGGCATGTGAGCGATTCAAGGATTTATTGAGGAGGTGCCCACAACACAACTATGAAAGCTGGGTGCAGATTCAGTTATTTTACAATGGGTTGAATGGACAAACTAGGATCATTGTGGATGCTGCTGCAGGAGGAACACTATTTTCTAAGACTGCAGATGCTACTTTTGAATTACTTGAGGAGATGTCAGCCAACAGCTTCCAGTGGCCCAGTGAGCGAGCCACGGCAAGGAAACCCATAGGTATGTATGAGGTTGATCATTTTAGTACTCTTACTGCACAATTGTCTGCACTAACCACGCGGGTAGCAGCTCTGACCAAGCAAGGAGCACAACATACTATTGAATCTGCTGCCGCTGCAGCTGGAATGGAGTTGTATAGGGAAGCAGACCAAGAGCAAGCTCAGTTCATAAACAATCGGTATCCCAACAACAATAACAACTACCGAAGCAATCCGTATCAACAAGGGTTCCGCAGTAATGACAAGCTCTCATATGCCAACAACAATAGTGCTCTGACTCCACCACCTGGATACGCTCCACAAAAGAATGAAGGTAAACCATCGCTTGAAGATTTGGTGGGTAATTTTGTTCAAAGTTCGGCATTGAGGCTTGAGAAGAATGAGTCGAGGCTTGATATGATTGAGGGTCACATGAACAACATGGGTGCTACAATGAAGTCTCTTGAGGTGCAAATTGGGCAGCTTGCTAATGCCATGAACAACCAACAAAGAGGGACATTTCCTAGCAACACCGAAGTGAACCCAAAGGAGCAGTGCAAGGCCGTGTCATTGAGAAGTGGTAAGGAACTTGGGGATGTAGAACCAGCACATGTTGATGAGCCATCTGTTGAGGAGACTCAAATTCAGGTTGAAACCCCTAAGGAAGTTGAAAAGGAGAAGCAACCCACACTACCGGAAAAGATTCCTATGTTCAAGCCTACACTTCCATATCCTCAACGTTTCCGGAAAAAGGCTATAGATGACCAGTTTGCCAAATTCTTGGAGATTTTCAAGAAAATCCACATAAATATTTCTTTTGCCGAGGCGTTGCAACAAATGCCTAATTATAGAAAGTTTATGAAGGACATAATGGCACGGAAGAGGAAGCTTGAGGAATTTGAAACCGTGAATCTCACAGAAGAATGTAGTGCAATCCTCCAAAAGACGCTACCACGAAAATTGAAAGATCCAGGGAGTTTTACTATTCCTTGTATTATTGGTAGTTCTACATTTAATAAGGTGTTATGTGATTTAGGTGCAAGTATTAATTTAATGCCTTTATCTGTTTTCAGGAGTTTAGGGCTTGGTGAAGTAAAGCCTACTACAATCACATTGCAATTGGCGGATAGGTCTCTCACATATCCTAGAGGGATAATTGAAGATGTGCTTGTAAATGTGGACAAATTTATTTTCCCTGCAGATTTTGTGGTTCTAGACATGGAGGAAGATGGAGATGTTCCATTAATTTTGGGGAGACCATTCTTAGCAACAGGCAGGGCACTTATCGATGTCCAAAGAGGAGAATTATCCTTGAGAGTTGGAGGCGAAGAAGTCATGTTCAATAATTACAAGGCTCTCAAGGGACCTGACGAGGTAAGTACTTGCAAGTTTTTGGATGTTATTGACTCATGTGTGCATAACTTTGAAGTAGGAGCAATACCGGAGTATCCATTGGAGAACTGCATGGTCAACTCTATTATGCAAGTAGATGCAACTGAATCTGATCTTGTTGAGCAAGTGGAAGCACTTAAGAGCTTGCCTAAGGAGAACAACACTGCTGGAAAAGAGGAAGATGTATGAGATACATCAGTCAAAGAAGATACGAAGGCGAGCTCGGAACTGAAAGAACTACCGGCCCACCTTACTTATGCCTTCTTGGGTGAGAATTCGACATTCCCGGTAATTATATCTTCATCTCTTTGTTCTTTAAAGAAAGATAAATTATTACGTGTATTGATGACATTTAAATCTGCTTTGGGTTGGTCGATTTCTGATATCAAGGGGATTAGCCCGTCTTTGTGCATGCATAAAATACTTATGGAGGATTCCTTCGTTCCCTCCATTGATCATCAAATGCGGTTAAATCCAGCAATGAAGGAGGTAGTAAAAGCAGAAGTGCTTAAATTGTTAAATGCTGGGATTATTTATGCTATTTCAGATAGTGCATGGGTTTCCCCAGTACAGGTTGTGCCAAAGAAAGGAGGGATGACAGTGGTAAGAAATGAAAATAATGAGTTGATCTCAACTCGAACTGTGACGGGGTGGCGAGTTTGCATTGACTATAGGAAACTCAACAATGCCACAAGGAAGGACCACTTCCCTCTTCCATTTATTGATCAGATGCTCGACAGGTTAGCCAGTTATTGTTATTATTGTTTCTTAGATGGCTATTCAGGGTACAATCAAATTGCCATAGACCCCGAGGATCAAGAGAAGACAACGTTTACCTGTCCATATGGCACTTTTGCGTTTAGAAGAATGCTTTTTGGTTTATGCAACGCACCTGCTACCTTTCAACGGTGCATGATGGCGATATTTTCAGATATGGTGGAGGAGATCCTTGAAGTCTTCATGGACGACTTTTCGGTATTTGGTTCCTCTTTTGACCATTGTTTGTATAACCTATCTCTTGTGTTACAGCGCTGCCAAGAAAAGAACCTCGTGTTAAATTGAGAGAAATGCCACTTTATGGTGCAAGATGGTATTGTCCTTGGCCATAAGGTGTCATCTCAAGGACTTGAAGTGGATAGAGCAAAAGTGGTTGCAATTGAGAAGCTTCCACCTCCGAACAATGAGAAGGCTATTAGGAGCTTCCTTGGACATGCCGGGTTTTATCGCCGTTTTATTAAAGATTTTTCTAAAATTGCTAAGCCATTGTGTAATTTGTTAGAAAAAAGACTCACATTTTGTCTTTGATGATTTGTGTTTGCAGGCATTTAACAGTCTAAAGAAAGCTCTTATATCAGCACTGATTATCATAGTGCCGGATTGGAAGGAGCCATTTGTTTTAATGTGTGATGCCAGCGACTATGTTGTGGGAGCCGTATTGGGACAAAAGAGAGACAAGATTTTTAGGGCGATTTACTATGCAAGTAAAACTCTTGATGGAGCCCAACAGAATTACACAACCACCGAGAAAGAGATGCTAGCTGTGGTGTTTGCATTCGACAAGTTTAGAGCATATCTGATCGGGACAAAGGTCATAGTTTACACAGATCATGCAGCTATTCGTTATCTTTTTGCCAAGAAGGATGCGAAACCCCGGTTGATTCGATGGATCTTGTTGCTACAAGAGTTTGATTTCGAGATCTTGGATAAAAAGGGCAGCGAAAATCAAGTAGCAGATCACTTATCTCGTTTGGAGTTGGAGGATCAAATGGATCATGGAGTCATACAAGAGAACTTTCCTGATGAACATCTCTTTGAGGTATGTATTAAACCCCGTGGTTTGCTGATTTTGCTAATTATTTGTCGTGTGGTATACTGCCTCCAGACCTCACTTATCAGCAAAGGAAAAAGTTCTTTCATGACGTGAAGAATTATTACTGGGATGAACCGTATGTATTCAGACGCTGTGCAGACCAAATTGTCAGGAGATGTGTAACTGAGGAGGAATCAAGAGAGATTCTAGAAAAGTGTCACTCCACACCTTATGGAGGACATTTTGGAGCATCAAGGACGGCAGCAAAAGTGCTTCAATCGGGTTTCTATTGGCCAGAGCTACATCGAGACAGTTATACTTTGGTGAAGATGTGATCGTTGTCAACGCATTGGTAATATTTCTAAACGCCATGAGATGCCGTTGACAAATATCTTGGAATTAGAAATTTTCGATGTATGGGGTACTGATTTCATGGGCCCCTTTCCACCATCTTGTGGGCAGTCATATATTTTGCTAGCAGTGGACTACGTTTCTAAGTGGGTTGAAGAGATTGCCACATCAACTAATGAAGCTCATGTCGTGGTTAAGTTTGTGCAAAAGAACATCTTTACAAGGTTTGGCACTCCGAGATCGATTGTAAGTGATGAAGGGACCCACTTCTGTAACAAGATCTTCAGTGCTTTGATGACGAAATACACTGTGAGGCATAAGATTGCATTGGCTTATCATCCACAGACTAATGGCCAAGCCGAAATTTCTAACCGAGAAATTAAGCTAATTCTTGAAAAGAGGTCAGTATTAACCGAAAGGATTGGGCTCTGAAATTGGATGATGCATTATGGGCATACCGAACTGCATTCAAAACTCCCATAGGGATGTCCCCATATCGTCTAGTCTTTGGGAAAGCATGCCACTTACCGGTAGAGTTGGAGCATCGGGCTTTCTGGGCCATAAAGAAGCTGAACTTTGATTTAAAGGCTGCTGGTGAGCAACGGTTGCTACAGCTCACTGAGATGGATGAGTTTCGCAATGAAGCGTACTAAAATGCTAAAATTTACAAAGAGCGAACGAAGAATTGGCATGACAAGCAAATCGTGAGAAGAGAGTTTATTCCTGGTCATAAAGTGCTTCTATATAACTCTTCGTCTCCGACTATTTCCAGGAAAGTTGAAGTCACGATGGTCTGGGCCGTTCACTATTGAGAAAGTGACCCCATGTGGAGCAATTGAACTGAAATGCGATGACGGTCACACATTTCAAGCAAATGGGCAGCGTTTGAAGCATTATTTTGGGGAAGAAGTAAGAGACGTGGACCAGATTCATCTGAGCGAGCATAAGTGAAGGAATAGCAGACAGTCGGGCTGAGGACTATAAACTAAGCGCTTTTTGAGAGGCAACCCAAATCCTGTATCCTTTGTTTTATTTTTATTTTATTTTATTTTATTTGATAAAAAAAAGGAGGCGCACAAAAAAAAATTTGGTTTTTGAAATGCCGTATCACATGCGTAACTACGCCTATTTTAGGCGTAATTACGCCTGTCAAATTTTTGAAAAATATTGAAATGCCGTAGCGCTGGCGTAACTACGCCTGTTTTTGGCATAGTTACGCCTACCATTTTTTAAAAAAAATTAAAAGGCCGAACAGTAGGCGTAATTACGCCCCTCAACAGGCGTAATTACGCCTCGCGTGTTTTAAGTCTGAATCTGCGAATCATTTTCAGAAAAACCTCCTTCTCCTTCAACCCTAACTCACGCCTCATCCCCTCAATTTTTCAATTCCCAACTTTTCTCTTCAATCTCTCTTAATTAAGCTATCCAACCTCTAAAGTCCATATTTTTGTCGATTAATTGCAGGTTTTTGGAGTCTATTGGTGCAAGGAAGCAAGTTTAGGGGTTGCTAAGAGGAGATCTTGCTTATCCAACAAAAGAATTCGAAATTTCTTCATCTAAGGTTGGGTAAGTCTTATTCCTTAATGATTATTGAGATTGTGCACGCAAAGATGGACATATTTTATGGTATATAGATGTGAAGTTGAAGTGCATGTGATAATTGTTGTGAAGTTGAATTGGGGTGAGAATTTTTGTGAATTGTGGTATTGGAGTGTTGTTGAGGGGTGCATTAGCCAAATTGATATATTGTTGAGTCGGTTTATAGGAATTATATATGGCACACAACAAGAAACCAAAGGGGATCACATCCAAAGGGAAAGAACCCGCCTCTTCATCGGGGTCATTTGACGCCCAAAAACTCTGGAATGTGGATGCTGATGCCAATTATAAGACATAATTAGCTCGGCCTTGGATTAGCGAGCGTGGGTTTGATTTAGCGGAGCCCCGACACCCCATCATCCAAAATGCAATAGCTCGTGGATGGGGTGAATTTATAAAGGAGCCTAATGATGCCGTGCAACCGGTCGTCCGGGAATTCTATGCCAACCTCTCCGTGCGCCATGAGGAGTTTAAGGTCTTGGTTCGTGGACATATGGTGGCGTTTGACCGCCACACGATCAATACGCTTTTTGAGATACATGATGTGGATGAGGATGAGTACACTACCTTTGTCAACGGAACCATTGACTATAATGAAGTAATTTTGAGGTTGTGTGGCCCCAATGCCCGCTGGAGAATGAATCAAGACAAATTCGTCAATTTTCAAGCCTCGGCACTAAAAGCCACCGAGAAGTTATGGTTCGCCTTCATCAAGGCACGCCTTAAGCCGGCTCTGCATGCCACTGATGTCACCAAGGACAGAGCTTTATTGCTATATGCTATTATGACTGGGATGTCTATTGATTTGGGGCTTCTTCTCCAGTTCTCTATCGAGTTTGCTTGCAGGGGGGCAACGATTTTGGGCTTCCTACACCCCATGCTTATTACTGATCTGTGCTACTATGCGGGGGTGCGATGGGGCCCTGAAGAAGAGCGATTGAAAATTCAAAAGCCGATAATGTTGACTAGACATGCTCGAAGGCGACGCGCCCCATCTTCTAGCCAAGCCGGGGCTTCCAGTGGGCCACAACCGGATGAATCTGAACCACTCCCGGACCTTCCCACAGATTTGGAGCAAAGTGTAGCGGCTCAAGCTAATCAATGGGCCGATTTCTACCAAAGTCATGAGGCCTACATGCAACGCCAAGAGGCGTTCCAGCAGCGCCAAGACACCTACATGAACTTTGTTGTGGACTTCACATCGGCCCTCGCTCAGGAGTTTCCTCATCGAGCGTTTCCACAGCCACCGACTTTCCAGCCATCACATTTTCCACACCCGCCCCCCGACGATATGGATGACGATGACCAATGACGGTCATCGCTTAGGTATGTGCATCGTTCTATTTCTTTCTTCATATGTATGCATTGAGGACAATGCACATTTCTAAGTTTAGGGGGTACTTTGAACTGTTCAAACTACTTGGATTTCTGTTGTTTTTGTTTGTTTGTTTTCTTTATTTTGTTTGGTTTGTCTTGATTTAGAGTCTGTTGAGTTTTGAGTGTCATAAGTTGTATTACGAGTCAGTTGAGGCCAATGATGAAAAATTGAGTTGACTTGTGGAAAATTTTAAAATTTTCATGTTTTCATGTTGCTCTTGAGTTCTCACATATTCATGCACTAGAGACCATGACCATTTGATTAATCAATGATGATTTGAACGAACACAAAAATGATATAGGCAATTCTTGATAATTTGGGCATTGATTCATTGATAGAAATTTGTCATAGTAGCCCCTTTGAGCTTAAGTATAAAAGAATGAGAATTGAATTGTTTGCAATACCTTTTAGAATCTCATTCAAAAAAATTTTCTGATATTACCATGGTTTTCGGATGCAATATGAGCATATTGGCTAAATCATGTAAGTTATTTGTGAATTGAGAGTAGTATAGAATTTACTATAGTAACCTTTGAGGCGAAATACAGACATATGTGGCTTAGGAATGATTTAGGCAATTTTTGATCGTTTGAGCCTTTGAAGCCACCAAATGACATAATTTTATCTTTAGTTACCCTTTTGAGCTTAATACAAATCGAATGGCATGTGTTTAGGCACATGAATAACCCCATTCGGCATCGTTTCAAGATACCACATCAACCACCTTGTTGATAGCTTATACATTGTTTCCCACCCTCAAGGGAGTAAGCTTCTATTGCGCTTTAAAAGTTCAAATAGCTCCTATGATCTTAATTGAAAATTAAAAGTGGAGTAACAATGAAAAAAAAAAAGAAAAATAATGAGGTGAATGATGAAGAGGATGAGAAAAGATGATGAATTGAAAAGAAAAGAAAATTGATGAATCATCAATAGAAGGAATCTAAAGCGGGATGAGAATGCGCAAATTGATTATAATTTCAACTTACTCCCTTGCTTTGAATATCCTTTCCTTTTATTGAAGCCATGAGCCAAAGCCTAACGTTACAAGCTTATTAAGACCTATTGACCAAGCCACATTTGTATAATATACTAGTGGAGAAGGTTATGAATAGTGAACCTATGACACTCAAGAAACACTTGTAATAAACATGGTTTTGACATTCACATATGAGCATCTCATTACCTAGTCTTGATGCATTGTTAGCATTTATCAAAGCTACACTCTGTTTTTGAACAATGCAATTTGAACATATACCTTGCAAAGTCCTATTGATTTGTGTGAGTAAATAGCGCTTTGAGTTAATGATTAAATGGAAATAGTAGCACACACATATGCATGTTTGAATACTTCTGAGGCCTACACAATTGGAATGTTTTACAACTTTGTTTTGTGTGTCTTTTCGTGTCAGTTTTGTTTTGATTTGTTTTTGTTTTGTTTTTGTTGTTGTTTTGCTCGGGACTAGCAAAAGTTTAAGTTTAGGGGGTTTGATAAGTGTATTTTATACACTTATATTTCTTCTTATTTTGCATGGTTTAGTGCTAGTTTTCGATCAGAATTACGCTTTTGGTTTTGTTCTGTGTTGTTTTGCAGGAATCCACGTAATTACATGTTTTGTGGACTAAAAGGGTGCAAATGGCGGAAAGAACGGATGAATTGAAGTCAAAAATCTACACTTTCAATCAAAGCAACAGGCGTAATTACGCCTGTTTTGAGGCGTAACGACGCCTAAGCCACGGCAAATCAGATTTTGAAGGATTTTCATGAGGCGTAGTTTTTTCATGAGGCGTAACTACGCCTCATTTAGGCGTAGCTACGCCTAAGCTACGGCTTTGGTATTTTATTCAGGCGTAAAGACGCCGTTTTTCAGGCGTAATTACGCCAGTCACGCGGAAAGCCAGGTTTTTTGACACATCGACAGGCGTAATTACGCCAGCTTTGAGGCGTCATTACGCCACTCTAATATTGGAAATTTTGGACTGCTTCCTTATTTGATGCACGGGAGTTTAAAGGGAATTAACCAAGGCACAAGGGGGATATTCAGACTTAGACACACACTCTTGGAGAGAAGGAGGCTAGGGTTGAAGAAAGGAGAAAATAACGACGATGGCTCGGAGCAAAAAGTAGAGATTTAATCACGAGACGGCGGCGTTCATCGGAGATCGAAGAATAGCGTCCAATTTGTTTTGTATCTCTAAACTTTTAGCAATTTTTATGGGTTATTTAAACATGTCTATGTGTTTAAATACTTCTAGCATGAGCTAATTTTATTTTCTAGGAGACGATGTAGCTTGTTTTGAAACTACACTTGTTATGAATTGATTGAAGTATTTGGATTTCCGTATGGTTTATTTATGTTTTCTTGTTCTTAATGCTTTTAATCTACTGGCCATGGATTGAATGATTTTATATTCGTGATCTATCACTCGGAAGAGGGGGTTGTGAATAGGAAAGAAGGAATTCGTATCGTGGTAGTTATATTGTTCGAGAGGCATATAACTCCATAAAAGTCGTTAAAGGAATTACGGCGCTTTTACAATTGTTTGATAATTGATCTTAGATAGGGATATCAAGATTGATGTTAGATGATTACTTCTGCTTATCACTCGGGAGAGGGAGTAGAAACAAATAAGAATTATCGGCTAGTAAACTAGAAAATCCATAACATGAAAATCAAGGAATGATAAGTGTAGTGGATGAACAAGTGAAATCGTATTCCTAGATTCGTCTCCAATTGATTTCTTTTCAACTCAGTATTTGATCATCGTTAGTTAATTGATTTTTATTATTCGCATAACACTCAACTATTCGATTCTCTAAATAAAGCAAAGATTATTTTAATTCAGTACTTAGATTTAACTATTTATTCAATATCTGTTGGTTCGACATCTTTTTATACTAAAACTTGACTACCGTGCGCTTGCGGTAAAGGATTTTTCGCAACAATGTTTCATGCCAATATCAATTACGAAAAATTGGATGTTGCTTTAGGCGCTGCGTCCTGAAGGACATCATTATCATTACAATTTATTTGAATTATTTTAAATGTAATGTAAATGTCTAGATTTTGTATCAGTTAAGTTACCGTTTGATATCCTTAATAAAAATTGCATCCTAAAGAACATCATTATCATTACAATTGTTTTGAATTATTTTAAATGTAACGTAAATGTCTAGATTTTGTATCAATTAAGTTACCGTTTGATATTATTTAATAAAAATAGGACGAACCATAATTTTTAAATGACTTAATCTCATTCATGATATGAAATGGTATGTAAGAATAATATAAAATCCTGTTTTCAAAAAATTTACGAAGTATATATCCATGATGGGATTGGTCAATAGAAATGACAGTGGGAATAAGGTTTCATATCCAATGTAGTAGGATTTTATGCACAATAATATCACGAGTACCGATATGTTGACCAATTTAATCTTTGGGCCCATTTAAACTGCCCCATACAGCCTCTACTACAATAATAATAACAATTAAACTTTTAATCTCGATAAATTATGAATTGTTATATAAACAATAGAGAGAATCAAGTCAGATCGAACACATGCATCAGTATTCTTCAAGCGCTTCTATCGGTCAAAATATCTTCTGTAATCCACTTTGCGTATAACTTCGAGTCATGTCTTATTCGGTTATTCTCTCGCTCTCGTGAATTTGCCGAAATCCATGGATTCCACTCGATGCACATGTGCACCAATGGGCCTACGTCGAACGTGATCAAATCAACGTAAGAAGTTTTCTTGCATCTTCTCTTCTATAAAAGCTTTGTGTTCCTTATTTTATCTCTTCTGGTCTTACCGCATATCGAACAAAATATATACATATCTACCACACTCTTGGGTGCATACCGTACCGTCCAATACAGTCTTTGTGGGGACTAAATAATTGTTTAGTTGGGCCCAAACATTAATATTTTCCTTGTATACCGCCCTCTTGTTCACCTAATATCACACCAACATTATTTCGATTGAAGATGAAATCATGTACAAAACAAAACAACATGCAACCTTTAAAAGAATGGCATGTAGTGAACCCAAACCCGGGCCTTTCATAATTAATCCCGCACCTCCTTGTGGGGATAACAAAACTAGAAGTCCATAGTTAGACTCGGCATTAATAGTAATTATATAAAAATATATCATCCCCAATTTTTTTTTTGGGTCCGTCCCTGATTGAGTCCATTCCTCGTGAATATAGAAAAACTCATCAGTCGCCACTTTAATATAATTTGACATTATGATAAAAAAAAAAACATATATACAAAAAAAGTAAATATTTGTATATAGTGATTGCCTTACTTTAATTCTTATTTGGACTAGAAAGTCACCACTTCTTAATAATAATATCACGTCTTCTAATTTATAACAGATATAGGAAAAACTACAACTATCTCCTCCTGATTTGATGTAAAAATAAATAACAAAATGATAAAGATTATTGTTTAAACTACACATACCAATAATATAATAAAGATTACAAGTGGCAAATATGTACATGAGGAAGGGATCAAAATATCTTGTGGGCCCCAAGCCCATAGCACTGATAAGCTATCCTGTCATGGGCCCTATCTTTGATGATGAAATTTCATGGTGGTCGAATTTTTGTGGGTCAGTAAGGCAAAATCTACAACTTTTGGTAAGTAAACAAACTGGCCCACCATTCCCAAAATGTGGTGATGAATGTTTGCACTAGCTTTTCGGAATACTTATATGCTACCTCTTGGATATTATATTCTGGGATAACAACTCTTAGATGTATATTTCACTTAACATTTAGGAAGTAGATATCCATCCAAAGGTTGTGGTATCGCCATGTGATAGTGCTAGGGATGACAATATGGCAGGTCTAAATCCAAACCCGTGTAAAATCCGACCCGTCGGGCGGGTCTGAATCTGCTTCAATCGGGTTTTGAAGCTGGGCAGCATGCGTCCCGGGTTTGACCAAACCAGACCCCGGACCCTCCCCGCTATACATATATAAATTTTTTTTTAAAAAAAAATCAATATTGAATATACATTTCACTTCTTTGGTTGAATAATAAAGTGTCATTATTTAACTTATATCAAAACATGTCATATTAAAGAATTCGAACATTTTGAAGGGAATGAGAGCAAATTTGGTAGCTTAAAGATAGTTTTACAAGTCTTATTATAGATCTTTACTAGATAAAAACATGAAATTCAATCACAAAACTCAATTTTTATGCTTCAAAATTGATTTCTAGCCAATAAACACTTTTTTAAAAAAAAATAAAAAAATCAAGCGGGGCAGGCGGGTCTGGGACAACTTTTTGTAGTGGGACGAATCTCATGTTTGGCCAAACCTATTCTATTGTCATCTCTAGGTAGTGCACATGTGATAGCCAAAAATATTTCAGCATATTAAAATCTGATTAAATTTTTATGTGGACCCAATTAGATAAAAATCAATAGGGTTCCAAAAATTGGTAGTTAATGTATGATGCGAACTTGTTGGCCTTGTGACATTAGGTCCATACATGTGTAGTCTTGATTTTTGTCGTGCATAAGTATCGTTTATTGTGACAATGCATAAATTTGTGAAATGTTGTCGGCATTGTATATAACCATATAAATATTTTTGAATATATAGTACAAATTAAATAGCAATAATGGTGGAGTAGCAGAAGTGAAAGTTGATATGAAATGGGCACATGTGAAAAGGATTAAAAACAAAGGACGAAAACTCCAAAAGAAGAGCCATAGGTGAGTGTGTGGGGATGCTCTTCTTTAAGGAAACACCAAAAGTACACTTCAAGTTTCTCCCTAATGCCCCTATAATTAATTACTTTGATCGATTTTCATTTGTTCTTGTTATATTACTCAATATATACTTCATCAACACTTTTGTTATATATATAATTATAACCTAGTATGCATGCCACTCATTGCTACCTTGCAAAAGTTTGAAAAAAAAATAATTTATAATATTATTCATATTTAATTTTGTTTTTAAATAATTTGGGTTATTTTACAACATTTAGAAAAGGTTGTCGAAACGAATTGAATCAAGCAGAATATGAAGACAATTTTAAGGTTTGCATTTTGCTCGAAATAGATATATTCGAGCTCGAGTTCGATTCGAAGTTCGAATAGTTTAAAACAATTATCTATTGTTCGGCTCGAATTAAAGTTTGAGTTCGAGTTCGGCTCGAAAAAATTCAATATGTTTGCGAGCTATTCTAACTATTGCTCGAAAATAAATACTCAAAATGTTCGAAATACATTTATTTAATACCTAATAATATTATATTCATAAAATATTAAAGTTTGTCAGCGGCTCGCGAACTATCGAACAAGATAATTTGGGCTCGAGTTTGGCTCGAATTCGAGAATTTCGAATACGAATCAAATTTTTTTCGAGCCGGCTCGAAAAGTTCGTGAACCACCTAGATTTGTTTACACCTATATCGCAGACCGAAGTAAATAATGCTAATTACGTTTGGAAGCTCCACAATAAAGTTCTTTACAGAAAGAGACTAATGCCCTTTAATCCAAATAACTTTCCTATAGAGTCAAGTCATCGATCATTGCCTAATTTACCATGTTTTCTTGAGAAAAAGCACTAAAAGCTTTCTACGTTTTTAACTTTAAATAAATATTTTACCAAGTATACGAAATTCATCCGCTTAATATATATATATATACATGTTTTGAGTAAACTGGTCAATTTCTTGTGGAAAATATATCCCTTGTTTTCAATTTTTTGAATGCTGTATTAAACTATCTGTAAACAATCTCCTGATATCGAAACTACCCTTGAACCAACTCAAGCAAAGCATAAGAAAACAAAGTTTATTGAAATAAATATATAAAATAATTCATACTAAGTAAATAGAATTAAAGTATGCAGCAGTTTATTGAAATAAATATATAAAACAAAGCACTTCGATCTTTGAATTACAGGAAAACTTTGATGTAAACCCTATTAACCCTTTTTTATGAAAACTGAAAAAAATGAAGAATTAAAATTAGTTATATTTCAATGTAAAACTTGTTCATTTGTTGTTCTTAAATCAGTTTTTCTCTTGTCTATATCCGTATCCGTAGTTGTGCCTTCACATATCTTGGAAGACAGTTTCCATCTTCGACCTTGCACTGTGCTGATTGGTTTGAGGGGAACTGATTTAACTTTGTTAGTCTTTCGCTACTCTTGCTCAAGTGATTGCAATGTCTGTTGTGAAGTTCATTATCATCACACATCTTATTTTATCTATTTATCGATGTCTCTATTTAGGTGTCTGTTTGTCTATTCTTTTGAATTACTGTTGTATTTCTTGTACTTTTGGTTTGGTTTAATATTATCCGTGTTTTATATTAAAAAAATTTAATAAAAGTTCAGAAATAATTAACCGTTGAAATTTCTTAATCGAGTTGATCCCTCGTCCTTCAAACGAATCATTGCTGAATCTTTTAGATTCTATCTTTTAATTATAAATCGAGTTTGAAGTTGGCCTTGGTGACACTTTCATCGTGCTGGCATTGTAACGAGGATAGCACTCATTGATATTTGGCACAGGTACTATGTGTATATACTTCTTTAAAATATACAGTGTGCCATAAAATTCAAAAAAAAAAAAATTCTTTTGATCTGGGTGGAGGGGCAAACGTTTTCCGCATATATGAGACTCGATATTGAGTCAGAGAAAATAGCTGTTTTACGATAGGCCCGCAACTCATAAAATTCAAAATTTATAATAAAACTATTAACTTCACATACATGCATAAAAACAATACATGAAATAAATATTGATAGTATCAAAGTGAGGGAGAAAAGGATAATTTAAGAACAAATTATATGAGATTTCTTCGGTCAATAAAAAAGTTGGAATAAGTTAGCATTATAAAGTTTTCCCGTTTTTTTATTTTTTAATTAAAAATTGAAGGATATTTATGACCATATTACGATAGCCTTCAATGAAATCTTACTTTTTTAAAATGAAAAAAACACTACAACTAATTTATTAATTTAAACACAACTAACTATCCAAAAATAAGGACACATGATATCTAATTTGGCTTGAGACGAGGCAAATAAAATCAAACATATATCTAAATAAAGTTAGGAAAAATTACAGCTATCTTTCATGTTTAATAATTATATTACAAACTCCACAATCTATTTTGAACAATACCTAATGGACCTGACGTAGATTAGTTGCATTACAAATTCGTTGTCTCTAGTTTGTAATGGATGTAGGGAAAATTATAGATCATAAAAAATTCACTATATGAGCGATAAACGTTATTCTTTATTACTTATATGAGGAATTCGTAATTGTTCGATCTAAAAGATTATGTATATAATATACATCTTTATGGAAAAATTTAAGCAAGATGTCTAGAGTCAGTTTAGTCAAATAAATGTTCACAAATCCATTTCTTCTATAGAATTAGAGATGGTTTGTGTCTATGTTTTTCCCAAACATTTCGTACAGGCAAAACTGTGAAATAACTAGATGATTAAGGTCTAATATGATTAACTAATGGGAAAATTATCGTTAGACTTCATATGTCAGGCCTAATTACTTATTAATAATTCTCATGATTACCATTTTGTCGACTTTGTTCAAAGGTTAAGGTAAAACTTGTACGGTACTTTGCATGGGTATTATTCCTTTTTTTTTTCCTCTCTAAAAATGGGATGCGTTCATGATGTCTTTAAAGGCAATGCTATTACAAATATATTAATCATTAGATTAAAATATTCGTATCTAACATGTTTGAGAATATTCTCATCCACTCCAAAGGATACTGTTCGTGGTAGCAACTACTCAACCTTAAAAATTACCAATTGACAAAGACGTCTCCGGGGGCGGACTCAGAAATTTTTTTTTTGGGGAGGTAAATTTTTTTTTTATAATACTTAAGGGTTAAAAAAAAGTTTCTTTTTTTTTAATAGTAAGGGTTAAATAAGTTTTTTTTAAAAAAATTATTTTTATTTACAACTGTTGGTACGAAAGGTGGCCAGTCTTGGCTGCAATTATCCCATTTTCATGACTTTTATCTAAATTTGTCAAAAAGGGTTGACATGTCAAACCTGCCAACCTAAGCAGTTGGCCAGTTTAGACCCATCTTCAGACGGGTTGAAAAACCTGCAATCCAAACCAACCCGCAGCAGGTTGCAGATTAGGCTGCCGCATAGGGACGCACCCCTACTCCTTCCTCCCCTGGATGGATTCCACAAGTTGGACGGGAAAATATTTGTATAGGTCCGGTGCTAGGTTTCTTCGATAGATCAGCTTAATATGATTGGTCCAAACCGGTTTGTATATTAATTTATGCATTTTTGTTTAAAATATGTTTTATTGTAATATTGAGTTTGTGTAAAAATAAAGCTCACACCAGATACATACAAACATTTCTCAGTTGGATGCACACACGAAAACTTGAAGAAATAGAATGTTTTTTTTACAGGCAAAGACCAACTTCAGCAAGAGTGCAGCTTGCTGCACCGAGCCCACCTTGTGCCCGCTTTATGTTTTGGCTTGGTTGATGGACGTATTTCTTTTTAAATTTTTTTAAAAAATGTATATGATTTTGTATTTATTCAATATTAGCTGCGTCATTAAAATAGTTAACTTAATAAATAATGTCGAATAAATTATGAAGTCATGAGTTAATTATTTATGGTAGCAACACAAAAGGGGTAAAGTGGTTAGCAAATATCGTTGAATGACTTAAATGGCTATATTTAATAATAAAATAAAATAAATTAATTCGACTATCTGTATAGTTGTTTAAGGTATCACTGTCACGCCCCGGGCCCAGGCCCACGCAAGCGCGACTGCACAATGGACTCTTATAGCAACTACGTCGTATCGGTCCTCGCTCTACGAAAATGGTTATAAACCACTTTAAATTTCCATCCACAACCAATGTGGGACAATGGTATTACAATCACCACTCATTTAGAATGCGACGTCCTCGTCGCCACCTAACTCATCAATCCACCGGCACCGGAAATCTAGAGGTGGCTCCTACAGGTTCAAGAGGTGGCTCCAGTCATGTAGCACTTTGCCCTGCAGGTTCAAGAGGTGGCACCCACGCACGTGGCACTTTGCCCCGCAGGTTCAAGAGGTGGCACCCACGCACGTGGCACTTTGCCCCGCAGGTTCAAGAGGTGGCTCCCGTCGTGTAGCACTTTGCCCTTTCTAGGTTCAAGAGGTGGCTCCCACGCACGTAGCACTTTGCCCCGCATAGCACTTATCTCCCGGTGTTGCCTGCCGGTGACCGGCTCTGAAACCATTCTGTCACGCCCCGGGCCCAGGCCCACGCAAGCGTGACTGCACAATGGGCTCCTATAACAACTACTTCGTATTCGTCATCGCTCTACGAAAATGGTTAACCCAAGTTGCTATAGTAGTCCATTATAAGCCTTTATAAACCACTTTAAATTTGCATCAACAACCAATGTGGAACAAGGGTATTACAATCACCTTGTTTGCTACCACAATAATACATTATATTAGAACAAATTAAGGTAAAAAAATATTCTTTTATAACCAATCCGAGTTGAATTGATTGGGAGATGCACAATTTTTTCATACTATATTAATTTAGAGAACATTTAAACACATACTTTTTCCAATATAAAAGTACTTGTTAAATTATAAAAACTAAGGATTAAAGCTTTCTAACAATAAGATTTACTTGACCACCATAAACTTTTGCTTTTAGATTTGAATAGTGATTGATCGATAACCACAAATAAACAAGTACTAGGTGCACTAATATATCCCGCTGACCCCCTCATGTTTTCATTTATTTTAAAAAAAAAATTATAATTAAATTATTTTTATTTGACTTTTTTAGCCTTTCTTTTTCAACAATTAATATTTTAAGCCACACATAGTGTACCTAATCAAATAAAAAAAGTAAGGTTTAAAAATTAATGAGGAAAAAGCGTTTTGATAGTAGGTTATGGTTCCATTTTCAAAATTATATATAAAAAATTCAATTTTTTTGTATGTTGACGATCGATTGGTAGCATTAAAAAATAAAAAAATTACATTACTTCGAATGTTACCAATCCACCGACATGTATGTTGCCGATCGATCGGTAGCATTCAAAAAATAAATAAATAAAATTTTGTTACCATGTGTCGTGCCGTGATGGCACGGCCTACGAGCCTAATACCCTTGTACCAGCCTGTCATTGTAGTGATAAGGGTCGTGCTCATACCGTCTGATCTGTTTGACATCTCTAAACTACTATGAATATAAATCATTATTATGGACTGCAGGTTCCACTTCCACTTTCTTACAATAAAACAAGCAATTTGTTCCCCCACGCTCATGGAAAGGAGGTTGAAGTCTATATTTTCTTTTCACTCTTAAAAGCCAATAATAAATTTATCCACAATAATTAATAAATGAAAACGGCCATAGGGAATGAAATTGAAGCAAATGAGGGACAAAACTGTATTTTTCACTCGAGCAATAATAGAATTTATTTTTAAAAAAAATAATTATTTTTATTTGAAGCATTTATTTATTTTTTTTAAAAAAAACACAATTTGGAACAGGAACAGGAACAGGTTAGTTTCTCAGGATCACCAACGACTAAAGATTCATCTTAAGGATCACAAATTTTTCTCTAACTGAAAACGACTGCAAGCAACCTGTGGTCTACCGGTATCTATCTATATCTCAACTTTCCACACAAACAATACAATAATATACCAAGTTGATTTTTTTTTGCATGTATATAAATGCCACCGACTTGAAACCAGTTACAATTAATTTAATTTCTTCCTTTTATTTTCTAAATTTCGAAGAAAAAAAAATTCTCTCTCTAAATTAGTCTGAAAAAAAAAATGGTGGATCAGCAAACTGTTTGCTGTATGTGCGGCGATGTTGGGTTCCCGGACAAACTCTTCCGCTGCTCCAAGTGTCGCCACCGCTTCCAACACTCGTACGCAGCCACCCCCTCCATATATATATATATATATATATAGATAGGCATGTTTTAATGTGTGTTTTGTGTTGTTTTCAAAACCGTCTGTATACTTCTGCTTCATATTTTGATGATGATCATGATATTCTTGGCTTGGGGAGGGGAGGGGAGGCGAAAGGTGATTTTATGTGTATTTATGTATTTATTGAAAAAAAGGTTTTAATTTTGCTCAATCGAGTGTCCTATTGCCTTGATTGTTCAGCCAAAAGATCATGAAAATCTGTATCACACTTCGTATTTGTGGTGCCGTACACGATGAAATTTGAGGTTTTTCTGGACAAGAAACAGTCGTGGTTATGCGTAGCCTAATCAAGAATTGATTAACTATTTTTTTTTTCATTTAATAATATCATTTTGTTACATCATTGATAGGTAACTATGATAATTCTATGTCATCACCAGTAATCCATCATTCTCGACCGCACAAATACGAACAGACTACTACTTTTTTTTTCTTTTTCTTTTTTTTTTTGTAATTTATGAAGACTATGACTTACCCGTGTGATTTTATTGCCAAAATTATACGTTTTCTAAATATTTAACAGGTACTGTAGCAATTTTTACAGCGAATTTGCAGATCCAATTGAAGTATGTGACTGGTGCCAATGCGAGGTCAAAAACTCATCATCAAGACATGGAAACTCATCGTCTTCAAGGAATAACAGCAATTATAATAAAGTTGCGCATGCAAGTGAAGCGAGGTCGGCCTACACCGGAGACAAAATCAAGCAGCAGGATCGGGAAGAGGGTGGTTCTTCGGCTGAAAAAGCTGCCGGAAAAAGCCCCTCACCTCGCCCCACCACCAGAAGGTACAAGCTTCTCAAGGATGTAATGTGTTAATTAATGTGACAAAAGTTTGGCTAAAAAATATAAATAAATAAAAAAGTTATTCAAGATATTTATGTGTGGTGTATTATCAGTAGCTTTAGTTGGATGTTGTTTTCAGGGTTTTTTTATCAAGATTTTCATGTCTCCTTGCTAAATCTCTCGCGTTAATCACGATAATTAGATTCTTGAATACAATTTCTTGTTAATTATCTTGGTACTATATACTTTTTTACTTTAATTAATCAACTTATATTCAATTCCTTTACCTGATTAAGTACTTAATTCGTTCCTTTCGATGTTACATGCAATATTAGAGGTTACAGCAACTTGAATTAAAGAATTAATCGACTCCAAACGTCTAGCCAAATGGTTGTCACCCTACCCAATACTCCCCCGTGATTAAAAAAAAAATTTAAGAAGTAATCTCATATATATTTACATATGTAAACACCCATGTATGTCTCTAAAGATAGATGTTGAAAATGCAAAAAAAAAAAAAAAACATTTTAATCATATTCTATCTTTTATATATATTGAATCGCTGCTACCCAATTTTTATCTGTTAAGTCTCTTATGAACTAAATAATCATCTGGTTATATGTTATTTCCGATTAAATAAATTCTTTTATGCTTTACTAGTTTTATAACATGGGAAACTAATTTTAATTTAGTGGGTTTTGGCAAAATTATATAATTTAGGGGGGAACTACATGTTTGGTCTTGTGACTTGAATATTTTCCTTTTGTCGGTCAATTCACGGTCTTAAATTCTTAATCCACTAATCTGCGATGTACGGTGTCATGCCAGCTATTTTCGATGTCATGTCATCATTATGAGTGCCACATCAGTACTCCGATCAAAATTGACTTAAATTAGAACGAAAAAAAAGTATAATTTAGTGGACTAAGACCATGAATTGACCGACAATAGGATCATAAATCGAATGTAAATTACGGGACCAAAAATATAATTTTCACTCTAATTTAGTGAAGTTATCTTCGGTAGGTTTCTACAAAAGAGAGGGTTTTTATTAGTAGTAGATAGGGTTTGTCTGTATGACAAGTACAGAGAGTAGTGTGGAAGGCGAAAGTGGATTTACCCTCGTTTGTTTTCTCGAGTCTCTTCAGAAGAATTGAATGCGGTTGGGTTGGGTTGCCTCTCTAATCTCTATTTCCCAAAAGTAAATATTCATAGTACCTTATAAAGCTGCTAACTTTACCAAATTCATTGGAGTATTTATTGAGTCTATCCAATATAGTTTAAGTTTATTAAAAATAGGAACAATAAAATAAAATTAAAAACAACCCTTTTTCAAGTACCATGCAGTTGGCCATTCCATAAGTGGTCAATGAATAAATTTGAGTAAAGAAGTATTACATATCATATCATCAAAACGCTCGTCGTTTATCAAAAGCTAACACTCTTAATATTACGTTTCGATCACTCTCAACAATCTCCTTTCTAATACATTCTTTCAATGAATGATAATCGAATATAGGATCAAGTGATTGCTGCTTTACCAAAAACTATATTTGTGATAATGATGAAACTCTAATGTTTTAAACAGTATACAATCCAAAAAACATGTTTCGACCACTCTTCTAACGTTAGACCATAATTGCATCCCAACATATTCCCAATACCATATCTGTTGAAATATATGTTTTAAATATAAAGTTTCCACCACAAATTGCGAATATCTTTATTTATAATAGTCAGGTATGCGTTTACACGTACCATTATTTTAAGAGAATAAGTATGTCTAGCAATTCTTTATTTGGATGCATTTTCTAACAATATGTTGTTAGTCGTATCGCTTTTTTTTCTGTTAAAATTTAATGTTTTATTTGATGTCTAGCATGAGTCAATTATTTGAAGTACAAATTTTCAACATATAGAATATACTATTTCGAAATACCTTTCATAGTATTTTTCGATTAAAAAGAAATAATTCTAATTATAAGAATTATAAATTTATAAAATGAACTATTTAAATTACAATATATAATGCAAACTCGTGATGCGATGCGAATTCTTTACATAACTTAAAACCCAATCTAGATTATCAGCACAATATTTTTGCGATACTGCCTCAAAACTTTGCTCCATAAACATATGAAAATTTAGCTTTTTAATTATAATTTGACTGATATTTCGATATATCATCTCCTCAATTTTTATATTAGTAAATTTAAAAAACGATCCTATAGAATATGGATTTTTCCAATACTAGTCCAAACTTTGTTAGGACTACTCAAATATAATTCCATAAAATTTATTTTTAATCAAAAATAGTATCGCATAGAAGTTTTTAACAAATTTAGCCCCAGAAAATTTATTTTATCAAAAGTGGTTCCATAATTGAATACAAAAGTTTGAGACTAGTATTGATTAAAAACAAACGTTTGCAACTATTTTGATTAAAAACAATTTGCAAAGTACTATATTTAATTAATGCTAAAAGTTTGAGACTAGTATTGAAAGTCTCCTATTCTATTGAACAATTTTTTTTATTTTTTTTTAAATTTACCCTCTTTAAATATATCCTTTCCATATGAGCTACTCATTTTTCAAGTATTATCATGCATGGAAACATGTTTTTTTTTTTTTTTTTGGCCATTAAAAATCATGAATAAAATAAAAATTATAAATTATAAATAATAAAATTGTTCGATAAAGGTTATATAGCACTTTTATTTTAAACTGTTAGAGACGCAGTGGTTGATTTGAAGATGAAGTAAAGTAGCAGTGAATATGAATTTGTGACCCATAATTACGCTTAGTTTCCTTTGTTCATATCCTCGTTTAATTTCTCTTGTGCCGAACTATATATGTATAAGCCAAAGCAATACCACTGGTTAATTATTGATCTCTCTTTTGTATCTAATATTTATGTAAAAAAGTTCACAAAACACCATTGTTATCTTGTATATGACAGTGTATAATCTCGAGTTAGGTCTTCTGTGTATTCTCTGAAGTGAAGGAGCCCAAGCTGCAATGAATTTCTCAGTTCTCTTTTCTTGTAGGAAATTAGTTTAGGAATTTTATATGATAGGGTTAATGGAATATTAGGTGATGATATATATGGGTTTTTCGGTTTAATACAAAATAATTTTGAGGGATGACGCTTGGCTCCTTTGCCTTCACGTATGTCCGCCCTTGGTTATATGTGGAGGGATTACAGGCAGCAACGATGGTCAACGGAGGTCACAACAGTAATTGAGACGAGTGAATCAATTTTATTTTATAATATGGGCTAAACCATATTATAAATTGATGACTATACAGTTTTCGACTAGCAATTGACAAATTAACACAATTAGTATAATAAATTATATATATGGTGGAAAACGGTGGATGTTGACGCACAATCGATGAACATATGGCCCCTAATCCTACTCAAATTGTCAACTTTGAACAATATTTTTCCATGTTTTTTTTTGGGGGAGACACCATGAAAATGATTTTGTTAATCACGCCATAAATATCGGAGATTCGTACAGATTTGGAGTCTTAACTTGTCGTTTTCTTTAAATGTCTGCGTCTATATATGGAAAACATTCTATTGCAATGCAAGGAAAGAATATATACGTTTAGATCAGTAGGAGTTTCGTGTATCAGGTTTGCTTTTTTGTGTATGTAGGAAAGATCGATTGTCCTACGAATGGAAAAAATGTATTGTTTTTACAAATACACACATTCGTACATATATATGTATGTATTAGTTGTGCAGATATGTAGGGATAGATCCAACATGGAGGTGAAAAAACTGTATCTGTCCCAAACGAATAAATAAGTCAACTTTTTTTTTATATAATTCATTTTTTTAAATTTTTTAAAAAAAAGTTACGAAATTTAGCTCCCCATAAATCATAATCCTTTGAGACATTGTCGTGCTGGTTCTGTGAATTGTATATAAATGTATGCTTGTGTGCGTATCTATATTTTTTTTATCAGAAATAAGATTATAATAATTGCATCAGAAATGCAAATATGGAATTACAAAAAGTAAGTTTCTGAATCACCCTCGAGCAAGAGTTCATGCATTCAATTGGAATTTAAAACCAATCTGACATCAAGAATGAAAAAGATTTCGAAAGTTTAGCATTTTTTCAGCACCAAACGTTGAGCTTGATAAAGTTAACCAGTCCCCCATATTTGTGTGTGTATCTATATATTCATATTTGTGTATCCTCAAGTTTATAAATATGTGTATATCTTGTATAAATGAGCACTTTTATATAGATGTGCACGCGTATATTCATTTATTAAAAAAAAATCATCTTCAATTGTCCTTGCGTTTTTGGATGGATGGATTTGAGTTGTTTTGAGAACGGATTTGATGTGGCGAACATTAAAGTGCAGCTATAATTCACATAAGTTGATTTCTATCTCATACACAACCAAATAATAAACACAATCAATGGATTAAACAAAACATTTTTCCCTCCAAAAAACTTCAAACAGACACCATCATTCGAAGCCATCTCTGATTCGTAAAATGCTTGGAAACTGAAATTAGGGTTCGAACCATACAAAGCCTGAACGCCTTTAATATCATCAACCCTCAAATCCACCTTCTTCTCTCTTGGTTTCAAGTTTGGATACATCACAGATTCGCTAACCCCGCTGTGCGCCAATCCCAGCAAATGCCCGATTTCATGCGTCACAACCGACTCTAAATCCACTGCAACATCAGATTTCTCCACTCGAATTTCTGGTGAGAATGCATGTGCTAGAACTCGAAGAACCCCGTCAAATGCATCCCCATCTCCACGATCGCCGCTGTAAAACCCTATCTTGATGTCAGCAAAGCCGTAATCCTCGGATTCCACGAACATAACGGGAATGACAGAAGCCCAGTGACAAAAGGCACGTTTAAGCGTCGCCTAATCATATTTGTGGGCGATAATGCGTATGTCAAAGTCATCGGAATATTCCTGCCCCATCTTGGCAGGCCGGTGAAGTACGCAAACTTTTTGCTCGTTTCAGTGTTAGATACTATGTCAGGCACGCCGCATCTAGGAGAAATGAGTTTTGAAAGTGTATGAGAAACGAGCTTTCCGTTAATGGAGAGCCCAATTTTTTCTTGAGACGTTGTTATGGCATTTTCGAGCACTCCATCCAATAATTCGGTTGAAATTTGTAATTTTTTTTTACTCTACATACCCAAATCGGTTGAAATATTTCTTCAGTTACGAAATCCCGTCGACGACATTGCCCCTGCTAGCATCCTGGAATTTTTTGAAAATTCTTGCCAAGTGATAGAACAATGTTTTGAGTTTATTGAATGAAATGGTGATGTTCTAGAAATGACATGTACACGGTGAAGAGAAGAGGGAGAGAAGGGAAAAACACGCAAAGAATGAGTACGTTTTCGTTACTGAACATGGAAAGGTTTATCGGAAGAATTTTTATGATAAAGAAAGTATATGTACTTCTTGATTATAAATTGAATGAATAAATCGGAGCACTTCTTGAACTTTTTTACCTATTATTATATTTTGACTCCTAATATTTTTTTTTGTCCTCGGTTTTTTATATTAACATTTTTTGTCCCCTAAACAAAAATCATATGTCCGTCACTGTAACTAACCCTAGTGCTAATTAGTTAACGCTTAATATATTACACCAAACTACAAATTCAACGCTTAATTTGGTGAATTGTTGTTGTGTGGCTTAATCCAATTAGTAATTTTTGTGGAGTTGTTGGTGTCAGAAGCAAGAGATAATTTTCAGAAACTTTGGTTATTTGGGTTTGTTTCAGTTTGAAGACTTAAGAATTCGTTAACGGCTGAGTGTTCGAAGCAACCGAAATCAATTCGCATATTTGGTAATCATTGTCTTGTTGCTTATGTTGTCTCACGGGCCCTTCTTTTGCTTTTCAAAGTAGTAACGTACGAATCCAACCAATTTTAGTTGTCTCCCTCAACCATTTAAAACTATGAATATTATCTTTTAAAATATGCTCCTCCCAAATAATTTCAAGATTTTTAGACATGAAAAATTATATATCATATGTTCTATGGCTTAAAATTATTATTATTACTATAACATTATAGTAGGGTATCTTGCTATATACATGTGCCAAAATGCACATTATTTAAATTTAATGACAACGTCAGACTTATTATAATCTGAAAGAGAAAAAAATTGAAATTGTCCCCTCATAAGTATACCAAACTGAAATATCAAAAGAATTAAGAAGAAGTAAGAAGTTTAAAAATGGTCCCCTACACTTCCTCTGTATATATATATAATATATACAAAATATTGTAGTTAATGTATCCGTATACTAGGTTTTTTTATGTGTTTCATTAAAAGGAACAGTGTATTGTACGATGCAAAACAAAGAGATAACAACCTGTTCAACCACTCTTCTTGCCGGTGGGGTGGGGCTGGAATGGTTGAAGTGGGCTTACTATGTTCTATCTAAAGCAAGCTCGAATAACCCTATGAGTTCTTTTACCGGATCGAGAAGTTTGAATTGAGCTTAAAATCGATATCGCTAAATCATTTGATTTCAGAAAACTAAAGTAGCCAAACTACTTGGATTATCAGTTAATCAAGTTTCAGTTGAACTTAGCCAACTAGCTTTATGTAAAAGCAGTTCTCTGTTACTATTATGGGAGTTTGGAGAGATGGAGAGTGGTTGTGGGAGTGGAGATGGAGAAGTTCCTTTTTTTTTATCGGAACAAGCTATTTTTACTGACTTAATTTATGTTCTTGATAGATTTTCTTTAACAAAGAATGTTGCCGACCAATGGAGATGGAAGAATGGAACAGAAGGCGGGTTTTCAATCCGATCAGCGTATGACGCCATGAGGACTAAGGATGTTCATGCAAAAGTTTCATGCTTTGTCTGGGAACTTGGCAAGAACAGAATTCCAACAAAAATAAATCTTGCAAGCAGTAAAGTTTTATAGGATCCAACAAATTTGCCTTTTGTGGGGACAGTGAGGATGATTCATTTATTCTTTACTTGTATGTTTGCTTATGGTGTGGAAAAGTTGTTACAATTGCCTACGTGTGCAATCGGTGGTTCATGAGCATGCCGAGGCCCAACTTTTTCAACATTCAACAAATTCGAACGCTGACAGTCTTTACGCTCGGCTCGTCTGGCCTCGCCGTGCCGTGTCGCTGCCGCGAAGGCTTTTTACTACTAGGATTTCTGAAATGACTTTTCACTTACCTGACTTTTCACATTCTGCTGAGTATTAAGTTTGAGGCTTTTCACCTCCAGCAGAATTGATATCAGATTTAAGTATGAGACTTAAACCCATATTAATCTGATATTAAGTGTTGAGACTCTTCATCTATCACACTAAGCATTACACTTAATTTCTGAGACTTTTGGGAGGTCTGATGTTCACCTATATAAGCTGCTCCAGCTCTATGTTTCATCAATCCGAAAAATCATTCATACATTAAGGTGATGGAGGAGATTCAGATAAGGCTTTGGTCTTGGTTGGGTTTGTAGTAAGTCCATGTGTCTCTACGGTTTCAATGACTGGTTGTTAAATCCCGTGGTTGTATTGAAATCCTATATGTGGTAGAGGCAATAGAATTTAATTAGCTTGTGATTTCAAGTTGAAGTAATTTTGTCTAGATGTTGAAATTTTGGGCGAATTTTTTTGTACTGGGTTGTGGGTACCCCTTTTAATGCTCATTTTTTATTTCGTTTCTTATCTTACCCAAAAAATAAATAAATTATGTCGCAATTGACATTCGAAGTATAATTTCGTAACGCCAAGATTTGGATTTACATGGCTCTGATCCAAGTTGACATTTAAATTGGATGTATTTAATAACTTTTAATGAAAAACCATTATGGCTGTTGGAATTAATCTCAAGTGGACTATTCAAAAGGCAGCTCTGATAACTAAGAAGTAAATATACTCCCACACGAAAAATACTTATATGAAACGAGTGTTTGTAAAGAATAATATATATATATATATATATATATTGGTGTTTGTAAGATCAGGTGTATAGAAATGGGATCGTCCCACCTTTGGTTTTTTTTTTTAACACCCCCACCTTGATTTATATTTCAGATAAATTATAGGTTACACATAATGCTGGTGCAGGTAATTTCAGTTGTTGTCGACATTGACAAGACGGAGAAATTTGAATATTTTTCTCCACATATTTTATAATTTTTTTCAAAAATATATTTACTAGCCTTGGACGAAATCATTCACAAATTGGAAACTCTCCATGTGTCAATGAAAGTCTTATTACATATATATATATATATATATATATATATATATATATATATATATATGTATATGTGATTTTTATCGATATATACTGAATTGTCTTCCTTCAAGGCGAATGATCTACTCATCAATTCCAGTTCAAATGTCTCTCAAGCCTACTTCTTCTATTTCAGAAGGAGGGGTTTTGATAGGCAGAACAAGATAACATTACTTAAATGTCAGTATTCCCTTAGATAGTTAGGGGTTTTTCTTAGATGAGCCGGGTGTTTACAAACACCAAAACACATAAATGAATATACATACATATTTATGTGTCTTGGTGTTCGTAAACACCGGGCTCATGTAAGAAAAACCCAATAGTTAGATATACATACATATTTATGTGTCTTGGTATTCGTAAACACCCGGCTCATGTAAGAAAAACCTAATAGTTAGATATAAAAAATCATGGGGTATGAAAGGGGTAAGCAGCTCAAATCTCTTGCATCAAGGCTTGGTGAATGACTTGACTTGAAAAGAATTCAAGACAATTAAATAAGAAGAAAACATGTAAGAAGAAAAATGATCGAAAGTCCCGCATAAATGACAATATTTAATATATTATAAATTCGAAAAAATGTTGGGAAATAGCAAAAAAATATCAAAATCATATATATATTTTAAGTATACAATTTATTAAAAAGGAAGCTGATCATTCTTGTCGTCTTTGGCTGCAATCTGGATATTAAAAGCTGTGGGCCGCTGATAAAACACAAGTGGTTGTCTTCTTTATAAATGGATGGATAGGGGTATGACTACGGATGTCTACAATGCAGACAAGACATGGGGTTTTTTTAATTATATAACCTCGTGAATTTTTTTGGTTTTTTGAAATTAATCGATAACGCCAATTTAGATGACGATCGAATAATAAATTGTTGTCGACATCTCAAAAAGCAACTATATACAATATTTTATTAAAGCGAAAACAAAAAAAAATTATTATTTTTATTGATGTTGTCATCTGAAATGGCGATAACATTACTTTTTATTGTTGAGATATCGATATTTTTTTATTAATGTCGTCATCTAAGATAGCGACACCATTTTCAATCCCAAACCCCTTTATACACAACACCACGCCTCAGACAATATTACAATTGAAGCGCAAGACGAAAGTTGCAGTAAAAATAGAGATCTTCTATTTTTTTTTCAAAATTTTAAATTATTTAAGGTAAGTTGGTTATTTTGGTTATTATTTGATGTTAGATAAATTATATTTGATGTTAGATAAAGTATGATGTTCATATATATATTGGGAGTAGATTTTTTGATGGTGTGTTTTCAGCGATGTGGACGGTCAAAGGTTGGCGCAGGAGGGCGGTGGCTGGGCGTCAGCCGGTGGGCGGCGGTCGCTGGTCGGTGGACGACAGTCGTGGAGGATATCAACTCTGCATGTACTTATAGTTGGGGTTGTGCTGTGTTGGCGTACTTATCGTGGGTTGTGAACTTCATCAGAGAGAGGGGGAAAAGAGTGATAGGTGATGCATTACAACTCGTACAAGTAAACAATATGTTTGTTTGTTGTAATAATTAAAATATGTTTCTTGTCAATCTAACGTGTATTATTGATGTCACTACAATAAATTAGATTTGGGCATAGTCATGAATCCCAATCTGACTCCTCAATTGGGTAGCCAATGTTCTGATATTGGGCAAACAATAATTGACTTATAGAATGTGTTACCTTCTGCTCCATATGGTGTAAGGTAATACGAATATGCATTGTTTGATAATTGATTTTATGTGTTAAAGCATTTAATCATTTATTTGAAAATGATTCACAAAATTTATTGATTTCTATGATTATACAGGTGGTCATGTCATTTAAAATTTACAGAAACTGTGAGTCATTCCATAAGTATCATCAGGGACATCATCGATAAGCAGCCAGTAACTCAAGTAAACATGCTATTAAATTCATTTGTACAAAAAAAATATTCTTTTTATATTTTTAAAAGCGATGTTGTTTTATAGTTTAGTTGGCACCGTACTCTGATGAGTACAGTGAAGGAGTTACCCAGTTAGGGAAATATAAGGGTCCATTGATTTTCTTTGACATTGTTGAAATGCAACGGTCTGAGTTCCATTTTTGCAAAGCTCCCATGTAATAAGGAAACATTTTCACAGAGCTCTCCCATGTTCCATACACGTTTTCAACCGAACGTCTCAAACTATACCAGCCTTTTGCATATGAGATCTCAAATCCATACTTATCTTTAACAGTATGAATAACATACTTTATCTCATATGATGGATCACACCGAACGATTCCCACTAATAATTATATTTTTGTCCAAATTTGCATGATCGATCGATAAATCACTCAAAAGACAAGTGTGATAACCCCCATGCTTCGTTATTTTAAACAGTCTATTTTTTACTCAATGAGGCCGCAGAAACCATCTGCAAGGCATGTATGGTGTACTATGTTTGTACACCCTTTATATTTAAAATATCATATTCAGATGGATATTTTCTTTGGAATAGTTGTAGTAACTCCCCCACTTACGAGTTGGAAGGTTGATCGAATCTCCAAATAAGTCTGGACACAGATGTGCAATGGATAGAAATCGAAGTGTTGGATAAAGGTTGTTAGGATCGGACTGGAGTGTTTAGAGTGGGGTGAATGAACACTCCTTTAAAAATTAATCCTTATTGATTTCACTCAGGTTAATGAATGAAATCTGGTTCTTAATCAACCCTTAAGCAGAACAGACCACTGAATATGAGAGTGCGGAAACGGTATGTTCTTAGCTAGTAAGAACGGCTTGATGGCTATAAAATGTAACGCAATACAGAATGTAAATAAACAAGATGTGTTTCTGGAAGTTCGAAGGCAAATCCTTCTACGTCTCCCCTTCTTCCAATCAAGGAAGGATTACTAGAAGACTTTGAGTAATACAACTACTTGTACAACCTCAATTCAGCTGGATTTACCCCACTACCAGACTGAAACTTTTAGTCTCTCAATCTGTTCAGACACAACCTGTCTGACAGTTACAATTGAATCTCACTCTTCTATCTTAGCACAAATACAAAAGACAGAGTGAATTTATCTACGCACAAAATGATCCTTTAGATGATCAAATATTACAATAAGTTGTGATTATGAAAACTTTTAGCAGACTGGTAAGATGACTATCTTCCAGTGATGGTTCAGCTCAAGAGTGTTTTGACTTGTAAGCTTGTGTTGTTTAGTTTCTTGATTGACCAGTGAAAATCCCTATTTCGAGTACCTTAGTTGCATCCTTATATAGTCATTTATACCAACGACACTATTTCATTTTCTATGCAACTCTTGACTCTGTTCATTCTCTGAACAAGCTTCAGTCTTCTTCTTTTAGCCACTTTCCCTTCTGGTCTGTGCTTTCGGCGTTTGTCAGGTAGACTCTCCTTTGTCTATTTACCATTTAAGGTAATCTCCAGTCCTTGGTCTTTTTTAGCATTAAATGCATCATTAAATGCTTCAATAAATAGCCGTTAATTATTCGGACTGAAGAACGAAGCTTACTTAACTTCGTCTGCTCTGATCTGATCTTCACTGAGCTGATCAGTGCTTCGATCTGGTCAGACTGATTTGCATCGATCCGTTCTGATTTTGAGATAGACTATACCGGTCTGATTTGTTTTGTCATGACTCGATCGGTCTGGTCTATTTTGTCATCTTTAAAATCTGAAACTAACAAAGGTCATGGTCATTTGTCGTGGTTGTGTATGCTACATTAACTAACACTTATTCAATATCAACCTAATCGTCATCAGACTCTTCCTCAGATAGAATCCCTTACGGTTCAGACTGAATATCATCTCCAAAATCCACAAAATTGTCTGCTAGTGGCTCGTGAACAATATTGCCATCAACTATAGGAGCATCATCTTGAATCCTAGAGATAGTTGATCTTTCTGTAACTACTACAAATGGAGCATTACCACTTGTTGGCATTTATGTAATAAAATCATAAGCATTTGGTTCTGTTTGTATATACATCTCCAAACAACTGAGATTTTGTTCAGAATCCAATAGCAATGCTAAATTATAATAATGTCAACGGGAAAAATTGTTTGTTTCATCCCCGAAAAATCACTGAATATATATTTACAATATATTTTCAGACTGGAACTAGATATGATTGATGCCAGTAATATCATATACGTCGTTCAATAACTCCAAATAATTAATAGCGCGAGATATTGTCATGCCTCTTGACGGACCATGATCATATCTAACTGATTCTGAATCTTGTAATATATCGCCTCCCCAATACAATAAACTTTAATTGACATACCTTAAAAATAAAGACAAGAATTATAAATTAGTACACGATATATAATGTTGTTAAAATTGATTTAATATTATCTTAAAATGTAACAATAAATTGTTTTTATATAACAATGTACCTGCAATGTGTCGGAGGAAACAACGAAAATTTGGTTTATGAATTATACGAACAATTACGGATATATAGAGGAGATTTTGTTTATTGGTGTCGCCATCTCAGATGGCGACAAAGATTAAAAAAAATTATTTGATGTCGTAATGTGCCGAAATCATTTTAAATTTTTTTTTAAATGATGTCGCCATGTGAGATGATGACAACAAAAAATAAAATATTGTATATTGTTGTCAAAAGTACAGAAAAATTATGGAAAATGGTGTACAAACATAGGATATCAGAAATACCTTGCAGATGGTTTCTGCGCGCCTCGTTGAGTAAAATAAATGGACTATTCAAAATAACAAAGTATGGGGGTTCTCACACTTGTCTTTTGAGTGATTTATCGGTCGTTCATGCAAATATGGATACAAATATGATTGCTAGTTTGTTAGTGGGAATCCTTCGGCGTTATCCATCCTATGAAAATAAAGTATGTTATTCAGACTGTTAAAGATAAGTATGGATTTGAGATCTCATATGCAAAAAAACTGGTATAGTTTGAGACGTGCGGTTGAAAATGTGTATGGAACATGAGAGAGCTCTGTTAATAAGTTACCTTATTACACGGAGCATTGTAAAAATGGAATCCAGGCACACTCGTCGATTAGGATCACCTACCGAATGCTAGACCAACAGAGACTTTGAATTACGTGTTTTGGGCCTTCCAACCATGTGCAGATGGATTCCGACACTGTCGACAAGTTATAAGAGTGGAACTGTAGATGGAACGCATCTGTATACAAAATATCAACATAAGATGTTGATTGCCATGACCATGGACACTAACAAATCTTACCTTTGGCCTTTGCACTCGTTGACGAGGAAAGTTTTTGTCGTGGAATTGGTTTTGGAGTTGTTTAGCACGCACATTGGTAAAGGATCTGCTTGTGTGTGCTTGATATCTGATAGGCATCCGAGCCTTATTGCAGCCGCTGAATGTATTATCGACTTCTATTCCTCGCGTGGAGTACATTGGTTTTATTTGAGACATGTGTGCTCAAACTTTAATAGTCGCTTCAAAAGTGCTCATTTGAAATACTTGTGCTGCAAAGCTGGATCAGAAAATAAGCTCAAAAAGTTCGAATCTACAATGGAAAAGATAAAAAGTATTGAACCAAGAGCATTTGATTATCTGAATCAGAATGACAAGTCAAAATGGACTATTGTTCATGATAGTGGATGGCGTTGTGGTATTCTTACGAAAATATGTCAGAGTACATTAACAGAGTTATGAAGGGTGTTCATCGCCTTCCAATCACCGCCATTGTGTAATTAACTTTTGACGATGTGTGTTATATTTTCTTAAACGACTTAAGAAGGCGGAACGAATTATCCAGAATAATCAGATTGGTCGGATTATGTCTCTGAAAAATATGCTCGTGCTGACCATCATTTCGTTAACCATGATGTTTGGACGTTCGATCGAAGATAATTAGCCGCCTCTGTAACCACTAGGGAGCAAGCAGGATGTGGCGGCAATACTCACGTTGTCAACCTCAAAGCAGGAGAATGCTTTTGCGGAAATTGGAAACAATTCAGCATACCATGTTCACATGTGATACAAGTGCGTTGACTTTATGCCTTCAATGCAAAAAAAAAACATTGTCAGCTAATATTATAATATGTCTAAATAATGGAACACATATCAAGGGCAATTTAATCCGTTGTGGGCAGAGCAGTATTGGGACACCTCGTGCTTTGCGGAGGATTTGTGTAATACCCCCGAAATGTCTATGTGTTTATGTGTTGTCTTAAACGGTTATGATATGTTTAAGGGTTGTGGTGCATTTAAATTGGGGAGGGGGATTATATTTATGTTATGATGATATGATTTAGGGGGCATGTTGGGTGTTTTAAGGGATGGGTGTTTTAAGGGATGTATTAATTAAGTAATGTTATGAAATATCGAGTGAGGATATTTTAATACGTCGTGCTAAATATCGGGGCACAATTAAACACCACATGGCACCCCAACCACACCACCCACCCCCTAATCGGCCACCTACCCAAACCCCCCACTTGTTCAACCCATACCCCCCACTTGTTCAACCCATGCCTCATCAACCCATCCCTTCTTCTCCCTATCATTCTCCTCTCTCTTTCTTTGCTCCTGAAACACAAAAAAACGTCCCTGAGCTGCTGGGAATGGAGGGTTGGAGTTGTGAAAGATAGTGAGGAATTCTTGCAAAAAAGGGGTAAGATGTTCTTGTTCTGTTTTTCTAAAGATTTTGAATGGGTTTGAGCTTTATGAGGATGTTATGATGCATGCTAGCTTTGATTTTGTGAAACCTTTGATTTAAGTGCTTACATAGGAGTTTTGTGAAGATCCTAGCATGTTTGTTTGGGCAAGTTTTATGTGTTATGAAGTAGGTTACTTGCTATGAAGAAGGGTACTCGAAAATCTGGGGAAGTCCCGATTTTTCAGAGTGCTCGATCGATCGAGATTTTGGTCCCGATCGATTGAGCGAGGCAGAAGATTTAAAGCATGGTTTGAAATTCAGGGGCCGATCGATCGAAGGAATTTCCGATCGATCGGTAAAGTTCCTCGATCGATCGGTAAAAACATTTCGATCGATCGATCGAGGCAGAAAGTTGGGAACTGTTTATCATGCTTTCTCGATCGATCGAGACTTGGGTACCAATCGATCGAGAGAGGCAGAATCTTGGCAAATATTTTTAATTGATTTATTTTGAAGAATTTTTGACAATGATTCTTGAAATGGTATCTAATATTGTATTATGGGGTTATGTAGAACCATCCTAGGTACCAGCACAATCAATGAGATAAAGTCTATTGACTCCTCCACCTTTTGAAAAGGTACGTAAGAGACGTACGGGTATCGGACGGTAAAACACACTTCTATACTATGACTATGCAATGATTGCATAAGTATTTATGATAAGATGATGATGTTTATAAGATGATGATGTTTACAAGATGATGATGTTTATAATATGATGATGATGATGTATGTTTAACTGTGTTATTGAGAATGGTAGAGTGTTCTGGTAGTTGTTATGGGAAAGCGAGGAAGGTACTTACCGCTGACATAGCTAGCGAGGAGATACATCCGCTATCAAGGTGTAGCGAGGGGTATAACAGTACCGCTATATGTCGAAGTGAGGGGGCCAATTGTTCCGCTGACATAACAAGGCCAGAAACATGCATGAATGTGAATCAGGAACAACCAAAAAGGGGTTAACGATTAACCAGGAAGTACATGTTAATGGTTATTTCATGCATTTATTCATATGCCATTTTCTTACGATGTTAAGTAATGATGTACATGCTCATGATGGATTGTCCCTGTAGGTATGCTTTTGGACTGAAGGACTAAGGGTCGGGTTGAGGCAGTGAGCTACAAGGAGCACACAAAGGAATAGGATTCAGGATTTTGATTAGTATCTACTCTAGGAGTAGTATAAATCTAAAATGTTAGCATTCATTTTTGGGAATGTAACTAATAAGTTTTGAAGTTTTATTTTTGGCCTGTAATCCTGTTAGCTCACGTAACAACCGGAACCCTGAGATGTTATTTAATGCATGTTTAGTCCATCTTATGTCATTATAACACTGTTAAGGTAGGAAGACCCTACAATTTGTATGTCAAGCATTGCCATAACAAGGAGGTTTGTCTGTCTTCGAACTCTTTGTTGTTCAAAGACTTCTTCACCCCTTTCCCTTGACATGTGTTGTCACGCCCCGGGCTCAGGCCCGCGCAAACGCGACTGCACAATGGGCTCTTATAGCAACTACTTCGTATCCGTCCTCGCTTTACGAAAATGGTTAACCCAAGTTGCTATAATAGCCCATTGTAAGCCTTTATAAACCACTTTAAATTTTCATCCACAACCAATGTGGGACATTGTAATACCCATGTCCCACATTGGTTGTGGATGAAAATTTAATGTGGTTTATAAAGGTTTACAATGGACTATTATAGCAACTTGGGTTAACCATTTTCGTAGAGCGAGGACGAATACGAAGTAGTTGCTATAGGAGCCCATTGTGCAGTCGCGTTTGCGCGGGCTTGGGCCCGGGGCGTGACAGAATGGTATCAGAGCCGGTCACCGGCAGGAAACACCGGGAGATAAGTGCTATGCGGGGCAAAGTGCTACGTGCGTGGGAGCCACCTCTTGAACCTAAAAGGGCAAAGTGCTACACGACGGGGGCCACCTCTTGAACCTGCGGGGCAAAGTGCCACGTGCGTGGGAGCCACCTCTTGAACCCGCGGGGCAAAGTGCTACATGACGGGAGCCACCTCTTGAACCTGTAGGAGCCACCTCTAGATTCTCGGTGCCGGTGGATGGATGAGTTAGGTCGCGACGAGGACGTCGCGTTCTGAAGGAGGGGTGATTGTAATACCCATGTCCCACATTGGTTGTGGATGAAAATTTAATGTGGTTTATAAAGGTTTACAATGGACTATTATAGCAACTTGGGTTAACCATTTTCGTAGAGCGAGGACGGATACGAAGTAGTTGCTATAGGAGCCCATTGTGCAGTCGCGTTTGCGCGGGCTTGGGATAAACGTTTCCGTTAGACATAAGTTCATAAATTCAAAGTAATATTAAGTTTTTGAATTGAGTGTAGCCTTGTATTCAAGCAATTGAATACGGCGGGCGACCCGTCTGGGCGGGCCGTCACATGTGTGTTGTGAGGCTACTGAATTGCGTCAATTGAGGGAATACAACTGGTGAGACGTCAAAAGGTGAAGTCATGTACGCATAATTGCAATGACATTTGGATCCACGCTGGTGAAGTGGGCTTGTGTGGACGAGAGGGGATATGTCGTGAACGGAGACAGATCAAATGATTATTGAGGCACACAGAATATAATAGTCTGTAGACATATTTCGCCCAAATGACGTAGATGGACCTGCAAAATCTATCTGGATATGTGCAGATGGACCTGCAAAATCTGTCGGAAGATGTGTAGATGAAGTGCCTACATGAACCTACATGCATCAACAGACTGGACTTCATCCTATGACGAAAAGTTTCTGTCTCGTCGTTCACGAGCCACTCGCACCACATTGTCGAACATACTCCTGTGTTGCCTCATCGACTCTGTCGTAATATGTTCTCCATCAGCTAGATGTCGGTCGTAGCTTGTAGTTAACTATTCCATCTGGTCAATCTGCAAAGTCCAAAAGTCCAAATACATTTATACATCTAAACACAATTATAAAAACAAAATTTCACTAAATTAATGTACCACATGCTGCCATGCTGGGCCATCACCATGTTGATAACCTGTATGTACAAAATATTGTCGACGACCAATATATCTATATGTGACTCGTTCATACCACTCACTGTATCCGACAACAACGTAGTAACAACGATCAGTAAATCGTGGTCTATCCACACACACATCATTCGCACTCTCCCATCGAAGTATGCAATCAATATGCTGAGTGCTCCAGTCCTTGTTGACGTTCCCCCCTTCGACCAACATTATGCAATATATCATCCCCGATTGTGGATCTTCAGGGATATCTTGTAGCATACCAAATTATCGAAGTACTCTGTCAGACCATTGCATTTCAACTATGTCAAAGACAATCAACAAACCCTTATATGTCCCTAATTGGATAATTCATTCAGTGTATTCATCAGGGTACGACTGCCAATTAAACTACAAAACAACATTGCTTTAAAAAATATAAAAAAGACTGTTTTGTACAAACTAATTTAATAGCATGTTTACTTGAGTTACTGGCTGCTCATCGAGGATGTCCCTAAAGATGCGTATGGAATGACTTCAGTTTCTTTAAATTTTAAATGACATGACGACCTGTATAATCACAATTTGAAATCGATAAATATTGTGAATCGTAATCAAATAAATGATTAAATGCATTAACACATAAAATTAATTATAAAACAATGCATATTCGTATTACCTTCCACCGTATGGAGCGGAGGTAACACATTCTCTGCGTCGATTATTATTTGTCCAATATCAGATTTTTGGTTACCCAAATGTGAAGTCAGACTTGGGATTCATCACCATGCCCAAATCTAGTATATTGTAGTGGCATCAATAATACAAGTTAGATTGACAATAAACATATTTTAATTATTACAATAAACAAACATATTGTTTATTTGTACGAGTTGCACAACAATATTTATATATTTACTAAAAAAAGGCCAACTATTATTTTCTCTAAATTTAGAATATAACTTTTCACGCTCCATCTTCTGTTTATCTCATGATCTTTACTCAGTCTGCAAAAATGCAGCTCTCCTCTTTAAGAGCACACCCTACTGGAGCAGAACAAAGTTGAAATCCATAGACCCCTATGTCCACTGTTTTCTACCCCACAATCACATCAAAAATCTAATCTATTCTCTCAAAAATTTTCATGTCCGCAATCCATTATTATATATCCTTTCTTTATTTTTGAATACAACAAAACCAGATCTGCAAGTTTTGTTGCAGCAGAATTTTTTCCTATTTTGTTCAATTTCTGCCAATTTACCCAACTTCTACTTTCTCAAAAAGTCCAGGGGAAAAAAATCAAGAAAAGAAACACGCACAAACTCACAGTGGGAAGTGTGGATGAAGATGGAGTATTACTGGAATCTGTTTAATAACAGTGCAAGCCGTGGTAATGGCGACAACCCTGCATGGGAATCATGGGATCTTGGTGGCAATGTCCACGCGCCGTCCACCTCCGTCGTTAGGCAGGCGGAAGGTGGTGCGCTTAACGCGGTGATGCTGCAGCAGGAAGAAAAGAATGGAGGACGGAATTGTTCTTCTCCGTCTTCTTCAGCTCTTTACTTGGGTCAAGGGCCCTGTTATTTCAACCCGGACCCGCATTTGACATGCTTGAAGCTAGGGAAGAGGCAGTATATTCCTGCAAGCTCCGCCGGGACATCTTCCGTGGGCAAAAAGGGGAAATTCTATGATCCCAGTTGGGCAAAACCCTCAGCGCCAGCTGTGGCGGTGGTGCCGAGGTGTCAGGTGGAGGGATGTGAGGCGGTGCTGGTAAATGCGAAGGATTATCACAGGAGGCATAAAGTTTGTGAGAAACATGCGAAAGCTCCGAAAGTTGTGGTTCTCGGAATCGAACAACGATTCTGTCAACAATGTAGTAGGTAACCTGGATAATTTGTTGGTCAGTTATGTTTAGGTAATTGTAACGATTTCTTCAATTTGTCTGTAACTTTTATGTTTTGAATCTACAGGTTTCATACAGTGGATGAGTTTGATGCATCAAAGAGGAGTTGCAGAAGGAGACTGGCGGGGCATAATGAGAGAAGAAGAAAGAGTTCTCAAGAGCATTCTCTTGTTAAGAGATCTGTTCAAGGTAAAATTATATTATTATTAGTTTTAAACGATGCAAGAACTGAATTTTGATTATGACGCTTGTAATAAAACTTGCCTGAAAAGTTTTTAAATAAGTGACCCGACTTGTCCCATAATATTTTAAATCGTACTCCGAAGTCCGAAATTCTTGTATGGATCGGTCATGCTCTGCACCACCAAGATATATACATATACCTACATGTGGTTCGTTAGTGTATGGCTGGATAGTTCATACAAGAATTTGCCCGAGTCCAGATGCTCATTCACTTCACGAGAGATGAATCTATCGATTCAGAATTTTTGATAATTAATTCCTCAAGTGAAGAAATATAATAACATTTTTAGGTCACTCGTGTGTTAACCGTAATCTGCATATACAACTGCTGGATTATCTGACGAGTTATTGGATTCCTCCTTTATATTTTGAGAAGTGATTCAAATGTAGGGCAATTAAGCAAACGTTGAAAATATTAGAAATTACTCGTAAAGTTATTTTTTGTATTTGTGGGAGGGTTATAGTCATTCCTCACTTTGTTGAGAATTGTCCAACATCGGGAATTGACGGGAATTGAAAAGCTATGCTGACGCTTATAGACCATGGTTTTTGATTTACCAAACACATCATTATTGTATATTCTTTCATATCTATAGCGCAACCCCATTTTTTATATGTGGACTATCCAATTGGTTTTGAATTTGAACTCTACGTATTCTTAACACACTTTTCCCCACATTCTTTCAACACTCCAAGGACTATTGGTTCTTTAATGTCAAATGGGCTGTATTCTGATGTAATTTTTGCTATATTCCAATTACAAATTAAATCAGGGATTCTAAAAATTCTTGCATGCAGAAATAAAAACGATGTCTGCAAGCAGAAACCCACACCACTTCTCTAATAGCAGTGAGTGTGCTCTCTCTCTTCTGTCATCGACGAACCAAAATCCTTGCACTTGGAACATCTCTACTTCCTCAGATCTTCCGACAAGATGCAGTGCCGCCCTACGAGAACTCATCGCCGAGAACCGAGCCTCCATTTTAGCCTGCAGCAATAATAATCTCAGTTTTAATCATCAGATGGAGAACTCGTGGATTCAAAATGAATCCAATCCACGGTTATTGAACCGCTCAGCCCAAGAAAGTGGAGGACAGTTGACATTGGATCTTATGCGGGCTTCGGATTCTGCATTTGATATGTTTTCTGGGATTGATTACGATAATGATAATTCTACGAAATTGTTGAAGGATCAGCAAGAATGTTCTGAGTTGTGGAGGCTGCCTTTGGGTTATTGATTAGTTTATTTATATTTATGATTGTTATGGTTCTTTATTAATTACTTTTAGTGGCTTGAAACATTCATTCATCACTAGTGAATGTTGGATTTATATTCTTTTCTTAATTCTTCATGAATTCGTGGAAATAATTCGAATTTGATTGTGTCATGAGTTTCATTTTCTGAACTTTTTCACTTAATTGGGCTTGCAATTGTGAATATATGTCATAATGGATGCATGAATTAAAGAGACATGAGTACCTTAAATTTTTTTTATTATCAGCAATATAATTTTTGAAATTTGTTTCATTCGAGATCAGTAATTTCTGACAAATGTTTACGTTTTAAGAACTGTATACGATTCAAATTTTTCAAAATTGAGAACTGAGTCTTTGTTCGCTTGGCAAAATGTTCAAATTCAGGTCTTTATATTTTAACTAATTTTCATTCTTGAACGATAATTTAGGGGTGTTTAACGGTTCGGACTGGTTCGGTCCGATCCGTTAAGGAACCGGTCCGGTTCGTTAAGGAACCGGATCGGTCCCGGTTCCGGGCAGATCCGGTCCGGTTCGATTTAATTTTTTTTTTTTATGTTTTTAAAAAAAATTTCAAAAAGTTTTATTTATTTTTTATTTAATGTTGTAAATGTTTCCCCAATATTCATCATAAATTCAATATATTTCTTATTCATTTCATAATATAGATGCATACAAATAATTGTAAAGAGATGGCAATTAAAAAATCAAAATAAAAAAATATTGTTGTTTAGCACTCTTCATAATTGATAAGTATTGTTTTTGCGTTCTCTTCTTCTGGCTCGTCATAATGGTTTACGAATTCGTCAACCGCCCCATCTCTTATATTCTTACATTATGCTTCAAACCAATCTTTAAGTAACGTGAGCATGCATAACGAATCAGGGAGAGACTACTTCTGTATTCTCCAATAATTCGGCCACATGTTGAGAATGGAGATTCATAAGCGACGCTTGAAGCTTGTACCGCATACACGTCTCTAGCCATTTTGGCTAAGATAGGGAATTGTGCCGCATTTGACTTCCACCATTGTAACACGTCGAAGTTGTCTTCCGTTACAAATTGATAATTCAGATAAATTTGCAACTCAGTCGACGTGCTAGTAGAATGTCCTTTTCCCTTAAGTTTTTTCCTGCCCATCATACTAAGCAAATTGATGTCCCCGCCTTTAGTTTGAGCTTGAGGTTGTTCTTCAGCAGGCCTTTGTTGCGATGATTCACTTGCCTGTTGATTATAATACAACTGAAACATATTTTGGAGAGATTGCATTGTAGACGTCTTTTGATCGTCAACAACCTACCCAAAAATGGAATGTTGGCAACGGCTAAGAGCCGTTGCCAACGTTCAGCATGGCATGGTTTGGAATCGGTTCCAAACCGGTAGCACCGGAACTGGTGGTGCTACCGATTTGGCTTAAAGGAACCGCCCCGGACCGGTTTGATACCGGTTTCGGGGTGGACCGAAACCGGTTCCGATCTTGGACCGGACTAACCGGTCTGGTTTTGGACCGGGTCCGGATCGACCCGGTCCGATAAGCACCCCTAAACGAGTGGCAAATAACCCATGTGGTTTGCCAAATAGACAAATTATCCCTTTATGATTTGAAAATATGCATTTATCTCATTTGGTTTACAAAATAGGCATTTTATCTCATATGGTTTGAAAATAGGCATTTTATCCCCTTGTGGTTTGTGAAAATAGACATTTTACCCCATCATAGCTTGTGAATATGTGTAAAATATACCCTACACATAAGGGGTAAATCCTACTTTGTAAACCACGTGAGTTAAAATGCATATTTTCACAAATCACAGGAGGATATAATATCTATTTTCAAACCAAATGGGAGTAACTGCCTATTTTGTAAAATATATGGAGTAAAATGCGTATTTTCAAACCACATATGATAATTCACCTATTTGAGAAAACATTGAGAGGTGATTATCTGCAAAAAACCCTCGGAACAATACATCTTTGGAAACTCTTGCATCGACCGCATGTTGTATCATCGTTGAAGAATGAAAAACTAGATAAACTACAAAGACCTGAATTTGAGCTTTTGCCAAGTGAACAAAGACTCGTTCTTAATTTTGACAAATTTGAACATGAATTGCCCCCCGCATGAGGTACAGGAATTTATCATATTTTTTAATTCAACTTTAATTACGCCGACCGCTCGTTACATTAACACCACACTTATTGCATGTTTATTGTATATGTCAGGTTGAATTTAAATTTTTTATTTAAGGGTAAAAAATAATAACATAAAAAATGAATGTCAAAAGAAATTTTAGAGGGTCAAAAATTAATTTAACGAGAGGCAAACTGTAATTTTGGAATGTAAAATATAATTTTTTAGGATAATATTTAAAAACATGTTGGAACAGTGCCTCTGTGTAACAGTGATGTTGTATAGAAAAAGATATGAATAAAAGAATTAATAAGTTGGTTCACCATTGATCATCATTCATGAGCAATGGTTTGTGCCCATTTACTGTGTTAATAGTATAGCATGGTTAACAACTGGATACTGAGTGAACGATTGATCGCGTATATAACGATATTTTTACGAGAAAATTACATATATGTATTATTTTCTAAAACATCTTTCAGCTAAATCTTTCAAAAAAATATTCTTTCAACTAAATACACCTTTTAAAAAACATCTTTGAACTAGTCCATTTTTCTAAAACAGTATTGTAATAAGTCTTTTGTTTTTCTTAAATACCCGCCGTCTTCTTCACTCCACCATCATCGCTGCCATCTCCATAGCCTCCCTCAATCTTCCAAAATCTATTCTCATCCAAGAAGCACAAGAGAGAGAAAAATATTACGATGAGGTTTCCACAAGATGTTGAAATATGAACAGAATGAAAGAAAAAAAAAGACAAATCAAAATTGAATGAGAATAGAATGTGCAATCACGTGAACCAAAATCAAGAATATCTTGACGGTTTGTTCAAATTTTTTAAAGATTTTCCTATATTTTCTCTCTTTCAATCAGATACTCAATTTCCCCCATCACTTTTTACATGAGAACCAGTGAACCCAACGTATTCAAAGCAGAAGGTAGCGATTGGTTTGGAGGGTGAAAAGAAGACGCCAAGGGTGTATAATCTGGAGGTGGCGTCGCCTTCGGTGGTGGTGACCGGCAGTATTACGCTGCCGGATGGGGAGTGAAGAGGATGGCCGAAGGAAGGGATAGGCTAGAGAGCATCTTGAAAAGTTAATATGCGGTGCAAGTAAAAAGTGGCTCATGCATGTAAAATTTGACTCGTGCGATGCATGTAAAATTTGACTCGTGCGATGAATGTAAAAATTGACTCATGCGGTGCATTCATTGTTAGTCTCGTGCGGTGCTTGTAAATTACAAGCACAACATACACTCATGTAATTTACATGCACTACTAAACTCATATAATGCATGTATATTATAGTTTAAGTGCACCACTTGTGTTTAGCGGTGCATGTAAATTACATGCACCGTTAGACTCATGTAATGCATGTGACTCATACGGTGCATGTAAAATTGACTCACGCGGCACATATAAAAATTAATCATGCGGTGCATGTAAAAATTATTCATGTGATGCATGTAAAAATATACTTATTGCACAATTACTCATGCGGTGCACGTAAAATTATATGTTAAGTGCACCACTTGTGTCTAGCGATGCATGTAAATTACATGCACCGCTAAACTCATGTAATGCATGTGACTTATACGGTGCATGTAAAATTGACTCATGCAGTGCATGTAAAATTGACTCATGAGATGTATGTAAAAATTAATCATGTGGTGCATGTAAAATTACTCATGCGGTGTAATGTGTTTTCATAAGTTGGGTTAGTTTTGTCATTGTATTAAAAAATGAAATTAGTTCGAAGAACTTTTTTTGGGTGAGCGGGACGAAAAATCTTTTACCTAACCCTTTTTATGATTGTCCACGACGTGAGCGATATGATCAGAAATCTGGGCTTGAGCTCGGTTTTGATCAATTATTGCGAGGCAGGTGAAGTTCTTGGCTAGGACTGAGGATAATTCTTTCAAGATTAAGGCATTTGTGTTGGCCGGGTTTGCCACCACCAACAGTCCAACACCTACATGATCAATAGCAGGATCTATCTATTTAATTTTCGATAAATTTTGCAGACAATAAATAGAAATTATCGTATAAATGCCCACCTAGCTATTTTTTCGTCGTTCTATTGAATAACAGAGCTATATATTTTAATACTTTAAACATCAACTTACCTTGCAATCAGGGGGGCAGCATGTTGGCGTAGCGCCGAGGCCTGAGCCTTGTAAATGGATAAATTCTTGGAGATAACGTCCTTCCTCTACATGCCTTCCTTCAGAGGGAATTCATCTATTCCAGTTTACCCCTTGCAACACCTCGGCGGCAGGTTCGATCTGAAGCATATGTATAATTACAGGCAAGGGCAAACGTACGTATGGGTGGGGGGACCTAATTTTTTTTTAAAAAATTACATTTTACACCCCTAAAATTATTTTGATCCCCTTAAATTTTTTTGCCCTCAATTTTTTATGTTATTATTATTTGTTCCATAAACAAAAGTTATAGATTCGCCCATGATTACATGTCAACGAGGGCCTAGCATTCCTCCTCTTTATATCATGGAAACAAGAACATGAGTGCCAAGATCGAGGTGGAGCGGTTTGATGGAAATGACGACTTTGGGCTGTGGTGAAGAAGAATGCATGTCATTCTTATACAACAAAAATGGCCAAAGCTCTTGGTGTTTGAAAGAATCTTCCAGACACTCTCACGGACGATCAGACAAGTTGGAGATGGCTTTCAGCAACTTATCCTACATTCAGATGATAAAGTATTAAGGGACGCTTATAAATAGTTGTAAGCAAGGCAAATTTAAGAGTAATACAAAATCCACGTGACATTAATATGGGTGTAAAAGGAATCGGATCAAGCTAAACTTCAAGAAAAAAATTGTATTCGAGTTTGATCCAATTCGAATAGACATATTTAAAGTTCTAACTTTTATTATTTTCGGCTCAAATTCGATTAAAAAATATTGAATGAAAAAAAAATCCCGTATAAATGTGATTAAAAATTGTACTATATAAACTTTTAATACAGATAATCAAATAATAAACAGTAAATTAGGAGAAGTATACACTTTTGCATTTCATTAAAGCGATTTAACATCGTCTTCTCCTTGCAAATAATTTTGATATAAAAATACTTAATAATTAAATTAGCAATTGAAATGTAATTTTTTCGAAAATATAAAACTTATCTAATATTAAAATGCAATAATTAAAATAATTAAATATTTTTTATATAAAATAATAATAATATAATCAAACACTTTAGTAAATTAGCAAGTGAAATGCGATTTTTTCGAAAATATAAATTCAGAATTTAGACGGATCCAAGCGAAAATTTTATAGCAAACAGTGCAAACGCACTCTGTACTCTATATGAATCAAGAAACTTTCAATTGGAACTCTGGATCACAACAATAGCCAGAAATCGCAGGAAACTCGAGAGAGAAATGCGAACCTGTAAAACTGCTTTGCTTCTGGGGAGTTCTATCTCGCCCAGTTATGGATACAGGCGACTTAGTTCACTTCCCACCAATCCCCTTGTCGATGATCACGCCGATAATATAGTAAGCTTTCACTCTTTTTTTGCTGCATTTAACCCTCTATCTCTTTCTTTGACCTTGTTCGATTGGTTTGGGTTGAATTTACTCACAGGTGCTTGTTGAAGGCAAAGCCAGTTCAAGAACGGCAATTCTCAATAGACCCTCTTCGCTCAATGCTCTTAACATTTCTATGGTCAGTTTATGATTGTTTGTTTGTGTTTTTTATGCTTCGGTTTCGTGCTTGTTGAGATTTGGGTTTCCTTTGCAGGCATTTACTTTTTTTTTTCTCGATGGAACTGGCAAAAGTTTGGAATTTTATCCGATGGGTTGGTTGTTGCTATTTGGAAGTTTGTCGAAATATTTCCTTGGGGTCCTATGTACAAACTTTTTAATTTGATAACAACGTTGAGGTATCTCTATTAGGAACAATTAAATGGTGAACAGTGGCAAATTGTAAATTTCTGTAAGGTAGCGGAACTACTCATTAAAAGCGTTTTAAAATATGGGGGCGAAACTCCGCAGATTTTGGTAAATTGTTGTTTGTTATGATTGCTTAGAGATGGATGTTTTTATCATTAACCAGGTAAAATCTGTCTTTGATGGCATTTCTGATTTCTTCGGTTAAATTGTCCGGGGTTGTTTGGATTTAATCTGATATTTGATACTATGGAAGGTTTACATTTGGTGTTTGTCTATTTCAATATGTGAGAAAGAGAGTCATGTGCCTCCGTTCTGTTTATCGGGACATTACATGATCTAGGTTCAGCTATAGTGTTTCTGCAGTTGTTTCCAGTGCATGGTAAAGCGAGCACAATGCAGCAATACATTTAAGTTTTATTATGCCCCTTCATTACCTGAGATTTAAAGTTGGTACCGATTAACATAGGTATCCAGGCTTCAGAAGCTTTACGAAAGTTGGGAAGACGACCCTGCCATCGGCTTTGTAGTCTCAAAGGTATTCCTCCTTTCAACTGTTCAAGTTTTTGGCTCTTCAGTAGTCACTTTCTTTTCCTTTCCTCTCTGTTTTGTTAAAGAATCATATATTTATATTTTTTTCCTTACACTGGTAAGTAACGCTAAGATGGTTTGAAATTCTTGAAGGGCAGAGGCAGGGCATTTTGTGCTGGTGGAGATATCGTTTCTCTCTATAATTTGATAAAACAAGGTACTGCTCTCTCTCTCTCTCTCACACACACACTCTCATATTGATTAGTTTTGGCGTATATACTAATCTAGATTGCATAAAATTTCCTTTCAAGATGAAATGTGTTATATATAAACGTGTACCTAATGAATGGAAATAGATAAACTGATAGTTGTAGTTGTGTTGTGGTTTACCACCTATAAGGAAGGGACTTAACGAGACAGAGTATTTTCTTTTAAAGTTTAAACCAAGCTATGATCTTCAGCAATTATTGAACAAAGACATACATTCGTAGCTGAGAGCCTAGTCATGCCAACACTGATAAATTCATATTGAAAACAGGGAATGTTGGGTAGAAGAAAAGGTGTACGTAGAAATAATGTTAATATTTTTGATAGCTATGTGAAGAAAACATGGGGAACTTCCAGGACCTTGGTTGATGTTGCCTGCAATTTCACTTTCTCTCTTTTAGTAGTCTACACAGTTAAGCAGCAATGTGTTGTTCTATAATTGTCATGCATTACTTTGTACACTATTCTTTTGTCCTCTAGCGTGCTTTATGAACTAGCAGCTACCATGGAAACTTGGGGATGGAGTACAATGACCCTATAAAAACTAATCTTGGTGAATCTAGAAACTAAAGTTTAAATTCTAGCTTAACATGACCCCTATCCGAAGAAGGAATAAAACTTATAAATTTAGCATGATCTCCATTCACTTCCTCTCTTATGTATGAACATTCAGGTTTGGGATGTTTCTATTGTATCCTTTTGGGTATTAATTATATCCTTGCCAAGTTACAAAATCTTTGACATTTTATATTTCAAATGCATGGGTGCAAATAATTTCTGTTGGCATATAAAGGTCTTTTTATTATGCATTAATCTTCTTGATAGTAAAATTGACTGATTCACTACTTTAATTTTCCTAATCATAAAATCGACTTATTCTATATTACCTTGTAAAATTAGTTCACTACAACCACTCTCGGTTCCCTGCATGCATATTCAAGGTCCTTGATTTGGGTGGAAGCATACAGGGTGAGATATTTCCACTGTAGTTATATTATTAACAAGGAAAGTTGGTGGGAAAGATTCTAAAAAATCCTCAGATTTTATGCGGAGACCACTTCAGGATGAAGCCATCAATTTTGGGCTCATAATATCCCGTGGCAATTCTTTTTTAGAAAGTAGTGAAATTTCTCTTCGTGAATCATATCATATAAGAAGGATGATGGCCTCTTTATTTTCACTCTCTTTGTTTTTTATTTTTCCGCAAAATTAGCTATAAGTTCTAATCCTACTCATACAGGGAATCTAGAAGCGTGCAAAGAATTCTTCTTGAAGGCATATGGTTTTATATACTTTCTTGGTACTTATTTGAAGCCACATGTGAGTATATTTGATTGCCTCTTCATTGCTATTTATTTGTCTTGTGTGCTAGTCAATGCTGCAGGGAAAAGTAATCTTTTCTCTTTCCTAAATATTATAATATAAATTGAATTTCAAATTTTCTCAGTACAACTAACTACTTGTTTTCCTCTGTTTGTGCAACTCTCTCCCAATATTCTCTACTCTGTTGTGCAATATTTTTAAGGAAGCATTCTGAAATGTGTTCTTTTGTCTTTGAGTAAGTGTTGATTATAAATAAAAAAGAATGTTTCCATATAAGAAAACTAATTTTCCCATGCATGAATATAAATTGGGCAGCGCTTCCATAGTTACCAGCTTCTAGCAATTGATGCTAAATTGTTTACTCTGTTGTATTGAATTTACACTGGTTTCCTGAATTTCATGCAGGTTGCCATTTTAAATGGGATTACAATGGGTGGTGGAGCTGGAGTTTCAATTCCTGGCACATTCCGGCTTGCAACCGATAGAACTGTATGATGAAGACATAATACTGAATTATTTCTTATTTCTTCTCCTTGTTGTTACTGATCAAGAGAGGTCTGTTCGTATGATCAACTGTCCTTGTACTTTGTGCAATTATTCAACTATTTGTGTATAACTTGGTTTTAGTGGTGGTCAAATAGCTCTGACAACTTTTTGCTAGAATTCTTGTATTCGAATGCATGAAGCTGAAAATGCAAATTAGATAAGAAATCTTGAGAGATAAAGCATAGCTGTGAAATTGAAAAAAATCCGTGCGGGGTGATGTTTCTTGCATTGAAATAATGGTGTTGTAAAATTTATTGTTTGCTAATGACAAAACTAAATTCAAATCACAGTATAGCGACACGAATATCCTTACTGCCTTCACTTCTTAAATTTACAATAAAGGAACGAGGGGTCTCAAAAATATATGTGCTGTTGAGAAATTTTATTTTCTTCTGTCATTTAGGTATTCACAGGGCACGCATCACAATTTGCTTGCAGCTTTTACCTGTTTGCAAAAAATTGAGCTCCATTTAACCCAATAACTGCAGATTTTTGCCACTCCTGAAACGTTAATTGGTTTCCATCCAGATGCTGGAGCATCCTTTTACCTCTCCCATTTGCCTGGCTATTTGGGTAATTCTTAAACTTTTATGTGTTTCAATAGAGCTGCATCATGGTTCTTTTTAATATGATCACTGATATTTCACAGTCCTGTCCACTGTTAGGCCCATATTCTCAATTATTTTCGAACTTCTACCATTCAATTGCAAATTGCTTGTAGGATATTGTTCTTAAATTTACAAATTTACTGTTTTTAAAGATGATCATCAAAAGAACATGCCAATGTTTGGTTTCTGGTTTGCGGAAATGGCACATAATGGCCTACAGGTGGCTGGATGATCTCACATTTCCTTTTCTTCTTCTCTATTATTCGATTGTCGAGTTTATCTCTTTGTTTGTAGGGGCGGGTCTTCGCAAAGCTTGGCTTTTGTCCGGCAGAATATTTTTAAAATGATATAATTTTATCTATAAATCTTTTAGTTTTATACTAAGTTTTTTAAAAAAATTAAAAATATTCTATTTTACCCACCAAGAAATATTATATATATTTTTCCTACCTGCACTGTTCGCTTCTTTGGGTGGGAAAGCAGTCAACTGATTATTCATGTTCTCATTCCCATTTGATCAATATCTTAACTGATCATGCAGCTGATTGAGCCTGTGTCTTATATTATCTGTTTACAGGAGAGTACCTGGCTCTGACAGGAGAGAAACTTAGAGGGCCAGAAATGACATCGTGTGGGCTTGCTACTCACTATTCACTTATCACAGTCAGTCCCACCTATCATTGTATTTATTTATTTTTAAATGTGACCTTTGTATTCTTTTTAAATTTCCGGTGGATTTTTATTGCAAATAAATTGTATTGCTTGTCATCCATCACCATCCTTGCAGAAACTTCCATTAATTGAAGAACAACTTGGAAACTTGGTAACGGATTGTCCCTCTGTCCTAGAAAGTTCTTTGGAAAATCTCGGGGATCCCGTTCATCTAGATCAAACAAGTGTAATTCACAGGTATTTGTTTGCTGCAAGTCCTAGTTAGATTCCTGGTGCGGGAGTGTGTTCTTTTGAGAGGCAGAATAACAAAGATCTCTCTTCTTGATAGCATGTGGCGCTGTGTCTTAATTTCAATGGCTCTAAAAAAACCAATTATCATTTATGATAGATCACTAGACGTAGCATCTCATTTAGCTTATCAGTTACTCGGCCAATAACAAAATCCGACTCTGTTTTATTTTTAGTATTCTTCTGCACTCTTTTACAATGTTTCATGTTGCAATCGACTTATGACAGACTTCTCTGGTTTATAATATTCTGCATGCCTTACATGGAGATAAATTTTAAATAGTTGGCAGGACTTAAGGGGCGCAATCCATACCTGAAAATCCTTGCTAGTTTAAACGAGAAATATTTTTTCTTGATGTATGAAGTTGCATTCTTTGAAAGGACTAGAGGAAACTCGAGTGGTTCCATCAACACCAATTCAATTAAGCTTATCATTGATTAGATTCTGCTGATTATTACTTAGTTCCAGTAGGAAAGGGTGGCCAAATACACTGTGCTTCCTAGCTCTAGATTAATCTTTTTATTCATTGATTTCCAGTTACTCAATTTGCGGTCTTCAACATTTTGTTGTTTAGGATTGGAACTATCGACAGATGTTTCAGCCAGGACACAGTCGAAGAAATAATTGAATCATTGGTGGGCATATATATTTCTAACTTTGGAAAGGAGTTTTCAAATTTTGCTTATGCTTAAATTTATTTTATAGTATTTCATGCAATTCTAAGCTATAATCCTTTGTAGAAAAACGAGGCAGCCAAAACAAATGATGCATGGTGTGCTTCAACTTTGAATAAGCTTAAAGAAGCTGCGCCATTGAGCTTGAAGGTTGCCTTAAGATCCGTAAGTCCCTTCCATCATTGTCCTCGTTTTCTTCCCAGTTGACATTTCCCATTTATTTAAATTAACATCTGGTCCAGATACGTGAAGGTCGATTTCAAACTCTTGACCAATGTCTTGTTCGTGAGTATAGAATGTCTGTACAAGGAATCACCGGCCGGATAAGCCACGACTTCTGCGAGGTACCATGTTTAATGGATTGCAGTTTCTGTTTCGCTAGCCGCAAATGTTTCTGGTCTTGTCATGTTTCCATTTTTCCTTGTGTAGGGTGTTCGAGCAAAGCTAATGGACAAAGATTTTGCACCAAAGGTGAACTGATTATATATAACTTGTGGCATTATTTTTCCTATAAATATGCTTGAAGATTTTCACTCATCTAATCTAAAAATAAGAAGTACATTTCCTCCATTTACATGTAATTTGTTTGTAAATGCAGTGGGATCCTCCAAGCCTGGAGCATGTAACTCAAGACATGGTTGAGCAATACTTATCTCCAATTTCTGCACTTGAGCCTCAACTTGAGCTACCCACCAAGCAAAGAGAAGCATTTTTATGATATACCTGCGAAAGTACATAAACTCTATTTATTTATTTTATTTCTTGATGATCTTATCAGCTAAATTATAATCAATAGAATTACGACAGAGGTAGGCAGTAGATTTTGGAGCTCCATATTCTTCAGAATAAGAAGACGCCATGTAATAAGAAATATGGAGAACTGTGTGTATTGTCCATTATTTTTCTGTAATTTGTCTATATACATGAGTTAAGCTAATTTCCTTTAAACATTTGATTTGTATTTGACAATCGATTGTTTGCATTTATTTCATTCTAGTTGAACCCAAATTTATTAATATTTTGCATACATACTTGAAAACTAAAGGGGACTTGTGCTGTAATATATACCTTACAATTTAAAATGAAAGAAGTTATATTTTTAAAAAAATAAAAGTAAATTAATTTTATTAATATCATAAAACTAAGAAATATAATAGTAATTTCTATCCTACATCGCTCTCGGTGGGATATAATCGTTAGATGTTGTGGACCCCACATGAGGTCCACAACTCAAACTATATGGGATAATACTTCAATCACATTCAGTGGCGGAGCCACTCATAGGCAAGGGGGGCAAGTACCCCACCTTGCCCAAAAAAAAAAAATTTATACCCAAAATTTTTTTTAAATTTTTTTTTTTTGCATTTTACCTTCAAAAGAATATAGTTTGCCCCCCTTAATTTGTTTTTTGCTCCCTTAAAAAATTATTTGCCCTAAAATTTTAAGAAAATTTTTTTTGCTGCACTTTATATAATTTTTGGCTCCGCCCTGATCACATTGATACAAGAGCTAATTATTTGATTTAGTGGTCTGATAAATGAAAGGAAACATTAATTTAACTTTGATCGTACGAGAAAAAATTATGTAGGCTTTCATCATATAGTGAAGCAAGATTACTTCCCCACATATCCATTCTTATCCCCAAGTTGTAAATCCATGTCCGACCCCGCAAACTTGAATTCTTTGGCGCCGATCAGCAGGGAAACCTCTGATAAAGGCCAACCTTCAGATGTTGTTCGAAGTGAGGGTGGTTATGTTCTCGGGCCTGTTCCATCGTTAGAGGAGGTCCAAAGGGCGATTTCTGATCTCCAGAGGTGAGTGACTGTAAGGCTGTCAGCTATATTCTGGGATTTTAGTGGCAAAATAGGAAATTTGGGTAAAATTCGCTGTGAAATGATCGAACTAGGTTGTTTGTTCAGTTGTTGACTCAGTGTTATGATTGAGTTGTCTGTTTATTTTACCTGAATGGGTTTCTTTTACATGGATTTCGTTCAAATGTTAGTCAATTAGCTGGGAGTTTCTTCTTGTTGAGTAACATCCATAAATCAAAATCTGATTTCGTTCTAGTTATGCATTTCCTATACGTCTAAACAAGGTTTACATTGTTGTGCGGATCTATAAATTCGGGAGAGTGGGTGAGAACTTACTAGGAGTGAATTTTGGTGGTTTTTAGAAAATGAGATCATTAATTTTATCCTAGTTTGGTGGTGATCAGCCACCACCAATTGCTTGGTCAACCACTGCTAGCCATCAGATGGGTTGGAAGCCTGCAAGTGGAACTACTCTGTGGTGATACTGTTCTTGGCTACATCTGGTGTAGGTTTAAGTTGGTGCTGAATGGTCTTTACAGCCAGATTGATTGCCACTATATAGATGGTGCCATGGTGGAATGGTTGAATTTTTCTTGTTTCTATATTTCTTTGGGGGGTTTTATTCCAAAAATATGACTTTGAAAAAAATTATGGCTTGCGGGATAGACTATTCCACGAAATACGTTAGAAGTAGTGTTTATGCACCGTAAGTGTAAGTCCTTGGTTTTTGAGATCATAATATTGCTCAAGTCTCCTTAATTACTACTAGTGTGAATCTTGCCTTTCATTGCTTGCAGCTCATGAACCTAATGATATATATATCATATCATGATTTTCTTAGGTTTGTGGATACCCATTCAGCTTCTAAATCGGAGCTAGATGGGGTTCAACGATTGCTGTATCGTCTCGATCAGTCTAATATGCTGCAGTCTCCTGGATATGTGAAATTTCGTGATGCTTTCTCTACCATGCAGACAGAGCCAGCTTTTCAGGTATCATCATGTTCTCAATGTATGAACGTGTGTAAAATGCATAATTGACAGCCATTGAACGTCAATACAAATGATTTTCAATTACGCATGGTTTTATTTAAGTGTCATACTCCTATCCTAAAAATGAACTTTGAGATATTCATTTCTTTATACTTGTTTTTTTCATTTTTTGCAATGAACTTTGTTTTATCTTCTATTTGAATGGAGAAAACATCAGTTTCATGTTTGCCTATGAAGAAAAGCGTGAAGTGGAATCATTTGCGTGCTAACAGATTATAACACCATTCATTTTTTCATTCGTGACATGCAAATAAATTTAAAGTTGTGAAAAGGGTGACATTGGTTTTGCTTGGAAGGAAAATGTGATGGAAATCTCTTTTAGGTCTCCTTTAAATCTTGGATCCAAAATAACTTTAATTTCCGTTACTGAGGAAGCTAATTTCTTCCATAGAACACAGTTGCCTCCATTTCATGTGATAAAGCTGTTTGGGAGGCCATACATAACAAAGCGGTCAAAGAGTTACAAGGCTCTATTGTTTCAGGTTTTATATTTGAACTAAATAATTCTTAGAAGTTATAGTTTCATAATATGCTTTCACATGCTCACTTTTGTTGATTGACATCAACTTTATTCTAATAGATAAAAAAAGTTATGATGCGAACTATTTTGAATTAAATCAAGTTCCGCCAAACAACCAGCCATTCAAGAGAACACCTAACTTATGTTTTTTGGATTCTCTTGTTTTTTTGTCTACATTATGTAACATGGTACCATCTTCAATCCTCGTCATTTTCAAAGCCTTAATTCCAGAGCAATTGAATATCTTCGTCGCTGTTATCCATTGAAATTATAGGTACTAATTTAAACCGTATTGACTTGAAGGATTTGATTTGATAAATGGATTCCAAAATAGTCAAATATTAGAGGATTTGAAATGCATTAGTAATCGAACTCCATCAGAATTCAGTATTATCCAAACAAGTGGACCGTATATATAGTAAGGACTCAAAATTCATTTAACCCGCATTGTTCAATCTGAACACGCTATGAACTCTCGGCACTTTCTATCATTGCAGCTAAAAAGGAGAGACTTTTAAGTTTCAGTGAAGAAGTGCCAGACATAATAACCCTTATCTTAAGGTGGATCATGAACTTCACAAGGCCAATGATTTTGGAATTGGCTGAAAGCTTTGGATTGCTGGTGAATGAGATGATCCGATCTTCTCCCAAGGAAAAACCCACTTCAGAACTCGAACGACTTTTAGAGGAGAAAGTTCGATCATCATGGCTACTCTCTGTCGTTATCATTCTGATTGTTGTCATCACCCGAGGCTAGGCCTTGTCAATCTCAACCGGAAAATCTCCAGACGCCAGTCTTATTGTGTTAGCTGATGCACTTGTTTATTTAAGTACCAACATTTGAATTTTAAAATTGTGAAGTGACATTGAATGTTAAGTTGTTTTCATCTCATGATTAGTTCTCAATGCTTGTGACGATTTTACTATGATTTTTGACTTGCCTTTCTTCCATAAGATCGGATCCAAAGTTTCTTCTTTGCCTTTCAATTTGTTCTCGCTTAAGCGCACATTTGCAAGAGCAATTAAGGACGATCGATATAATCAAGTTACAACATTCTCAAATTCGTATAATATATTTTAAAAAACAAAAATAGGGTTCGGTTTCATCTCTAGAAATTTTCCAACGTCTCAACATAAAGATATATTAGGTTAGTAGTATATATTAAATATATTTAGTTTTTCAGATGGAACGGGGACTACTTCAAGATTCTACAGAATATCTATACTTACTATATTACTAAGGTTGACTCTTTGGCGCAATTTTTAATATGCCAAAAATACTCATGTCGAATATTTATATCGATATTCATCGCGTTGGTAACTTGTGAGATCATAACATTCAAACTATCAAATCTCTCCTCAAATTCATCAAATTTTGAAATTTTTTTTCTTGTCGCTCTTAGAGATGAGATTTGTGGATGATGAACGAGGAATAAATTTGCTTGTGTTTCTTAGATTTGCATAGTTCTAACAAATTTACTTATCACCTGAGATTTCATCCTGGATAGGAAACTTTTGTGACTTCTCTGAGTAGCTTTTGCGAATAACATAATTATAAAGAGTATTTACTGGAACATGATTATTTCTTCATTTTGGCAGCTTCAATCCACAAGCCAGTAATTGGTTATCAAGACTCCTGAGATCGTTCAGAATGATACATAATTGAACGTCTGATCACAAATTGTGTTTCATGTTCACGGTGTTGACTTCCCAATGCAAGTCGATTGTGTGCTTTGATGTGCAAACGAAGGGTGTGCACGCCATTCGAGAGAATTAAACTTGATCACTAAATTAAAATTTATTTGAGTAAAAAACGCAAAAGACTAAGCAATATTTCGGGGTTTTTAATAAGATAACCCCAAATTTTTTTTTTTTAACAAAATAACCCAATTTAAAAATGATTAACAAAGAAACCCGAGGCGCCACTTTTAATGAAGATGCCAAGTGAGTTGGCGCCTCCTACATATTTTATTTATTTTTATATTGGATGCGCCAACTATTATTTTTTATGTTGGAGGCGCCAACAACATATGTTTTTTTTTTTTTACTTTTTATTATTATTATTATCTATACTATATTATAATGTTTAAACCCCTTATAAAAACTAACTTGGTATGACCATTTTTACATTCCAAAATTACCCTCCTTTCTTTTTAAAATTACCAATATCTAATTACACTCATGCCCTTACCAATCTAAAATATTACTATCACACGTGCTATCTATGTATCAATCAATTTACATTATGACATTCACAATCATACAAATTATCATCATACCTATCATACAAATTATCATATTATCCTAAAAAATTTATTAAATTCCAAAAAAAATTAAATATAAAAATATTGTATAACCATTTTATAATTTAAATTAAAAAAAACTAAAGCCAAAATAAAAACGACGTTACAAATCACAATAATTTACAAAAAAAAAAAGTACATGCACGCAAGACGTGCAGAATGAGACTAGTTTTAGATAAAAAAAATAACACTACATGATCTTTCTTTTTTCCTCGGATTGAACAACTCTTAAGCCCATTATTTTTAAAATAAATGTCAAGTCTAAAAATTAATTCGGTGGGACCTGAGACGAAGAGTTTCCCAACTGAATTCTTGTAGCAATGTACAAATGAACTTATTCAGTCTTCAAACGATAAAGACAACGATAGAACTGGAAGATTGGATCGAACCATTTTACTCAATACAAAGCTATGATATACGGGCACTGACACGTACACGATATGACGCGGACACGACTACATGAATTTTTAAAATTTACAGGATACGACATCGATAAAAATATAAAAATATATGTGTGTCACAACCATGATTCACTGTCGCGGGAACGGTCACGGCGTGGATTTTCTAAAAATAATATTAACAAACTAAATAAAATATTAATTAAAATAAAAATTAACAAACTAAATAAAATATTTTCATTTTAAGATATAAAATTATTATATACACTTTATTAAAACATATATTTATCATATATATTTTTATCGATGTTGTATCCTGTAAATTTTAAAAATCTGTGTCGTCGTATCCGTGTCGTATCGTATTCGTGTCCTGTCGCAAAAAGGTTTAAAAAGTGCTTATGGGCATAGTAGGGAATTTTGCGGCCCGGCTTGGAAAGGTGATTTTACGGCCCAGCATGACCCTCGCGGAACATTTTTAAATTTTTCAACATAAAATTTGCATAATTATATAATTACATCGTCACCTTCTGTTGGCCGGTGAGGCCAAGAATGTGGCTTTTTCAAGTACTGTATAAATGATGGCTTTGAATACTATTGAAATGGATGCCATTGAATGCAACGATAGAAGAACACAAACACCACACATAGTTCCACTTCAAACCAACGAACGGATGCAGAATTCCCGTAATCCTCGTTACGGGGATGTTGCATCCGTTCGTTGGTTTGAAATGGAACCATGTGCGATGTTTCACGTCATCAATTGTTACGAGGAAAGTGACGAGGTAATTATATAAATTTTATGTTTAAAAAATGTAATAATGTTCCACGTCAGTCATTCCGGGCTGCAAATATTTTTCGAATTCGATAATAAAAAAATTGTTTAAATAAAGTTTTAAAAATATGGACTTCGTTTTTACAATTTATCTGATAAGATGAGACACATTTTTATTATATATTTTTTATTTTAAATTGTTTATTTTTTTATTTAAAAAAAACTAAGTTGGTCATGCCAACTTGAGAAGTGATTTTAAAGAATAAAATGTATGTTTGGTAATATATTTTTGAGGGAACAATTTATATTAACTTGCAAAATCATGTAAAATTCTGATTTTGTGAACTATATTTGAGTTGATATATTTTCTGGACAATGATTTTTCGAATTTGATAATAAAAAAATTGTTTAAATAAAATTTTAAAAATATGTATTTCTTTTTCACAATTTATCTGATAAGGTGAGACATATTTTTATTATATATTTTTATTTTAAATTGTTTATTTTATTATAAAAAAAACTACGTTGGACATGCCAACTTGTTGGCGTGTCCAACTTTTGGAAAAAAAAAAGTTGGACACGCCCTACTTTAAAAGTTGGTCACGCCACCACAATTGGTGTCTTCTTTTGAAGACGTTAATTGAGTTGGTGTGTCGGTCAGTTTGTAAATCTTTTATATTTCAGGTTATTTTATTCAAATTTGTTTTTTTAAAAATGGGTTATTTATTAAAAAAACACCAATATTTCCCTATTTGTGCCAGAATAAAACGACGCCGACGTAATCCTCCTGGACGAAATACATCGATCGATTGCTGTTTAGTTGCGCCCTCGGTGACAATGCTTGCAACTTAAGGTTCGAGAGCAATCTTTGTCTCTGGAAAATTCTTAAATTCTTTGTGTTTTCATATAATTCTTTGTATCTTACGCTGCTTCCAAGGTGGGATAATATCAGGCGATTGAAGATATCTCGTTTCAAACTCTAGAGCTTGCTTGTTTTTTCTCTTTTGCCTGAAATAGGATTTTGATCCAGCGTTTATTCGGGTTCATCGAATTCTTACAAGAGCTTTAAGTTAATTTTATGCTATTTCTGAGGTAGCGGATTAGTTTTTATTCATGGACCATATAAATGCCGAGAGCGAGGAATCGCCGTTGATGGTAATAATATTCTTTGTGATTTTCTTGCTGCTATATGCTTGATGGTGAATTTTCTGATTTGTTGATTTTTTTTGTGAAGGCAAATGGAAGTTCGACGAGGAACGACCAGCCTGGTATTCCGCAGTTATTTACATCAGTACCATCTCTCAATGATGCTGCTTCTTATCTCGCTGAAGCAACTTCGGTTTTCACGCGCTGCTTCACTGATGTTTCGGGTATTTACGCAGCTATTTCTTTGTAGTTTCATGATAAAGTTGTAGATGATGCTTGAAAACTTTTATATATCTATGTATTACTGTTGAAAGGCACAACTGTTGGGTAATTTATTCTTTTTAATTTTCAATGTTAATTAAAAAAAACGGTGATTCTTGCTGCTGCAGATTACCTGGTGGAGTAAAATCAGTTGATTTTTAAACAAACTCTTCCAACTGAATTTTCATGTTTGTTTGCGAGTGTTTTTCTGTTTTATGAATGTATAGGCAGCCTCGCCGATTTTGGTCAGTGTACTGCGCTTTAGATTATTCATTGTCTTTCTAAAATCATAAATGTGTTCCTTTGTGCTATTTAAGATTTTATGCTCAATTTCATATTTCCTGTTTTGGAAATCTGAGTTTGGAGATGTGGTTTATAATTACACTGATTATGGATAAACGTTACTGAAAATCTTGTGAGGCCCTGGTAGGTTATTAATGTTTGTCACCCACAAATGTTTAAACTTGCTTATCCACTGAAATGCAAGGTATTTTATTTACTTTTCCAAGCCATGTAGATTATAGATCCTAAACCTTTCCGGCATGGGGCTCACCGTGCTACTGACTCAATATTGTTTTATGATCACATCTCTCTGTTATCTCTCACTTTCTGTGTCTTATCTGATATCTGTTCCTTTTGAGGTTCACATTTAGTTTTGCATCTCAGGGTCTTCTGAACATCACATAGACCCTTAAAATAGTTGATAATTTTGCTACCGTTGGCTGAGTACAAATAAACATGAAATTTCAATTTTTTAGAAGTTGATAAATGCAAAACAATGTCAGATTCAAAAGCTTTGACTTAGCAAGTTCTTTTAGGACTTTTGTTATTTAAAGTGTCAATGTATTATACATCAGAACTTTTAACTTTTAGTTTAATTTGATCTTTAGCTACCAGGTATTCATCTAAGCTTCGGTGTCTGTTGAACTGTTCGATGTATTGCCGCTATGTCCTGGACATTGAGAATGTTAAATTGAACATGAATTGTGTTGAAAACTAGCATCCCCTCTATCCACATTCTGTACCTCGTTATTCCTGTATCTTCAATTCTTTATATCATTTGCTCCAATTTCTTGATGTCGTTACTAGCACCTGATGCAGGGGATTTGAGATTTACATATTCAAATATCTCTCTGATGCTTAAAATTCAATGAAATTATTTGAAAGTAAGGTATTGTTTTTTTCATTCTGACGTAACGAGGCATGTGAGTTTCATCTCTTGATTATTTACATAAAAGACAGGTTTTACTTCAGAAAGCAGACTGTCCGGGTGGGTGGGGATATGTATGATTATGGCATTTTTAGTTGAAGGAATTAGTATAAAATAGAAAAATTAGGAAGGGTTTAAGATTTGAGATCATTGGGCAACCAACTAAATCCATATTTTGTGTTGAACATATCCATTTGTCAGCTATTTTTTTTACTTTTGATGTTTTTTGCCATTTGAGTGTGTGTGGTAAAAATCTTTCAGGACAACAAGTTGTGTTTAACTTGATTTTGCTTCTCGTATGTCATAAAAAGTTTACCTTTCAAGCAATTTTTCACTTTTGATACAAGTTGTATATTTTCTCCTCAAATCTCTTTCCATAAAGAGCTTAGAAAATGATATTCTAGAAACAGTAATCCTTTGAAAGTTATGTTATTAAACTAATGGATACATTTCTTGCAGTTGGACCTGTATCTGAAGACTCTGATGGGCGGGAAATATTGACGTTTTCTTCTGGAGAAGCCATATCTTTGACACCTAATCGGAATATGACTTTGAGCGGGAGTATTTCATCTGCTTTTGAATCAATTGATACCAAATCTGATGCTCCAGTAGTACACTGTGAAATAAGCAGGAACGCGGTTGGAGAATCTTCTCAAAATTCTGGCTTGCTTGTGCAATCAAATCATAACCACCAGAATGGCATTTCCCTCTTTCAAGGGTACTAATTGTCTAAGCCTACTAATGGTGCCTCATTACGCACTAAAACTTACCAATCATTTTGCAAGGCAAGAAGTGGTTGTCGGACGAGTTTTGTCATTCTCATACCAATCACCTGCTTTTTACAATTCATCAAATGATTGACATTGATTTTGTTTGGAAGAGTCCTCGTGTACTTCACATTATCATTTACTTACTCTATTTATGCATTAAATTATCTTCTTGTTATTGCTATTAGCCTCATTGAAAAGGTCAAGAGGACAGTTCAAGGCTCTGCTGATGACATTGGATGGCTACAACGAGCTCAGGGCATGCCACCAGTTGAAGATGGAACTGAAAGATTTACAGAAATACTTGATGATATAAGGTTTAGACAGAAGTGTTTTTTTCCAGAATATCTCACTAGTTATGCTTCTTGTTCATGTGTGTGATTTAGTTGCCATTCTCTATCAGGCATGGATTGCACGGATTGCCAAATACAATGGTTTACTTGTTGGTCCCAGGTAGCGAATTATTTCCCCTAGTTATCTCATAAAACAGTATCTCTCTCCGTCTATTGTCGGGCACCTGAAGGTACATTGGTAGAACTTTGTCTAATTTTCCTTCTAACTCAACAAATCATACAAGTGAAGGAACAGAAAAGCTACACTGAGTTAGCATTATTGCTCTCCAACATGATTGTATGCTACTCAATTGCCAGGCAGTTCTGTAGGCTATGAATACAACATAATTGGCTTAACATTGATATCATTCTGAAATTATTGAATAATGACCGGTTTCGTTTTCTGCACACTTTAGTCTTGTGTAATAATTAGTGGAAGTAGTTGAACAACAAAATTCTTGAACGGTAATGGTTGGTATTGTAAATTTGGATTGGTGCTTGTAAGTGTTGGAAATATGAATATTGCATTTTTTAAACCATTTATAAAAAATAAAACCATGAAATTGATTTTCAGCAGTCAATGATATCAGATTATGTTAAATTTTAATAGTTAGCTTTGCTACTTCTGTAGGTATGTTTAGCAACCATGGGCCTCTTTATTTTGTGAACACAAAAACAAGTTTTTCAAAGATGGGTCTCACCTGTCATATAGCCAAAATTCACAGTGAGGTATTTTCCAACTAACACTGCTTATTATTTTCATTATTATTATTATTACTAATGAATTTGAAGTTTAGGCTTCAATAGATAAGAATGCTAAAGAGATAAAGGACTGCATAGATGAATTATTTTGGGGTTCAAACAAACGTGTTTTGCTACTCGGCCATAGCAAAGGGGGTGTAGATGCGGCTGCCTCTTTGTCCATGTATTGGGATGAACTTAAAGATAAGGTAGCGGGGTTAGCATTAGCACAAAGTCCATATGGAGGTAGTCCAATTGCTTCAGATATACTAAGGGAAGGACAGCTTGGTGATTATTTTAATTTCCGCAAGCTTATGGAGATCCTGATATGTAAAGTTATTAAGGTATGCTTCTATCTGCCCTTTACTCTGATACTATTTCTTGGATCCGTAGATGTTTTGGTATATTATATCTTTACCTACTATTGACATAGAACCTAAAAAACTAAAATTATAACGTTATTTAATCGGGATGGGATACACAGTTTCTATGGATTTTTGGGGTCTTGAAGTTTGTCAACTTACCTGAAATATTGAATTAAAAACCATGTCAATTTATCCGGGTTCTTTGTTGTAGTCTGCCGTAATTTGGATGCAGTATATATTCTTTTATTAACAGCTCATAGCACACAATTCACCATACATATAGGCAATGCAATGTGTTAATATTGGTGGCTGTTATGAAGGGTGACATGCAGGCGCTTGAAGATTTAACATACGAGAAGAGGAAAAAATTCCTGACAGAATACCATTTACCTAAGGAGCTGCCCGTTGTTTCTTTCCACACGGAAGCAGGCATTTCTCCAGCAGTTTTGGCCACACTGTCTCGTGTCGCCCATGCAGAACTGCCCATGTTCTCCAGTGGTTCACCTACAGCACTCCCTGTTGTGGTTCCTCTTGGTGCAGCAATGGCTGCCTGTGCTCAGCTGCTTCAGATCAGGTATGGTGAAAAGAGTGACGGGCTAGTAACTTGTCGTGATGCTGAGGTTCCAGGTTCGATTGTTGTACGGCCAAAACGCAAGCTCGACCATGGTTGGATGGTTTATTCATCGTTGGACGACGATCCATCAGAAGCCAATGCATCTCAAGTATGTGAAGCTCTTCTGACCCTGCTTGTAGAAGCAGGGCACAAGAAGATACACGAACTTGCCGACAAAGATGAGTGAAACACATGGATTAAAAAAATTATTTTGTTCAACTGCTGTATGTTTTTTTAGGCACAGCAGAGCGATCACTCGTTACACTGTCCTAAATTGTAGGACACAACTTACTCCAAGATTTATTCGTGAACATGTATGTAAAAACTAGTATTAATCCAAGTATTTTGCATTACGTCAGCTGGTTCATTTCTGGACATAGTCGAAGTAAATATGTTAGCACAGTTATTATAGTCAAGAAATTAATTCAACTTTCATGGAATACGTCTGAATAAATGTCATAAAAAAAGTAGAAATAATATAAAAAAGTTGGACTACCTTCAATTTCAGGTGAGGCTTGTGTTTGGCAGTTTTTTATTTTTTTTAACAAAATTTTGTAAACATCAATATTATTAATGAATATATTAATGCTCAAAAACAGTTGGCGTTTTTTAATTTATTGAAATATATGTAGTTTTTTTATATTCGAGATCAGGGAACTTACAATAATTAAATTAAATATTGTCAACAGTATAATTGTTTGGGGTAAATAAATGTCAAGCGCCACCAGTTTTTTCGAAAAATCACTATATATAAAAAAAATATCTATACTATTTTCAAAAAAAAAAAATTAAAATTCATAAAACAATAATTTAAATTTAGTTACAAAACCAAATATCTATTTAATAAATTAAATAAAAACCTAAATAATTGGAATATATATATATATATATATATATATATATATAGTTAAGTTCGTTTTCAAATAGATAGATTACACTTATGATGTTTAAAAATATGTCCCATGTTTTCATATAATCAGTTTACCTCATGTGATTTGAAAGTATGTAATTTACGCTACGTGGTTTGTGAAAATATGCAGTTTACCTCATATATTTTGTGAATAAATGTAAAACATATTATCTGAGCATATTATATTTTACAAATTACATAGGTAAAATGTCAATTTTTCAAAATTGCATATTTATAAATTGCCTATTAAAGATATGGAAGTGTAATTATTGATATCGTGGTTAATTTGCCACTGGCTCGTAGATTTGACTAGTCCCTTTCTACACGCGTTGCACACACACACACACACACACACATATATATATATATATATATAAAATAATGTGATAACGTCCGTTTATTATTTTCGTCCGTTTATTATTTTGGTTTTAGGTTCTTTTTAATTTAAATTATGAAATGATTACACAATATTTTTATATTTTGATTTTTTTATTTTAATAAATTTTTTAGGGTAATATGATAAATTGTATGATAGATGTAATGGTAATTTGTAAGATTGAGAGGAGCATAACGTAAATTGATGGATACATACATGACATGTGTGATGGTAATATTTTAGATTGGCAAGAGCATGAGTATAATTAGACATTGATTTAAATGGTCGGACCACTAAGGTGCTCACACATTATATATGGTATAGATATGTGATATAAAAAAGAACTTTATCTATCAAAGCCTTCCATGAGGTCGGAGGCTCAAGTTCGAAAAATAATGTCTCAAGCACGAATACCCGTAGACCCAATCAATGACACAACCCATATCCAAAATCCGAATCCATCTGGGGATCCGACGTCATATCCTAACCCTAGTCCTCCGTCACCATCAGCTCCGCCGGAAACACCGGTTTCGGTTACTGTGACAGCGGATACTCCGGCCTCAACGCTTAAGAGGCCTCGCGAGGATGACACCGAGGCCTGTGCAGATGAAGGGACCTCAACAGACACGCCGGCAGCCAAGCGGCGTGTGGTTGCTACGCAGGACTTGATATATCGCATCGTGGTGCCGTCGAGGCAGATCGGAAAGGTCATTGGAAAGGGGGGCCATCGAATTCAGAAGGTTCGGGAGGATACTAAAGCTACTATTAAGATTGCTGATGCCATATCGGTAAGTAGGTTCTTGCTTTTTACTGATTGATGTTTTGGGGTTTGTTGTGTTTCTTTTTTATCAATGACGGAGTTCAAATATTATACTTGCGAGAGGTATGCTGTAGTTTTTGGATTGCGAGTGTCTGGGAGAGTTCTGGAGCTGATTTTATATTAATGATATTTTATTTGGATAAAATGGAAGGTGTGTGTCGCAAAGAGGAAGCTAGAAGTTTGGCGTTGGCTTCATGAATTTTTTTTCCCCAGTGGTTGGAATTTCAATTTTACGAAATAAACATATGTTGCAAAATTTGTTACTCGTTTTATATTTGTTGTTTAATGCGTGTTAAGACACTCTGAACTTTGGGAATTGGCACTTAGTTGATTTGTCGTCAATTTGACGTGTAGAAGATAAGGGAAGATAACAATTTAAATATTTAATAAGAATTCGTGAAACTTGTACTTGGTTTAAAATTCAAATTTGTGGCTGTCATCAACTCGGCGGGCCAAGGTAAATACTAGGAGTACAGGGACTGAAAAAGAAGTATCGGCAATTCGGCATGAGCAAACGTGCCATCTTCAATGAAGTTTTGGTAATGTCTATTTTGTATTTTCTTGTTTTCTGACAAGATGGTCGAGGTCTTAGGCAAAAAAAAAAAAACAAATTTAATTGACAAAGAGTTGCGGATAGGATATGACATGACTCTCACATTCTTATTTTGTTGCTCTGCAGTTTTATAGATAGAGGAACTAGGCCCCTCTATATTTCTAACTGGATTAGACCAATAAGGTGGGTCTATAAATCAGATCCAGGTTCATCACAGTCTTGCTGGAAATCTCAAATTGGTTCGGGATCACATCCGTTTTGCGCCCAAGTCAAAAACCTAAATGTCCATATTTATGTCAGATTATACCTGGTATTTTTGTAATTGAAATCTCATATCCCACCCACTTCTTGCTCCCCGCCCCCCACTATGTTGCTCCCACCCCTGCTGTTTTCTTTATCCCACCCCTATTGTATTATTCCCCACCCCTGCTGTTTTCTGATCCCCATCCCCATTGCATTATTGTCCACCCCTAGACACCAGTCTCAGCCATGCCCCTCCCAATCCACTGGAGTGGGACCCACCATTCACATGCCTCAATGAAATCTTGTCATTTTTTAAATGGGTTTCCTTCAGCTGATGGGCATAAGTTGTCTTTTGAATAAGTCATCCAACTTTTGTTGTTATGTAATATTAGAGTTTCTGTGATTTGTATAATCATTTGGTGATGCTCAGATTTCTGGCTGTGGGTTATTATTCACATGGCTGTTTTGCAGCGACATGAAGAACGAGTGATCATCGTGAGTTCCAAAGACAGCGACAGTGTTTTCTCTGATGCAGAAAATGCTCTTCATCAAATTGTTAGCCTTGTCCTCAAGGTATAATGACTAGAATATGATGAGGCTACGCTTTAACTTCTGTTTGAACAATTTATTATCAAATTTATTATGATTTTACCAACTTGGATTATGTGATAAACCTCTGACAAGTGCTGGTTGCCTATGAATGTCGGTTTGTCAAGATCAGAATCAACAAAACTTTTGTAGACTAAGTGTGACGTTAGTTAAAGAATAGACATCCTTCTTCTTTTGTGGCTAGGGATGTGCAATCGCACAAGACTGTTAGTCCTCATGTAGTAAAATTTGAGTGGTACTATTTTTGTGAAATAAGAATTACAAATACTGACGTAGACATGATTTTAAAGGAAATTACTATGGATTTCCTTTGCTAGATATTTACACAATCAATTGTGCAAGAATTAATGATGTTCTAAACTGTTATGAATTGTTCACAATCTATGGGAAGGGGATGATGCTGAACTTGACTTTGTGTTTTGCATGGGTCGTTATTTGTTTTATTTTATTGTCCAAGGAAATGATGTTAAAATCCTTTGCCAACATAATGGAACTGGGGGTGGATTGAGGGTGGTGGGGAGAGCCAAATGCATTAAGCTTGTGTCACCCATGAGTATGGGTTGAACGTGTGACAATATTTGAGTTCAAGAAAGTTCAGTGCAAGAGCCATTATTTGTTTCCTTCTACTTAGTTCAAGTTCTTGTTGTTTGCTGTGGCTATCTTGTTGGATTTTAGAATGTAGTATGTTTTGTTTGTTAGAATGAAATATTAGTAGCATTCTTAGATACAAAGGTTGCTATGGTTAAGGCATCATTTATGTTGTATTTATCTTTATATATTGAAGGCAATATGAAGAATGGATCATCCAATTAAGCCAAGCCTTGTGTAATTGACATGATATCAGAGCCAAGTTAAAACCAAAGGGGGCTAGGGTTTGCAGTCTGCGTTGGGCTTCTGCCTCCAGCCTTGGTCGCCTTCTTTCCGCCGTCGCCGGCGTCAGCGCTGGGGGCAAGCGCCGCCAGGCGGTGATCACTGTTTCTCTATGTTTTTTCCCCTTTCACGTTTCTTCGGGATTTCCTGTCGGTTTTCTGCGACTTTGCGAGTTTGCAGCATTTTCGCGTGGGTTTGCTGCGATTTGCAGCCTTTTGCGTCGTTCGCTGTGAGTTTGCAGCGTACTTTGCGTCGGCTAGGGTTTCTTGCGCAGTGTGGGTCGCGATTTACTTTTCATTGTGTGGCGCCTTGGGTTCTTGCGTTTTGTGGGTCGCGATTTGCTTCTGAAGCTTTGTGCACGGTTTAGGGTTCTCGCACTCTGTGACCAGTCGCGATTTGCTTCCGGCTTTCGGTGGGTAGCGATTTCGCGATTTGCTTCCGGCTTTCGGTGGGTAGCGATTTCGCGATTTGGGTCTCTGTGACCAAGTTTGGTCGCGATTTTCGTGGGTGGCTGTGTGCGCAAGGCGGCTATGGTTCAGCGTGCCTCTGTGTGTGGCGGCTAGGGCTTCGTCAAACAACCTGCTTCCAAGTCTTCATCATTAGGAAAGACGATCTACTCCTTCTGATGTAGTTGGATCAATTGTGCTCGACTGAGCCTTGATGTGGAACTTTGAGACACGATTGGTTATAGAAATTTCCTCCAATTCTTGGTTTTCCACTTTGATGTCCGCAATCAATGAAGTTTTGTACGGTCTTGATAAATCACCACTTTGCGGATCACTGGTTACTGTTCTGAGAGTTCTTCAGCAGATCCATGTGAATATGGTGGACCGAGATGTGAGATACCCAAATCCTTGAGGCTGTCAGACAATTTTCTTGTTGGAGTTTCTTTGGTTCTGGACAATGCCAAGTGGTGTATAGAGAGCTGCGATGACAGCTTGTTTGGAGATTGTAGCGTGTTCCCAAGTAACTCAGATGAGCATTGAATTGGACCCGTTCTGGTTCTTTGATCATCGCATGGGTTTCTGATTCGTGCGTGGTGATCGGTACTTTTGCCGCGGAGTTTGCGGTGTCCTTGCACTGTAGTAGTGTGTTTTAGTCTTGCACGGTTGTTGTGCGTTTAAACCTTGCGCGAGTGTTGTGCGTTTATATTTTTGTCTCGCGGTGTTGGATGTACTTTGCACAAATTTTTGCGACGGATTTGCCTGATTGGGGTGTTGATTCTTTGAGTCGGATTATTTGGATAGACAAATTGATGCTTTCTGACCATCCAGCATCAATTTGAGGGGGATGCTAGCATCAATTTGAGGGGGATGCTGGAAGGAATATTATGTTAAATATGGAAGCATACATAAATCATTGTATTACCTTGTATATTGCATTATTAGATAGGAAGGTTGATATGGTTAACGCATCATTTATGTTGTATTTATCTTTATATATTGAAGGCAATATGAAGAATGGATCATCCAATTCAGCCAAGCCTTGTAATTGACATTGTTATCTAGCATTGACATGGAATTTTTCTTTCCTATAAATTTTGAAGGAAGACTGTAGTGGTAATGTGGAGACGATGAAAGTTGGCGCCGGACATGTGGCAGCTAATACGGTGAGGCTTCTGATAGCTGGTTCTCAAGCTGGTGGTATGATTGGAGTTTCAGGTCAAAACATAGAGAACTTGAGGAATTCCTCTGGAGCAAATATTACAGTTCTTTCTCCTAGTCAGTTACCTCCATATGCATCCGCTCATGAGTCAGATCGTGTTGTGCAGGTTAGCTGATGGGGGATCGCATCTTTTATATTAGCATGTTGTTGTCTATCTACTGCATAGAATTCAAATATTGCATCTTATATGTGAGTAGTTTATACAATTTTTTTCTTGTGCACCATTCTTTCACTCATTCTTTTTAAAATGAAAAACAGCTCCGATTCTAAATTTATGATATCAGTTCAACAGGTTATTTGCTATCCATCATATGCATGGCCTAGTGAATGACGCTGGACCTGCAAAGAAATTAAGTACTTTCTTTGCATGCCTGATGGATGTTAATGTTGAGATCTACAATTAATTGTTCCTGTGGGCTGTGTCAATGCTTCCCCAAAACTGATGAAACTCTTTTTATTTATTCGGTGAGAGTGTCATTTGTTTTGCTTTTGCAGATATCAGGAGATATTCCTGTCGTTCTTAGAGCTGTAGTGGAAATCGGTTGCCAACTTAGGTGAGCATTGGTGGTTTGCATGGCCTTAATTCAGTCTTCCTGGCTTTTGTTTTTAATAGTACTGTCACTTGCTATGTTTAGAGAGAACCCGCCAAAGCAAGTGATATCAATAAGCCCAACTTATAGTTCTGGTTTTCATCGGCAGCCTCAACAGTACTTGGATCCTGCTTCTGGTACTTAACCCTTTGCGACGCCAGTATCACCGTTGACTTTCTTAATTGCTTCATGGTGATATTGTGTGAAACCATTTTATATGTCCAAAAATACATTGTACTTAGGACTAACGATCTTGCAGCTGAATATGTTAACATTGATTTGTTGGTTCCTGAAAATTTGGTGGGTGGGTTGATTGGGCGATTTGGTGCTAACATCTCAAGGATCAGAAATGAGTCTGGAGCAAATATCAAGGTATTCCGAATTTGCTTGCATCTGTTCAAATGCCCCTGCTGTTCGTAGCAGACCTTACTTCGAAATAATTCATTAGGCTACAGAGTATACTCATGCATATTTATTTCCGGTAGTTATCTGTTTTATACAAGCAGATTATTATTCATGATTGAAGGAAATTAAGATATTAATATCACCAGAATTTTTGTTGCTTTCTTGGATCTCCTTTTACTACGGAAAGCAATGACTTAATACGCCCAATTTCTCATACCCTACGAGAAACAGGTTGAGAAGTCGTAGAAAATGTCAAAATGCCCATCTTTGTTTTTTATGACGTTTATGAGCCATCGGATTTATGGAGTTTATGCTACTAAGCTTCAGATCTTGGATATTTGTAGCTTCTATGAGTGGTTACGTGATTATGTGTTTTTATCTCACTTTCCCTCTGTTCGCAATCTTAATGCAGGTTCATGGTGGCAGAGGTGAACAAACACAAAGGCAAATCCATCTAGGTGGTAGTGCTCAACAGGTAAATCCTCTGTTACTTAATACTTTTTTTTCCTTTTCTTGGTAAAATATTATGATGCTTTCAAGTAATTCACAGTCAGAATTACTTTTCACAAGAAATCTGTTCTGATAGTCCTGTTGCGATTTTTTGATTTCTGGAAAGCCTGACACTAGACCATCCTTTTGCCTAATGGGACAAGTAAAACTACTGAGGAAAATTTTGGAATTGAGCTGCATGAACTCTTAGCTTAAGAATTATGAAATTTTTTGGATCCTTGATGCCCATGTCTTTGTTAGGTAGCTCTTGCGAAACAACGTGTTGATGAATACGTGTATGCTGAGTTGATGCGACAAGCGGGTGGTCAACTGCAACAAACTGCCGTTCGATCGCAACAATTACCAATTCAGCAAACAATGTAAGTTGCTAATTTTGTTTACATGTTTTTGCGAAAAGCTTGCTATGAAGTAAGCTCATAATAATCGCTGTTATTTGCGGCAGACCTGACATGTCAAGTGCACTATATCAAGGTTACGGCCACGTCCACGGTCTTTATACCAACAGGTTTGTTGAATATACCTTACACTTTTATATTTAACTTGTCTGCATTCGTAAAATATTTTATTCTAAATCCATCGCGGAAGTTTATCGAGTATTTCTTATATAAATGAGAGGCTGGTGGCTTGTTGCAACTTGCAAGTGAGTATTGATCTTTTGTTCGAAAAGGTGATCGGCTCTCATGTACCGTGCATTCTAATGGTCCTCACGTGTTCTTGACATCATTTTTAAATTCATTACAAAGGACATCAAGTCATTCAAATGTATGAAACACTAAATGAGAGAGAATTCAGATAAAATCTGGTTTGCTCGTACGTATGCCATATGAATAAAATCTCCTCCGAATTGAAGAAGATGCAAATGAAGTTTAGCATGTAATGTTGCAGTACTCATCAAGCCGGAATGGTGTCCTCTCTTCCAACGTTTGCGCCACCGGCAACAGGCCAAGCTCCTTACTATGGCCATCACCCTTATCACGCTCCATCATTGTAGCTGTTCGGATAAGCTTATCCCTCCCTTGTGTGGATGCCCTATCATTTTCTGAATTTTCCATGTAAGAATTCTATGATGTTTGTGCTTTGATCTAATATTTTTTAAACTCTGTTCTAATGATTGGTTTGTGTTTGATGTAACATCATACGTTGAATGTTTGATTTCTAAAATTTGTGTACAAAAGTTTCTGATTCCAAGATTTGGCGCCGTTGTATTATCATGATGATCATGGGGAAAAAAATCTTATCGGGTCCTGTTTATGGAAGCGACTACAGAAAAGAAGCATTTCATCCTATTTGGATTAAAAAAAAGAATATATATATATATATATATATATTAAATTCTACCTTTATATTGAAATGAGTCATTTCTTATCGTCCATAAACATATTATAGCAATGTTTACCCCATTGATGTAACCAAGAGAGGTGGGGTGAAAATTTGCTTCCCTTTAATAATTATCATAATGTATAATGTAAAAAGCATAAACTACACAAATAGTTGTATTTCAATTAAATATTATCTGGGAAATTATTTGCTAAACAAACCCTCAACCACCCTAATAAATAAAAATCTTTCCAATAAACAGAAATCTTGGTAATTTCAAATCTTGAATCTTGACTTATGCACGTGCGAACTCCAAAAACAATCAATGGATTTGCAAGGCTGGATATTAGAGTTGTATTTGTACGGAGTAGTTATTCGTTATTCTTTTTATTTGAAGCAAATGATTGACTTGATGAGATGTATGTGTGTGTACATTTGTTTCACCCCAATTATTTCAACTTTCAAAGAAACACCACAAGTGGATGCCAGGTGCAACTTCCATTGTTTTTTTTACTACAATTTTTTGCCTATATCCAAATCAAATTTGGATAATAAAATCTGACATAAAAGTATTATCCTTATAATAGATTGAACACTTGCCAATTATTAAATGAATGCATGGATAATTAAAGGGGGCCATCATGCACGATTGCTATAGGACATTATTTTTATGCTTATGTACTGGATGAGGGACCATGAAAATGAAAAAAAAAAAAAAATTGATATATGTTACTACAAAATTAGTTGTTGATTCATTAATCAAGTAATTACATTTATAGGTACGCTTGTCTGGATCACAAAAATTGTAGATTACTTTTTTACAATTCCTTTTGGGGTTTTTTTTTTCTTGAATATATTAAAATTAAAATTGGAAGGAAAAAAATGGAGAGGAGGCAAGATCACGTGAACAGAGGAAATGTAACGTTTTGGAAGGATTAAGGTGGGGTTCCATGACATGATTGTTAAGACTATAGGCGTTGTAGATGTATTGATGCAAACTTTTGGTATAGAGGTCGAAACAGCGGGCAAAGCCTGGACTATTCCTGCCACGACCAACACTACAATTCCAATCACTATATATATATATATATAGAGCAACAACTTATCCGAAAAATAATAATCGGATTCTTGAGATAACGAGTGAGCCCTCATGAAATATATAGATTATATATAATAAAATAATTTTTTATTTTTTTTAAAAGGAATATAATCCAATAGTTTTGATACATTAGGGGAAAAAAAGCTCGACATATGACAGACTAATCCCTAATTCCCAGTTTGAGCACAATTCTGGGCCACAGTTGTAATCAATATGTATTTTTTAAATCTCTTTTTGAACAAATCATTACACTATTTCATTAATATTATCCATTTCATTATTTCTCCAACTACCTTTGCTTTATTCCCTATTTCCATCTTCTCCTTCCATATCTCTTATTTAAATTGTTTCATAAAACTTCAAAAATTTCATATATTTAAAACATGGTTTATACATCCTCTAATTTTTATAATAATTATTATAAGAATACTAATTTTAAAATTACATATACCTCCGATATTGTATCAATTTATATTTACTAATTATTCTTTATCCAAGTAAATAATTATTCTTTATCCAAGTAAATGATGCTTTTTAATCGATCTCACCTCTATACACAATATAAACTTTACAACTATAGAGTTAATTTTTTATTTATTTATTAAACTCCAATTATTTAAAAGATGAGAGGTATATGTAACAAATGATTGTGGAAAGTGGATGTGTGTGTGGGGGAGACAAAAACCACATAAAGTGGGACCCTTTTACTTTTAATGTTCTTGCTCATTTCTTCCCAATAATTTATTTATACTATATTATATATATTATAATCGTATAAGCATCTTAAAATAATCATTTTAATATAATTATTGTAAAATTTTAAAATATCTTCTCTTTGTTTTAGTAGAAGTCGTAAGATCATGAGATAAATGTATAATATCTGAAGATCATCTACTAACTTTCAACTTAGTTCCAAATTTTTCATCAGTTTTTTCATTCCGAAAATACATGCGGTATTTTTTTCTCTTTCCCATAAAATATCATATTTAAATCAAATATTTTAAATAAAATTTAATATATATATATAATATATAAAATTTAAAATTTTATTATACACACAATACGTGTGCGTCGTCGATAGGTATAATTAATTGTCACGTCTTACGACATATTTGACACATGACCACACGACAAATATAATCCCCACCGCATTTCTGACATTTAATTATCTTCCCCCAAACTTCATTATAATTACATGCCGACCCCTACGTCCCACGTGATTCCCACTCCCCTCTCGCTCTCGGCCCTACTTCAGTCGCTATTGCCCAAATGCCTCTATAGCCGCCGATTAAATTATGAGCTTCACCCTTTTTTAAAAATATTTATATAACAACTTAATATTAAATTATTATATCTTTTAAATAACATATTTAAATTAATATACTAATTATTTTAATCAATTATATTAAATTAATTCATAAGTGAGACATAAATCGAATCTATATAAATATTTTTCTATTTAGTAGACATACTCAAATTATATAGAATATAATTTTTTTTAAAAGTAGTCATTATTATGTTACTAGACTAATTGATTGATCATGTACAATAAATTTTGAATACCAATATTGTTAATATGATGCCATTACATAATACTCCCACCAATTAAAGAAATAAACTACACCGATACAAACAATGTACTTCAAATTCATAGTTAAATTTGATGGATGATACGAAAAGAAGAAGAATTCAGTTATCATATAATCCCTTGCATTAATTTCTTCAATTTATATATCACATAAATCAAACACGTAATCTTAACTTTATTTCAAGAGGAAATAGAGTATATGTAGATGAATCAAAATTTATATTTTTATTGACCTATATATATAATTTGTAAACTCACTTTAGATAGCGGGTACAATTGCTATCACAAAATAACAATCATCGAATATATTTCTGATGATTTTTATATGGATAAATTTTAAAAATGATATCATAGAATAGATGTGTGAAGAAGTCGCATTTACTTTGTGTTCGTATTTTTTGTAATTAGCTTAATCGTTTTAGTTAGTTAAAGTCAGATTAGCTAAGTGTTAGTTTTAGCAGTAGAAAATGTATAAAAAGCATAATTTTCTTCTTCATTCAATGCAAGTTGTATATTTTCCAGATATTTTCTCTCTTCTTAATATGGCATCAGAGAACCTAGGTTTTCATCGATCTTGAAACCTTTTTTTTAGATCATATTCTGATATGTTTTTTTCATCGCGATTATATGAGAATTTTTTTTTCTTCTGATAATGTCGACCACTGAAACAACATTGAATTCTGACACAACAACAATTGATGCTCATTGTCCTCTGTTTCTCAATCCATCAGATGTTCCTGGAGTTAATTTGATCATTGAGAAACTCACTGGATCTGATACTTACGAAATCTGGAGCCGAGCAATGTCAATTGCTCTTTGTGCGAAGAATAAGCAAGCTTTCGTTGATGGTACTTGTCCGAGACTTGAGATTGGCTCCTCTCACTTCATATTTGGGAGCGATGCAATGCAATTGTCCTTTCATGGATAATGAACAGTGTCTCAAAGGAAATTTTCAGTGGAATAGTTTATTCAACCGATGCAAACGTTGTTTGGCTTGATTTGAAATAGAATTCATTGCATCGTGAAATTGGACGCCTTACTCAAGGTAATAACACTGTAACTGTGTATTACTCAGGAGGAAATTATGGGATGAATTTGTGTTTCTTGTTGTTTTACCTTCTTGTAAGTGTGAAGTTACGACGAGCTACGTTGAGCATGATCAACAACATAAGTTGTTGCAATTCTTAATGGGTTTAAATGAAAGCTATGCTCAAATTCGAAGCCAGATCCTCATGATGACCCATCGGCTAGTCAAGCATTTTCAATTATTTCACAGGAGGAATGTCATAGATTAATTTATAATGCACCTGGACATGCTGATGGAACTCCAGTATCTATTTTCTACTCAGTTCAAAGGAAAACAGAGGATAGAAAGAAGGAATTGCTCAAATGTGAGCATTGTAATTGGCAGGTACATATTAAAGCAAATTGTAACAAGATTATTGGTTATCCACCAGGACATCGCTTGTACAAAGACAAAAAAACAAGGTTCGAAATCAAAAGCCACAGTCGTGGAGTTCTAATACATAAGTGAATCAGTCAAGTAGTGAGTTATCAGAAGATTCTGCTACTTTCTGTCTAATTTGAATGAATTGTCTCATTGTAGCATATGTCCCCAACCGAAACAATCACGCTTACCATTTCCCACCAAGCATACTTCAGTGTCCCAAACCCATTTTCAGTTTGTTCATATGAATATTTGGTGTCAAAGCTCGAAAATTTGTCTTGCCCCAAATCATGTAAGACATTTAATGGACTTGCCCAAATCTTGGTATCCATTTAATTGCATGATCAAATCACGATATTACCATTCAATTATCTTAATCAATCAAATAACCAAAGTTAATGAATCCAATTTAAATTCCTCCTACATTAAAATCACCACACTCTAAATTGTCTTAAAAACCTCACTCAATCCCACTTAATTGCCTCCAAATCACATTAACAACAACCACCCATCATCACACTAAAGTCTTGGGAGCCAAAATAGTGAATCTAAATTGGACACTCCTTCCCACATTAAAACCACATTACACCATGCCAAGAAATGCTATTCTACATTGAGCAACTTTGGAAAATTACACACATGCCACACACACTTTTTTTCGATCCATTCAAGGCAAAGGAGGAGAGCCTTTGTGCCATCACAACCCGGAATTCATCCCACCACGTTCATACATTCAAGCACTGTAAGTGGGTTTTTGCTATGAATATCATTTCGTTTTTGAAACTGTATATATGTATTAAAATTTTAGTTGAACACGAAAATGTATTTTAAAGATCATATTATGAAAGTTTATGAGAAATGCGCATCGAAAGTCGAAGGCTCTGCGGGGGAAAGTGCTATGTGTGTATGAGTCACCACTTGATTCGGCGGGGCAAAGTGCTACATGATGTGGACGTGCCACATGCATGGGAGTCACCTCTTGATCCTTAAGAGCAAAGTCTATGCCACGGGAGCCACCTCTTAATCCCAAGAAGGATATTATGTGATTATGTGTTTATGTGATGAGGCTCTAGCGTGAGCAATTATGAGTATGTGAATAGATCTAATATGTGTTTGATAAAGAGTTATTTGAAAAGCTTTATATGTATGCTTTATCATGTTCAACTGAGCCTTTGCTTGCTGAGTATTTTCCCAAATATTCACCCCTTACCGCCCCTCCCCAGGGAAGGACACAGAATAGGTTGAAGACGAAGAACAAGACCAATTTTGGGCTGGTGATCTACCGAGGAAATTTCAAGATTTTATTATGTTACGCTTCCGCAAAACTCTGTTTAGATAAGGTGTTTTATGAACAACTTATTCAAGTTGATTTCCAGTTGTAAAGACGATTATTATTTTTAATGGAATAAATAGACTGGTTTTTATCATAGATCTGTACAGGAGGCTTGTTGATTTTGAATAAATTTTTGGAATCAATGGTGGTGTCATGCGCCTCGGTCTCGGGGCGTGACATTTGGGTCCATTTCATCATCCTACATACAATTGCGAAAAATACTTTCTTACCGTTGCAGATGATTACACTAGAGTGACTTGGATCTATCTTATGCATTCGAAGGTTGATGTTTTGCCTATGATCAAGAATTTTATAATTCTTGTTCACAATCAATTTTCCACATATGTGAAGATCATTCGTACTGATAATGCCATTGATTTCTTTAAAATAGAATGCATTAATCTGTTTTCTTCGTTGGGAATTTTACATCAAAGCTCTTGTGCTTATACCCCACAACAAAATGGAGTTGTGGAACGTAAGCACAAACATATTCTTGATGTAGCTAGATCGCTCATGTTTCAAGCACATTTCCTAAGCGTTTTTTGGGGTGATTGTGTTCTTGCGGCTTGTTACTTAATCAATAGAACTCCTACCCCCTTATTATCCCATCAAACTCCCTTTGAAATGATTTTCTTCCAGGCCCCATCTTATAGTCATTTACATGTTTTGGGCTGCCTATGTTACGCTTCTGTATTGCCTAAAGGTGATAATTTTCACCCCGCTCCCAAGCTGTATGTTCTTATGATACTCCGCAACCCAAAAAGGATACAAACTCTTAGATTTAACGTCTCATCGTTTTTGTGTTTCCCGAGATGTTAAATTTTTTGAAGATATGTTTCCTTTTTCGAAACATGATTCTTCACCATCATTGGACTTTCCTTTGTCCTCAACATTTTCTGATGATGATATCGTTGAACCGGTTATTCATCATCCAAATCCTATGCCTACATCCTCTTCTCCTGAACTTTCACCTCAACAACCATCTCCTTTTATTGAACCTGCTCCTCTTCGAAGATCTTCTTCTGGACATAAAACACCCCCTATTTGGACCAAAGATTACATTTGTCCATCGATTTCCAAAGTATCCATAGCTCATCCCATTTTCAATTGTCTCTCTTACTCCCACATGTCTCCTACGTATCAAGCTTTTCTTTCCTCTATCTCAAATATTATAGAACCAATTTACTACCATGAGGCAGTCACTGACAAGCGTTGGCAATTAGCCATGTCTTGTGAACTTGCAACACTTGAAGCCAATAAAACTTGGGAAATTGTTCCGCTTTCTCATGGGAAAAGAGCTATTGGGAACAAACGGGTTCATAAAATCAAATATAATGATGATGGGAGTGTAGATCGGTTTAAGGCCTGACTAGTCGCCAAGGGGTATACCCAAGCACATGGCATTGATTACCATGATACGTTTTCTCATGTGGCGAAGACTGGAACTGTTAGATGTTAACTTGTTGTGTCTCCTCTTTCGAATTGGCCTCTCTTCCAAATGGATGTAACTAATGCTTTTTTACAAGGCGACTTGCATGAAGAAATTTACATGGTCTTGCCACAGGGATTTAACACTCGGGGGAGAATAGAATATGTCGATTGCTTAAATCCCTATATGGTTTAAAACAGGGTTCAAGGCAATGGAATCATAAATTTGCTCAAGTTATGGTTCAAGGCGGTTTCATATAATCGAAACATGATCATTCATTATTTGTGAAGAATGAGGGTACTTACATAACGTCATTACTAGTATATGTGGATGACATAGTGATTATGGGTAATCATTTGGATTCAATTAATGCTCTTAAACGCCATCTGCATTCTGCTATACATTTAAAGGACTTGGGAACATTGAAATATTTTCTTGGTATAGAAGTAGCTCGATCAAAGCAAGGGATATACTTGAACAGAAGAAAATATGCTCTTGAATTGGTGTCTGAATCGGCTTTATAAGGGGCTAAGATATCTAATACTCCAACGGAGCAAAATCTTAGACTGACCACAAAATAATATGACAGAACAATTGATGATGATGATGATGATGATGATGAGTTGCTATCAGATGCTGGTGGATATAAAAGATAGTTGGACGTCTCATATACCTCATAATTACTAGACCTGATATTTGTTATGCAATACAAAGATTGAGCCAGTTTATGCATCAACCAAAGTCTTCACATATGGAAGCTGCACGGCGAGGGATAAAATACTTGAAGGGTTCTGCAGGCCAAGGGATTCTGCTATCATCTAAAGGTGTAACAACGTTGAGCGCCTTTTGTGACTCGGATTGGGCGACTTGTCCGATGAGTCGTAGATCCATTACATGTTATTGTGTGAAGCTTATAGAATCTTTAATATCATGGATAACAAAAAAACAAAACACCGTGTCAAGATCTTCAGCAGAAGCTGGATATAGGGCAATGTCTACTACTACTTGTGAAGTAGTATGGATTATCGGTATTTTAAAGGATTTGGGACTGGAGTTATTTGAGCCTTAAGTGTTGTTTTGTTATAATAGTACGGCTTACACATTGCTTCAAATCCAATGTATCATGAGAGAATGAAACACATTGAAATTGATTGTTACTTGGTTAGAGATGAGACAAAGGGGAAGGTCATCAAGACATCACATATTCGCTGGTAGCGTTTATCCCGTACGCCCAAATTAACCATTCTCAAGTTAATAACAATAATGAATGTAGTTGGGTGAGTAGGGATTGATCCCACGAGAAATGATGTATTTTGTGTTAATTATGCAAACAAATATTAAAAAAGGGTGTTTTGGATAAGAATTAAACTATTACTAACAAATATCTAAGAATTAAACTAATTAGCAAGATTAAACTATGATAATTAAAATTATGAGAAAATTGATTCTGGTTTCAGTCGACTCTACCTTGGAATTATGCATTCAATCATTTTCAAAAAAAATTTAATTACTTGAATATTCACCATTAGAAATTCAACTCCTAGTTAAAATAGCACAAACGTTCTAAGTTAAACCTTATCATTATATCAATCAAAACAACAACAGTTAAGATTAATATTAACAATAGCTTTCAAAACTAGTAAGAGTGATGAAACTTAGACAACATAATCTAAGCGTCTATGTTTAATCTAGACAAGCGTAACACCAACAGCAGACAATCAGTAATCTTAGTTGCTTCAAATGCTAACATAATCCAGCGTAACACCAAAATGCCAACATAATCCAAGCTTACAATCAGTAACCCCTATCATTATCAATCAAAACAACAACATTCAAGATTAATATTAACAATAGCTTTCAAAACTAGTAAGAGTGATGAAACTTAGACAACATAATCCAAGCATCTATGTTTAATCTAGACAAGCGTAACACCAACAGCAGGCAATCAGTAATCTTAGTTGCTTCAAATGCCAAGCATTAGATTGTATGAAAAATCATTATATGGCCAATCTTATAATCAAAACACAACAATCATGACAACAAATCATAGAAAAACACTTGATACTCAATAAAAATCAATTAAAAGAACATTAATCTCTTGAAAAACATAAATCCCAAGGTATTGAGAATCACAAGAGTTTAGCCAACCATGACTAAATAAAAAACAAACGAAACTAATATAAAAAGCATTAACAAAAGCTAAAGAAAGGGTTACTAGAAGATAGCACGATTCCGGCTTGTCAATTCTGTCCACGTACCTTGAATCTTCGAGCTCTTCTTCTAAACTTGAGAGAGAAATTGTAAAAACTATTCTAAAGTCTGAATAATTATGGGATGGAGGCTCATTTTCGAGTTATAAGGCTAGGGAAGCTTGTAGGATGGGTTAGAATCCTCAAAATATGGTAAAAATCAAGTTTCCTTGTATTTCATGGACTTGCTGGCGATCGATCGCGGCCATCCAGGATCGATCACCAACCTTTATTTTTCGACCAGAATGTCTCGGAAATCGATCGCGATAATGTGCCGATTGATCGCGATCCTTTATTTTTTGTGTCCAGTGAGTTTTGGCGATCGATCGCGGTAATCTATCGATCGATCGCCGAGTCTTTAATTTTGTTGGCTCGATTTTTTCTTTGGCGATTGATTGCGGCTTCTGCTGCGATTGATCGCGGTCCTTTATCCACTTTTTTTGCATTTTTCTTGGTCAACTTTGATCTCTTGTCAACTCCAATGCATTTCTTGATCCTTATTCGCCCTTGTTAGCTCGATTCTTCGATTCCACCTACATTTACACAAGTATACGATTAGGTAGCATATGCATCAATTTATCTATCAAGATATACCAAATCACAGGCAATTTAAGCATAATGAATGTGTCTATTTCTAGTCATACCAAACTCTCACATACTTAATCTTTACTCGACCTCGAGTAAATCAGACAAAACTACAATATTTTTGCTTGGCTCATAGCATCACAACAAACTAACACGTCCTCACTTTATGCCTCAACAATTTTAAACATGCATAGTAATGAAGGCAATGAACAGTTAACAGTGGAACAATTTCAATCCCTAGACATCTTATACTCAACAAAGCAGCGAACGTGTGTGTGTGGTCATAAACAAGTGTCATGTACAAATCATAGATCCAATTAATGCAAACCCACAATAGCTCAAGTTGTACACCAACACAAGTATAAGCTCACTTGCACACTCTTCTCCACTATCTAAGCCACTTGCAAACATAGATCAAGTAGATCTTTATTAGCTTGTAGCTTGACCTAGGTAGTGTCTTACGAAAGAAAGGGTAAGATTTATTAAACAAGTGAGTATGATGATATGCACAATTTAGACTTCTCTTCTTGCAAGAGTTTTCTCAAACCTTGTTCATTTTTTCAAGGTTCAACTCATTTATTTTCTTCTTGTGCCTTGGCTCCCATTGGAGTCATGTTTTTAGCGATTTTCTCAAGGCATCCCTTTTCTTTCATCCATTTCATTCTTTTGACAATAAAATTCTCAGACATATGAATCAATGACTAACATGTACATGTGAATGAAACACATCATACTCCCTTCAAAGTTATGGATTAAAATCATATTTAGGCTCATTAGGGAAGGATGATAAGCTAGTCAAAAAATGTTGAACGTGGGTCTTTTGTATGCTTAGCATACATCCAATCTTTTGCATTAAAGCTCAAAAAGGGTACTAGTGATTGATTTTATTTACATTGTAGGCTTGAAGGCTCAAACGCATCAAAGATCGCATATATCACTTTCATGTTCGCAAGTAGTCTAGACATACGCCACAAAGAGCATGTAGTTAAGTTCTAGCATGTACCAGAGACTTCCTAAGACTATCACAAAGTTCACACAATCTTCACTGCGCTATACACACTTCACAAGTCATGACAATATCGTGCTCAATATATTCAACTACTAAGTCAAAGCATAATTTGCATTAGAGTTCAAAGTGTTCCAAGGTTAACAATTCACCTATGTTCAAAAACATGAATGCCATTAATTAGTTTTCATAATGGGCTAGTGATTCGAAGAATGCGTTCATTATTAACTACGAGCTCAAAATTTTCAAAATTTTCAATTTTTTTGTATTTTTATTATAATAACCACTAATCCTTCTCCCATGGTTAAATCTTATTGTCCCCAATGTAAAGTAAACATATAAGAAAAGAGAAAAATTAAAACTAAGAAAACAATAAAAAAGATGGGAAAACTAACTCCCATTGGGTTGCCTCCCAAGCAGTGCCTCTATTTAACGTCGATGGCCCTACGTCAATCCTTGATCAATGTGGGTTATGCGGTGTCGCTCTATCATTCCTTCTCCACCTCAATATCTTCTTTATTCCTTTAAACTTTGGTTTGTTCGCCTTTCACTTCTTTGAGAGGTTATCATCAGTCTTTGTTCCTCATCCATCGTTTGTTGATTGATGTGGTCGATCCGGAGGGTGTTTCCTTTCAACAATAGGATCCTGCAAATGAGAAGAGATTGGACCATCAGTAGCATGAGCAGATAACGCAGCAAGGGTATGATAAATATGCACAAGATTTGAGTACGTACCTCCTTGTCCACAAGGCCTTCAGTAGCCTTTTCCATCTCACACAAGTCATCAATTTCAAATTCAGAATCAAGTTCATCATCGATATCAATAGAGTAACTAGAATGCTCATGAGTTTTAATGTGTTCATAAATATTGAATTTCGCTATCTCACCATCAAACTCCATTGTTAACATGCCGCTATTCACATATATCACAAACTTAGAGCTTTTCAAGAATGGTCTCCCTAATAAAATGGGGCTAGATGGATCATCATTTTCCATGTCTAGGACATAGAAATCAGCTGGGAAAACCAAGTTCTCTATGTGTACAAGTACATCCTCTACTATCCACATAGGAATAATCGTGGACCTATAAGCTAATTGTATCACATTAGCATTTTGTTTCAAAGGTCCAAGTTTCAATTGTGTGTAGATTGGGTAAGGCATGACATTAGTAGAAGCTCCTAGATCTAGCATTGCCTTATCAATCTTAGTGTTTTCAATCACACACGGGATAGAAAACATACCAGGATCCTTACATTTGTTGGGAATGCTTCTTTGGATGACTGCAGAAATATTCTCACCTAGCTCAATTTTGGGGCACCCTTTGAGTTCTTTGCTCCTATCCGCTTACCATACTTCCTTCAAGAATCTAGCATATTGAGGCATTTTCTTTATGGCATCATGTAGTGGAGCGTTTTCCTCGCACCTCCGAAATGTTCGTATAGTCCCTTGATACACTTGTCTTTCCAGTTCACCTTCAATGCAAGGGGGAATAGGGGTTCAATTTTATATTCACAAAGTGGAGGGGACTTACCTCGTGTTTCCTCTTCTTGAATGAGCTCCTCACTGTCCTTCTCGGTGTCCTTTTCATCCTTCATCGCTTTGTTCTTGGGTGGCGTCAGTACCACCTTTTCCTCAGCTTCATCTTCACTCATCTTCAAAGTGATGGCGCTTACATTCTCCCTTGGGTTCACCATTGGTTGTGAAGGTAGTCCATTGGATATTCTCCCATCTATCTTGTTGATCAAAGTTGCCAATTGTCCCATTTGCGTAGTCAAGCTTTGAATGCTCGTTCTCGTTTCCTGTTGAAATTGCAGACTATTCTTAGCAATAACTTTAACAATATTTCCTAACCTGTCGTTAGGGGCATGCACTGGTGGTGGTGGAGGCATCTGATATGGCGGTCTATAGGGTGGTGGGTGGTTCATCTGTTGGTTCACATAGCTCTAGTTCGGATGGTCCCTCCAACCTTGATTGTTGTTGCTTGGTGGTTGGTCATAACTCCTTTAAGGTTGGCCCAGAAATCCACCCGTCGCGTTCACGTGCTCAGTGGATGTATCTTGTAGGGAGGGACATGCATCAGTGGCATGGTTCATGGCTAGACAAATTCCACATGGCTTTATCTTCACCACATTACCACCTGCAAGATTAAGCACAAGAAATGTTAAGTCAATCAGTTGTTGTTCAAGGTTAGATATGTTTACCTCTTGTTTTGGCATCTGTCCATGTCGAGCAAGTCCAAATTGTTAGGAGTTGGCAGCCATGTTTGCTATCAAGCTCCTTGCCGTCTCCGGTGTCTTATCAATGAAAGCTCATCCGCTCGACGCATCCACGAGATTCCTGTCAGCATAAAGTAAACCTTCATAGAAATATTGAATAATAAGATGTTCAGTTATCTGGTGTTGTGGGTAGCTTGCACACAACTTTTTGAAACGCTCCCAGTACTCATGCAGTGACTTATCATGGTATTGCTTGACACCATATATCTCATTCCTTATGTTTGTCACCCTCGAAACAGGAAAGCATTTCTCAAGTAAGACTCTTTGCAAATCAATCCACGTGGTGATAGATCCAGAGGGTAGGTAGAAAAGCCATTCTTTAGCATCATCCTTCTAAGAGAATGGAAAGGCTCGTAATTTAATTTGCTCATTAGTTACACCAGTTGGCTTCATAATAGTGCAAGCCCAGAGAAAGTGATGCAAAGAGGCTGTTGATCCAAGGTAGGATTCGACAGCTGTCTCAAGCTTTGATTCGCAGCCATCCTGTTCCTATCTTCTTCTTCTTCAAATCTCCTAGCTTCTATTCTCCTTCTATGTGGTGTCCTATCAATCTCAGGATCGTATTGCAAATTATCTTCGTGTCGGAGGGTTCACCTGTACTCATTAACAAACCAAAGTAGTAGTGTAGAATAGTAACCAAAAAAATTAACACAAAAATAACAATGCATTCCCTGACAACGGCGCCAAAATTTGGTAGCGTTTATCGCGTATGCTCAAATTAATCATTCTCAAGTTAATAACAGTAATGAATGTAGTAGCGTGAGTATGGATCAATCCCACGAGAAATGATGTATTTTTATGTTAATTATGCAAACAAATTTTAAAATGGGAGGTTTTGGATAAGAATTAAACTATTACTAACAAATATCTAAGAATTAAACTAATTAGCAAGATTAAACTAAGATGATTAAAATTATGAGAAAAGTGATTCTTCGTTTTCAGTCGACTCTACTTTGGAATTATGCATTCAATCATTGATTTTCACAAAAGATTAAATTTTTACTTGAATATTCACCATTATAGATTCAACTCATATCTTACCTTATGCCTAGTTAAAATAGCCCAAACTTCTAAGTTAGCCCGTATCATTATATCAATCAAACAACAGCAAAGTAAAAGGGATGAAACTTAGACAACATAATCCAATCGTCTATGTTTAATCTAGACAAGCGTAACACCAACAGGAGGCAATCATTAATATTAGTTGCTTCAAAGACCAATCATTAGATTATATGTAAAAATCATTAGATGGCCAATCTTATAATCAAATCACAACAATCATGGCAACAAATCATAGAAAAATAATTGATATTCAATAAAAATCAATTAAAAGAACATTAATCTCTTGAAAAACATAAATCCCAATGTATTGTCTTCCTTCAACCAAGAATCACAAGAGTTTAGACAACCATGACTAATAAAAAACAAATAAAACTAATATTAAAAGCATTAACAAAAGCTAATGAGGGTTACTAGAAGATAGCACGATTCCGGCTTGTCAATTTCGTCCCCCTACCTTGATTCTTCAAGCTCTTCTTCTAAAGTTGAGAGAGAAATTGTAAAAACTATTCTAAAGTCTGAATAATTATGGGATGGAGGCTCATTTTCGAGTTATAGAGCTAGGGAAGCTTGTAGGATGGGTTAGAATCCTCAAAATATGGTAAAAATCAAGTTTCATTGTATTTCCCAAACTCTGCCGGCGAACGACCACGGCCATCAGCGATCGATCGCCAGCCTTTATTTTTTGACTAGAATGTCTCGGCAATCGATCGCGAGAATGTGCTGATCGATCGCGAACCTTTATTTTTTTGTCCAGTGAGTTTTGTTGATCGATCGCGACAATCTGTTGATCGATCGTCGAGTCTTTAATTTTGTTGGCTTGATTTCTTCCTTGGCAATTGATAGCGGCTTTCGCGGCGATTGATCGCGGTCCTTTGTCCACTTTTATACATTTTTCTTGGTCAACTTTGATCTTTTGTCAACTCCAATGCATTTCTTGATCCTTATTCGTCATTGTTAGCTCGATTTATTCGATTCCACCTACATTTACACAAGTATACGATTAGGTAGCATATGCATCAATTATCCATCAAAATATACCAAATCGTAGGCAATTAAACGCAATTGATGTGTCTATTTCTAGTCACATCATTCGCACACAAGAACAACCAGCCGACATCTTTACAAAAGCTTTGGGAAAAGATCAACATAAATATTTATTGTCCAAGCTTGGTATATTAAATCTATACCGAACTTGAGACGGAGTGCGAAGAAGTCACATTTACTTTTTGTTCTTTGTATAAATCGTGTTTTTTGTAATTAGCTTACTCATTTTTAGTTAATTAAAGTCAGATCATCTAAGTGTTAGTTTTAGCAGTAGAAATGTATAAATAGCGAAACTTTCTTCATTAGATACAAGTTGAATAATTTCCAGATGTTTTTCTCTCTTCTTAATAAGATGTATTTGTAATACTAATCTCAAATTTTTAAAACTAATCAAATAATGTTTCATGAAAATTGATTTTAATCAAAAAAGTCCCAAACTTTTGTTTTTAAATAATATCAGTCCAAAATTTTAGTGTGAGACTATTTTTTATTGAAAACAACGTATCTGCTATTATATTTGATCAGTTATATAATTTGGTATTTTATGGGACCAGTTTTTAAAATTATCCTGTTTTATAAATTTCCCATTTTTCACCGACCTTTCGTTTTCGGTAATTATAGTTTGGCGACAAATTAATGATATCGTGGTATTTGTTAATCTGATAGCTTTTCGATATGTTTTTCCCCCATAATAAAAAAGCATGGTTGCGAGAAGGTGATATAGTACTGTGAGTTTTTTATGAATAATTATTTAAAACACAAATTGTAATTTTTTAACAGCTAATCATGTGCTAAAAAGCAAAACATCAAGATTCGAAACGAAGATATACTATAATACATATTTTAATATTTGAATCTACAAGTGTTAGAATATATATATATATATATATATATATATATATATATAGGTAAATTTGGTGCACGAAGCTCCCTCGATACGCTGGGTCTGGGAGGGGTCGGGAGTCTAATGTACACAGTCTTCCTCTGCAATGCAAAATATTGTTTCCACGACTCGAACTCGTGACCTCCAGGTCAATATGGCAACTACTTTACCGTTGTTTCAAGGCTCACCCCTATATATATATATATATATAAGTTAATTTTAAATCCAAAATCTATTAGATTAGTGCTGGAAATAATGGTTTCGAGAGTTGTCAATTTGAAGATTATGGCTGTCCACGGGTCGCATCACGTGGTTATGATTAATTAGGGTTGCAATTAGGGAATTAAAATGGTCAAATGTTGCACTAATTTTGAAGCGAATCACATGGGACAACTAGGATGCACACGAGGGGCCTCTAATTAAGGATTAATACTACATTCATCCTCGGATTAAATTATGATGATATCCGCCCATTGTAATTATTTATTATATTATTAATAAAGAAGTTTTTTTCGTAAAAAAAAAACGTTTTTAGAGATGTATTGTTAAGTGTAAAGGTTAAGCTTCATAGTCGTATTCGAGTGAAATAATGATATTTAGAAAGTAAAGTACTACATGAAATGTGGCTAAAAATTGAACATGTCCAAAGAATACACAACGATAAAGTTAGGTATGACGATGTGTTCGGGTCTTATCCGGACCCGCTCTAACAGGTTTTTGATACGGAGCAGATCTCGTGCCCGTCCTGCTATACATATTAATTTTTTAAAAAACATTTAAGCATAACGCGTTATTATTTAATTTTGTATCAATAGTTTATTTTTGTAAGGCTACTTAAAAATATTTATTAGAGAAAAATATTAAATTTAATTACGAAACTCACTTTTTACGCTTCAAAATTGGTCAAACCGGTCTCAGCAGTACGATGACTTGGAATTCAAGGATCTGGCCAGCCTAACAATCAATTCTGAATTTATATTTTATGATAAATATTATTATAGCAATTATTAGGTAAAGAGGAAGAATCCAATGATTGTAACATTGTGAGTGTCGGATTGGAGAGGGACAAGGTGCAACGCACGAGCGTTCACATGTGGTCCCACGTGGGCTGTCATGTACACGCGAACACGTACTCCCAACCCACGTGATGATGTCTCTTTCCATTTACATACCTTTCCTATTTTCTTTAATAAAATAATAGGAAAATAATTCAATTAAACATCACTGTCTTTCTTCCTTCCTTCCTTCCTTCTTCTTCTTATTTTTTAAAAATATGTATTATTATATCTTTTGTTAATTAGACAAATGAGTATTTCTTTATATATGGGTCTTGAAATTAAAATCGTAAGTTATAAGTAATATAAAAATTATATGTTAAATAAATCAAAGTTATTTATTTTGAGTACAGAATTAAAAGTTAATAACTTTATATGTGTGTGTATATATATATATAATATATATGAAAAGGTGGACGGAATAATCTTTATTACCCTCTTTTAAGACATAATTATTAATTTATTATAAACATGGTAGTAACCCTTTTGCATGTACGGTCATGTTAGTTAATTACTATGAACATGATTTGTGCACTCATAGCGAGGGTGTGATCATTTATCGTTTATTGGCTTAATAATTTGGCACATTGATATCTGTAAGGTATAACTCGTCATGTCCACTTATCGATTAGTACGGGGCTTGCGCTGTTACTATAATTTGTGATAGGAGCACTCAAAATCACAAATCTTTTAAACCACAAAAGGTTTAAAAATGCTCAATAATAACAATGATGAAGACCCACAAAAGTACTCAAATTTTGATCTTCAATATGATATGAATTTCAAAAAATACCATATCCAATTCAAGTGAGAGATGCTATGTTTATAGTATGTCAAGGAGTATGTCCAAAATAACACCATTTGGAGGCATCACATAGCCCAAAACCTCACCGAACATGAATGGACACACCATTTTGCGCAACAGACACAAGGCTCGATCGATCGGCGCCTGGTGCTCGATCGATCGAGCCCCTTATTCCAACAAACAGAATTTTACCGTCGTGCTCGATCGATCGATATAAATATATTTTATGACAAATTAATGTTTTTTGGTCAGTTTTTCGAAACAAAGGGTGAGTATTTATAAAGACCCACATGAAACACTCGCTTAATCCGGAAAGTGGATCCCACTACTGAAAGTTGCATTCACTGACTATTACTTTAAGGCTTCGGGCGTGAGTTTAAGCGCGTGGACTTGCTACATGGTTCTAATTAAAGCATTAACCTCCATCTCTCCAGTCAACGGTAGAAAAAAGTCACCTTTTTAATGAAGCTACAGTAGTTGTGAAGAGGAAAAGAAAAGAGAACGGTTTGACTTAACCAACCAAGGTTGAACCTATTATATATTGGATGAGAATATACACATCCAATAAATAATTTATTAATCTATCTCATAAAACACTATCACATCACCTAAGCTACTCACGCTTTTTTTTTTCTTTTTCTGTTTTTTCCAGTGCTCTATTATATATTGCATTCTTGGCCCCAAGTCCACTGCCAAAGAAAAAAACACTAGCCCCTTTCTCCTCATTCTGTCCCCTCTTGCTTCTGTTATTTTCACATCAAATCTCCGTAAAAAAAGATACAGGGTTCGGGATTTAGAGGTAACTTGTGTTCGGTCTGTTGTTTTTCTTTATATTAAAGGGTGAGAAAAGATAGGATTGTGGATCAAGGGTAGGATGGCTGAAAGAGATGATGGTTTGGGGTTGAGTTTGAGCTTGAGGTTCACGGAGAACCAGCGTCAGAATCTGAATTTGAGTCCGCCGCGGCCTTCGCCAGCGGCGGCATCAGCAGTTCCAGTCCCTTTTCCGTTGAATCTGTTTAGATCTCCGTTACCCTTTCCACAACAGCAGAAATCTTCAAACGCCGATGCATTTCAGTTGTCTGCTGGTAAAATTCTTCTTTCCGTTAGTCTCCATGTAATGTGATAATTCTTTTTCCTGTTTAATTTCGTGAAGCGTTTAAGGTGAAGAAATCTGTCAAAACTTCTTCTCAAAGAAAATTTACTCTAAAGTTGGACACTGCACGTTCCACGTCGAAGAAAAAAACATTTTGCTTGTATGCTTTGTGTTGTTTTACTAGTAAGATTGATCTTCGAAGCTTGTACCTGTACATTCTCAGATCGTAGTGGGGAGCCCAGATCATATTTTCGAGGAATTGATGTGAATCGAGCAATAACTGTGACAGATTGTGACGAAGAAGCGATGGTTTCTTCCCCAAACAGCACAGTTTCAAGCGTGAGCGGGAAGAGGAGTGAGAGAGAAGAGAATGAAGGGGAGAGGGCTTCCAGCTCATTTGAGATGGAGGACGACGGTGGAGAGGCTGCGAGGAAGAAGCTCCGCCTGTCGAAGGAGCAGGCGGTTGTTCTGGAAGAGACTTTTAAGGAGCATAATACTCTGAATCCGGTGAGTGGCAGTTTGGTAATTATTCTCTTGGGTCAAGGTTGTTTTTAGTTTTTCATTACCGAGATTGATTGTATTTTGTTATTTGCAGAAGCAAAAGATGGCTTTGGCTAAACGGCTGAATCTAAGGCCCAGACAGGTGGAGGTGTGGTTCCAGAACAGAAGGGCAAGGTTAGTTATGATTTTCCCCTTCGAAGGGTATTTTGTCATTGTATCACATGCCGATTCTTGTCTCCGGTACTGGAATCAAACACAGTAAATAAATGAGATTTTGAAAAAATATTGCAGGACCAAGTTGAAGCAAACAGAGGTCGACTGCGAGTACTTGAGACGATGCTGTGAGAATTTAACCGATGAAAACAGACGATTGCAGAAGGAGGTGAACGAGCTCCGAGCATTGAAGCTGTCACCGCAATTCTACATGAACAGGAGCACTCCCACCACCCTCACCATGTGCCCTCAATGCGAAACGCGTGGCAGTCTCATCATCTTCATCAGCCACCACGTCTACTGCAAATGCCGCAGCAGCCGCTGGCATCAATGGCCATCCCACAAACCGGCAGCTCCAGTTGCCTATGGCCTCGTGGGCAGCGATCATCCCACCTCAGTCCGTCCCCAGACCGTAGGATGGGAGGGCAAGATGGTAATTTTGTTGTCGAAGATAGTGCCAGCTCTGTGTAGAGGGGCTGAAGAAAAGTAAAAACCTGTGTTTTAAATGTAGTTGTTAGAATGTGTAAGAGATGGATAATAGGTTTTATCTTGGGTTAATGTTTATTAAATTCTCTCATTGATTGATGAATGTTCTTAGTTTTGACTGTAAATTAATGTGATTCCTTTTTGTTTTTTGGCCAAGCGGGTATATGATTTTAGTCGATCAATACAAGAATGTGAGTTATCATTTTTCAGAAAAATCATGTATAAATTTATGAGATTTTTCCTTTGAATTCTTGTTTTTTTTTTTTTTTGCAACTCATATCTTTAGCCACTTTATCTTAGATGAATGGATGAAAAGAAATAAGAGAGTAATATTCAATTGTCCCTCATGCGTGAATTTATCTCAAGCCGCACAAGCTGAGCCATGGTGGGTTAAGCCCAATCCTTGAGTTTCACTGTTCGACAAGTTTAGCTAATTGAGTTCGCTCAAGGAGCCCAAACTCGATTTGAAGGTGTATTGACTTGTTTGAGAGTGAATTGAATAAAATGATAACATATTCAGATCTTTTCTATGTATCTTGTAATAATGAATCATTTCTGATAGTACACTGAATAAACAGATTAGGTGAAAAAATCATGATTATACTTAATCATAAAATACTAGTAAAGGCCCACGTACAATGAAGATCTTTTGTTGCTGTCGGAAAAAGAAGAAGTCCCAACCACAATTAACATAGGAACTGGAAGGAAATGTATGATCCATGCATAATGATAGGTATGTTCCATAAAAAAGTTTCTAAATTCATGTGATTAATATTTATTGTATTGTTTCCTATTCACGTCTCTTTTTATGAATAAATGAAAATGTTATCTTGTGATTTTTTAGCGATGACATTTTTTTATGTGGTTTCATTTAATAAGTAGGATTTATATAAACCATTTATCCAATCATTCTTTTAAATTTTTGGGCTAGCTTTCAAGCGTGCAGATAAACCTATCAGTGGTTCGGAGTCAAATTCTAGAAAATTCATTTATGGAGAAACGTGGGGATATATACAATCATAATCTTTAGCTTCAACCTCATTCAAGACAATATCCTGCCATTAACCACATATTGCTCCCGAAAATCTTGTAGATGGTCACTACAAATGGAGAATTCAAAGTTCCCTTACAAATCTTAACATAATTCTACCAACGGTGATGGTTAAAATTCAAGCAAAACCTGAGCTATGATCATGCTTAGCAACTTCACTTGCATCCGAGCATCTGAACTAACTTTTCCAGCTCAAATATCCTCCCTTTTAACTAATAACTTTAGAGTTAGATTGACTTAGTTATTAAGATGAGCTGTGAGTTGGTCTGTTATACACATACATAAGCAACACAATACAATACTATCTCTGTTTTCTTTTGAGTATAGAAGAAACAAGTCTTATTTCACGTTCATCAATAGACTAGTTACCTTTGCGTGGTGCCAGTGAACAGCTTATGTTGTTATGCTAGCTTGTCCGTTCGTGATTTAAAGGTAAACAACCATCATATAGATCATTTCATCTAAGCAAATTATCAAATTATTAGGCGGTGGAATGCACCTGAAAATGTGCTCGCACTTTTCTAATGCAATAATAGGGATCGATGACGTATAATAATAATCTAGCATTGAGGGATACATGTGTCCAGAATACAGCTTTAGATATGGAGACAGCTAACACCGAACAACATTTCATACTTAGAGCCATAGGATCTTTGGCTAGTAAATGCTGAACTTACGGTGACGGATATTATGTCGGCCCTATTAACCTCATCCTCTATGGTTTCTTTGCTTTCTTTAGCAGCATTCATACCAATATCTGGATTCTCACCAGCAGCAATTCCTCTGGTTGGATCTTGAACAATTTGCAACCGATGCTAGGACTGATGAAGCTGTCATGGCTTGTATATCTCTGTTGACAATCCAAAACTCGACACCCTCCATCTGACTCGCTATCATATGATTAATAGCGTTAGAGCCACCACATCCAACACTAATAACCTTGATTTTAGCCTCATTATGATTGTATGAATTTGATTAACCTTTCAAGCTCACAGGCTCCCATCACACTTCCACTCCACCTATATTGTCTTGGCTGGCCAAATGCATAGCTCACCACTAAGCATTGAAATCTCATAACAGAAGAAGCGGTTCAAAGTATTCAAATTTGATTTTTAGACAAATAATGAATAAAGTTTTGATTTCTGTTTGTAAATGCCATAGCGAAACCAATGAATTTACCCTTGAGTTGTGTCAGAAACTCCTGTGACTTCAGTCAAAAGAAAACCCATTTTGGTTGCTCTTTGAGAATAGTACAAGATAACATGATGTTGAGGAACATTAGTAAAAGATCTTTGCGCCTAGTTAGTGGCCTAAATCTTCATCCGGACTATATATACATCATCAGCGTGCATCCAAAGTTCTCATAATCATTCATTACTCGCACTAAATCTTGATAAATACCTCGTCAACTTTCTTAAATCTAAAATAAGAAAGGAAAATAGCACAATACAGGGGCAATTACGTTAGCGAGATGAAGCATAGTAATGAGTATGGCAACCCTGTCCACCACCCGAATGGAGGAGGATATGCCGGAGCCCATGGCGTTGGTCAACTCCACGGTGTTCCTATTTCGACAGGCCCCACCATCGATGCCCCCACCACCGTCGACCCGGCAGCTGAAGTAGCTCGGTAAGTTAATGGCTTAACTAAGAAGCCACCTCACCTTTTTGGATAAATTTCAATCTTAATGCAGTCACCTTGTTTCTTTAGCAATTTTAGTCATGATCTACTAATTAGTTGACAAAAATATATTAGGCCAACATACAGTAACATATAATTCTTCATAAATCTTATATATCGTGGTAGTCTTCTGATGACGACGGGATGGGCGGTAGGAGAAAGAAGGGGATCAAGGATAAGGTAAAGGATAAACTACTTAGAGGCCACAAGGACAACCAACCACCCGCTGCAGGCTATGGCGACGGAGTTGCGGGACACCAAGTGTAGGGTCTTCCTACCTTAACAGTATTTTAATAACATAATATGGACTAAACATACATTAATGACATCTTAGAGTTCCGGTTGTTACGTGAGCTAACATGATTACATGCCAAAAATAAAACTTCAAAACTTATTAGTTACATTCCCTTAAATGAATGCTAACATTTTAGATTTATACTACTCCTAGAGTAGATACTAATCATATCCTGAATCCTATCCATCCATGTGCTCCTTTTTGCTCACTGTCTCAACCCGACCCTTAGCCCTTCAGTCCAAAAGCGTACCTACAGGGACAACCCATCATGAGCATGTACATCGTTACTTAACATCATAAGAAAATGACATATGAATAAATGCATGAAATAACCGTTAACATGTACTTCTTGGTTAATCGCATTAACCCACTTTTGTTGTCCCTGTTTCAAATATTCATGCATATAATCATTAGATCTTGACATAAATGATTAACATCATACTTCACTTATATGCCCATAATCAACAATGTTAATTAGAAATGGGAATGTTCGGGTCCTGTTATGTCAGCGGCACAATTGGCCCCCTCGCTCGACATATAGCGGTACTGTGATACCCATCGCTACACCTTGATAGCGGATGTATCTCCTCGCTAGCTATGTCAGCGGTAAGTACCTTCCTCGCTTGCCCATAACAACTACCGGAACACTCTATCATTCCCAATAACATAGTTTAACATATATATCATCATCATCATATCATCTTCACTTATCATAGACAGCATAACATCTTTACTTATCATAACATCATAGCATCATCATATTACATAATTACTTATGCAATCATTGCATAGTCATAGTATAGAAGTGTGTTTTACCGTTCGATGCCCGTACGTCTCTTACGTACCTTAATCTCAAAAGTGGAGAAGTTGAAGAATTTTATCTCCTTGAAGTTGTGGGTACCTGGGATGGTTCTACACAACCATACAAATCGATATTAGAAGCCAATTATAGTCCAATATCCAAAAATCACACAAAATAACCAAAAACACCAATTTTCGTGTCTCGCGATCGATCGCCATCAAGCCCCGATCGATCGCGAGACTACACTGCCGAAGCCAACGAAAAATTCCAATCCGTGATCGATCGCCGAGTTTGTGCCAATCGATCGCGTCGTCGCCGATCGATCGCGCCAAACTCGCGATCGATCGCGGAAGCTTACTGGTGCCTCCCCTGGTGCTCGCGATCGATCGGGAGAATGTCCCGATCGATCGCGGAAGTCTGAACTCGCGATTTTTGGGCACTATTCACATTTCTTCCTCCCCAATCCAAACCAATTCAAAAACCAATAAACCAACAATACCAAATCACCATAAAACTTCAAAACACACTTCAATACTACCAAAAATCCAACACCCATCCAAAAATCATACCAACCCAAAATAAACCCATTTCAAACAATCAAAAACCATTTCAAAATCAAACCAAACATCATGAAAACTTTAGGAAGGGTTCCATACCTCTTGAGGACTCCAAATCCTACCAAAAATCTCACAAACAAAGATTTTGAGAAGATTCCTCCTTCCTCTTTTGCTCAATTTCGAAAATGTGAGGTGGGTTAGGGTTGGGGATGAGAATTGGGGATTTAAAAGTGAAGGATAAAGTGAGGTGGGTATAGTGGGGTAAAGGGGTTATAAAGGTTAATTAAAATTGTACCCCAACAATTAACATGATGTATAAAATACCCCCAACATGGTATTTTAAAAAGCATTTTACAAAAATGCCCAAACTCTCAATAACTTCATATCTTCCACATAATTATAAATCGACATAATTAAATCATGTTAACACCTCATTTTCCAACATGCATAACATGTACCCTGAAATACAACCTCCAGGTCACGCCTTACCATGAGACTAAGCATTTCATCAAGATAATTAATTCCAACACATAAATCAATTATCACCATAATTCATCATGTAAACATAATTAATACCCAAATTGCATATAATTATTTCGGGGACATCACAATACTCCCCTACTTATAAGATTTCGTCCTCGAAATCGCATGCACTTACCCCAAAATGAAACTAAACATAAATAACATACCCGAAAATAGTTCCGGGTAATGCTGCACCATATGCCGTTCCGTCTCCCACGTAGCCTCCTTGACACCCCGACGATCCCACTGAACTTTGACCATCGGTATAATTTGCTTCGTAATCTGCGATCCTCTCGATCCAGAATTCTGATTGGTCGTTCTTCGTAGGATACATCTGAGTCCAACTGTACTTCAGTAGGCTGTAAGACATGAGACGGGTCTGGCTCATACTTCCGTAACATAGAGACGTGAAAAACATCATGTATGCCAGATAAGGATGGCGGTAGAGCCAAACGGTAGGCCAATGTACCGATACGTTGCAATACTTCATACGACCCAACATACCTCGGAGATAACTTCCCCCGCATACCAAAACGAACCACACCCCTGAAGGGTGAGATTTTCAAGAAGACCTTGTCTCCTAACTGGAATTCTAGCGGTCGTCGTCGCTTATTGGCATAGGCTGCTTGCCTATCCTGGGCCACTTTCATCTTCTGGCGTATCAACTTAATCTTTCCTTCCATATCCTTAATCATATCCGGTCCTCCGATCGCTTTACTAGTCAAGTCCTCCCAATACAGCTGTGACCTACAACGTCATCCATAAAGAGCTTCGAACGGAGCCAAATGAATGCTCACCTGATAGCTGTTATTGTAAGAGAACTCTACTAGTGGCACTGAATCTTGCACGGAGTATCAAACTCCAATACACATGCCCTCAACATATCTTCGAGCGTCTGTATAGTACACTCTGTCTGACCACTGTCTGAGGGTGATAAGCTGTACTCAGTCTCACCTCTGTGCCCAAAGCTTCTGGAGACCCTCCCAGAAATGTGAAGTAAACCTTGGGTCTCTGTCAGACACAATCGAGACTGGAACCCCATGCAACCTCACCACATCCCATACATATAATTGGGTCATCTTTAGATACGTGAAAGTCATACAGTAAGGGATGAAATGAGCCACATTCGTCAGCCTATCCACGATCACCCAGATATCATCAAATCCAGAGGCCGTCCTTGGCAAGTGGGTCACGAAGTCCATAGATATGTGCTCCCACTTCCATTCAGGTACCTCTAAACCCTTCAGTTCGCCATCAGGCCTCTGCCTTTCTGCCTTTACCTGCTGGCAGATCAAACATCTTTTGACAAAAGCTATAACATCACGCTTCATGCGTCTCCACCAGAATTGACCACTTAGGTCCTTATACATTTTTCTTCCTCCTGGGTGGATACTGAACCGGCTACTGTGAGCTCGTTCCAAGATTCCTTTACGCAACTCCGGCGTATTTGGGACTACCCAGCGGTTGCCCAGTCTCAAGGAATCATCCTCAGCCACTCTAAACTTTGATGGCTGTCCCTGAAGTACTATCGATGACCATCTATGAACCTCATCATCCGACCTCTGGGCTTTCCTGATAGCTTCAAATAAGTCTGGCTCAGCCAATAAGGTCGACACTCGCACCGGCGACGTGTCCACATCGAAATCATAGCCCAGATGGCAATAAGAAGTCATCATAGCTGATAAACTCATGGCATCCTCAGCAGTACCCTTCACCTTCCGACTTAAGGCGTCTGCTATCAAGTTTGCTTTACCAGGATGGTACTCAATTTCGCAATCATAATCCTTGAGTAAATCCATCCATCTTCTTTGTCGCATATTCAATTCAGCCTGAGTGAACAAAAACTTCAGGCTCTTATGGTCTGAATAGATGGTAAACGTCGTATCATACAGGTAATGCCTCCAAATCTTCAAGGCAAATATAATGGCTGCCAGCTCTAAATCATGGACTGGATGCCTAGCCTCATGTGGCTTCAGCTGCCTCGATGCATAAGCCACCACATGCTTATCTTGCATCAACACATAGCCCAAACCCTGCAGTGATGCATCTGTGTACAAGGAAAACCTCTTATTCTAAGAAGGAATCACTAATACAGGTGCCGTAGTCAAACGACGTTTCAATTCTTGGAAGCTTTCCTCACAAGCTTCGGACCAATAGAACGAGACTCCTTTCTGAGTCAGCTATGTCAGGGGTTTGGCAATATTTGAAAAACCTTTGACAAAACATCGATAATAACCGGCCAAGCCGAGGAAGCTCCGTATCTCGGGTACAGAAGTGGGTGCAGCCCACTCCATCATAGCTTCAACCTTCCTGGGATCTACAGATATCCCGCTGCTAAATATAACATGACCCAAGAACACCACACTGCTCAACCAGAACTCGCACTTGATGAGCTTTGCATATAACTGATGATCCCTAAGGATCTGGAGTACTGTCCTCAAGTGCTTCACGTGTTCCTCTTCGGTCCGAGAGTAAATGAGTATATCGTCAATGAAAACAATGACAAACTGATCCAAATACGGTTGAAATACTCTGTTCATCAGACTCATAAAGACAGCTGGGGCATTTGTCACCCCAAACCGCATGACTAAGAATTCATAGTGCCCATACCTAGTCCTGAAAGCTGTCTTCTGAACGTCATCTTCCCTTACTCGAATCTGATGATACCCCGACCTCAGATCGATCTTACTGTAGAGCCTCGTACCCTGCAACTGGTCAAACAAATCATCGATCCTCGGAAGTGGATACTTATTCTTCACTGTGGCTTTGTTCAGTTGCCTGTAATCGATGCACAGACGCATCGAACCATCTTTCTTTTTGACAAATAGGACTGGTGTACCCCAGGGCGATACGCTAGGGCATATGTAACCCTTATCAAGGAGCTCTTGCAACTGAACCTTCAACTCCCTTAACTCCGCTGGTGCCATCCTATACGGGGCACGAGAAATGGCAGACGTCCCCGGTAGTAACTCAATCCCAAATTCGACCTCTCTCGACAGTGGGAATCCGGGAATCTCTTCCGGAAAGACATCAGGAAACTCCGCCACTACGGGCACATCCTCGACCTTTAATTCTTCCCTCTTTTCAGTAATATCAACAGCATAGATGAGATATCCTGTATGGCCCTGTTCCAACAACTGTGCCATCTTGACAGCAGATATCAACGGGATCTTTGAACGGGAACCATCCCCATAAAATGTCCACTGGACTCCCATATCAGACCTGAATCGGACAGTCCTCTGCCTGCAGTCCACAACTGTCTGATACCTGTTCAGCACATCGATGCCCATAATGCAATCGAAGTCTGACATTCCCAGAACAATCAAATCTGACCTTAGCTCGTTACCCTCAAAATAAATGAGGCCGTCATAGACAATCCGATCAGCAATCAAACTTCTTCCAGCGGGTGTCGAGACTACAAGAGGCATGGGCGACGGAGAAGTGCATATGTGGTGCCTTTCCCCAAAACTTGTCGACACAAAAGAGTGTGACACACCTGTGTCCATCAATATAAAAGCAGGATGCGTAAATAAAAGACACGCACCCGCTATCACTTCCTCTGGAGCCGCTGTAGCCTGCTCCCTTGTCAATGCATAAACTTGCCCCTGAGGTGGCCCCATAGGCTGACCTCCATACTGCATTGGTACAAACGGTGGCCTGTGCTGCACTACTCTATCCACAGGCCTCCCCGCAGAGTTCTGTTGTCCCTCCCGATTGGGACATTGCCGAGCAAAGTGGCCCTTATTGCCACATACGTAACAACCTACGCAGTCTTTCGTCGAATGTGGTTGCCCACAAAGAGAGCACTGGACCTTCCCAAATCTGTCTCCCTGAGACTGTCCTCTTCCTGACGGGGCGTCATTCCTACGGTTTTCTTTCCAACGATTCTCGGGTCTCTTACCACTGAACCTCAAAGCTGATGTGATCCCCCTTGGCTTGAACTGATCACCCCTTGGCTTCAAATTATCAAAAGTAGGTTTCTGAGGGGGTGCTGGAGGTGGCACGGCATCAGGATACGCACCAACTCCCAATTCGGCTAGCTCAGCCCGTGAAAGGGCGTCATCAAAGCAAGCAGGGCCATAAGTAACCACCCTGTCATACAATTCAGGCCTCAAGCCTTTCATGAAATGTCTCATCTTTGCCTGGGTATTCGCAGCAACATGGGGCACATATCGGAGTAAAGAACAATAATGAAGAGCATAGTCCGATACCGGCATGGTGCCTTGCTTTAAGTTGGTAAACTCATCCTCATTAGCCTGTCGTGCAGCAGCTGAAAAGTAGCGGGTCAGAAACCGAGTTCTGAACAGCTTCCAATTTATTTCCTGTCCCTGAGCCTCTTGCTCTACTACTGTGGTCTTCCACCACATTAATGCCTTCTGGGCCAGTTGGAATTCCGCTAACCTTATCCATGCTGACTTCGCACATGGAGCTGCCACAAATATCTGTTCCATCCTTTCTAACCACTCCTCGGCCAGTTCCCCTGTCTCAGTTCCTTCGAACATCAGGGGTCGGTATGTCAGAAACTGAGCCAAACTTAGCTCCCCAGGTAGTAACTGTTGCTCAGAGGGTTCTTCGCCCAAGGCTGGCGGTGGTTGGGGATTCGTACGCCCAGCACTTGCATTAACACTAATTGCATCACCCACTTCCACATTTGCTGCCATGCTGCAACACAAGGGTTAACAACCATACCCAAAAGCAGTTCATATAATACATCGTTAGAAAACATAACATGTTAGTATAATAATCATATACTTCATATGCAGCATATGCACAAAACGTGTTTAAAAAGGAGCACCTAGCCAACTTATTGCTAAGGCTACCCTTCACTCATTCCCGGGTTCTCTAATCACTGCTCTGATACCACTAATGTAGGGTCTTCCTACCTTAACAGTATTTTAATAACATAATATGGACTAAACATACATTAGTGACATCTTAGAGTTTCGGTTGTTACGTGAGCTAACAGGATACATGCCAAAAATAATACTTCAAAACTTATTAGTTACATTCCCTTAAATGAATGCTAACATTTTAGATTTATACTACTCCTAGAGTAGATACTAATCATATCATGAATCCTATCCATCCTTGTGCTTCTTTTTGCTCACTGTCTCAACCCGACCCTTTGCCCTTCAGTCCAAAAGCGTACCTACAGGGACAACCCATCATGAGCATGTACATCGTTACTTAACATCATAAGAAAATGACATATGAATAAATGCATGAAATAACCGTTAACATGTACTTCTTGGTTAATCGCATTAACCCACTTTTGTTTTCCCTGTTTCAAATATTCATGCATATAATCATTAGATCTTGACATAAATGATTAACATCATACTTCACTTATATGCCCATAATCAACAATGTTAATTAGAAATGGGAATGTTCGGGTCCTGTTATGTCAGCGGCACAATTGGCCCCCTCGCTCGACATATAGCGGCACTGTGATACCCCTCGCTACACCTTGATAGCGGATGTATCTCCTCGCTAGCTATGTCAGCGGTAAGTACCTTCCTCGTTTGCCCATAACAACTACCGGAACACTCTACCATTCCCAATAACATAGTTTAACATATATCATCATCATCATATCATCTTCACTTATCATAGACATCATAACATCTTTACTTATCATAACATCATAGCATCATCATATTACATAATAACTTATGCAATCATTGCATAGTCATAGTATAGAAGTGTGTTTTACCGTCCGATGCCCATACGTCTCTTACGTACCTTAATCTCAAAAGTGGAGAAGTTGAAGAACTTTATCTCCTTGAAGTTGTGGGTACCTGGGATAGTTCTACACAACCATACAAATCGATATTAGAAGCCAATTATAGTCCAATATCCAAAAATCCCACAAAATAACCAAAAACACCAATTTTGGTGTCTCGCGATCGATCGCCATCAAGCCCCGATCGATCGCGAGACTACACTGCCGAAGCCAACGAAAAATTCCAATCCGCGATCGATCGCCGAGTTTGTGCCGATCGATCGCGCCAAACTCGCGATCGATCGCGGAAGCTTACTGGTGCCTCCCCTGGTGCTCGCGATCGATCGGGAGAATGTCCCGATCGATCGCGGAAGTCTGAACTCGCGATTTTCGGGCACTATTCACATTTCTTCCTCCCCAATCCAAACCAATTCAAAAACCAATAAACCAACAATATCAAATCACCATAAAACTTCAAAACACACTTCAATACTACCAAAAATCCAACACCCATCCAAAAATCATACCAACCCAAAATAAACCCATTTCAAACAATCAAAAACCATTTCAAAATCAAACCAAACATCATGAAAACTTTAGGAAGGGTTCCATACCTCTTGAGGACTCCAAATCCTACCAAAAATCTCACAAACAAAGATTTTGAGAAGATTCCACCTTCCTCTTTTGCTCAATTTCGAAAATGTGAGGTGGGTTAGGGTTGGGGATGAGAATTGGGGATTTAAAAGTGAAGGATAAAGTGAGGTGGGTATAGTGGGGTAAAGGGGTTATAAAGGTTAATTAAAATTGTACCCCAACAATTAACATGATGTATAAAATACCCCCAACATGGTATTTTAAAAGCATTTTACAAAAATGCCCAAACTCTCAATAACTTCATATCTTCCACATAATTATAAATCGACATAATTAAATCATGTTAACACCTCATTTTTCAACATGTATAACATGTACCCTGAAATGCAACCTCCAGGTCACGCCTACCATGAGACTAAGCATTTCATCAAGATAATTAATTCCAACACATAAATCAATTATCACCATAATTCATCATGTAAATATAATTAATGCCCAAATTGCATATAATTATTTTTGGGACATCACACCAAGTGCCTGAGAAAAAGGGGATGATGGAGAAAATCAAGGAGAAGTTACTAGACAACCACCACTAAATGTTCTGCACATGGTGTTTGGAATTGTTTTAGGTGGAAATTGAATCCATTATTATGATGGACCAGATTATCTTGAAAAACTATCGATTATCTGTCATATCTACAATCCAATCGTTAAATATATTCTTGTTAAGGCTTTGATCGCACTGAAGAACATATAATCAATCACAACAAGTAAAGGCACGAAGAAGTATACACATAAAATATCTAAAAACATAAAACAAAGAACCTTTAAAAACATCAGAGCATACAAAACACATAAATCGGAAAATGTAAAACTCCTAAAACGCATATCACATCGAACCAACATAACATAAACCAGAAGCAAATCAAGCATGGACAAGCAAACCTGCAAGAGCATACGATCAAAAGAAAAACAGCCCTTCTCGTCGGGATGAACAAAGAACGGGATGAACAAAAAGGAAACTGGCGTGACCAATTGTCTTCCCAGCCTTTGAGAAATTGAAATTTAAAATCTCTCAAAACCCCCAAAAAAACTCTCATGAAGGTAACATATATGCAATATACAAACAGGAAACGACAGACAAAAGGGTGAGAACAACCTACCACCGGGCAATCGTACAATTTGCAGGCGGCCGGCGGAACAAAAGGTGGTACGTTGAAGCACGCGAGGCAGTGGGGGACCGATGGACAAAAGAGCCATACATTACAATGGACCGGCAGATGAAAACGACGACATGACGTGAGGCGTCATGAAGATGGAAAAGGCTGAAAAGTTCTGAAAAAAATCGGGCAAGAAAGGGCAAAAGGAAGGGCTTGGGTTACTATGTTCTAATAACAAATTACTAAGTGAAATATATTTCCAAGCCCAACCAAGTGAATAAGTTTCCAATCCCAACAAGTGTTCTGGCGCTGTTCATTGAACAGTAAAGTTTGTAGAGAGACCGACACAAATTACTGTTCAAACAGTTGGACTCTTATAATATTGTTCTAATTCTAATATAATAATCTCGTGAAATTATAGTACAGTTCCCAGATATCTTACTTCTCAATTCAAAGACAGCTAGATGCAACTATAATTTGGCTTGTAATACGGATTTCAAGTTTTGAAACATCCCACGTTCAATTTTGTGTCGACTTTGTAAGTTCAAACCTTATATCACTTCTTTCGCCAATTTGTTTTGCTAGGAGTTGTTCCATTTCCCACGAATGTTTTGCATTTGACGCTCTTGGTGCAGGTCGCTACTCATACTTGAAGAATTATTGTTCAGTCCAGAGAGAATCAATCAAGAATTTTGTATATTTCAAGAGTTAGTTTAGATGCTTACAACTCTAAAAATTACTGGCGAGTTCATCATCAATCAAGACTTGTACAACACATTTTTTAAGAATTTTAACTCAAACAACTATAACAGGTAATGTAAAGGAGTATTATAGAATTTCCTTTGACTGTATATGTATGCCACCTATTGATCTCTTGAGATCAAAGTGCTATAAACAGTTTGTTCAATGCTGACCTCAAGTTTAAGTTGGAGGGCTTGAGAGTTGATTATTAAATGTAGTAATCATTCAAATAGCTTTCGAATTCTGTAACTTTCTGCATTTGACCCAAAATAGTTCTTTCTTTTAAGCTAATAGATGTTTTTTAGAAGGGGGACAACTGTCTCCCCAACCCAACACATACATGCATTCGCTCCTGGTTGGATTCCAATCCTAAAAAAATATCTTCAATATCTCTCACAGAATCAAATCCTATTAACTTCTCAAAGTCTTCAATATATCTGATCTTATATGGTTTTCAGTACTTTCGTTTAGAAAAGATAATTAAGCTTGCTGACAATAATAACCAGAGATCCAACCGTATCAGACCTAATATATCTTCCATAATCCAAAAAAATACTTACAAGTTGATCACTCGAGACTTAAACATTTCATTTTCTGAGAATTATTAACTCAGACCACTGTAATATATAATGTAAAGGAGTAGACCTTACATGTAAAGCCTTGAGATCAAAGTGTTATAAATGATTCATTCGATCATTCGATGCTGACCTCAGTGTATTGCCCTTAGCTTAAAGCTCAAAATAATAACATGTGGAGCCCACTACCCCAATATCATTTGGGATCGTCTGATCTGACATGGGTAAGCATCGAAAACTACTCACAATAAACATACATTTTTGTTTCCTTTTATTATGTTCCATATTTGTTGTTTTGTCACCTGTGTACATATGCAGTTTAATTATTTTTATATTGGCTTATGGTCTAAAATACAAGTTTCATATTGCTTAAAGTATTGCATGTAAATAGGTCATACAAAGTTCAATCACAAAAACTGTTTAGTGTACTCGCTACATTAATTGGCTTTGAAGTTTTGAAGAGATTATGCAAATATCTGTTTTATTTCTTGATTGATCTTCCGATCATATTTAAACTTATTATCAAACTCTTCCGATGAAGAATCTAAGAATCTTGATCTCGCAATTACATTCATATTGTGATGTGTTTACCTCATATTTATTTTTCACTACTTCGGGCTTCACACCCGCTCTCTGTAAATCACATCATTTGTTCTTGACCTCCAAAGAGTTGTGTGTGTGTGTATTTGGACCATAAAACTGACTGTGAGATAAAATAATAGTTGATTTGACATATCACTAACAGCCTCCAACGTTTATATCCTGAAGACAACAAGAATTGCTTGGTCTTTCGTTCTTTCTGTGCTGGTTAAACGACATTGCTGGTAAAATAGCTTACAGAATGATCCACGATGTATTTTGTGCATGCTGCAAGCTTGTTTCTGCTAATTCGAATGGGCAACGAGTTGCACAAACATGTTTTTGGAAAAATAAGCTGATAATTTGCTCAGGCGGGGCATGTAGATCGATAATAGTTTCAAGATACAACACGACAAAACATATAACTAGTTACATCCGTGCGTATATGTAACTTGTATTTATCATATACATCAAAATTTTAAGAAAACTTGTATCAAATGCATATTATTTGCTATGTCAACCTATATAACTAAAAAAATCATGTTTGCAATGTATAAGAATAATTATAATTACTTTAAACTCTCAATACAAAAGTACAATTGAGAATACACAACTTATTATGCATTGAGGAATTTATAATAAAGTAATTGCTGATTAGAAATTAATATTAAAGCTTGGAGGCACTTGGACGTGATTGTTTGAGTAGGAAGAAATAAAATATACAAAATGAGAAAAATTAGAAATTTTTTTTTTTTTTAGCATTTTAGTTCTTCTTTTCCATGAGTTGAGAAATACAAAAAAAATTGACATGTCCAAAATATGTGAGACTTGGTATCCGTTTTCATTTTTAATTTTCAGACAGTTTGATGCATATGTGATATGCTACGATGTTGTACTTAAAATATCTATACATAGTGATGGTTTTGGCAACGAAAGTACGTGTAATTTTCTAAATAGACAGTTTACATCTCTGTGGTTTTGATACTAGTTAGTTCACTACATATGGTTTTCAAAAGAGACAGTTTTTCCCATATGTTTTGAAAATAGCTAGTTAACCAACTTTATAGTTTGTGAATAAGTGCAAAACATCTCTCCATGTAAGAGAGCAGTGCCCTATATTTTCAAACTTTAGTGGTAAAATGTATTTTGAAAACCACAGGGGGTAAATTGACTATTTTCAATCTGTTTACAAATCACACAAGGTAAAATGATTATTAGTGATATAACAATATAATAACAATCTAACATTTGCAAACTTGATGAAGTATGATATTTGCCACATATATTGAGCCATGTTTCGTAATAAAAACAAGGATGATCGCTTTTCCGACAACCTAACAACATTCTTGCACACTCATTATAGCATACTTGTTTTGTTTTTGTAGCGATACCTACGAACTAGTCAATTGTATTGCAGACTGATGAGATGCAGCTGGGAAATATGAAGAGACCACCGTAAAGAGTTTTTGTTTTAATGTGTCTTGTCGCATATACTCTTTTATCCGGTTGTTGTATAATATATAATTGCTTCATTTTTGTGCTTTGCCATTGATAAATACATGAGTTGAGAAGAATCTGACTAAATGATCTGTTAATGGAGTACTTACAAAAATATTATATATCTGTTGACATCAATTAGCTAAATAAGCTGCTATTTTAAAAGATTAAATTCTAAAAATATCATTTGAACCAACAATTTTTTATGTGATCGTAGTGCATTACTATTGAGGTTTAAATAATTAAGCTAGAGAAATTTCGATGTTAGCCGAAGTGGTAAAACTCATGTCACTTTCGGCATTAATCGAGCTCAAATCGCGCTGTGCGCAAAAAATTACCCCCCTTATTAAGCTAGATTAGAAACTCAATTACCTTATGACATGATAAGTGAATTATAGTTTGAATTTGCTAGTGTTATCTACTGTCATTCTCTACCAAAGATGTAAAAAAAAATTAAGATAAAATTATCAAAAGTCTCTTGTTTGATGAATGATTATTTGATCAATCGTATCTATAAATAACCATTTTTTTTATTTGTTTATATCTAGCTTTGATGTAATGGGAAAAACAATAAAAAATGATATATATATATATATGATATATATATATATATATATATATATATATATATATATATGAAAAATTACTCACACCATCCTATGGTTTACCTCTTATTTCACTCTCCAACTATACTTTGAATAATTACACTTTACATAATGTACTTTCAAGGTTTGTAACACTTTACATCATGTACTTTCAAAGTTTATAGCATTTTACATCAGTGAATTGAACACATTTCTAAGTTTGTTCAAGTACCCAGATCCATTAGAAAAATGGTATCAGAGCCTAGATTTATTATGGAAATACTATAATAATATATTGAATATTAATTTGTACCATATACGGAGGAGAAGATTCGAAAAATATTACGGATCCAAACGAATGTTCGTGGTGCAAGTCATACAGGTGGTACTTCTAGAAATTGGAAGAACTAAATCAAGGATATCTGGACGAAGCTAACACTTCAACCAGAAATGAAATATTTTACTGGACATTGGTGCTAGCCCAGCTAGCATATCCCAGTATCAAGAACATGAGAATGTGGCGAGGAACCTTTACAGGATGAACCTCAAGCAATAATTTGAGTTAACCGAGGCCCAGGAGAGAGATCATCCTGAGCACAATCACATGATCCCAGATCCCAATCCCTCAACAGGACCCGGAACAGACCAATAGGATTGGTGAACCAACCTTTCAAGAAATTGAGCGTTATGGCTACCTTCAATACCATGTCCCTGCACAAGTCCATCAAATTCAAAGTCAGATGAAGATTATGATCAAACATCATGAGGAAATTCTTGAAAACCTTCGAGATGTTCAAACCCGAGTCAAGGAGTTGGAGTCAAGACCAAGTTCTACAGGGAGAAGAAAGGGATGATGGTTATCACCGTCCTATGGAACAGAGCTCCTTTTACACCAAAAAAGGAAAGCCAGGGTGGTCCAAAGATATATGACGGAGACTGAAAAAATGATTGCAGTCCTACGAGAAGATCCAATACTTCCCATAAATAATGGAAAGAATTAACTTGGAAGATCTACGTGATCTTGCTGATTCATTTGCAGGATTGAATCTCGTAGAATTCAAGACTGGAGAACTTGTAACAAGACCTCCACCACAAGAAAGGTTCGGGTCACACACTCCACCTGAAGGTGATCAAAGTATGCCGCATGGGGAAGATTTCACCTCAACAACTTTAGATCCCCCAGTTGGAACAATGAATCGTTCCCGCAGGTTAGATTTACATCAAACGCCTTACGGGAAATCTCAGTTAGATCCAATCCATCCATATGGACTTATGCCCAACATGGATATCTTGATTTAAAAAACAGAGAAGTTCTTATTGATAAATGAGCTTGAACAATGAGAATAGCAGCAGGACGCTTGATCTAAGCAAAGAAGGATTCATTTTATTACTTAAAATAAGTCCGGAAGGATCGGTCAAAATTGTCTGGGAACTAGGAGACCCATGTACCAAAGATGAAGTTTTAGTCGGAGAGTCCCTGAAAGAAATAATGGACAAAATGGCAAAATTCTTTAAAATCTGTTTCATTGGAGTTGGTTACTTCGAAGGAATGGAGGAAGAGAAGGCTAAAAATATAAACAAACTCTAATTAGCCTGAAACTACATGATATTTGTTATTTAGATGAGTACATCAAGCTCTTCACAGAGTATAGATGGAAGGGAAAGATAGACAAAAAATATGCATCAGAACTGTTCTTTGCCAAAATACCGAGTCCGTAGAAATAATTGCTTATCCAGGAATATACACCGCAAGGAGTTGTGACGGTGGCCAGGAAATGTTATTTCTAAAAATTAAGCTTGTGGAGTGGTGCTATCAAGCAAAACTCCAAAAGAATTACAAGAAGCTAAGAGGAATTAACAAAACAGCTCATATTTGATGTACATGTAATGATATCCCTACTATCATCGGAAACTATCCCCAAAGGCGGAAGATGAAGAAACACATAAGTCATCCTTATGCCCGAGGAAATAGTTCGAAAAGAAGTAGGTCTTCGTGGAGACCTAAGAAGTTCTGGTCAATACAAAAAGCCCGAAATTACAGATCGGGGCAAAGATCAGGACCAACAATGAGTAGAACCTTGTCAACATGTTCTAACCAAGCAAGTACTGGCAGAGCACCAACAAAGAGGACTTTCAGACGCACTCATACTCGTGCAAATGAGAGCTTCAAATATTGCAACTGCTGGGCATGCGGAGCAAGATGACATATCTCTAGGGTCCAAATAACCAAAGCTGAGGCGTAAGACAGTTCGAGCACACCAAGGAGTTCGAGGATGCTGTTTATTTCCAGGATTTGGTGCAGGTGTAATGATTTGAGGATATCTCCTCAGATGAAAGCATCTATGAAGAAGATATCTATTATGCTGATGGAGGTGAATCCAGTTCAGAATCAGAGTGAAGGAGAATTCCTTCAACACATGATCAGAGAAGAACCATCGTGGTTTTTCTCACATACCATTGTTTCTCATAAAACTCTTATGAGGATCATGAAAGAATAGCCAAAACTTCAGATGTATGATGGATTCACAATTGGAGCACTGGAGAAAGCCATGTATATGATTGGTCTTCGAAGCAGGAAGCATCAGATTATCCATAAGGTTACAACAGGTGAATTTGCGATTCCGATGAAATTCACGGGAAACAAATTGAGATGCAGTTAATCCCCTACAGAGAAATCAATGAGATTAAGAACAAGGTGAAAAGAGAAGTTGATGACACTCTCTCATGGGTTCATATTAGAGCCATTAGAGTTATAATCAAAGCAACTTTCAAGGAAGGAATTGATTCACCCCTCAACCTGACGATCTTTGACAAAAGAATCCCGAACCTCAAAGATTCTTGTTTGGGAGCAGTGACAGGAAATCTGTATGCATGAAAGATTTCATTTAACATCTATACAAGAATTGCATACAATTTAGGAGATCGAGACTTCAACAAAGTCTTCACTCTTCATCAAGATTTTAAACTATGTGATTTGATGAAAGAATGGAACATGCATTACTCGATCATATACAAGATGTCATACGCGATCTCGAATACTCATCATTCAGAAGTATTCCTGAGAAAGCAATTCATCGAAGTCCCTAGAATCTTCGAAGATTTCGCAAAAGCAGTATTGTCGGACATTATTGATACTCCGACAATATGAGAAATCGACATGAGGATACAAGACCAACCTATTTTAAACAGATGTCGGAGCCTGATGATAGAGCCAAGAATAATGTTTTTTCCAACAGGATAGGTTGATGAATAACTATCACAGGGAAAAATAAAATGATGTATCAAGTAGGATTCAAAAGATATCTAATGTTTTCAAAACAACAGGTTTCTGAAGTGTCCAGAAGGATGGCGCGAAGTACAGATAATATTTGACATTACGGAAAAGAACAACATATTTCCTTGTGATGTCTTATATTATATCCAACAGCCTAAGGTGGGATGATATCAAGGAAAACTAAAAATTGGTGAATTGATCTAACCATTGAAGGAACAACAGGCATGGTCCCAGAGCATCTTATTCTTGGGTTTGAATTTCTTGAGGAACATAAACCTTGGGAAAGATTACAAGACGAAATGGAATTCAAGGTGGAAGGAAAGAGATATCAGATCAGATGACCACCAGTCCATTCTCTATATACATCTCCGTTGGGATGTTATATGCCAAGTATCGAGCAGAATATTTTGCAGCATACATCGATTCATGAGCTGGAATATGTGCTTCCAGGTGCGATATCTTTCCCAAAGAAGTTGGTGAAATATTACCAGCTATTGCCGGAAGAGACTTTTCCAAGCGAATCATTATCCTTAATAAAGGAGTCCAGGGAGCGGAAATAAGAATCGGAGGAGCAGACGGTACCCTGTGGTACAAAGTCAAGACTCCACCCATTTATTTCCATGATATATGAGCTGATATACTGATTTTTTTACAATTTCCTACAGAAAGCAGTTCGCCCAGCAGAATGAGACACGACGACTTATTTTCACGACCCTTTGTGATCATAAGATTATTGTACAGAGACTACGGGAGGCGTTTCACATGAAGTTCCCCATTAGTTTTCACATCAAGCATGGTGATGAAGGAAAACTTTGACACCCCAAGATGAAGGATCAGCGAAAATTTGGTGAAGCAATCCTTTAATTTCGACAACAAGGTCCTAGTGAAAAGGATTCCCAAACTTTTGTGTGGGTTAATATTATGTATTTCAGAGAACAGGATGAGGAGAAAGTTACTCCAGAAACCCTGTTATTACTAAAAAAAGGCATTGCAGAACGAGGTTCCACAACCCGAAGTTACCCTCGAAGAGTAAATTACTCTAGAGGATGTTAAAAGGAAGATTCAGAGGAACTACAACGATGGTCCACTGGCATGGTGGAATAAGAATGAGCTCAAAGCTACTTTGAAGGTGAAAGCCGGAAAAGAAAATGAGTTCGTTAAATTCAGACCAATCCCCATGAAAATGGAAGATCGGATGGACATACAGATAATACTTAAGGAACATCTTGATCTTAAGTTAATCTCAGCAGGTGTTTCTCCATATTGCAGTCCAGTATTTCTTTTTCGGAATAATGGAGAAATCAAAAAAGGAAAGCCAAGATTAGTATTCAACTACAAAGAAATCAACGACATCTTGGATTTCGATGGATACTTTATCCCAAGCAGAGAACACTTGGTAGATAGCATCAAGAATGCCAAAGTGTTTTCCAAATTAAATTGTTAGTCTGGAATTTACCAGATTAAGATGGAGGAAGCAAGCAAAAAGTATACAACATTCTCCACACCATAAGGGCATTATATGTGGAATGTCATGCCAATGGGATTGGCAAACGCTCCCCCTGATATTCCAAAGGAAGATGGATAATCTTTTAAAAGATTACTTCAGCTTTATGTTCGTGTATATTGACGACATCCTCATTGTGTCAAGAAATATGAAAGAATATCTCACGCATTTGGAAAAGTATTAGTGTTGTCTGAAAGTAATGCAGTGATTGCTAGACAAATTGAGTTTCTTGGGATCGAGATTGATGAATCTGGGATCATTATTCAAAACCACATTGTTGAGAAGGTGCAACGATATCCAGATGATATCATGGATTTAAAGCAACTTCAGAGCTTTATGGGAGTTGTTAATTTTGTCGGAATGTTCATTAATAATCTGGCAAACCACATAAAGGTGTTCAACCTGTTACTCAAAAAAGACGTTAAATTTGAGTAGAATGAAGACCATCGACAGGCTGTCAAACAGCTAAAAGAAGGTTACATGCAACTATCAAAGCTTGTAATCCCAAACGACGAGGATAAACTACACAGATGCTAGTGATCATTGGTGGGAAGCGATCCTCATGAAAGCCACACCAGACGGAGAAATGTCATGCAGCTATTGTAGCTTTCTCTTCACAGACAGTGAAGTTATCCGATGGCATATCAACGAAAAAGAATCTTTGCAGTCAGAAAGCTTTTAAAAAATGGCATTTGTTTATACTTGCAAAGAAATTTATCATGAAAATAGATATAGAAGTGTTAAGTTTTTTCTAAAAAAATAAAATTGAGTCAAAACCAGAAAATGCTAGACTTTTAAGATGGCAATGTGAATGCCAATATTATGATTATGATATTGTCATTGTGAAATCTGATAAAAATGTTCTTACAGATTTCTTAACACGAGATCGAGGGACACATTGCTAGCGATACTCTCAAACGAGTGAGGAATCTCAGGGAAAACCTGGAAATCCTGGAACGAGACTTTGTGACTCTTTGTCTCAATGCTGAGGTCGCATGACGACTTCAATGAGCAGACCAGGAATTTGTTACTGATCGCATACGAGCACGCTTTTGGGACCATGAACGTTTCTTTGAAGTCTTGAAAGGGCCCATCCTCCAGGCCGCACCTCCAACGATGCAGAAATGAGTGTTTAGAGAACGGGGCCCATCTAACCCCGAGGTACGGGATTCAAGAACCCCTGTCACGAGTGCTGCAGATGATGCATTCATTGAGAATGTACAAGCTGTAGCGAATGTTGAGGGTCAGGTGTTATCACAATCTGAACCTTCAAGTCAACCCAGCACCTCTGGGGTAAAAGATGGATAGTTGAACCTTAGGCCAATGATTGACAATTATAGGGTTCAAACTAATGATGATTTAATTTCTTCACCTATGCAAGATTACCAGCGTACTTGGGAGAAACTAATTACCAGACGGGGTATCAATCTATACAAATCTATTGTTGATATCTTCGGAAAATATCCGAGAGTTTGGATGAAACTAGGAAGACATCCAAATGAAGTTCAAAAATGGTATATTTTGGAGCCTGGCTTCGTTTATACTGTTGCACCAACATTCTCTGAAATCTCAAAACTATCAAAGTTGATCAGATAAGCTGTTCACGAGACATGGGCCAATAATCCACATTTGGTCATATGAGATATTCTGGAGTTGTATTTTTTTAGTGATGCTCCAGAACCAGCATAGAAAGGCTTCATTGAGGCTGATCATTTTATCAAGCTCAGACGACCAGATGAAAACGCCTTAAAAATATAAAAATGGCGCTACCAGAAGGTATACCAATTTTGGCTGGAACTATCACAGAAGATGGAGTTTCAACCAGACGTGCATGGGGTCTTTAGGTTTGTCTAACGGAAATGGACAATGTCAAATACTCATTTACGTTCTTTCAGAATTCAGCCAACGGTACTTTCATGCTGAATTCCATGACAGGAACATCAACAAGATTTGCCGAAGAACTCTTTGAAACAAAAAAGAAGAATTCTTTGGGAAAACAATATTCCGGCAGGTAAAGAAACTTATCAAAAATTCTGTAACATAACACACATTGGCCGATGGAGAGATCATATTTGCCAATCATGCCCGGAGTAGAAAGAACCAGAGTTCGGGAAAGGATTCCGATCTAAACTTGACAGATCAGAGGTATGAAGAGACAAAAGACTTGCTGACAAGAGGGCCCATTTTCCTAAAGCCCGGGGAGCACAAAAATCAATAATGTAAAGATTCCCCAACAAAAGAAAAAATGTGGACCATTAAAAATTAGTGCGGTAACTATTAAACGCACTATGACAAAAACAATGGACCACTCACGAGAAAAGTTGGCACACTCAGACAAAGATGTCAGACCACGTGAAAGTTGAGGTGCACTCACGGGCGCACTCAACAATTATCAAGATTTGGAATCCGAAGTTGAAATACGGATTCACGCCTATATAAAGGCACGCATTCAGGAAGCTAAGGACATCGAAAATTCTCCATAATTTTCTGAGAATAAAAATTGTAGTCTCCAAGCTTTGTAATCTTTCAACTTTCATAGCTTGATAATAATTTCTTTCTTTCTTTATAATCTTTTGCAATATTGTTCTGTATTTCAGTTTATGTGTTCTTAAGTCAAGCCTCATATATATGAGAGGCTAAACAAGTCCGTATCCTCCCAAAATGAGATGTTTTAATGTAATAGATATTATAGTATTTTCAGAATAAAATAAAAGATGTTGCCCATCTATCTCTCAGATTTCTTTAAAATATTTTATATTTGGTTATATTCTATGCCTTACGTAGAAAACGAAACATGGTTGTGCTGACTATTGCTGAAGGGCTCTCTAACAGAACCATCGGTTGCGATCGCTTTGTTAAAATTTTATTCTAATACCGAAGCATTATGAACCTTTTATGATTTTAAGCCAATGGGTATTAAAAAAAATATTTACTTAGTATGAAAAGTGTAATTTCTCAAAGTATAAATGGTAAGTGAAATATCATGTAAATTATGAGATGCTGAGTGAAATTTGCCCATATATTAACAATATATAAGCGCGGTAAAGTGGTCGGCGATTTCAATCTATCTTTTCAATATATTTACAATATTGCCATCGCTGTTCATTCTATCAATTCATATAACTTTCACTTCTTGAGAAAGTGATATACAAGTTCGAAAATTTCTGAGGCCTACACAATTGGAATGTTTTACAACTTTGTTTTGTGCGTCTTTCGTGTCAGATTTGTTTTGATTTGTTTTTGTTTTGATGTTTTATTGTTTTGCTCGGTACTAGCAAAAGTTTAAGTTTAGGGGGTTTGATAAGTGTATTTTATACACTTATATTTCTTCTTATTTTGCATGGTTTAGTGCTAGTTTTCGAACAGAATTAAGCTTTTGGTTTTGTTTTGTTTTGTCTTACAGTAATCCAGGTAATTACATGATTTATGGACTAAAAGGGTGCAAATGGCGGAAAGAAATGATGAATTGAAGTAAAAAATCTACACTTTCCATCAAAGCATCAGGCGTAATTACGCCTAATTCAGGCGTACAGATGCCTAAGCCACGACAAATCAAAATTTGAAGAAATACATTTTGGCGTAACTACGCCTCAATTAGGCGTAGCTACGCCAACGCTACGGCCTTTGTGATTTTATTCAGGCGTAAAGACGCCACCTTGTAGGCGTAAATTAAGCCAGTCACGCGGGAAGCCACACTGTTTGACACATCATCAGGCGTAATTACGCCAGTTTGGAGGTGTCATTACGCCTACTGAATTTTGGAAATTTTGGATGCTTTCCTTATCTGATGCACGGGATTTTAAAGAGTAATTTACCAAGGCACGAAAATTCATTCAGTCATACACATTGAGAAATAGAAGAGAGGAGGCTAGGGTTGAAGGAGGAAGAAAATAATGACGACGGTTCGGAGCAAAAAGTAGAGATTTCATCACGAGACGACGGCGTTCATCGGAGAATGAAGAATAGCTTTCCAATCTCTTTGTATATCTAAACTTTTATCAGTTTTTATGGATTCTTTGAACATGTCTATGTGTTTAAATTAATTCTAGTATGAGCTAATTCTAATTTCTAGGAGATGATGTAACTTGTTTTGAAACTACACTTATTATGAATCGATTGAAGTTTATTTGGATTTCCATATGGTTTATTTATGTTTTCCTGTTATTATTGCTTTTAATCTACTGGCTATGGATTGAATGATGTTATATTTGTGATCTATCACTCGGGAGAGGGGGTTGTGAATAGAAAAGAAGGAATTCATATCGTGGTAGTTATATTGTTCGAGAGGCCTATAACTCCATAGAAGTCGTTAAAGGAATTATTGCGCTTTTACAATTGTTTGATAATTGATCTTAGATAGGGATATCAAGATTGATGTTAGATGATTACTTCTGCTTAACACTCAGGAGAGGGAGTAGAAATAAATAAGAATTGCCGGCTAGTATACTAGGAAATCCATAACATGGAAATCAAGGAATGATAGGTGTAGTGGATGAACAAGTGAAATCGTACTCCTAGATTCGTCTCTAATTGATTTCTTTTCAACCCAATAAATTGATCTTTGTTTAGTTAATTGATTTTTATTATTCGCGTAACACTCAATCATTCGATTCCCTAATAAAGCAAAGATTATTTTAATTCAGTATTTAGATTTAACTATTTATTCAATCTCTGTGGGTTCGACATCTTTTATACTAAAACTTGACTACCGTGCGCTTGCGGTAAAGGATTATACGCAACAATTATCCTCTTATATTTTATAGACCTTCGGCATATTTTATTCTTTTCAAACTATTTTCAGAGGTTATGTCACTTTAGTCAAATTGTAATCACCTTCTAGGTTTAGCAGTACTTGTGCTAGACTCAACTTGTAACCCCAAAATGAAGAAAATGCATCAAATTACTGTGAACTGATATCTGGATTATTGTGAGCTCTACTTCAATAATTTGGCTAGTTCCAATCTAACTTATATCTGTTTGTACCAATCATTTAGGTTATCTATCGAGATTTCAAGGCATCAAATGTGATATTGGATGGAGATTTCAAGCCAAAACTTTCGGATTTCGGGCTTGCTGGGGAGGGTCCAACTGCTGGTCATACTCATGTTTCAACTGCGGTATGTTCACTTTGGTAAAACTGGCATTTACACTTTGGTGCAAAGTGGGAAAAACTTCTCACATTTACTCTCTCGTTAATAAGATCTGGAACGTGCCCTTTTTGTTAAAAACACCAGAGGCCAATCCCGCAGATAGGATCAAGGGTATTTCATATGAATACCTCATACGAATGCTTACCTTGTTTTTTAAATCCAACTCTCAGTTACCAGAAAGAAAACTCAGCTACTTTATTACTGCAGATTAATAAAATGTTGGATAAGTGAAATTATGATTATCTTGAATGTTAAATATCTGTTTTCCTGCATTCGTATCCCAGGAAGCTTTGTCACTGGCTCTCCAATTTGTGTTTTTTTATATGATCATATTTCGAAACTATCTCATAACATGTGATTTTCCTCTTTTCCCCACTGCGATTTAAGTATATTTATAGTTAGATTGCTGAACACATTGTTAAACAATGACAGGTAACGCTTCATCAGAAGAAATAACAATAAGATTTTTAGATACTGCACATTGACAGAGATTTGGCCATTTAGAGTTTGGTAAGTTAATATATATATGATAATAAAGATTGATAGATATTCATAGATGTGATTTTGAAAATCCATTGAGTCTTGCAAAAAAAAATTTGCGCCCATGCTTTTATATATTCATATCTACATGATAATTGATCCTTACAAATTGATTTACAACCACTCTTTAATATGCTATGCGTGCATATAATCTAAGTACAAACAAAGCTCAAGGAAATATTTATAATAATCTATCTTTATGCAGAAAGCTGATATTTTGTTTTCCTTGTGCATTGCTTTTTGTTTCACTAGCAATCTTCTCGGTTGTTTCACTCTTATTGTAGCTTGTTCTATTTGAGCACATCCAGGATACTTCACAAACTATTTACATTCCTACCTCTCATTGTTCTATGTCAGCTTCTTTTAAAAATTCCCAACTTATTCAGTAACTCTATTCATCCAAAATTTGTCGCCACTATCTAATTTGTCAGCTTAAACAAAATTTACCTCTGCTACATTTTAGCACTTGGCTTTCTCCTTGTGATAAACTTAGAGGTAAGATGAATGTTCATGATGAAAAAGATCGTTAACATTACAATTACATTTTTTTTAAAGGAATAGGAATTTTGAAGCTCGTTATACAACGATGCAATCACAGGAAACTTCCAATAGGAATCTTATTTGATGTTTCTACTTTCATTTGTTGTGCCCACAATATGTGAAACTTGCTCTTTACTTATAAATGACAGTTCTTCAAGCTTGTCTATTCCACAACATATGTCTACTCCTAACACTAACAAGCTTCTCGGTTGTCTCACTCTTACTTTTGCTTGTTCTATTTGAGCATATCTTGCATATTGAACAAACCATTTACATTCCTATCTCTCATTGTTATATAACATCTTCTTTTAAAACAATGCCAAATTACTTAGTAACCCTTTTCCCCCAAAAAATTGTGTCAATATGTCTAACTTGTTAGCATGCACAAAAATTACCTTCAAGCACATTTTAGAACCTAGCTTTTTCCTTATGATAAACTGAGCTATAACACGAATGTTCGCGATGAAAACGCTTGTTAACACTACAATTACATTTTTGTTTAAAGGAATATGAATCTTTAAACCTGTTATAAAGCGATGCAATCACAAGGAACTTCAACAAGAATCTTTTTTGACGTTCCTACTTCATTTGTTGTTCCCACAATACGTGAAGCTTGTCCTTCACTGATAAATGACAGCTCTTCAAGCTTGTCTGCTCCACAACATATGTCTACTCCTAATACTACAAGCCAGTTGCATGTTCAGATTGCAGAGCTGTTGGGGATTCATTGCAAAAGTCTAGAGTTCAGACCATTTTGAGCATGTGAGTGTTAATTGTTGATAGTGTATTGTGTTGATAAACAAACTTACAATTTTCTTTGACAAAAAAACTTAGAAACAAGTAAGTAATATATATAATTTTTTTGCTCATGTATTACTTATAATTGTATTCTTTCTTTTTATAGGGTGATATATAGATAGATGTCCACATTATCACCTTAATTATAGTGACTAATTACTTTTGTTTTTTACTTTTTTATTGATTAAGGGTATATGATGTTTATGGTTTTTTCCCCGGATATTCCTAATTTATGGGGAGACTCTGCCCAATTTTTTGTTAGAACCACGACATAATCAAAATTATATGCTTATAATACACATAGGACATGCACAAATCATCAACAGAGATAACTGGTTCACGCCTTCTATGCAAATATACATTGCTTACTTTTAAGTCTTACATATATTTTCTTCTACATTGCAAAGAAATTTTCTATATAATACAAAATTAGTTTCACCATTTGTTTTTTTCGTTATTGTTCAAAAATTAAAATCATATAATTAACTTATATTATTGCATTTGTACAATATAGAGACTTATTTTGGCCAGGATTTGCCCGTTGCCCACTGTCTCACCTAGTATATATATATATATATATATATATATATATATATATATATATATATATATATATATATATATATGTTATTCGAAATTATGAATTTCTCTGAATAATGTGGAAATACTCGCAAGTCACAAGTTTAGAGGGGAAGACACTTAATTTTGGCATTCTGGTCTTTGCTTCGTCTCCATCTTTGATACTCTGGCTGAATTCTCTCCCACCTTTTCTCCTTTTGTCTTTTGTCTGTGTATACGCAATTGAATGAATGTAAAAGAACGAGGCTTTTTCACGGATAAAGCTTTGAGCCGATTTGATTTTGCTGTACATCAGGGTATCATCACTGAAACATATATAAGGTTTCATAAATGCAGTTTCCCTTAATGGGCGATAGATTTATTGCGTAGGTTGGAAAGCTAAAGTTTTTGCTCAAGGCCCACAAAGCTAAAAACCACTCAGGTACGAATGAAAATGTCATTGACTTTGCCTTTATATGATGCATTTATGGTTGGGGATTCATCCTATATCTGGCAAGGATTTTTTGTGTACTGTTTGAGATTTGATATTATGTTTTATCGTGTATACATGTTATTAGTGGGTTTAGGCTTTAGGGATTGTCGAGGTTCCTGGGTCCATATGTGGTTCATTTGGGGATGCTTTACTCGTTTATGGTTGTGGGGTTTTTATATTAAAGTGTTTTTGACTTATGCCACCTGATTTTCATCAGCGGTTAAGAAAAAAAATCGAGTCTTTGATATGCGATGGATGCTTGCCTTTTGCACTTTTGAGCTGTGACCAATATTGGTTGGATTTTAATGGTTTCAGGTCTGAGGATATTGTTGCAGCGAGTGATCGAGTAGGATCGTTGTAGTTTAGTGGTTTCTGATTTTGACAGCTCAGTGAAATTAAGGAAAAGGCAGTCCATCACGTACTGTTTGCCAGGTTAATAGTTTTTGGCTTTCGCATTTGAGTGCGTAGAGTTTATCATATTGTGCATTTGAGTTACCTAGTTGTCGAATCACTTCTTTATTGGCCGTGGGAGAGATTTTTTTGCACTAAAGTGGTTCAAGATGAGGAGGGTGCGGAGGAGAGTTGTTAGGAGGGGTAAAGAGAGAGTGGATTGCCCTGAGATTGATGAGAAGTGGAGTTTGAATGAGAAAGGAACGGTTGATTGGACCAAACTACCTGATGATACAGTACTTCAGATTTTCTCATGTCTGAACTATCGTGACCGTGCGAGCCTGTCGTCAGCCTGCCGCACATGGAGGATTATGGGTAAATCACCTTGTTTATGGCAGGTATTGGATCTGCGGCCCCACAAGTGCAGTTCTACAGCCGCTGCATCACTTGCCTCTCGGTGCACGAATCTTCAGAAGCTTCGATTCCGTGGTCCTGAATGTGCTGATGCTATCATAAACCTTCAAGCTAAGAATTTACGTGAGATCAGTGCAGATTGTTGCAAAAAAATGACTGATGCCACACTCTCTGTGCTTGCAGCTCGGCACGAAGCACTAGAGTGCCTTCAGTTGGGGCCAGATTTCTGTGAAAAAATTACTAGTGATGCTGTAAAAGCCATATCAATTTGCTGTCCGCGGCTGCAGAAACTTCGACTGTCAGGCGTACATGAAGTGGATGCAGAAGCTATTAATGCTACGGTAAAGCATTGCCCGAATTTGACAGATATCGGATTCATTGACTGCCGAAAGGTGGATGATAACTCACCTGGGAAAATTTTCATCAGTTCGTTTCCTCTCAGTTGCAGGGACAACTAATATAACTTGGAATTTGGTGTTACAAAAATGGAGTAAGCTACCAAACCTGACAGGCTTAGATGTCTCCAGAACAGATATTACCCCCGCAATTGTTTCAGGATTTTTCTCATCCTCGCCTAGTTTGAAGGTTTTGTGTGCTCTGAATTGTTCGGCACTTGAAGAAAAGGAGGATAAGACCGTTCTTTCTAATAACAACAATAAAGGTAAAGTGCTGCTGGCTGTCTTCACAGACATTCTTAAAGGAGTAGCAACCCTATTTGTCGATACACCAAAGAATGACATGAATATTTTCTTGGATTGGAGAAACTCAAACACTAAGGATAGGAAGTTGGATGAGATCTTGAATTGGTTGGAATGGATAATTTCTAGTTCACTTCTACGCATTTCTGAGAGCAATCCACGTGGTTTTGATAAATTCTGGCTCAACCAAGGAACGACTTTGTTGCTTAGTTTGATGGAGAGCGCCCAGGAAGAAGTTCAAGAAAGGGCAGCCACGGCTCTTGCAACTTTTGTTGTAATTGATGATGAAAGTGCAAGTATTGACACTGGAAGGGCTGAGGCAGTTTTGCGAGATGGTGGCATACGCCTTCTCCTAAATCTTGCCTGGTCGTGGCGGGAGGGGCTTCAAGCAGAAGCTGCTAAGGTGAGATTTCTTTCATTGGTCCCATGTTGAGTATGTTGTCCCATGGTTTTGCTTGTCCAAATTAATGTACCTGTCATCATCTATTGATCTTATTGCAATCTACTTCTGCTTCTTCAGGTGGTAGATGGTAGCAATAATTAGTTGTTGACCAAATGCTCAAATTGCTTTTCTGTGTAGGCCATTGCTAACTTATCGGTGAATACCAATGTTGCGAAAGCTGTGGCTGATGAGGGAGGCATCAGGATTCTTGCAAATCTTGCTCGGTCTGTAAACAGATTAGTTGCTGAAGAGGCTGCTGGAGGACTGTGGAATCTCGCTTTTGGTGAAGAGCACAAGGCTATATTTCTGATGTGTTTTGCTTCACTTTCATAGCATTATGCTTTATTTTTTTATTATGATGACATAAAATTTCTGATACAGGGTACCATTGCTGAAGCTGGTGCTGTAAAAGCTTTAGTCAACCTTGTCTTCAAATGGTCGGGGTGTACTGGTGGTGAAGGAGTATTGGTATGCTTCAAGGGCATAATTGTTCTTATGTTCATTTTGTTCATTCATAGAGGTGTATCATAATGTAATTAGAACCTAGTTGCATTAACATGCTCAAGTGGTTTTTTTTTCTTCAATTGATTTTAGGAACGTGCGGCCGGTGCATTGGCAAATTTGGCTACCGATGATAAATGTAGCATGGAGGTTGCTGCAGTGGGTGGTGTACATGGTTTAGTAGCCCTTGTTCGGAGTTGCAAGGTTGAAGGAGTGCAAGAGCAGGTGGTATTATGTTCTAATTGAATGGACTATTGAACGATGAACATTCCTTTTTTTTTTTAACACTCTGGATAGGATACATTTACAATTAGGAGTTTGGCTATCCTCGATGGTTGATGCATCACAGAAAGTTGTCCCAAGATAATTTGTTTGTAGACTCTCAGTGAATGCTTGGTTTTCATGTTTCAGAAGTCAATGTTTATTACTTGTGTGTATTTTTTTTTGATCGGGCAAATAAAATATATTAATAAATTGTACCAGAGGTACATCAAAGAGTCTTAAAACGTACACAAATGAAATAACAAAAATTAAGCTAAAAACAAAAGAGTTAATATAAGATACAACTAATTGGTTCTCTTATCCACTCCGACAAAGAGTAACTGAAAGACTCCTTTGATCTGTTCTTGATCCAGAACCAGCTTCTGAATTGATTTAATATACTCCTTTGGGACTGGGAAGCACCCAAAACTTTATCCGGAGGGGGCGATGTGGGTGAAGGGGAGATTTAATATACTCTTTAGGGGTAAAATTGAATTTTAACAAAAAATGTTTATGAACTTTTTATTTCTTTCACACCCAACTGGGTTTGCCCCTGCTTTGAAACAGTATAAAGATGTTAGTGATTTCCTAATTAGCAGATTCCACTTTATGGTATCTTATCTTCAATACACTATTGCGTGGACAAATTCTCTTCGCATATGAGAAACGTTGTATCCAGTTCCTGAGTGATTCACCTTGATGTCATTGTTCAGGCAGCCCGGGCTTTGGCGAATTTGGCCGCTCATGGAGATAGCAATAGTAACAATGCTGCTGTGGGACAAGAGGCAGGAGCTCTTGAAGCGCTTGTGCAACTTACTCGCTCTCCACATGATGGTGTTAGGTAGTGTATATTTACTGAAGTTTCAACGGCTATGTTTAACGTTTTTACATTATTGCATGAGGTTGGTCATTTTGGTTTTTCCTTGTCCTGTGAACGCATTTATTACCTGTAAGAATGAAAATAGCTCCACTATTGGCTAATTTAGGCAACAAGCTGCTGGTGCATTATGGAATTTATCATCTGATGACAGAAATCGAGAAGCAATTGCAGCAGCTGGTGGAGTTGAGGCGTTGGTATTGTATTTTTATGTTTGATTTAATGTATTGAATCAATTTAGATCTTCTTGATTGATTCCACTAACTAATACTTAGAGGAAACCGTGGGATAATTGCAAAATCGAACTGTTTGAAACCATGCATTTGTCAAAAAGAAAAAGCATGGAGGTAAACACAAATTCCTTGGGTCACATATTTAAGTTTTAGGGGAGCCTACTTATGGAAACAATATCAAAATCGTATCCTCTTTACTTTCCCTTTTAGGCATCATATACTGGGTCCTAACTCTTTCTAAAAGTTGCCACCTTCTCCACTTGTCCTGAAAAAGTCATGCTTGAAAGAATACCTTTATAGTGTTGTTTTTAGGTGTGTGTTATATACTTCTTTGATTTATTCATTTTGCTGCAAATAATCCGCCACTTCCCACAAGGTCACAGATTTGAATCTGCATGCGATAGTAGTAAATGAACCAGATATCTCTGTGGTGGAGGGTATTTGGTTTGCTGGAATTTTGGTGGGTGTATGGTGACAGGGTGGTGCCTAGACAGGCAATCAATCGGATAGTTCAGTGTTGCTGGGGACTCCTATAGTGATGTGTTGGGTGTTTCCCTTCCACTGTTAATATAATGGGATTGGTATATTCTTTTTTTTGCACTTCCCCTTTTTTTTTGTGATAAGACAAATATATTAAGAAATAGGAGTACAAGTGGTACTCCAACCCGCTTACTAGAGTATGTGACATCTTTTTAGCAAATATTGTATGGAAATGTATCCTGGAAACATGTACATTTGTGTAAATTATTATTTGTCTGTTGTATTACCTCCCAACCAAGCACGCAAGTATAGGAAACATCTCTAGCTCCAAATGACATTTTTTGTAGATAGTTGGTTTTGTGGATATATGTAATGGGCTTGACTATGTACTAATGGTTGCAGACAGAGATACAAGTTGGTACCTTGCATATGAATTAATGTCGACATCTGATATCTTAGCCCCTTAGTGTTGTTTTCTTTCCTTTTCGGGTGCTTTGCCAATGTGGATGAGCCCCTGTTGACTTTGACTATGTTGTTAAGCAACTCCATAATATAACTTTTCTTAAATTTCCCATTAGTTGCTCAATGATCGTGGAATGATACTTGAGATATTTCTGTTTACAAGATTCTGTCTATCTTGGCCAAAAGCTTTTGTGTTCTTCTCAAAATGGTGTGCAAAGTGCATATGTTCTTTTGTCTCTACTTTATTGTCCTTTCGTCTCTGTTGTCATGTTAATTTAGATATAATTAGTTGTAAATTGGACAGGTAATTCTTGATCCAGTTTGTGGATTTCTATAGGTGGGAAAATAAAGTTGTAGTCTAATTTACTTCATTTCATAACCTATAATACCAGTTTGAGTGAACTATCACATGATTGCTCCTTAGTATAGTAGCAAAATTGTACTTGTCATAAGCCATCTGTGGAAATTCTATTGAATTCATCAGAGTTGTACATGATCTGTCTCGTATTATTTTGTCCTTCTGTTCTTCTGCTCAACCCTTACACCACCAATAGCTCTTATCAATTGACATAGTATTTGTACTAATGTAGCAGAGAATTTCGCTCATGCAGACTGTTCAATTCTTTGTGATCTCTAGGTTGTTCTAGCGCGTTCCTGTTCGAATGCCTCTCACGTCCTTCAGGAGAGGGCTGCCGGTGCTCTCTGGGGATTGTCTGTTTCGGAAGCAAATAGGTATAAGCTATGTTACAGTTTTTTTTAATGATATTTCTGCTTTTGATGATGATTGTTGACGGTTGTAATGTGAAAATCTCTATATAGTTTTTTTCTTTATACCCAATTTGCTCCGATCCAATTGAGCAAACTTGTACATGACCAAAGCAAACTTCTACGTGGTTTGATAACATAGAGCTTATCTCCTATCCTAAAGCTTGGATCAAACAAAGCAGAACCATTAAGGCTAAGGTTCTCATGTAGCATGTCCTGAGTGTTGAAGAGAATGGTAATTCGTTTTTAGATAAAAATATGGAGTTGTTCAATGACCTCAATTTCAGTATGGAGTACTGCAAGGCTTAGCAATCTAGGAGCTCAGTGATGACACACTTTATGATCCCAACACATATATAGCTTTCAACTTCCCTAATGAAGAAAGATTTTTCTTCAGATAGAAAAGTTCAACTGAAACCACAAGAACTTGTAGCTGGCTACCTTTTTAGTTTGAACAGTCACGCCTATCCTATTTTTGTCATTTTTTCCATTTTTGGTCGTTTCACACCTGGTAGGTGGATGGATTCTCTCTTCTGGCAAAACAAAATCATTGAAGGACTGGAAGTAAATTGGTTGGTAGGGATACATAACAACAAGAACAAATCACATTCACATCTACAACTTAGATCAAATTATAGTGGTGTGTCCATTGTAAGTTTAGAAATGGATCATGGAGTTCTGCAATTTGTTGACAGCTCGTCTATAGATCAGTTTTATGCGTTACAATGTGTCAAATTTTCTACACTTTTAGGCGTACTAGCAAGCAGCACATGCCTCGTACGTGGATGCCCATTAAATATTTTATAAATTATTATGAAAATTAATCCTCATAATATCATGTTATGTTCTATATAGGAGTATAAAATAATAGTGAATAAATAAATGAGTCATCAAAATATGGAACATGAAAGGTGTTTATAAGGACTACAGTGTTGGAGCTTATGCCTAAAGTAGGTGAAGACGTTTAGTATGCTTTTATATATAGCTGAGCTCATATATATTTGTGTTATATATATTATTAACCGATGAACACTCGTAGTAATCAATTAATTTTTTCTGCTGTTTTCGTATTTTCTAGAACACGCTACTTTTATATTAACTATGTAAAATATTTATTCTATGGGAACTTTGATATAGAAGATTAATTGTGTTTTTATATGCTGTTTTAATTTATGTTACCCCATATATGTTAATAATATTTTAATGCTTTAATTTTTATTTTTATATAATATATTTTAATTGTTTTAATTTAATATAATAATTATGTAGTTGATAAGTTACATACACACATTAATCCATTCAGTGAGTAGCAATATGAAATGAATATGCTAAGGCTTAATTCTTGAAAACGAGAGAATGTAAAATGTGCTTTAAATTCCACGTTTTTCATTTGATGAATCATTTAAGGAATGTTTGGATTGAGGTATTTGAACTCATTGTTTAGAAGAATTAAAATCACAAATTCACTCTCATTTTCTATTAGTTTATATAATTATTTCTATAGTTAATTTTTAAAATATGAAACTTTATTGTTATATAATAAAACATGAATTCGATAGAGGAAGAAGATTGAGAATTCAAATTGAGCACAAGAACATGTTAATAAATAATTGATTATTTTTCTTGGATTGCTAACATCTACGGTAGTGGAAAAAAAAGCGAAGGTTCACATGAAACTTAATAGGAGTTATTAGACTCAATTAAAGTCTATGCTATAGTAATTAACATACTTAATTGTTCATTTTAATTTAATTTATTATTATAATTTATGTGGAATGAATTTTACATATATCTCCTTTTTATACTAGAAAGTTACGAATATGTCGTTTTAGTGTCTTTTCATTTATATGTGTGGAGGGTTCAATTAGTCTTTCACAATTGGAAAACATAGCCCAAGATCCACACTTTTATAGATATGTCTTTTCATTTATATGTGTGGAGGGTTCAATTGGTCTTTCACAATTGGAAAACATAGCCCAAGATCCACACTTTTATAGATATATAGATTAAAATAATTTATGTGGAATGACTTTTACATATATCTCATTGTCATATTTGAAAGTTACAAATATGTTCTTTAGTGTCTTTTCATTTATAAGGGTTGACTGTTCAATTTTTCTTTTCACAATTGGAAAACATTGCTTATTATTACAACTTATGTGGAATGAATTTTACATGTGTCTCCTTGTCATATTAGAAAGTTACAAAATGTCATTTTAGCGTCTTTTCATTTTATATGGGTGGAGAGTTCAGTTTGTCTTTTCATAATTGGAAAACATTGTCCAAAGATCCATAGTATTATTGGTATATAGACATAGATTATATGGATGAAGGGATCAGTTTTTCTTTCATAATTGGAAAAACAGTGCCCAAGATCCACCTTTTTATAGGTATATAGATTAAAAAAATTTATGTGGAATGAATTTTACATATATCTCCTTGTCATATTAGAAAATTACAAATGTGTTCTTTTAGTGTCTTTTCATTTATATGGGTGGAGGGTTCAATTTGTCTTTTCACAACTGAAAAACATTGCCCAAGATCCACACTTTTATAGGTATATATGGATTTTCTTTCATAATTGGAAAAACGTTGCCCAAGATCCACCTTTTTATAGGCATATAGATTAAAAAAATTTATTTGGAATGAATTTTACATATATCTCCTTGTCATATTAGAAAATTACAAATGTGTTCTTTTAGTGTCTTTTCATTTGTATGGGTGGAGGGTTCAATTTGTCTTTTCACAACTGGAAAATATTGCCCAAGATCCACACTTTTATAGGTATATAGATATAGATTAGGTGGATGTGTAGGTTTTGACCAATTATTATCTATTAATTTATAATTGACAATCTATTTCTTGTAATAGCATTGCTATTGGTCGAGAAGGTGGTGTGGCACCATTAATTGCACTGGCACAATCAGATGTTGAGGTAAGTTTTCTTATTAACACCAGAATGGCCTTTTGGTTTTGTTTCTTTGTTGTCATTTCTGCCATCCAAGCATGGTAGGTTACTTTGGTTTGTTTTTTGTCCACTATAAGATCGTTTACTTTCTTCATTATGATTAGTTATTATTTGACATTAGCCAACTTCTCTAAGTTCCGACCTTTGCCAAGAATGCAACCGGCGATTAGCCTTCATCCTTTGCCACCATACGAGGCCAAAGTTTTACGTTGTTGATCTGATAAATTGTGATACTAAAAAATATGATCCACCGTAAATATCAAAGAGTGATGATCGCCTCGATTGAATTTGGGTAATTCTAACTTGATTAAGCGAAATGGATTTATATGATCAAAAAAATTGGGAAGTACATCTCCACTGGAAAGAGCATTAGTTGAAGTGAATGAATCACTACCGAGTGGATTTAGTGGTGGAGTTTTTGTCTGAAGTGTGAGCTTTGACGTAACGGTAAAGTTGTTGCCATGTGATCTAGAGGTCACAGGTTCGAATCACAGAAACTTCTTTGTAGCACTAGGATAAGACTACGTACATTAGGTTCGAAGTTTCTCGACCCCTTCCCCGGATCCCACGCATAGCGGGAGCTCTTTTCACCGGGTTTGCCATTTTTTGGTTATGTTTTGTGTGTTTTTTGATGGACGACAGTTTGTGGGGGTTCTCTTTAACTGTTGCGCTGATAACGTTGGGTTACTTTCATGCCGACAAGATGAGAAAAACATTCTCGATTTGGGTAGAGTCCCGGTTAGGACTTGAATATTTCTATAGTCCCTAATATAGTGGACATATGCCCAAGAGTCCCAAGTGATTGGAAGGATCCAGATGTGAGGGGAGGGATAAAATGTGAAGAAGGAGAAGGAAGAAGTTTGTGGATTCGTTCTGTTAATTTGTTCTTGAGCTTTTATTGGCTAGAATGCTAGGGAGTTACGGAAGCAATTACCTTACTTGTACAGAGATTCCTATCTTTTAATTATATTCATACATTTCAGTTTCATATCAATCGATATCAGAATCATTTATATATATAATTAATTAGCTTCAATGTTGGTTACATAAATAGGAGAAACAAACTACATGGGATAATATCCCACAATAATATAAACAAAGATATTATCCTATCACTTATTCAAATAAAAAACTAAATCCTATCTTTTCTTATCATCTTATCAACACTCCCCTTCAAGTTGGTAGAAACGTGTTTATCATTCTCAACTTGCTGACTTGTGTTTCGAATACTTGTCTCGCCAATACCTTAGTTCCTTTAGTGAGAATATCTGCTACTTGTAAAGTGTTGGGAATGAAAGGGATGCAGATTACACCTTTTTCAAGCTTCTCTTTAACGAAGTGCTTGTCAATCATGTAATACAAGATTATGAACAATACAAATAACAATTCCGGCAAATCCAGACGCTTCGGGGTATGCTTCATTTCGTCGAACCCGTAACTGCGGGCATCATTCTCTGCACCATCAGCTCCTGTGTCAACTTCTTCCCAACCCATATGGGTGTGCGCACAGAAATACAAATTTAGGAATGTTACTTTCCCACTGCTCCCCCTCATTTACTACCCCTACGCTAACCGCTTTGATTCCTCTCTTTCTTACGTCAGTAACTAAACTCCACCTTGTGCATGTGTTTCTTGGCCTCATATGATAAACATATATAATCTTGGGCTTTTCACTTTGGGCCTCTGGTGATGGGCCAACTTGTGCTTCTCCCGTATGAAAAGTTCATTTCTTGTTCAATAACATGCTTCAACCATAGCACTTCACACACTCCTTGGACCATGGATCTAAATTCTGCTTTTGCACTGCTTCTGGCAACACCACCTTGTTTTTTCTTTTTCAAGTCACCAAGTTACTCCATAGGAACGTGAAATACCCTGAAGTAGTGATTGATCCTGCCCAGTCTGCATCAGTATATACTTCAACTCCTCTTTTCTCATTGTTTTGAAAAAAAAAACAATCCTTTAGTTGGAGTTCCTTTCAGATATCTCAGAACTCGATATACAACTTCAAGATGCTCTGTAAAAGGTGAGTGCATAAATTGGCTCACCATAGTCACTGCGAAGGAAATGTCGGGTCTAGTGTGAGAGATATATATTAGTTTTCCATCTAGTCTTTGATAGCTCCCTATATCGACATGAACTCCATTTTTTATGCCCCTTAATTTAGCATTTGCCACGATCGGAATGTCAGAAGGTTTGCAACCACTCATCCCTGTTTCTTTCAAGAGGTCCAAATATACTTCTGTTGAGAAACCATGATTCCTCCTTTTGATCTTGTCACCTCCATTCCAAGAAAGTATTTCAAGTGTCCCAAGTCCTTTCCCAATCTTTCCTTTAATTTGTTCATCTCTTCAATGGCATCATCTGTTAATAATGTCATCACCATACACTAATATAGAGATTATTCACACTTGATTTTTTGGTGAACAGAGTATGATCAGATTGTCTTCGACAATAGCTCTGATTTTTCACAAATTTTGTGATTCTTTCAAACCACGCTCTTGGGGTTTGCTTTAGCCCATAGAGTGATTTCTTTAACCTGCACATTTTTTATCCAAATTCATTAGCAAAACCGGTGGAGATTCCTCTTCTAATTCACCATTTAAGAAGGTATTCTTCACATTCAGTTGATTCAGGGGCCAATCCAGGTTGGCAGCAATGTAAAGAATGACTCATATTGTATTAAGTTTGGCAACCGGAGAAAAAGTCTCATTGTAATCAACTCCATATGTTTGGATGAACCCTTTGGCAAACAAGCAAGCTTTGTATCGTTCTAGACACCCATCAGAGTTATATTTTATATTGAAGACCCACTTACATCCAACAGGTGACTTCCCACTGGGTAAATCAGTCTTCTCCCAAGTAACATTATTGTCCAGAGCTCTTATTTCCTCATGAATTGCTTCTTTCCACTCATATATCTCAAAAACATCATGTACATAGTTAGGGACACTAATGGTATCCATCTGAGTGATAAACGTGTGATACGAAGGTGACAAATTATTGTAACATATGAAGTTTGAGATCAGATGTTTTGTGCACAATCTCGTACCTTTTCTTTGGGCAATGGAAAGATCAATATCGTTGGGAGGAATTGTTATGGGGTTACCTTGAGGAGGAGTGTCAAGGGTTGTTGAAGTTTCAGGATTAAGCATTGGGGTTGATTCATGGCCGTATGTCTGGATATTGTCTCCCCCTTTCTTTGTGCCTCTTATCCTGGTATTAAAAAATATATGGTCTCTGTTTTACCTTTAGTTGGATTATGATCGTTCATAGTATAGTCGGATTGTGCATTGTTTTCAATTCAATCAAACAATTTGAATTGGTCAAAAAATCATCTTCGTTTTTTAGTGTAGGTCCCCCCCTGAAAATGAGAATTGTAGTAGGACTGACGTTCGAAAAATCCATATACAAAATATTTTTGAAGTATGTTCAAAACATTTGTAGCCTCTTGGTTGGCAGGATAACCTACAAAAATACACTTAATAGCCTTGTGGTCAAGCTTCGAAATGGTGGGATCATGATTATGAACAAAGGCCAAGCTACCAAAATAGCCTTGTGGTCAAGCTTCGAAATGGTGGGATCATGATTATGAACAAAGGCCAAGCTACCAAAGATTTTAAGTGGGATACCCGAAATTAAACGTGAATTTGGAAAGGAATTTTGAAAAATAATGAGTTGAACATCGAAGTTCAAAATGCGTGTAGGTAATCAATTTATCAAATAAGCAGCAGTCAAAACAACAGTCAAAACAACATCTCCCCATAGATACTTCGGAACTTCAGTATGGAAACTAATAGCCGGAGCAACTTCAAGGAGATATTTATTTCTTCATTCAGCCACGCCATTCTGTTGGGGGGTACAGGGGCACGAACTTTGATGTATAATCCCATGAGTAAGAAAAAAAATCCTCTAACAAGTTATTAAAATATTCATTTCCATTCTCACTCCGAAATTTTTTTATACTAGTGTTAAACTGTTTCCGAACCATTTTGTAAAAAATTTGAAGGTGATACCCGCGGAGAACCAGCTAGCTCTGGGTTCAAGTGGCATTTCACCCCTAACCACAACTCATCCGACAATAAAAGTTATAAACCATCGTTTTCCAAAAAAAAGTCTTAATCCTGCAAGGACCCCAAACATCACTATGAATAAGTGTAAAATGAGCAGATTTATGATATGGATGATATAGAGCGATGATGCTTAGCCAATTCAAAAGATTCACAGGTTAACGAAAGAATAAATTTATTGATAAATAACTTTGGTAACAACTGTTTTAAATACACAAAACTTGGTTGACCTAACCTATAATGCCATAACAAAATATTATTAACAATAGACATAGAAATAGAGTTGAGACAGAGTTTTTCATCAATCGTTAAGAGAAAAAAATGAGCATTGAGAGGATAGAGACCACCATCCTGCCTAGCACTGCCGATCATCTTCTGTAGGAAATAAAAATTTGAGAGTTGAAATACTCTTTATTAATTGAATAATTAAAAGAGTTACAATAGCTATCTATTTATAGGTGAATATAAAGATTAAGAAGGAAACTACCTAGTTTATCTCTATCTAAATCAAATCAAACTAAATCTCTATATAATATTATCCTACGAAGTTTAAACACACAGATTTAAATAATAAATCTTTATCTAATTATTCAACACTCCCCCTCAAGTTGATGCATTCAATCATGCTCAACTTGCCTTCAAAATCTGTTTGAGAGTTTCTCCTCTTTCTCGGAGTCTTGCCCCTTATCTTGGAGGTGCGTCTGCTAGGATGCGTCTCCTCCTATTTTTGGAGTCTGTGTCTGCTAGTCTGCTTTTGATCCCCTTTAGCGAGTCTGCGTCTAATCCTCTTTTGGGAGTCTGCTTCTGCTAGTCTGCATATGCTTCTCTTGTGGGAGTCTGCGTCTGCTAGTCTACGTCTCCTCCTCTTTTGGAAGCTTGCGTCTGCTAGTCTGTGCCTCCTCCTATTTTGGGATTTGTAGAGTTGTAGAATCAAGCACGACAGTGGATAGCGGTGGGCGCCTGGGACGAAACATTAGAGGAGTCCGATGAACTGGAACCAACGCTGTTCCCGAAAAAGCCCCAGAAAAAGCAATTTTTACCATCAAAAGGTTGTGGTTTGCGATGAATTTTGCAAATCGAGTGCTGCTATGGAAGGGAAAAAAGTAACAATCGCGAGGTACTGTAGCAAATACCGAAGTTACTGTAGCAATCAATCGCGAAATTACCGTAGCAAAAAATTTCTGAACACTGTAGCAAAAATCAAGAATTTATTCTGGACAGAGAATAAAAAATTCGCAATGGGTATGAATTTGAACCCAAGAGACGGTCGGGCAATTGGAATCTGGATGACTGGATTCTTTAGGGAAAAAAACAATGGAAAGATAAAAGCTTGATTGCAAATAACCGTTTTGACCCTACAGAGCTACTGTTGTAGGCCTAGCCGCCGGCGGTTAAGTTGAGATAGCAACAACTCGCCGGCGGCTAGAGTTTGATAAACTTTAACCCTAGTTTTTCAACCTGGCTCTGATACCATGTAGGAAATAAATAATTTGAGAGTTGAAAATACTCTCTATTAATTGAATAATTAAAAGAGTTACAATAGCTATCTATTTATAGGTGAATATAAAGATTAATAGAAAGAAACTACCTATTTTATCGCTATATAAATCAAATCAAACTAAACCTCTATATAATATTATCCTGCCAAGTTTAGACTCAAAGATTTAAATTCTAAATCTTTATCTAATTATTCAACATCTTACCCGATGTTGAATCCTGAAATTCACAATGAGAAGGGAAAAAAACAACACCGCAATTAAGATCACAGGTCAATTGGCTAATAGAAATAAGATTATAAGAAAACAACAGAACATGTAAAACTTTGAAAAGTGAACAAGAAGAAAAGACCGAGATAGATCCCTTTCCCGCAACAGGGGCAAAGGACCCATCGACAATTTGAACCTTTCTATTCTCTACAAGGTACATATGAAGAAAAAATTGTGAAGATCCTGTCATATGGTCTGTTGCACCTGAATCTATGATCCAGGAGGGGTTACTAGAGAGATGCCCATTATCTACAAGGTCCATTAGGGGAAAGAGAAAGGGAAAACACATGAACGATGAGGCAGTTAGTAAGAAATAAAAGCATGGGGAATGAGGAGGGAAGTAATAGTGTAGATTTTGAGTGTTGAGAGTGTGCTTGCTATTGCTTGAGCAATGGGTTCTTCTCCTTGAGGGTGTGTGCTGAGTGTTGTTTTGTAATTCGTTTTGCATGCCAGCTTCAATATTGAATAAAATTCCAGCAATTTTCTTTGCCTTACGTTCTAGATTTTCATGGTGTGGTTAAAACTTTAGATCTTAACAATTTGCCACTGCTATGGTATTATACAAACCAGTTTGTGTTGTCTTATTTTGTGGGCATCGTTAAAAATAACGTTGTTGGTGGTTTGAGTTTCAGTGGCATAATTAAGTCCCTGGATTTTCTTAAATTAACTGATAGGATTGTTTGAACTCCTTTGTTGATGTTGGAGGATTTTGTTGCAAGTTCAGGTTTTATTAATAACATTGTGTTGGAAAAAAATTGGTTTGCATATTAATGAAACAAACATGGATGGAGTAAGGATAGGTGATTGGAAGACAGGTTATGATGTTGCGACACTTGCCCCTGCTGTGGTAGTCTAGTTTGAAGCCGAAGATCAAGTTGTTGAGGGATTCTCGAGTTATATCGTTCAAAAATTAGTAGTAAGCACAAAGTTTGTGGCTCAACAGTTACAGTCTATGGGGGAAGAATATCATCTTGGTTTTCTATATTTGGTGATGTGTTCTTCGACCATTGTTTCGAGTTCATTGTCTTTGATGTTGGCTGGAAAGAAGCAGAATTGAGAGAAGACCAAGTTTGAAGTCTCAACCCAAGATGGCGTTAATGTTAGGGACTTTAGTATTTCTATGGGCCCTAATATGTTGGACCTAGGCCAAGAATCCCAAGTGATTGGAAGGATCCAGATGTGGGGCAGAGGAAATAAAACGTGAGAAGGAGAAGTTTGTGGATTCATTCTGTTAATTTGTTCTTTAGGTTTTACTAGTTAGAATGCTAGGGAGTTGGGGAAGCAATTACCTTGCTTGTACAAAGAGTCCTTGCTCGTAATTATATTCATACATTTCAGTTTCATAACAATCAATATCAGAATCATCTATATAATTTTAGCATCATTGTTTGTGTTTTGTTCATCTTTTATTCTGCTGTAAACTCTTCATTTGTGTGGCCAGAAAACCGGCTCCTAACAGTCCCATCTGTAGTGCAAATACTGGTGTAGGGTCAATAAGGGTGCCACAAAATGATGGGTTGCGATGGGTGATAATTTGAGAATAGTTGCACTCCAATTGGAGGAAAGAAGAAGATAAACCTGTACTGAAATTTCTCTTTTCATTCCATCGTTCATTCTTGCAATGTAAAGTGGAATTAGTTACGAGACTACCAATATGTTCCAGACACGTTTAGGTGAAACTTAAAATAAGCAATTCAAAAAATATAGTCACATAACTAATTTGTTACTGTAGGATGCCACTTTCTTGCGCATGTGAGCAAGGTATTTCATGAACTTCGTCCTTTGCTACCTCTGCTTCCAGCTGATGCATGGCGTAATCCTTCTAAGTCTTGTTGAGCATCTCACATCAATATGCATCCTGTGTGTATCACACTTAGTCATAAATCCTTCTTCTATGATACATTGCCAAGTCTAGCATTTTGTTTCTATGGAATTTGGTAATAATTGTATATTGCCTCTCAAAATATTATGACACAATTGTGTGAATATATATAGCCTAGAACAGTTATTAACTAATTCCATGATCCTAGCCTATGTATAAGAAAAAGACAAATTGAATTACACCAAAATAGGAAACAAACTAATTAATTTCCTTGTTTTACATTTGACCAATTCCTAAGATTTGGCTAATCATGATCACGCCAATCCCTGAGATTCGGCTTGCCATCAACACAGAGATTCGACAGCTTTCAACACTCCCCCTCAAGCTAACTTGAATATATCTTCCATAGTTAGCTTGCTCACTAAATTGTTGAATCTTTTTGTTGGTAGTCCTTTTGTGAATGTGTCTGCAACCTGATTTTCAGTAGGAATAAATGGCATACGAATTAAATCACTTCGATCTTCTCTTTGATGAAATGTTTGTCTACTTCAACGTGTTTCGTTCTATCATGAAGGATGGGATTGTGAGCAATGGCAATTGCAGCCTTGTTGTCACAATAAGCCTTCATTGGTAATGCGCTGGATACCTTCAGTTCTTCCATTAACCTTCTAATCCACATAACTTCATAGATACCTTGAGCAACTGCACGGAACTCTGCTTCAGCGCTGCTTCTTGTTACCACAGTTTGTTTTTTACTTTGCCATGTCACAAGATTTCCTCCAACAAACGTGTAGTAACCGGAGGTTGATCTTCTGTCTATTACAATTCCAGCCCGCTCGGCATCTATATAGACTTCTACTTGGTGATGTCCCCGTTGTACAGAGTTCCCTTGCCGGGGCTTCCCTTCAGATATCTGCTTGGCAGCCTCCAATTTAACATTTGGTTCGCATGGCGTGTCGGCTGGTTTGCAGCCTAAGAGACCGGTTGCATCAGGAAGATCCAATACATACTTTCTTTGACTCATGAAAATTCCATCTTTTGACCTCGAAATCCATGCCGAGAAAATACTTTAGTGGACCCAAATCTTTAACTTCAAAGTCATCTGCAAGCTTTTTCTTCAATCTAATTAATTCCATACTATCATCATGTGTCAAGGTAATATTTTCAACATATACTATTAGAATAACAATCTTTCCATCAGGTGAGTGTTTGTAGAACATCGTGTGATCGGCTTGACTTTGACAGTACCCGTGGCCTTTAACGGTAGTCCCAAAGCTTTCAAACCACGTTCGTGGAGACTGCTTTAGGCCAATAAGGCCTTCTTCGATAGGCACACCTTTCCTCGGCCTAACTTGTCTTCAAAACCTGGTGGTAGAGACATAAACACTTCTTCTTCCAAGTCTCCGTTTAGAAAAGCATTTTTATATCTAACTCGTGTAAAGGCCAGTCTAGATTCACAGCTAAGGAAAGTAGGACGCTGATAGAGTTTATCTTGGTAACGGGGGCGAAGGTCTCTTGATAATCTACTACGTAAGTTTGAGTAAATCCCTTTGCCACAAGCGTCGCCTTGTATCTTTTCAATGCTGCCATCTGCCTTACATTTGACAGTTAACACCCATTTACATCCCACGGTCTTCTTGTCCATTGGTGGATCAACTACTCTCCATGTGTCATTTTTTCTAAGAGCATTCATCTATTCTAAGACTGTCGGCTTCCAGTTCAGATCATCTAGTGCCTCACTAATGTTTCTAGGAACAAAAAATTGAGTAATCCTAGAGGTAAATGCTTTGTGGGTTTCAGACAGTTTAGTGTAGGACAAATATCGCAATGGGGTGATGGGTACATGATCTTACACCTTTCCTGACTCCTATGGGAAGGTCTAGGTCGGAAGGTTCATGGTGGTGAAGATCGTCCGGATGTTCATCATTAGGTGATGAGCGTGAAATAGAAGTTGGAAAAAGAATAGGATCGAGGTTACCTTGACCATCCCCTGGTGATTCTGATTGGCCTTGCACTGGAATGATGATTGGATCTTTATTCTTCCTTGTTCGTCTCCGTGAATAAACTAGTAGCTTATTGTTGATTTGTGGTGTTTCTCCCCCTATCCGTGACCTTCCACTGATTGGTACCTGATAGTTAGGATACTCATTGTGCTCGGGATTTCGGTCAAATTTGAGGTATAGTTGTGTTAGGAGTATACAAGATTGTGGTCGTTAAGGGTATGTAATCGGTAATCCAAAAATTTCCTCCTGTCATCCTATCCCCCCCCCCGAAGGGAAGTTTTTGCATAAATTGGGTGACTTTCTACAAATGAGACATCCATACTGACATGCAATTTTTGGGCAGAGGGGTTGTAGCTCTTATAACCTTTTTTATTGGGGGCGTAACCAAGAAATATGCATTTTTCGGTTCTAGGATCAAGTTTGGACCGAAACTGACTAGGAATGTGAATCTATACGGTACACCCGCTGCCGGAAAGTCGCCTGGGTCAAATGGAGGTGGTTTGCAAGTCTAAGCAATTGGGGGGTTTGGGGGTTCGTAACCTGGATTTTTTAATAAAGCTTTGTTAGGAAAATGGGGGTGGGATATTATTAAGGGGGGAATTTTTTGTGGTTACAGGTTTTGTCATCTAAATATGGTAATCTTAGCTGCCAAGATCTAAATATGGTAAATCTTAGCTGCCAAGAGATTGTGTCAGGGAGAGGGGGGTGAGGGGTTTGCAATCGGTGTGGTGGAGAGATCTTCTAAAATACACTTTCATGGATCATTCGGGATGGTTTCTGGGGGGCTTGTTTCGAAGAGTAGGTAATGGGCTAGGCACAAAATTCTGGAAGGATATCTGGGTGGGGGAGGTAAGTTTGGAAGAAAAGTTTCCCAGATTAGCATCGATTGCCCGGGATAGAGAGATCTTAGTAGGGAATATGGGGCGGTGGGTGGATGGACTTTGGATTTGGAGATGGGATTGGAGACGAGAGTTACTCGATTGGGAGAGAGATGTTTTTGTTTTGTTGCTTAATGTTATTGACAGGTCAGCTTTGGAACAAGGTAAAGAAGACACCTGGGAGTGGCTCCTCGAAGATAACAATTGCTACTCTGCTAGATCGGCATACGGAACCTTAGTAGAGGATGAAGTTCTTGATGACGACTCTTTGATGGTTTATCACGACATTTGGCACACTTTGGCTCCGAAAAAGGTTGGAGCTTTCGCATGGCGGGTGCTTAAAGACAGAATTCCGACCAAGGATAACCTCCGGAAGCATAATGTTATCTTAGGAACGATCCAAGATCTTTGCGTTCTATGTCAACAGGTGGAAGAGACTACAGTTCATATTTTGTTCAGCTGCTCGGAATCATACACGTTATGGATGGAATGCTACAAGTGGTTGGGAATCACTCTTGTACTTCCTGGCAATCCGGGTATTCACTTACTGCAGCACAAAGGGCTTTGGGAGCAAATAAGAGGAAGAAAGGGCTGGTTAACAATATGGTTCGCGATAATATGGACCATATGGTTAGGCAGAAATAAAAGAATTTTCAGGGGGAGCGACGAGCCAGATGATGACCCTTTGAATCTAGTTCAATATAGATCTTGGTTTTGGATTCGGCATAGAAGTAGTTCTAGATTCTCTTATGTACTTTCTGATTGGGTGAATGGACCTAGAGTTTGTTTATTAGCATCTTGATTTAGATTTTCCGGTGCAAGGAGTATATTTGTAAACTTTTGTAGTACCTCTGGTACTCTTATATATATTATGTCTATTTTTCCGACCAAAAAAAATATGCAGTACACCCAAATACTTTAACAGAAAGATCAGCATGTATTCTAGATGTTGAGAAGCTTGTTTAAAACAATCCAATGGTGTGATGTGTTTTAAAAACCGTGTAGGCAGTCTATTAATCAGATGGAATGCAGTTAAAATGGCATCAACCCCCACCTCTATTTTGGAATATTCATAATGAACATAAATGCCCTAGCAACTTCAAATAAATGTTTATTTTTTCTTTCAGCTATACCATTTTGTTTGGTGTATCCCTACATGTGGATTGATGCAAAATACCATTTTCATCTAAGAAAATTCCTAAGCACATTCCTAAGCACTCGTTAAAATATTCAGTGCCATTATCTGTGCGAAGGATAATTGGTTTAGTTTGAAACTGGTTTTCAAGCATCTTGCAAAAATCCATGAACAATTTTTCCACATCAGATTTTTCACGCATCAAATACACCCAACAGATTTTAGAATGGTCATCAATAAAAGTCACAAACCATCTTTTGTCAGAAAAAGTTGTGACTTTGGAAGGACCCCAAACATCACTATGTGTTAAATAAAATGGTTTTGATGCACCATATGGTTTGACATATAAGTAGAACGATGACTTTTTGATAGAAAACAACTCTCACAATGAAGAAAAGAACAGTCAACATTTTTACATAATTCAGGAAACAAATGTTTGAGATAAGGAGGCTAGGGTGTCCTAATCTTAGGTGCCAAAACATTATTTGATAACGGACAGTTGTAGAACTCATGCCACATGGCTCATGAGTTGTTTTATTTGTATAAAGACCATTCATCATCCTAGCACTAGCACTGCCAATCGTCCTCCCCGAGCTCTGGTCCTAGAAAAGACAACGAGAATCACAGAAAATAATCCGGCAGTTAGAATTAGATGAGAGTTTGCTAACATACAAAAGGTTGCATGCAAGTTTCGGGACATGAAGGACGGATTTTAAGCTTATATTTTCTGACAATACGACCCGGCCTTTTCCTGCAATAGGAGAATAACTACCATCTGCAATTCTAACCTTTTCATTACCAGAACAGGGTGAGTATGAATGGAATAAATGAGGAACACTAGTCATATGATCAAAAGCACCCGAATCTATGATCCAAGGTACTGAGAGTAGGGAGCAGCTTAACCCAATGGGATTACTACCCGTTTGAGTTAAAGAAGCACTAGGAGTACCAGCTGGTGAATTCGTTGCAAGCATTTAAGAAGGTGGTCGATTTGCTCTTTGCTAAATGGACTCATCTCCCTGTCCTGTGCAGCAATCAGGGCCCAACCAGTTTTTTCTCCAGCTTTGTGCCCTATCCAGCTCTCGGGTTTGCCATGAATCTTCCAACAAGCCTCACCAGTATGGCGGGGTTTGTTGCAGTGGTCACACCAGACCCAAGGACGCTCATCAGAGCGGCGCTTATCAGAGACAAACCTGCTTGCATTGGCTTCAGCAACAATCAGGGCAGATTGTTCTAGAGGGACAATAGCTTTCTTCTTTACAAGCATGATATGTCGACGCGTCTAATCTATACGAACTTCAGAAAACACCTCACTAGTTGGAGGAAGAGATATGTGTTACTACTCCCTTCGTCCATGGAGTTAAGAAGTCAAGCCATGACCATTGAATTTTGTACATCCCATTGAAGAGCAGTGGGATCAGTAGACAATAGTGGAGGAATGGATCCATCGAGATAACCAAACTTTCCCTTACCACGGATCACCAGTTGAACAGAACGGGACCACTGAAGAAAATTCCTCCCATTTAATTTATGATTTGTGATTTGGAGTGACGTAGAATCAATTACGGCAGTAGGCATCGATGTGGGCAACGTTGAAGAAATATTGGAGGAATCAGCAGAACCGGAGCCGCCACTGTCACCCGAAAAAGCACTCGAAAAAGCCATTTATGTGCAGCAAAAAAATCTTGTTTTTAGTGTAATGAAGCAGATGGAGTCTGCGATGGGAGTGAAATAAAACCCCAACAACGTATGCACGCGATATGTATCTGGAGGAAGGAAAAAAAATCGCGATTGATGCTGGGAAGAGAAATCGCGATTGACGCGATGAAGCAGGATCAGATTGGAATCACGATCGGAAAGAAGAAATCTGGGAGAGATTGGAATCACGATCGGCGATGAAGCAGGAACAGAATTGAATCACAATTGGAAAGAAGGAATCTGGGCCAAAAACTGTTAATCACGATAGGCGATGGATTTGTTTTGGTCCAGAAAAAAAAATTGCGAAAAAAAAAGGTTGATATTAGTGATCAATCAACCTGGGCTCTGATACCATGAAAGTGATAACAATGAAGGAGAAGAACTTTGAGAATCTCTCTAATTTTATTATATTTCTTAACCTTAAAGAATTACAATGTTAATATCTTCAATTTATAGAAGATATGAAAGACTCCTTATTCCTAGAATAATGGAAACAATCTAATCTATAATTTAAATAAAAAGATAAAGAGATAAAAAGATGATAAACTCAAAACCTATCTAACTAATCAACAAGGGCTAGGGTTAGAACCGATTTGGCTGTGATACCATATGGAATTCAGTAATAATTGTATATTGCCTCTTAAAATATTATGATACAAATTATGTGAATATATATAGCCTAGAACAGATATTAACTAATCCCATGATCCTAGCCTATGAATAAGAAAAGACAAACTAAATTACACCAAAATAGGAAACAAACTAATTCTTTTTCCTATTTTACATTTGACCAATTCCTAAGATTTGGTTAATCATGATCACGCCAATCCCTGAGATCCGGCTTGCCATAAACAGAGAGATTCGACAGCTTTCAACAGTTTCTAACTAAAATATGAATCAATCATTGGATATGTATCATATTTTCAGGATGTACACGAGACTGCAGCAGGTGCTCTTTGGAATCTTGCTTTCAATCCTTGTAATGCTTTCTCAATTGTGATGGAAGGGGGGGTTCCTGTGCTAGTTCATCTTTGTTCTTCTTCTACATCAAAAATGGCACGCTTTATGTCTGCATTGGCACTATCTTACATGTTTGATGGAAGGTATTCAACAATTCATTCTTTGTGGATATTGCTATTATTTTAGTAGCATTGTGTTGTTCATATTCGTTGTATATATGATTTTAGATTTTACATTCCATTGACACACATATAGCTTGTATTATCTTTCAAAGTTTTGCATCACGGAATGTTAACTCTGTAGCTAAGTGACCATATACCATGTGCACTCGTTCTAATTGCATTGTCTTATCTTTTATAATGAGCTGTTTTTGTAGGCAGTAAATAATATGACTCCAGATACGTAAGCAACGAAGGTTCCTTGTTTATTCCACTGACATGATGTTCATCTGTGTATCTCAAGAGTACACTGAAAACCTTTGAAGGTTCTGGGAGGAGCTTTAAACAAATTACTAGAACCGAGTCTTTAACCTTCAACTTTAGATAAAGTGCTCTTTAAAGTGAGATATGTGCAACATGTGACATGGTATTTGGAAAAGATTTTCAGTTCTAAAATGCGTACATCTACCACCCCTTATTATATTGGAGGGAATACTTTTATTATTTGAACATACCTGAAGGGAGACAAATGAAAATTCTATAGCGAATATAGTTTACCTAATTTTATGCCCCGCTCTGACATGTCAAAAAAATGTTCCAGATGAGCATATCCTCCTTTTAAAATTAATAGTTTCTCATCTAGATTGGTTCATGTATCATTATGACGTTTGTGCTTCAAATAATTGCACGATACACTTAGTAAGGGACTTGTTTTAATTTGAATTGCTAGCATATTTTACATATAAATCATTTGGGTATGCAATTTTTTCCTCGAGGACCATCATGTTGTCCTATGTCCATCTAATGCACACTCAAGCCATCAAGTCAAACAAGAAGCTTTATTTCGTTTGTTAGCACTTTATTTTTTTCTTAAAAAAAAAAAATTACTAACAACTAACATAATCTGAAAGTTTTCTTTTTACAAGGAGAGGGGTTTATGAAATTTTAGTGGCAACACAACTGTGATGATAATCTTTTTTTCTACTTCACTTTTGCCTCATCTCCATTGCTTTTGGAAAGTGGCAGGTACTGGCCACAGTGTTGTGAAAGTTTGTATTCTATGTGCAGAATTGATGAAATTGCCCAGATAAGAGCGTCAACCAATAGCCCTTCCAAGAGTATGACCTTAGATGGTGCCAGAAGATTGGCTTTGAAACACATCGAAGCATTTTTCTTGATGTTTTCTGACCCCCAAGCTTTTTCTAGTGCTGCTGCCTCATCAGCTCCTGCAGCATTACATCAAGCAACAGAATGTGCTCGTATTCAAGAAGTAGGTGATCTTAGATGCAGGTTCTCTCTCTCTCTCTCTCTCTCTCTCTCTCTCTCTCTATATATATATATATATATATATATATATATCTCCCAAAATTGCATTGTAGCATGTTGGTATTATTTTATAAAAAAAAAAAATTGCTTCTGGACCTGTAGGGTCGGTTTAGGCTACTAGAAGCTCATTTTCTTGAAACTTTAATTTTGACTTTTCATCTCTATTTACATTGAGTTTCATAATGTATAGTGTCTTTTGAGTTTAATGGTCAAATTTTTAACAGATTGCATGTATGCTCAGATGCTCACTCTGATATTTGTAGAGGTGGTCCCTCCCTTAACATAATGTGAATGATATTCCTGAATCTCTGACCTAAACTGGATTGTACTTGTTCTTGTACCTGTATAAATCAAATTACATGGGAGACCACTTATTTTACTTTCTTGTGGTTGTGATGACAAATTTGTCAGAATCATCTTCAATTATCTAGTCATATGTGCATGAATCAATTGTGTGAATAAAAAACACCGACCACTCCTGCCAGATTCCTTACTTTCTTGTGCTTGTGCTTTAACAATCTTTTATTGTACCAAAGAAATTTTGTGCATGTTCTAAATGTGACTTGAAAGTTGATTGTGGGTCTGCCAAGTTGAAATATGTTGATTGTGAGTTTGAAAACCTACTGAGCATATTATCTAAAGATTGTTAGATGATTAATTCAATCTCAGGGATGGAAGTATTTTGTTGTTTGTAAAGGAACAATGGATTTTTTCGGAGTGAGATGTATCTCAAAAGCACATTGTTTTGTGAAATGAAATCTGCTTTCTAATTACCGCTCCTTTCCAGGAAACCAAAGTCTCGATGCCAGATTTTCATGATTTTTTCGAAGCACTTCTCTGTTTGTTAAATTTTATCAAGTTGCCACAACCCATATGATAATATGGGTTAGGTGTGCACGAGAAGAGGACTCACACGCTAGTTTCTTGACATAATGATTCTATCATATCATTCCTCACGAGTCCTCAATCTAGGTTCTTTGTACGGTATCTGAATTTTTTGCTGGTGGTTGTGCCAAACTATGGTCGTCTTGTACCTTTGCCACCTTACTACCCATTGACCTGATTTTTTTTATTTTTGTTCAGTGGAGCTGAGATTGGAAGATTTGTTGGTATGTTACGAAATCCTTCTTCTATTCTCAAGGCATGTGCTGCATTCGCTCTTCTTCAGGTACTTTTGACACATTTTCATACACTACAAAATATCATAGATTCTTGCTCCTCATTATTCTTAACCTATATATATAGATCAGATTATTACTCCCCACATCTTGTTAACATCTCATGTTTAACCTGTCAAGTTTACGATCCCTGGGCGCCGACACTCCCCGCACCACGTGAACCTTCTCCAAAACGCTGGAGGTCCTCAAGTACTTTGTGCAGCAGCAGCAGCAACAGGTGCCACACTTGAAGCCAAAATTTTTGCTCTTGTTGTACTTCGAAACCTGGAGCAACATCGCATGGAATCTTCTGTCTGAAGAGCATCTGGTGTAAATAGCGGTTTCAGAGTCTGCGTTTCATCCTCAAATAAAAGGTTCAGCCTAGTTTCTTGACATGTTATCTATATTTTCCCATTGTTCCATAATTTGAGACTTTAGTTGAAATAAATTTACTTTTTGGGTGATAAAAATCATGCTAGTCTTCAAATATATGTAGTGCGTGCTCAGTTCATAACATTGTTGGTGGGGCGTAAAAACATTGTAAGAAATATTTATTCGCGTTAAATTAGTATTAGCCTGAGTATGACATCAAATGCACTCGTGACAAGATGCTTGGATGTGGTTCAAGTCGCAACATTTTATCGCGATACTTGGTTTGTTACCGATTTAAAAACTTTGAATTGCATTGTAGTTATCGTCGTCTCGTTATATTTTATTTAAAAACATATATTTACATATGATTTTCAACATATTGTCACGGGATAAGAATTTACACCCATACTTTTTTGAACACCTGCGGCACTTTGACTAGTAATCCCGCGTTGCTGGCAAGTCAGTCTCACTGTGTATCTCTCTACAAGATTCTAGAATACAAAAAAATGTAAAAGTGAAGTCAAGACTTCCGCTTTGTTCCAACGTGTTTTTCAAGCTTCTTGGAGCTTCTAGAATATCCAAACCACAAAACTATGTAAAATTCACAATCTTGTCCCAAGTTTGAAAGGAATGAGTTCAAACATTCATAATGCTTGGCGGGCAAAATCGGGTGCAACATCGTGGGTCGTGACAATTTGCTTTAGTAAAATATTGTTAAAATAACCAAAATAATCCCAGACTAAAATTGCTTCCGCATCTTTTAGGCATTTACATCTTAAATAGTAAATACTAGCAATCAAATATCTGTTTTGCATGTGATAAAAAAATTAATAGCTCATTTTAATAATCGTACACTAAATTTGTAGGTGATAGAGATTACATCATAATAAAAATAAAATTTGAGTTTGAATGATACTTTTGTAGATACACATTATGGATGACATTTTGGATAATTAATGCTATAATTTTAAGTACTACTTTGTACATATAATAATAATTATTGTTATTATTATATTTGAAATAATGAAGTTAATATAATTTTTTTTGTAACAATATAAGTTAATATAATTTACCAAAGTATTATTTTTATCAATTATTTATATATTACTTGATTGGGCCGTAATATTAATTTTTTTAAGGAAATTGCAAATAAATGCACATTTATAAAACATTCACCAACTAAATCCTTGATAAAATCATTTTTACAACTAAATTCACCTTTTCACAAAATTTTATTCAAATAAGTACAATTTCTGAAATATTAATCTAAAAAGTCTTTTTGTTTGCCTTAAATAACTCTAGGAGTTAAATCTCCTTTTGACAATCTTTCTGGGAAGAATCTCAACTGAATCGCGTTACATAACCCTGAGAAATGGCAGCAAGAGGATCGGAAACCTGAGCTTCCTTCAACAATGTGGGAAGATTCTCAACTCAACAGATGCTGGGTTATTTATCTCAAACAATGTCAACAATCGTTCTGTTCTTAAGGAAGAATCTCAACTTGCGCCATTAACCGCCCAAATTGCTCCAAATATTCTTCCACTTATTGATGTCCTTGTTTGAGAGATGCCAATAATTCATGGGTTTCTGTCCCCATAACGCCTAATGAGCTATTTTGTCCCCAACAATACCAACAAGTGCACCGCTTGAGTCTATCGGTGCACGTATGGACTCAATCAGTGCACTTATGAAAACACATTTTTTTATATTAATGTGATGGTACAATTGTATATTTTAAAGTGGTGCATGTAATTTAACAATGTGGTGCACGTAAAACACACAAGATGATAATGTACTTGCTTTATTTTAAGGTGGTGCACCTAATTTAACAACGTGGTGCACGTAATTTTAAACACAGTAATGATTTTAAACAAGTTGATGTACTTAATTTTAACAAGTGTACCGCGTGTGCGGGATTTAACAAGTAGTGCACTTAATTTTATATATTTTTATCTTAGTATTATATCAGTACATTTTGCATTTAAAGCGGATTTAATACGAAAAAAATGAAGGAAATGTGAAAATTAAAATTTTCACTTTATTATTGCTTTCGTCTAAATATAAATCCATTTCATTTTCGTATACCTAAAATTCTTTCAAATTTATTAAAGAAATCAATCCTCTGCATGACAATCTATGTTCTTATTAATGCAAAAGCCAACAGTTAATTCAAGAAATCGTATGTTATTTACCCATTCAAATAGATACCCTTGGGTCAAAGGAATTATTTGAATAGACTCAAGCATCAATTTTAAAATCAAATTACTAGAGAGGAAAAATATACAAAATTTAGAAAAGAATTTTCAAGAAAGGAAAAAATAAATTATATCGGCAGAGATTTGACCCATTTTTGACAACTCAGATATTAGAATACTACTATTTATCACTTTACACTAACTACAAAAGCCTTTCTTCGCTATAAAAATGCAAAGATTTTGTCATAATTAACAAACTATTCTTCCCCACAACTGTTCACGCCTCTACAGAGTAATAGGAGGAACAAATTCGTGGGGCTGGTGAAAACCCAGAACTTGATTCGGGTATTGATTGGTTTTGTTGCTGTGATCACCTTTTGGTTGTTTTTTCATGTGTGATTTGCTTGTTTTACGGTCGATTTTAATTTCTTGTTATGTGTAATCGTCTAATCGAAGGAGATTCGATCAAAAATCAGGATTGAGTTTTTCTTGGAGAAGGGGGTTTCTCTTTTCTTTCTTTCCCTGCATTTTTGTTAGGATATGTTCATTCTGCGGACTGCAGCCATGATTGACTTCGTTTGATTTCTTTCTTGATGTTTATCGTTATTCTCTTCTTTTCTTTTATTTTTTGTTTGGAGATAATCACAAATTTATTTGATGCCTACCCTTTATCGCTATTACCTGTCAGTGTGTAAGTGTGTATGTGCCTGTGTTTGCGTGGTATGCTTGTGCATTGATCTGATCTTGAATTAGAGTTTAGAAAACAAGATAAATTTGATTCCTTGGTTAGTATAATATCGGTGATATTTCCGCTTGGAACTGAAATAAACAATATTCAACTAAAGAAAAAAATAAATCATTACAAACTGCACAAAATCATTACAGACTTCCACCAGATTTTATGAGACGAAAGTCCAAGATTGCTTGTGTACCAGAAAAGCTATATGTATGTTTTTAATGCATTATATGTCCATATTCGGTATCCTATTTATTTGAAATAAATCATGCGACGAGTTAACGTCCGAGTACCTTTTTGGTGAGTGCATGTGGCATGATCTTGCTAGATTATCTTAGCCATTTGGGTATAAGCAAAAAGAAGGTCACACAATCTTGATTGTATATAAGGCAGCTCGTATACCGGCATTTGGAATTACGCAATAAACTTATGGTTGGAATTACGAATCATTTTATTGCATCAATTAAGTGTGACTTGGTGTATGGAGTTAGGATTTGGAGATTAAACCTAGTACGTGCGAGCTTACCTTTTTGAACCATTTGACTTATATTCAACTACCAGTAGATTGAACTTCTGAGGTTTCAGGTGCCACCATCTCATTAGCATACACCTCATTAAGTCAAGGTTGAGTGTGTGTTATTGTTACTTTGTTCGGTTCCAGTATTTAATCCCTTGTATAGTGAACTCTGAAGGCGTTGTTTAATCTTAGTAACTTTTTTTCATTCCTAGCGTATGGCGTTCTGTCAAATCTCACGGATTTTATATTTCTACCACTTTTTACGTTGATGACGATTTCTAAAGCACGTCATCTGCAAAATGTTTTTTTTCTTTTTCAGGTGTTCTTTGTTTCTTGTTTAATGCGTCCTTGAAATGAGATAATGTTGATTGCGTAGTTCGTTGAATCATGATATAGCAGTTGGAGAGAAATTAGAAACAAATATGGAGGCTTCAACCTATATGCCAAGTGGAATTTTTGCTAAAGAACTTGAAGACGAGCTTATGAAATTTACAGCTAGTTATGAGGACTGTAAAGTCAGCACACGCATGGTTGAGCATAATGAAGAAGTTCAAGGTAATGCTAATGTGGAAGTTAATATTACAGACTGCACAAAATCTGGTGGCCGTGAGCTTGTTGAAGCAGAAAACCATGACACAACAGAGAGCTCAAGTTCGTTTGGTAACAGTGATGTTGAAATGGAGAATGATGACCCATTGGATGACTCTGAAATTATGTCGGAATGTCATGGTGATGCTGCGTCGGCTCTGGGTTTTGATGGATTTGGTGAAACGTTTAGAATGAGGTTTGTTTCTGTTCATTATTTTTTCTCTGTGACCTTTCTGCTCAGAACTAGGTATTTACTACGCATAAAGAAAGAAATTATGAGAAACTGGAAAGTGAACATGCAATTTTAGGTTGGACAGTTGGAGAAATTGCTCAAACTACAATTTTCATCTGAAATTGCTGATCCTAGATTTTGTTTTGTTTTGAAGTGATTAGATGGATCTTAGTGAATGTAATGCTTCACTTCATCTGAGATAAGTTGTTATAAGAAATCCATGTGGAATTGAAGCACTGTAACAAGCTTTATACTAATAAATTTGAACTTTATGCTGTGTGTTATCGTTTATCTTGCATAAAAGGGGAGAATCTTGCATAAGAAAATAATATGTGGCTGCCTGTAGAATGGGTTTTCATAATTTTGGGGGTGATCTTGGAGCAGGCTAACTTGGTTTTCACTCTTTCTTTTTTGATTTTTTGTTTTCCTAGCCTCTAATGAATTCAGACATGTTCAAAAAATTGTAATTTCATCTTCATCTTAAGTGCTTGTCTATGTATATCTTGCTTATCATCACATGCGGCGTATTTCTGTTGCAATTTATGATACTTAGGAAGAAAAGGGTGACTGGTCATTGGAGATCATTTATCCAACCTCTCATGTGGCGTTGTAAATGGGCTGAATTGCAAATCCGTAAGTTTGAATCACAAGCCCGAAGATACGACAGAGAACTTGAGGAATACAGTTGCCAAAAGAAGGATCAATTGCAGAATCCTAAACTGGAAGGTCTTGGTGTGAAATCCCTTTCTTTTACCTCCAGCAGTTCTAGAGATGGTGTCTACATGAGGAAGAAAAGAAAAAGAACTGAAGAAACAACGGATATAGCAGCATATATGTCACGTCATAACTTGTTTTCATATCATGGTACCTGTTTTGGTCTTCATTTCTGTCAAGTTCTATTCATTTTGTATTTATCTGAAGTTGTGAATCTGCAAGTGCCATTTTGCAGAGAATAAGAGGTCTTCTGGTAAGGGTCACTTTAAGGATGATGAATTGAAGAATCGAGGTGAGAATTGGCATTTTCACTCAGTCTTAATTATCCAACTTTAATACACGTAATATGAATAGTAAGTGCCATCATATGACGATACAAAAGCTCCGGCCCCTTTATTATTCTCCTTTTGGACTGATTCAATTTGGTCCATTGGTTTCCTAAGCTTTGTTGTGCCCTGTTGCCCCAAAAAGTCACCCCCACCTATTTCAATTACATTTTTAAGTGCTGGTCTCTAGTCAAGACTTTGAACTATCGTCACATTATCCTCTTGTAACTTGTTATTGAATATGAAGTTAGTTGAGCTTATTCCATTCACTAGAATATTTTAGTTTGCTCCATTTTGTGTGAACCATTGTTTTTCATTGGAGCTGGATGGTGAATTGGATTTTGAAGTTAGTTGAGCTTATCCATTCACTAGAATAATTTTGTTGCTCTATTTTGTGTGTGCCAGGTGCTTTTGATTGGAGACAGGGTAGTGACTGTACTTTTTTCATGAAATTTGTTTTATAACACTTCCACGGTTGAATTTTACATGACATAGAAATGATTGTTCTTGCACGGTTTAATTTGACACGAGATAGAAATGATTATACTTTTCTAATGATGGCTTATTAGACTATAATAGTTCTGTACAGAAAGGGTTTGTGCTTTTACCTGACGTTTTACATTTTATAGCAATGGCAACTAAGAAAGTCAACATTGAGGATGAGTTGTGGGTCAATGAGGAACAGTTCTTCCTTGAGCCTGGAGACGGTGATAATCCTTTGGAAATCATACTTGGAAAGATTGAACTTATACGGTCACGTGTTGTAAAAATGAAGAGTAGAGTTGAGAAGGTGATGAGTGAAAATGCCGGAAAGTTATCTTTCATGGATGACTCAAGCATGCTTGCGCCATTTAGTGCTTTGATTGGCTCTCCTCAAAATACTTCAAAGAATGGGGACAAAATGCCGATAGGAGTTTATATTGCATCTCAGCTTAAGATGGAACATAATATGGGTGATGTACTTGTAATGGAAAATGGAGTGACAAGTAATGAAGTGATTCCCGGTGTAAATGGAAGCACTAATCACGTTAGTTTTACTGACGTATACAAAAAAGTGAGTTACATTTTGTTTCCTTGCCTAGAGGTTGTTTATTTTATTTTTTGAAACGTTTTTTAGCAATATACTTCACTGAGGTTAATTCCTGTAAATTCTTTACTTTTGCATGTGTGTAGCTAGAATTGCGAACGAGAATACATTTTGTGAATTTGTTTGATATGATCCTCTTTTCTCGATCGTTCTTTGTTTAATTATCTCTAAAACGCTCTCAGGGAGAAGACGACATCCTTATTGATAATAAGAGAGTGAAGGAAGAGATGAATTGCTTTGAGGAAGTAAAGATTGAGGCAATCCCAAGCCCTTTGGTGCTAAAGGAAGAGTTGGCTAGCACCAGCCCTCAAGTTCAAACAGCAGCCAATCTTCCCGCAAACTATCAAGCACCACCTAGAATGTCTTCTATCTCAAAGCTTACTGCCCCTAAAACCCAGAGAAAGAATCGTAAAAGAAGAGGTGCTGGTCAGAGGCGTCAAAGATCCACAGGTTAGCCTCTTCTAGGTTGGATATCGAGGAAACTAGTGTTACAGCAGAGTTTGTCAATATTTATTGCCTTTTTCAGTTTGTAAATTCTAAAGTTCTATTCTTCGGTTTTGAATGACTGCAGAAATTGAAAACATTGCGTATAGTCTGTAGGGATTGTTAATTCTTTGGGATATAAATTGCTCGACTCTTCTAAATAAGCATTTCATAAATTGTGTTCAATCCTGTGGTGATATCACCAAACCCTCTCAGTTGAATTGCTTTGTCAAGTGCAAACCTTCTGAATACTTGATGCAAGCATGTTCTATGAGGTATATAAGTATGCCTTGTGTTTGGAAATTGAGCCTATATAACACATGATGTAGCATCAAGTATATGCCAATGCTGTCAAGTACTTTACTGACACCTTCAGTAACCTCGTGTATCAAATGACATCCACTTTCACATCAACTTTAAATGTGCAGCGTCAGGGGGGTGAAATTTTTTTGATATTCTGATTTATATTTCTCAGATTATTAAGCTTTTTACCCATCAATTTCACACTAAAACATGGGTTTCAATTTCACATGCATCTGATTTCCTTTGACGCCAACCAATTGTATCACTTTCTCCTATTTTTGCGGAGTTACCTCAGCAACAAACTGAGAACCATGCTATTTGAACACTTATAAGCTACAATCCACGTCTTTATTAGCTGCTTTGGCTAGTATTATCCCTCAATTCACGCTTCAAATTCAGAATTATACCCCCTTCAAGCTTCACTTACTATGCAGTCTACGCTAAACTATAGATCCTTCCCATTCATGTGCATCTCTGCAATTGATTCAACACCAAATGTGGATGCACCATATTACCAGCAATAAACTCCAAAACCCGGCCTTTGATCTCAATCGCACCACATCCCACTTCTTTCTTAGCATCATTGATCCACATCAAACATTTGATTCGTTCCACTCCATCTCTTCTCTGCTGCATACAAATTCCTCGACGTTGTGTAGTTACCATCACAAAATGGCTCCATATTTATTACTTTTTCCACCAACCACTCAGCTCTGGTGTCATCCTTAGCATAACCGCAAGCAAATAGGAACGAACTTAATATGATCCCATTAGTCCCGTAGGGCATTGTTGTTTATCAACTTCTCAGCTTCATCCAAACACCCAGCTCTGCCCAATAGATCAACCAAGCAACTGTAATGCTCGATGGTAGGACAGCCTAGAGTTGGAGAATAAAAAAGTATGACTTTGGAAGATGTCCAAGAGTTTACTGCTCTGGACAGCCTTGCCTTCCAGTTGGACAGTCACACATCCCGCGCTGGAGTACTGTGAAGGTATACTGTCCCAAGTGTGAAGATATGTACTACCCTCGATCCAAGTACCAATGTAGTATCCTTCCATTGCGCTGTTGCTTTGTGGCCTTGGCCCTCTAGTTCAATGAGGCGCTCGACTAGGTGATATTTAATGTCATGCCTTGATAATGCATTAATGAATAATTCTTGGCTACCCCATGGGGCGGTGCCCCATGGGGTACATCTGACCACACATTGGGAATATTCCCGTAGGAATATTCCCAATGTGTGGTCAGATGTACCCCATGGGGCACCGCCCCATGGGATAGCCAAGACATCACCTGCATTAATGTACATTGGATTTGCTAAAATAGATGTGAGAATCGGTGGAATAGAACCATTTTCCAGTATTTGTTTCACACTTTCTTGGGGGATGATTTCCTTTACGGCCAATCATATTGATGGAGCATATCTTGGGAACCACATTCCCTCATCTCTTCTTGGCGACTTATGGACACCTCAGGCCACAAAATCCAACATATAGCTATGTTCCTAGAGTTTTTGGCTAAAAGATTCACAAGCTTGGCGCCCAGCTTCCGAATCATTTTGATGCTATTAAGCTCTTAATTCTTCTTCCGACAAATGTTTCATATCTTTTCTCGTATAAGTCTTCTTTTCTTTTTTTAAATTTTTTTATAAAAAAAATTTACGTTGTGGATTGTTTTAATTTCTTATAAAGCAGCCAGACGAAATTGAGGACTTATTACCGACCATTAAATACTATAGTTTAGTCTTGACTACGAAATATTTGCGATCATCGTTGAAATTTATCACCAGAGAAACAAGCCTCGTTATCGGTATAGAAAAAGTGTTAATCGAGAGCGGTCGCACCAAAACAGTGTTTTACACAGTCAACTGTTGGGCTTCAACCCATTTCGAGGAGAACCAACTAGCTCCAAGTAGGAGTGGCATTTATCTCTTTTGTTTACGTGAGGAGAGTCGTAGAGTATACTCACCCTAAAAATAAAAGTTGCGTCATTGAAAAATTACAGAAAAATTCTAGAAATTTTCATTCAGCTGAAACAAATTATTATCTTGCCTCCGGGTGTGGGTTGGGCTGGTCGGCCGCTGTACCATCAGGAATACATATGGTGGAAACTTGAAAGTCATAAAAACGTCACATTCACCATCGAGAGAAGCAATGATTGAATTATATATTTTTTGTGAAATTATAATTTTTATAATCTTTAAACAAAATCACGCATAAATCTCAGTAAATAACTTTTCCATTAACTTAAAATAAGAAATTAACTACCAAACCATTAAATAAATAATATTTTAGTCGTTTCAAATAGACTGATAACACTTGCCATGATTTTTTTAAAAAAAAAAATCTTAGCACAGCTCTTAAAATGAACTTTCTGAATTTATTAATCATAATAATTCTTATAATTTGGTAAATTATAAAATCAAGCAAAATGCCCCGGTAGACCCAAATTTAGTACCGAAGAGTCGAGGTCCACATCGCAATTTTATAACCAACCAGTTGGGGAAGAGGAAGGAGTTGATCAGCAAATCAAATAACATGATTGCGACTTCACAAGTTGTTTTAATGTTAGCATCCGATTGTTAGTATAAGGTTTCTCCTATCATTGAATTTGTTTTTCTTTCTTTCCATGAGACAATACCACAAGAATTCAGATTACGAAGGAAAGAGTTTTCAGTAATTTCAGGACAAACGAAGTATCGGATTACAAATAATCGTAGCACGCTCTTGCCAATCACACAACTGTTCATTCAGTATCTAAAGTACCTCATTCATACTGATAATTTCAAAATGGGGGGTGACCATGACAAGCATCGAAAAATTTAACTCTCAGTTTGCTCCCTGAGTCTTCTGATGGTGCTCCGAACAGTCACGGCACTTGCAGTGCTACAAGGTAGGCAGGTATAAATTGGGGAAACTAAATGTGAACTTAACATGATAAAATATAAAGAAGCAAGATGACAGATTATTACTTCAAAGTGTAAGCACCGCCAGCTTTCACTTTGCCGCAATCCTTGCATCCCCAAATGCCGACTGCCTTCCTCTTCACTGCATACTGTTACAGGATTATTACATTCAGAACATGTATAATCAAACAAATATCACCCTGCAAATCAGTCATGATATGAACTGAATTCTTGGTGCATACCTTCCCACAGAACTCACAAAAGTACTTGCTGTGTTGACTTACTTCCATCTTCTTAATCTGCTTTCTCAAACTAGCACCATAACGGGTACCTGAAATATTAGGAAAGAATAATAAAAAACTAACCATCATATTAGAAGATAAAATTTCGAGCCTGGATCTCAAATAAGGACTCAACATATAGTAGACATTAACAAGCTCAAGCAACTGATGGATTCAAATCTCGAATCTACAAGTCTAAGGAGAATAACAGTTTATGACATGCCACGTAAGGGTTATGAAGATTTTATAATCGAAGATCGCTTATCACTACCTCCCCCAAATATCTACGTTATGGACCATCAATATCTATTCCCATATGAAAACTGGTTTCACAAAACAAGGGGGAGCCCTCCTAATGCCATAGACCAAAAGATCAGTATCTACTCAAGTCAGATTGAGTGAAAAAGAAATGACTCAGAGGTAGGAGACTAAGAGTCGTGGAAAAAGTTCTGTCCATTAGTTTGAGGAAAAACACTTTACATAAACATGGACGTGGCAATGATTCCTGACAGAAACCTCCAACTAGATAATCACGAACCAAGAGCAACTTCAGACAACACAATTCACAAACAGCTAGAAAAAAACAATAGAATGAAAATTGAGAAAAGAAGCAGTTATAAAAATAGGACCTACCATATTTGCCAACAATACCAACCTTCTTGGTTCTCTTGGCCTGCACAAAGCATATATTTTTTTATAATCAATAAACAATAACTGAGGCACTTTACATGCAACACAAGGCAAAAAGAAAATCAACAAAACTTTTACCGAAAACAATAATGCTAATATTTAAGATACATAATAAACTGTGATTAGACAACGTAAGGAAACTGATTCAAACCAAAAAGCATATCACAGCATAAAACAGATGAACACGGAACGAGGATATCATTCTTAATTATTAAACAATACAATCAAAATAAAGGGAAAAAAAATCAATAACAGAATTCTAAATGCAAGAAACCAACTCCTACAAACTTTCAACCGAATAATGGAGTTACTAAAAAAATCTCATCTTCAGCTCATCAATTTCAACATTTCTATCGAGACAAATACGAAAAGCATACTTAAACCCCATATGATTCAATCATAACCACCGTTTCAACACGTAACAACAGTATGTCGAATACATCACCAAGATACCACCATAAGGATAACAGAAAGAAAATAACAACCGCAGCTGTTATGCTTGAAAAAACAAATATTAAAAGCCATTTCCTCCACAAATCTCTAACAACCACGAAAATCAAACCGTTCACAGCATAAAGCGTGATCTTTGTGTGTTTAAAGGAGAGAAGCTACCATTGGAGATGAGTCAGGGAAGCGACGGCAAGAAGAAACAGCAGCAAAAACCCTAACTCCTCAAAATTAGCTGTTGGTTGATATATACTGTCATGATTAATTCGATTCCTAAAAGGCTAAAAGCCCATGAGATATTTTGGTTCATAAAAAATCAAGCCCAATTTAAGGCCCATTATTTTCTTTCAGTTACCTATTGTGGTTTGACCTTTTCTTTATTTTTCGTATTTTACTCACTCAAATTCATCATCTAAGTTTGGGTAAGGAATTGAACTAAGTATTTTAAATTCTTTTTTTTCTTCAATACATCTTCCTTTACATTTTAGAAAGATTTAAAATGATTAAATACTATATATCATGACTATTTCAGGATATATAACAGTTGGATTCATTAAATTTTCTAATTTAGTCATGTCTCCATATCGTCTTTTAAAAAAAGTCGGCTGAAAGCACACATGTTTTTTTCTATTTTAGTACAGTTGAAACCTATGATGTACGAACGCTCTTAAAATTATTTGCTGTCGGGCATTTTTAAGACATCGGTATTCTTCGAACACGTGTCAGACATACCACGTGGCGTGTTCTTAATTTATTCAAAAATATAAAACCAGATACCCGTGTCCGATACTCATCTTAAAATCAGATACCCATGTCGAAGACGGTCGATGGACGTTTCCGACACAGAAAGAACACCTTTGAGGATAATTGTAAAATTTAAAAAGTTTTTGGCTGAAATACAATTTGGACGTGTTAGTTAAACTTTATGTTAATTATAGTAATACACATTTGGTGTTAATATGAGTGCTTATTTCAGTGCTTTCATTTATTTATACTTTTTGAATTTGATAAGAATATTTTTGGTGTTATATTTTAGTTGGACGTGTTTGTTAAACTTTATGTTAATTGAAATAAGATGTATTTGGTGTTAGTATAAGTGATATGATGATGCATTTTTTATATGCATCTTGAATTTGGTAAAAATATTTTTTTTCTTTGACATGATTTTAGAATTTCAAAAATGTGAATTTTAGTATTTTGTAATATAGTACATGTATATTTATATAAAAATATACAATCGTATCGTATTTTAAATTTTTAAAAATCTGCGTCGCCGTGTTTGTGTTATATCAGTGTCGACATAACAGTGTCCGTGCATCGTAGGTTGAAAATGATGAACTTTTTGATTCAAAGTGCGTAACGAATTTGATTCTTGCGAAAAGAGGATCCACATTATTTTGTTTTTAAAAATTATAATAAACTGGTTATGACTAGTGGGCTATGATGCACTGACACTCTTAGAAATCACCTGATTCAATGTCGGAGACTTCTCGGACACCGACACTTCTCGAGCACGTGTCGAATACGTCACGTGGTGTGTCATTTATTTTATTAAAAGAATAAAATCGGACAATCCCCTCAAAATTGTCACCGTCTCGAACACGACCATGTGTCCGACACATAAATGACACTTTTGGGTGTCAATTGTATAATTTAAAAAAAATTTGGCGAAAATAAAATTTATACATGTTAGTTAAACTTTATTTTAATTGAAATAATATGCATTTGTTGTTAGTATGAGTGATACTATTATGATTTCGGTGACATAGATTTATATTTATTTTTTTTGAAATTGGTTGGAATATTTTTGCTCATATCTTTTGTTTGGACATGTTTATTAAACTTTATATTAATTACAGTAATATGTATTCGATGTTAGTATAAGTAATACAATGATGATATAATGACATGCATTTATTTATATTACAGTTGAACGATGTACTTTTGATTTATAAAAATTGTACTTATTGTAAGCGTGAGAACCAAGTCAACTACTTGAGACAATCAAGAATCATAAACGTATTAAATAACTACGAGAACTAAGCCAAAAAGAGATTTTACGTAAATAGAACCAAAATTCAATTCAAGACAAGAAAGGTGATGGTCTCAAAATGTAAAGAAGTTTTAGAATTCAAACAGGCGTAGTTCAATCATCCCTTCTTTCCTTTTCGGTGAATACCATGCTACCACCTTCCCGGAACGCAGGATTCTTAAAGAGTAATTCAAGCTGTATATCAGATCTTCCAGCTGAGGTCCATGTCTCCCACCCGAAGAGTCGAAGGCAAATTTGGAATCAACTCGAAAAACAATCGGTCCAGCAACCTACATCATGTTAAACACCAATGTCTTAACATATCTTCGAAGAATGTTAAATCAAAAAACTCAAGCCTGGGTAGCAGTCTTTTGTTTGTAATATGAGATTTAGCAACAAAAAAATAATAATAATTATGATAAGATGGAGATGGTCACCTGCTGCTGGAATATTAGATTAAGTCTTGGGGAAGACTGCAATTTTGGTGATCGATTGCTTTGTGCCCTTCGGTAAAGATTGGACACTGTATTGGCCAAAGCAGCAGCTGAAGAAATATCCACGCGAGCATCTAGCCTGGTGAGGTCTCCAAATGTCTTTGTGAATTTCCCGTGTTGGAAAGTATAACAAAATGATCCGAATAAATCAGCGACAAAACCTCCTCTATCCTTTGCCATCGAAGAATTCATGTCCACAACTTGGGGTGAATCTTTCCCAACACCAAACCATGCTTCACAAGTACCACCTAAATGCGAAAGGAGAATAAAGCATGACAAAGTAGAAACTGGAAATGGTAAAAGGAAAACAAGTTTCTACAAAAGATTAGACTTAATGAACTCGGGATATAACCATAATCAAAACAAATATATTTCTTGCTAATTAAATGAGATATAGGAATGGACATTGTCATGGCACTATTGCCCGGGAAGTCAAATCGCTAAATCAGAAGTGAAACCCCCCGAGGTCACTCTCAAGTGTATGACCGGAGGCGATGTAACCCAAGGGATAAGCGTGGCCATGCCCTTCCACTGGACCTCCAAAGTATCGAGTTACAATGGTACAAGTCCTCGAGCTTTCTTTGATATTCATAAGAAGAAACATTTTCATATGATATGATAAAACTATGGAACGTTTAATATCTCATTCCAAAGAAAACTTATCATGCGTCTTAATGTTTTCATACATCTCTATTAGACAGATCTATCCCTAACATATGATACACAGGAAGAAGTCCTCTATCCATGAAATAGAAGCAGTCATTTCAATAATGAAAGATGTAGTCAGTAAAGGGAATATTTAACCACAACAAAATGCACCCAACACCAAGTGCAAATGTAACTATGGGAAGCCAGAAGGTTTTGGACAAAATTAAGAACAATAAAAATTGTACTCACAGAAAATATTCTACATTAAATATAAGGCAAACCATAAAACTAACAGCTAGGAACAGATTCTGTGCAATCTTGAAATTACCCATAATGCCAGATATTGCCGCATGAGGCTCTTTGAGACGAATATCATATGACGGATACCAAGATTGGTCTGTTTCTATCTTTGTTACCACATCCTCTTTTGTTTCTATTTGCCTCCACAAGTCCTTAGACTTCTCATACGAAAAGGCAGCTTTAGCGCATACACCAGGCAATAAAGCTACGGGTGTTTCACGATCAACGGAGTCAGCCTGTGGGAGGCCATTATTTTTATGTATGCCAAAACGGTATCGCAGTCCTGATTCAGAGACAAGGGATGAACAGTCCAATGATACAGATTCAGGAACTTCCCAGTATTTTCCTTTACTGTCTATGAACAACTCGGGCCATGCTGCTTCTAGAGTAATATCGTGATCTGGAAGCTGCAATGTTGAGAAAGGCATAGAGCAAATGTTGCAATGATCATGAAGGTTAAGTTAGGCAGATGTCTGCCACTAACTCAAGCATTTGATTGAAGGTGGATAACACTGAAAAACAGAATAAATTTTCTGACTTTGATATATGTAACTTCTCGTTGAGACTATGAGTGGTTAGACAGAAATTATGGATCAAAAGATGATCAGCATGCCATTGGTACAAATGAGTTTTTAAGTGAAATATAACAAAATTATTCATCGACAAAATAGATGTTGACTGCTTTGATATTGAACCTCAGAAGACCCTTTTTTTCTTATTTTTCCAAGTTTGGAAATTTGAAAACAGTAGAAACAAGAAAGCGATTAAAATGAAGGACAACGGTAGACACACTCGTGTAATGAGCCACTAAATCAAGTTCAAAACTTTACCTTGTGAAAGAGCAAGGCCTTGACGCGCCTTTTCTTCTTCTCACCATGCTTTTCGGTGCTCAATAGTAAGGACGACGAGGATGTTAGAGCTATCTGTGAGCATAAGCCAACTGCGTAGAGTGATTTATCTAGGAATTGCTTCGCAGTATCCTTGAGCAAAGGCAGATCCCATTCTTCCGCAGTAGAAATTTCAGCCTTAATGGATGATATCAATTTCTTCGGACGGAACTGCCCAATTAACCCAACCCACCTGCAAGAGAAAGTCTCTTAGCACATGAATAAAATTATCTACAAATGCAAGATTTGATGCTTCAGTTTGGTGAATAAAGAATAAAGTTGAAATACACAAAGTCATGTAATTTGACGGATATGATAACAGAAATCAGTATGAAGCACATGGTATATGCATATCTACATGTTCAAGAACAATCACGTGTCTGCGTGCATGCACGGATGGACAATCTTGAGACATCTGTATGCACTTGTGCATGTCTCATTCATTACCTATGAGGACTAAATGTTCAATACTCACAAAAGCAATCTCCACATAAAAAATAAATTTTCGGACTAACATGGCAGAGGAACATAAACTACATCTTAGGGGAGTAGTAATCTAACAATTATTGAGGTATGATATGATACAGCTGGGATGAACCCAAAATTATAGTCTGTCTGTGGAAACTTAATGTGTTTTGAGTGTTCAAAATTACATATTTAAAAATATTATGCACAAAATTCGAAATTTTTTCATATGGGTGATTGACCAGTGACCACTACCCCCCGCCGCTACATGAAATAGGAACATATAACATCCCGCCACCATCAATTTAAAATAATTCTGAGTGCTACCAAGGACGAAACAGAAACACAACGTCAAATTCCAATAACACGAACTCTCGACCATATCAACAAACATGAAACGAAAAACAGAATACACATTACGACCAAGGTGTTCAGAATTTTACCAGTTGCCAAAAACTGCTTTACCCAGAAGTGACTGCAGCGCGAAGGAGCCCAGTTCTTTATGATTAGCAGAGTGATAAAAGGAAGGAATAATTCCTAAAGGAAACCCATTTCCCAACAAAGACAGCTGCTGAATTCTGAGCGCTTTACTAGCTCTTGCACCATCAAGTGGTACGGGATCCCCTGGAATAGCCCTAGAGACGCCATCGAGAGCTTGTGGGGTTGAAATGTTCAGGTCCCAGAATGCTCCGTCCATTGTTGTCCTTAATTTCGCCATTTTCTGAGGAATTTTTCAGGCCCGCCGATCCTTTTTTTTTTGGAGGTATTTGCTACGAGCCTACGAGGGTTTGGTATGATTCCTTATCTGAGCGTGAGTGAGTTTTTGGATGAGAGTGAAAGGAGGGGGAAACGGGTTTTTATGTGGGTTTGAGTTTCGGTTATTTGCAATTTGACCCTACAATTCTTGATTATTTTCTTTTCTTCCTTGTTTGTCCATTTTAATTGCCAACGATTCTTGGCGATGAATCCAATGCGATTTTATAAAATTTGATAACGAGTTATTATTATATCTATTATATATACTTGTTTATATCTATATATACTATACATATCTATACCTATATATAATGTTTGACGGTCTTAGTGTAACTATATTTGATCTCTAATGCCATACCATATTTTCTTCCCAAAATAACCGTTTTCCATTATATTACCATTTTTAAATAAAACACAACATAATAAGTTGTAATTTCAAATATTAGCTTTAAATAAAAAATACTCCAACTATATTATATTTCAAAAAAATAATATATATAAAATTTAGTTTATATTAAAATTTATTTTATATGCATGTATCACGGACAAAAAACTTACTAGTAACTATATTTGATCTCTCATGTCATTCCAAATTTCCTTCCCAAAAAGACCAAATTCTCATTATATTACTATTTTAAAATATAACATAACATAATAAGTTGTAATTTCAAACATTAACTTTAAATAAAAAATATTCCAACTTTATTATATTTCAAAAAAATTTACTATATGTAAAATAATATTTTATATTAAAAATTTCTTTTATGTATATGCATCACGTGCAAGAACTTACTAATCTATAACTATATATAAAGCAACAAACTCAGGTTGACAAGACCGACATTTTGGTCCGATGGTATGCCAAAATTGACAATTTATCTTATTACCCCTAATAACATTATTACTTATATTGTGTATCCTAATTCATAATATCTACACACCTATACCTATATATAAAATGTGATGGGCTTAGAGTAATTACATTTGGTCTATGATAACATACCAAATTTTCTTCCCAAAATACCCCTTTTCCCATTCTATTACTATTTTTAAATAAAATATAACATAATAATTTATAATTTAAACACAACTTTAAATAAAAAAATACTCTAACTTTATTACATTTCAATATATATATATATAGATAAAATATTAAAATTTATTTTATTTATTTTATGCAGATATATCACGTGCAAAGATTTACTAGTATATATAAAACAACATGCCTTCCGAGTTCCGACCGCATTTTGGTTTGATGGTACGCTAACATCATCGATTTATCTTATTACCCCTATAATATTAATAATGACCGCCTAATTTTTATCCTCATATTTTTTATCTTATTATTTTTGCTCCCTAGAGAAAAATTCTAAACCATTTACTATAATATTACCTCAATCATGATCATTACAATATTGTCCCTATCAATCGTGCTAATTACAAATTGTCCCAATTATGATAATTACAATTGTGGATTAACAATTTTATGTTTAGTATCTTTATAAAATTTGTTATAAATTATTGACCTAATTAAAAATATAATTATTCACAAAAGCTGACGGAGTATAATTATCAGTTTTTTTGCTCAAATCGACTTAATTTAAAAAACCTGATTCACAAAAATCAATTGTACAAAGTATGCAAAGCGTGTATCGGAAGGCTAATTACTATCGAGAAAGAGCATCACATAATAATCATCTTGATCTCTTGATGTATTTTCATGTGTTCTTCCTGAGATACATATATAACCACCTTTAATGTTTTGATTTTTATAAAAAAAAGTTTCTAAAATATTTATTTCATGTAATTAATAATATATCACATTAGTTTTAATATTTAAAATTTTAAAAATATATAATTATTATATATTTACACATTATATTATTATAAGAAAAACACAAAAGTTAAATTAAAGAAAAAATTACGTCAACACGATATGTTTTAAATTAATTTTTTATATAAAATTATACTATACCTTAAATTTATTATAACATACGGGCCAAAAATCACTAGTATAGACAAAGTAAGATTGATATTTTAGGTTTCTTTTTTTTATTATTGTAAGGGGATAGACAAATGTTTTGTACAAATTTTAAATCGAGGTATTCCCAAAATGAGAAGGGTGAGCCTTATAGCATTTTACTAAGCTATCATTGGCGGAACATATCTTTGAACTTCATCGGTTTTATGACATCAAAACAAAGTTAGTCCTATCAGATTGCATTTGAATTTGATGATTTGGATTCGAGAGACTACGGGAAGAAATGATACTGATGATTCAAAAAATAATTAATTAAGGATTTAAAATAAACTGTACAATTAAATTATCCAAATAAACCATGGAATTCATCAAAAAATAATTAATTAAGGATTTAAAATAAACTGTACAATTAATTTATCCAAATAAACCATGGAATTTAATATTATGAATTCGAAATCCGTAACTTCAAATATATCAATCTAAATGCAATTCTAATAGAGAACATAAATATTAGAAAAGGAACAATGGTAATGTTTATAACCCACTATGACCAAAAAATTGATGAAAGTACAGAATAATAAATAACTTTTACAGAAAAATTATGTAAGAAATTACAAAATATTTGTTGGAGATTTTTCCAGTTCCTTGGTCGAAGGTATCGCATTGAAGCCATGATCACCTTTTTAATGTGTATTCCGCAGGGCAATTTTAATCGTTCTACCATCTGGCAGCTCTTTCTGTTTGGCTTGTTTCCATTTTACTTAGCTTATGTGCTTTAAATTTTTTTTCTCCCAGTTTTAATCCAACCTACGTCCAGTTTTAATCCAACCTACGTCAAAAGTTTATATCATGTATGTTGGAAAAATAAGTTTAATGAATAAAATTAAGCATTGAAAAGTAAAGAAAATGGAAAAAAAAAAAAACAGAATGGGAGGCATGTCACACCTCAAGCCGGAAAGAGCGATGTGTTCACGACACACAGGAGGTGCGAACATGCCACTACATTTTTTGAAGGTTTTTATACCTTTTGGTGTATGCCTACGATTTTTATAAATAAATGCCTCCAAATGATGTCTCTTGGTGATATCTCATGGCCTAATATATGATATAACATCCGCGGTTGAATTAAAAATCAGATTTTTGAAAATTAAATATCATCATTGAGAGAAAAAGCAAGATCAGAGTGCATTTTGCATCATTTCATATCTTGTCAAAATTTGTGGTTGTAGAACTTGTCACGCCCCGAGACCGGGGTCAATAACATCGGCATTGATTTTCCAATGCAACTAGAAAACCAATAATCCTCGTAATATCGTAACAAACGAAAACCAGTCTATTTTTCATAAATAAATAATCATTGTCTTTACATTGAATTAAAAACGCGAAATAAACTTAAACAACTTAAATAGTAAAAATCGTACTTAAATAAAGTCTTGGAATCTTAATTCTTAGAAATATGCAGCGGATATATCACCAACCCCAAAATTGGTGATCTTCTTCGGCTTCAACTTCTTCCTCAGCTTTATCTGGGGATATAGAGTAAGGGGTGAGTGTTTTGGAAAACACTCAGCAAGCGGGGGCCAATCGTTATGACAATAATATAGTTTTCATAATTTTCCAAAACGTAATTCGTAATCAAACATATATTGATATGAATGCATCTTAACATAATTACTCCATCGAGCCATAGCATAGCATAACATATCATATCATAATTTTCTTATAAGTTAAGCACAATAAATCATCTAGTTTCCTCTTGGTGCTGATATCAGTCTCTAGAATTATCCCTCCTAGAGAAGAGGTCATGCATCGGCTTACCCACGAATAAAGGGTCTGGACATTCCAGAAACAACGGTTAACCACCGTATAAGGTCATGTAAACGGTTATATCCCACCGCATCAGGGTCATAAATGAATCCACTTCCAATCAGATTTGAAAGTTTAAAGTGCTTAAAAATTACTACTTGCATAGTTTTAAATAAATTCATATCGATTGAGATTTAAATGCATACATACAATCATTTTTAGAAAACGAAACGAATAACTAGCAAAAACCCACTTACAGCGATTATAGATGTTTGAACGGTTTAGGGTGTGAAAGCAATACAAAATCCTTCCTTCCTAAGCCTTGAAGTGGTCGAATTTTTGGTAGAATTTGGGGTATTGTTTTCGGCTCTATGATGCTGATTTTCGAAAAAAATATGATGGAGGGGAGAGGTTGGTGCAAGATATACTTTTTAATGGTTCAACTCAACTTTATAATTTTGGTACAAAATCTGAAAATTAAAGATGAGAATTTTCGAAATTAAGGCCACAAAAGCTGTGTAGATTTTTGTGTTACAATATGCAGATTTTTGGTGAGTCAAAAGGTATAAAAATCGGTGCATAATTGATGCTAATATGGTATTGATTTTTGAGAGAATATAAGGTGAAGATTTGGATGAATATATGATGCATAATTTTCGAAAAATAAGGGGTTAAGATCCTTGAAATTATGGTTTAAAAATCTTTCCCAAAACTCTTGATTTAATTAAAGAATTTTCGATTTTTTTAAGCATTGCTAACAAAGGATTGGAATCTTTGAATTTAATTGGCTTAAATCATGATATTTATGGATTGAGTAACTTGAGTTAGTAGATAAAGATCCTAGGATTAATTAGTTCTACAAGGAAACTAATTAATAGAGTTTAAGTCATGCTATAACATTTAATAATACTATAATAAATAAAGTTTTTAACTTGAGCCAAAATATTTTAATTTAATGAATACCTCAAATTTTTGGGTCTTTACAGAACTTGTGATTTATAGTGCAACAACCTACAAAGCACAAGTAGAAGTCGGTGTCTTGGGAGAAGATTGTCATGTTTCGTACGAATCGTGAGCATGGCAAAATCTTCTTAAAGACAAAGTGTTTTATCACTTGCCTCGACTTGATATTGTTGGGAATTTGACCCTCCAATTTCATCCCATAGGATTTGCACCTTTTATGGGAAAATCAAGCAAAAACAGAAATAATAACACAAAGATTTAACGTGAAAAACTCCCAAATCAAGAGAAAAATCACCAGGACCAGAGAAGAAAATACATTATATGATAAATTATTACAACCACACAGTTTTTCTTTCACCCCAAACACACCCACAAGGCTTTCCCAATAGCCACACTTATAACTCACACCCCTTACAAGAAAGACACCTAATAAAATCTTTTTGATGTGGAAGCCCAGTCACAGCTGCAATCACAGAGCGTACTAAAGAATTTTACTAGATTCTAGAACAAGAGAGTAATTTATTTAAAGCCAAAAGTTGCTAGACAAGCTATTGATTGGTGCATTTAAAACTGAAGCCTAAAGCCTCATTCTATATTCAAAAGTTTGGCCAAGTTTCTTTCCTTTTCAATGTGGGATGAAACCAAAGCACAAACCCATCAATCTCCACCTTGGGCTTTGTTGTCCCACAACACTCCACCTCGATGAAGATCTTCATAGTTTCTGCTACCAACATTGCAAAGACAGTCACAATTCTCAATGTAGAGAACTATCATGCTCCACCATAAAAGCATACCCACTCAGAACAAATCATTCAAAGCATTTCAATTTGGCTAATGTCGAAAATTAACCATGCTGGAAATTATGGTGCAACTCCCACATTTTGGCTTTCCTGGAAGTAAATCAGCCATCGACAAATATTTCCACCACACACCATGCATCAATGCCAAACCAATGCATGTGTGCAAACTGTAGACCCGCTAACATTTTGCATCGTTTTTTCATGGCAAATTGGGGACAGCGACATGCCATAAGGATGTACATGTCCTTTTTCATATGACATCAAAAGAGGAGACAATGTTAACTTCGTTATCAGCATATCCACTTGCTGATATAGAGTAATTTGCCGAACCCGATCCACCTCTTGAAAAATTTTTCGTTATGTGGCCAGGTTGTCCACATCCTCAGAAGGATTTCTTCATGGAGTTCTTCTTCTTCCAATTATCAGCCACCATTGCAAAACTTTCATGTGAACTGTTATTCCTGCCAAGTCTCATCTCTTCAGAAAGAAGCTTACTAGCAACCTCTGAGAAAATGGTTTTCTCCTTCCCATGAATCAGTATCGGCTTCATGTGCTCATACGAACGTGGAAGAGACCAGATGAGTCTCAAGGCCTGATCCTTATCATCAATTTTAACTCCAATAGATTCCAGCTCTGAAATAATGCCATTGAGAACACTTAAATGATCTGAAATAGTAGTACACTCATTTATTTGCAATGTATGAAACTGCTCTTTCAGATACACCCGATTTGAGACGCCTTTTGTCTGATACAACTCTTTGAGCTTTTCCAAGAGTTCCTTCGCCGTAGACATTCCATGCACATTTGCAAGAACGTTTTTGGCCAGTCACAGACGGATTGCATTTGCTGCTCTCAAATCCAGATCTTCCCAATCTTTATTGCTCATTCCGGATTTGCCTGTTGCACTAGTCGTTCCACCAGTCGTTCCACCAGTCGAACTAGTATCACTGCTGCTTTAGGAGAATACTCTGTCTTTGAACGCCTTGTGTAAACTAGACTGAATCAACACATTCCTGACTTGCGCTTGCCACAAGCCAAAGTTGATTTTCCCATCAAATTTCTCCATATCAAATCTGACTGCATTTGAAACTCTGCTTCTCGACATTGTCTTGTGGTACTTTGATGAACTTTATTGTAGACCTGAATAATACACACTAAGTAAGCTCCCATGAAAGAGAGAATCCCGATCTTTCCTAGACATAACTTCAAGATTCCTAGGAAAATTGGTGGGGTCACACCGGTCCCACTTAAATACCGATTTTCCTAGACAGAACCTCCACGTTTCGCCTACCACACCAAAGCTCCACCACAACAAAAGGACCCAAGCTCTGATACCACTTGTTGGGACTATGACCCTCCAAATTCACCCGACAGGATCTGCACCTTTTATGGGAAAAGCAAGCAAAAGGAGAAATAATAACAACACAAAGTTTTAACGTGAAAACTCCCAAATCAGAAGAAAAACCACCAGGACCAGAGAAGAAAATATACTATATGAAAAATTATTACAACCACACAATTTTTATTTTCACCCCAAACATACCCACAAAGCTTTCCTACTAGCCACATTTTATAACTCACACCCCTTACAAGAAAGACACCTAATAAATCATTTTCTGTTGTGGAAGCTTAATCACAGCTGCAACCTGCAACCATAGAGCATACTAAGAATTTTATTAGATTCTCAAACAAGAGAGTAATTTATCTAAAGCCAAAAGTTGCTAAAATTGTATATATCATCATTTCCAGTGCCCGATGCATTGGGGTACAATAATTGTCATTGTTGTGTGATCGATCTAAACGTAATACTTGTGCTGTTGTACGGTTTAAAATATTTAAGTTGCACCATTACCATCAGCTATAGATTTTGGTAAAGCGGCAAGCGATTGATAATACATTGGGTATTAGAGCTAATGTCACGTGAGTTGCAAGAGGTACAATTATTGGGAGGGGAATTGTTGGGGTACAACAATTGTCCTTGCTATGTGATCGGTCGAAATGTGGTGTTTGTGCTTCTGTACAGTTTAAAATATTTGAGTTGCACCGTTACCATCAGCTATAACTTTTGGTAAAGCGATAAGCACTTGATCCTACACGTTGTTTTGAAGTAACAAAGAACACATACAATGCACACCTGATAACAATATTTATAATCTTATTTGGGCTTTAATCCCAATTTTTTTATCCATTCCACTAATTTTCCAGTAAAACCAATATGTAAAAAAAAAAATTGATACATTTTTAAACTGTCAATCTTTTGATTCGATATAGTTTTTATTTGATTAGAAAAAAAAACTTTGAATAATTATTCCAATAAAATGTTTCAAAGATATATTTATTAGATCAATGCAATTTTTTAACTAAGCATATAAGATTTTACTTAAGAACTAATTAAAAATTGTAGCTTTTGTTATTCCATTTTATATTATTTATATGATAAAATATAGAAAACAAATTAAGGATATTTCTCACAGTATAAAAATAACTCCCCTCAAGTTATTAGTGATGAAGTAATGATGGCTTTAAAGGTTTGAGAAACCCATGCTTTAGGTTTGAAAACATGTAATGTTTATAGTCACATTGTGTGTACAACATGGCTTGGTGGATGCTTACAAGCAAGAAATATATGAGAGGTCGCAAATATGTTCGTTCACAAATTATGTAATTCTAGCTTACTTTTTAATTAATTTGGAGACAAGCAACTCAAATAATGGAAATAAACTCAAATCTTATTCTTAAATTAGGCCACAAACATTGGAAGCTAATCTTCAAATTTTACTCGCCATCGAATAAAATAAATATGTATAAACAAAAAACGAAGAAAATTTATTTTTAATAGAAGATAATGGATCAAATACGTTCCCTCCAATTCAGTTTGGTTGCAACAATCTGATCTGACAGGTATGGAAGATTTAAGTAGTATTATAGTAACTTATGGTTAACATAATCAAATAATTTATAATATTAAATAAATTATAATTTCGTTTCCGGTTATATATTTACCCAATTTGTTTGATGCAGCCCTTAATGATGGTGTCTTTGGGAGATCATCAAGCTGCACATGCCCTTTTATTTTTTTATTTACAAAAAACAGACATATTGCATGTTGTCGTTCTCAAGAGCATCGCTCTTGAGGACAACGTCAAAATAATCATTACCCATGTTCATAAAGGGGTATAATTTGAATTTTATGGCAATTTTGACCCAAAATTTTAGAAAGAGTTTTGAAATGTTTCTGAGAATTGTATGTTTGGATCTACATGCATCAGCATTACCAGAAAAACAAATTTAAACCAAAAAGTATAAATTGGATGGCTACTTTAAACGTGCAAAATAAGGTCTATGTCTGGACTTACAATTTACAACTCTATTATTTCTAAGACAAATAATTCAAGTACATAGATAATATACAAAAAATTTAAAAAATAAAATTGAGTAATATAAATCAGATATTGATTTATTTGTTTGATGTTTGTCGCAGGAATCTTCAAATATATTATATTTATAGGATCGAGAGATTGTCGCTTTAAGCTATAATTGAATGTAACGGTGCAATTCAAATCTTTTAAACCGTATAACTGCACAAACACCACGTTTTCATCGATCACACATCAAGTGTAATTATTGTACCCTAACAACCACCCTCCCAATAATTGCACTCCTTGCAACTCACGAGAATCGAACACGTGACATTAACTCTGATATCAATTGTAAGATCAAACGCTTGTCGTTTTACCAAAAATTATAGCTGATGGTAATTGTGCAACTCAAATCTTTTAAACCGAACAGTATCACAAACACCATGTTTCGATCGATCACATAGCAAGAGCAATTGTTGTACCACAATACTATCATGAAAGTAAATTACTTTCATTTTAATGTAGTTGAATTATATTATTTTATCCAACATTAGTTTTGTCAGAAAACTATGTAGTCTCTATTATTTACTTTAAAATTAAATGGTTAATAAACACCTTACATAAATCAACGATCTGAACTTGCGAGAAATTTTTAAAATTTAAAATTTGGATTTTCTAATATGAAAATGAAAGAATGGGTTTATTGAAAAATGTATATGTCAGAGATTAAAAGTAATTTTGTGAGCTCGACTAAGAACTTAAGGCATTGAAGGATATTCTTGGCAACTTATGTGTAAGATACCGTTTGACATATTTGATTAAGGTGAGATGAGTCATAATTTTTAAATGCATAATTAAACCTATTTTTGTGCCTAATTTCGTAGTATCCTCAATTAGAGGATGGAGCATCGAAAACTCTAATTTGGGATAATCAAATGTATTATGCTTCCCAAAAAAGTATAGAGAAAGCGAGAATTTACCCATTTTTTGCGTACATAAGTATGTCTTGTTTTGATTTAAGTAAAACTATCCTTTATTAACTGAATGCCAAAGCATCTCATTACTATACGCAAGCTGCTATATAAATGAGCAGATAACAAGAAATAATCACCACACTAACCCCAAAAAGCCACCAAAACACAAGAAAAAGAAATGAAGATTCCCATGTCATTCACATTTCCAACCCTCTTCCTCACACTCCTGATCACAATCCATGCCGTAAAATCCCAGAATTTGATCAACTCAACATGCAAAACTTCCTCCACGAACGACCCGAACATCAACTACAATTTCTGCACAACTTCCCTGCAAGCAGCCCCCGCCAGCCAATGCGCCGCCCTGCAAGGGCTCGGCATGATCTCCATCCGGCTCATCCGATACAACGTCACCGATACCCGTTGCTACATCAAACAGTTGTTGAAAAACAAGAAATGGGATCCTTATGTAAGGCAGTGTTTGAATGATTGTTTCGATCTTTTCTCAGATGCCATTCCTACCGTCAAATTAGCCATGAGATATTACAACACCAAGCGTTTTGACGATGCGAATATTCAGATAAGTTCGATTATGGATGCTGCGACGACCTGTGAGGATGGTTTTGGGGAGAGGGAAGGTGTGGTTTCGCCATTGACGAAGAGGAATAAGGATTCGTTTCAGCTTTCAGCGGTGGCGCTTTCGGTTATGCGTATCCTTCAGGGGGATCTTCGGGTTGAACTAACTGCAAAAAGTTCGATTCAAGGGCGTTAATTTATTTGTGTAATATAACTGAAAAGTCAAGTATTTAATTGTAATATTGATTTCATATAACTTTTTGATTAAGTTTTTTTTAATAATTCGAATAGAAAAGAGTTGTTGAAAGTGTGTTAATTGGCAAGTATTTTAAAGTAGTGGATTTATATTTTATTACTTGAAATTGTGTTCTATTCATTCTTTATAGTGCTATCTTTTAAAAATTGAAATGTATTTATATATAGAAAAAGTAGAGTTATCTCACATTTGGAATAAATTTATATTATTTTTAGCCTTTAGTTTGTACAATAACGGATGAACCACTGTAAAGTAACTGTATTACGAATTTACTCATTTATTTGTAATGGATGAATGGAAAATTACGGTTGTCTTCCTATGATTTGACATAAAAATACATAAGAAGTGAGATAGACTATTGTTTAAACTAGAGGGAAGAATTCGTAATTGTTCAAACTTTACCCTTGTTTATATATGCTACACCCTGTATAAATTGGTGACCATAATGATGTAGTTATAGCCTGAGGAAATCTATTAAGAGCACATAGATAAAAGCAAAATGACCTGAGGATTTTTCAAAGAACAAATTAAAGACTTTCGAATACTGAAATCTCGTCTCGAAATGGCATGATATTTCATGTAGGAATCAATCAAAATTATTTCATCAAATGATTTTATAAATAATTAATTCATAAATGTGATGTTATGATCAAGCACTTATCACTAAGCTAAAAGTTATAATTGGTAACAGATGCGCAACTTTATTTCATTGCCCCTTACTAAACGACAAGTGTACATAAAGGGCTGCACCCTATCGGTGACAATGGACAAGGCTGTTAAGCCAATAGACGACAGATGACCCTATATTCATCAACGAGTGCACAAAAGAACTTGCTAGACAAACACAGAAATCTATTAAGAGCACATAGATAAAAGCAAAATGACCTGAGGATTTTTCAAAGAACAAATTAAAGAATTTCGAATACAGAAATCTCGTCTCGAAATGGCATGATATTTAATCAATCAAAATTATTTCATTAAATGATTTATAAAATAATTAATTCATAAATTTGATGTTATGATTAAGCGCTTACCACTAAGGTAAAAACTATAGTTGGTAACAGATGCGCAACTTTATTTCTTTATACAGTGACAACATAAAGCCCCTTACTAACCGACATGTGGACATGAGGAGCTGCACCCTATCGGTGCCAATGGACCAGTCTGTTAAATCATTAGACGACAGATGACCGTATCTTCACCCACGAGTGCACGAAAGGACTTGCTAGACCAACGCATAAATCTATTAACAGCACATAGATAAAAGCAAAATGACTTGAGGATTTTTCAAAGAACAAATTAAAGAATTTCGAATACTGAAATCTCGTCTCGAAATGGCATGATATTTCATGTAGGAATCAATCAAAATTATTTCATTAAATGATTTTATAAATAATTAATTCATAAATTTGATGTTATGATCAAGCGCTTACCACTAAGATAAAAACTATAGTTGGTAATAGATGTGCAACTTTATTTCATTGCCCCTTACTAAACGACAAGTGGACATAAAGGGCTGCACCCTATCGGTGACAATGGACCAGGCTGTTAAGCCAATAGACGACAGATGACCGTATATTCATCAACGAGTGCACGAAAGAACTTGCTAGACAAACACAGAAATCTATTAAGAGCACTAGATAAAAGCAAAATGACCTGAGGATTTTTCAAAGAACAAATTAAAGAATTTCGAATACAGAAATCTCGTCTCGAAATGGCATGATATTTAATCAATCAAAATTATTTCATTAAATGATTTATAAAATAATTAATTCATAAATTTGATGTTATGATTAAGCGCTTACCACTAAGGTAAAAACTATAGTTGGTAACAGATGCGCAACTTTATTTCCTTATACAGTGACAACATAAAGCCCCTTACTAACCGACATGTGGACATGAGGGGCTGCACCCTATCGGTGCCAATGGACCAGTCTGTTAAATCAATAGACGACAGATGACCGTATCTTCGCCCACGAGTGCACGAAAGGACTTGCTAGACCAACGCATAAATCTATTAACAGCACATAGATAAAAGCAAAATGACTTGAGGATTTTTCAAAGAACAAATTAAAGAATTTCGAATACTGAAATATCGTCTCGAAATGGCATGATATTTCATGTAGGAATCAATCAAAATTATTTCATCAAATGATTTTATAATATTTAATTCATAAATTTGATGTTATGATCAAGCGCTTATCACTAAGGTAAAAATTATAGTTGGTAATAGATGTGCAACTTTATTTTCTTATACAGTGACAAGTGACAAGTGACAGTATGAAGCTCCTTACTAACCGACATGTGGACATGAGATGTTGCACCCTATATGTGCCCATGGATCAGGTTGTTAAGCCAATAGACGACAGATGACCGCATCTTCGTCCAAAGGTGCATGGAAGGACTTGATAGGCAAACACAAAAATCTATTAAGAGCACATAGATAAAAGCAAAATGACCTGAGGATTTTTCAAGAACAAATTAAAGACTTTCGAATACAGAAATCTCGTCTAGAAATGGGATGATATTTCATGTAGGAATCAACAAAAATTATTTCATTAAATGATTTTATAAATAATTAATTCAAATTTGATGTTATGATTAAGCGCTTACCACTAAGGTAAAAACTATAGTTGGTAACAGATACACAACTTTATTTCCTTATACAGTGTAGCATAAAGCCCCTTACTAAACGACATGCGGACATAAGGGGATGCACCCTATTGGTGCCAATGGACCAGCATGTTAAGCCAATAGATGACAGATGACCGCATCTTCGTCCACGAGTGCACAGAAGGACTTGCTAGACAAACACACCCCCAACATTTGAATATTATTTTTAAAATAGAATCCCATTTGTTGGTGGAATAGTTTGTAATGATACTATTTATTGCGATGCAATCAAAGAACCAGCGTCGGACAATAATCCTAGTTACTTTTCTTGAGAAATAATTCAATGGAGAGTGGCTTCTAATCTATCGGTTTGTTATAATGTCAAACTAATCATTAACAATAATTTTTATCTGATGAACTGCTGTGTAAAATATAATCATTTATAAGGGGAAAAAATAGTATAATTGTAATAAAAACATTATTATAGAAAATTATCATATGAGGATTTTCTTGTTGTTTCCTTAAAACTAATAAGAAAAATATTTTTGCAAATTTTTAATAGAATTTTCAATATCCTATCTTTCCGAAAGGTTAAGTTCAAACTTAAATTTGGATGTATAATTGTTTAACTTATAAATACTTTAACTATAGTTTTTAAAGTATTTTTAAAATGAAAAACAGATTTAGTTTTATGTTTGAGTATGACTGTTCACAATATTTTTTTTTTCAAAGATCGAATTAAATAAAAAAAATGTAATTATATTCTCTCTTTTTTATCTTAGTTTTAATTGATTTTCAAAAATATATCCATATAAGATAGGTTTTTTTTGAAAGACACTTTTTCTAATTCCATATTTGTATTTGTTGACAAAACATTAAAAATCCCATCTTCCTATGGGCGAGTTCTCTTGTTTTGCAATTGTCCTTTCTTGGCTAACATGTTATATTTGAAGTGTTGACTCAAATAATTATGTTAAGTTATATATAATATAATAAATATTTAAAATAAAAATAAAATTTATAAATAATCGTAACAAACAAATTAAATCATTGAGTCAGACAAAATTTAAATATTTCCCTTGGGGGCAGTGTTTTCAAAACCGGGCCGGACATGAAACTGGTGCCCTTACTGGTTACAGGTTCGATCGGTTCAACCGGTTGAACCATTGATTCAACCGATAATGACGTCAGCATTATGTAATATCTATTTTAAGTTTTGTAAAATATATATACCATATATTTTACTATAGTTTCAAGTTGTTCACAATAAAAAAATATCGTTATACCAACATAACATGTCAAACTTAAAAAATCAGATAAAATAAAAATGCCTATCATAAAATAATAATAATAATAAAACATCTAAAAAACAACAAATAATGCCAAAAAAGATCAATATCCCAAAATATAATAAAATATTTAAAATATTATGAAATTATTCATGTATATTATAATTTACGAGAAACTAAGCATGTTTATATATAATATACAAGACACATTTATTGAATTATATGAAATTTTTGATAAAAACACGCTTAAAATATTATTTTGTAATAATTTCAATAACAATAAATTATATATAATATATTTTGTTCTACAAATTTGATTTATAATTTTTAAAAAATAAAAAAAGAATTAAAATTTTAAAAAGGAAAGAAAAATGAAGAAACATACTGGTTCAACCGGTTCACTGGTTGAACCGGTTTTTTACCCGTTCCCACTGATTGTTTATCAGGGTGGTTTTGAAGGGTCGGACCGAATCAAGCACTGGTTACAGGTTAAATCGGTTGAACCGACTGGTTCGGACCGATTTCAAAACACTGCTTGGGGTTGTGGGGCATCTTCATTTCTTCTAATTCAAACTCTATCATAAATTTCACGACTTTCCAATCTGTTTGGCGTATTTTATTTGACCAAAATCAGGTTTACAGCTGATTGAATTCATTAAACACGAAATATTAACGATACTTGCTAAACCGTTGGATCAATTTAGCCGGATTGAATTCACATAATTGTTATTGCACCGAATACAATCACAAGAACTTGTATTATGATTTCCACAAGAAAATACACTATTTTTCATGCAATTTGTCGTGAGAGATTGAACTCAAATGTTGGTTATCTCATGTATAGATAATGAAAGGTTTCTTTAGGTGTTACATGGGAGCTGGAGTAGTAAAACTACTCCTCCAATTTCCTATCCAAAACCTTGGATCCGGGTCGGGTTAACCCACATGAACGACCCGTTTCCTTTATTATTTCCAACAATAGCCTCCTCTCTGTTAACGACTGATTCATTCGTTTTCTTGAAATTTTATACAACATTTTGGTTTTAAGAAATCATAACAAACTTTGAAATTATCCATGTTCTGCACTTGATCATGGAGCACTGGAAACTTTGATATGGTGCTCAATCTTTGTCCTCTTGGACATTGAAATCATTTTTAGGTGACTTGTGGTCTTAATAGTACTTGTTATACCCAGAATAAATTTAGGAATAACACTGAAATTGAATTATAATCTTTATTAAAAAAGAAGGGAATATCCCGAGAAGGGGATAACCTGAGAAGGGTATGTCCTGGGAAGGGCACAACCCGAGAAGGGAACATCCGAGAAGGACATATCCCGAAAAGGGTACGTCCTGAGAATGGCATATCTTGAGAAGGGCATATCCCGATAAATGTATAACCCGAGAAGGGAACATCCCGAGAAGGGCATATCCCGATAAGGGGACAACCTGAGAAGGGTATGTCCTGAGAAGGGCATCTCTCGAGAAGGGCATATCCCGATAAGGGAATGTCCCGAGAAAGACATATCCCGAGAAGGGTACATCCTGAGAAGGGCGTATCCCGAGAAGGAACATCCGAGAAGGGCATATCCCCAGAAGGGGGCAACCTAAGAAGGATATGTCCTGAGAAGGGCATATCTCGATAAGGGCATATCCCGAGAAATGCATATCCCGAGAAGGAAACATCCTGAGAAGGGCATATCCCGAGAAGGGGATAACCTGAGAATGGTACGTCCTGAGAATGGCACATCTCGAGAAGGGAATAACCTGAGAATGAAGGAGTGTTCGGATATGAAGGCATAATAACAAGATCCCTAAAAACCTAGGATCACGAAAGAGGTCATAAGATATAATAATGATTGACAGACAGTATGGAAGATTACGTCGCCTGTAGAAGTAACGATAACATCTCGGGGAAACAAACGAGAGGTGTCCGAATCTCAGAGGTTAGGAACAAGGTCATTATAATAAGTGACGTGTGAATAGTATTTTCGGGGTATGATGAAGGTGATTACCTGAAGGTATAATGATTATAGATTATAATGATCAAAATGGAAGGGGTATATAAAGACATGATGGGGGGAAAAAGAAGGGTAGACTCTAAAAAACGAGCATAACCCAACCCTCGCAAGATTTTCAGATAACATTGACGCCATCTGTGGGAAAATATCTGAATTTAAGGCGTAGATATGGTGAATACGCGAAGAACACGACCAAATAACAATCAAGAACGTGAAGAATCCTCAAGCGTTCGTTGGGAGCAACCCCCACCAGATGTCCCAACGGTGGGAGCCTTAACATGGGAACAACTGAATCATCTGATTACTGCTATTATGGAGCAAGGGGTGGATCGTATTTGCCCCCAGGTAAACATAATGAGGAACTTCTGAAAGGAGCAACTACGAATCAGGATGCCACCTCACGCAACCAAGAATCCATTGCCCTACCTTTAAGTGATCAAATGGATGAACCGAGAGAACAAATCCATCAGATGAAGGAAGAAGTTACTAAGCCTTCACCAGGCAAAAGAAATATGCTTTTTTCTCTTGATATTGTGGAAGAAGCCCTGTCTAGCAACTTTTGATTCCCTAGCGTGGGGGAATATGATGGTAGTTCCGATCCTGAATATCATTTGGGGCGCTTTGAAAATGCTTCCATGTTGCATTGTTATCCCGATCAACTCAAGTGCAAAGTATTCCTCACCACTCTCTTTAAGTCCGCCCAACAATGGTTCAATCAGCTTAAACCTGATCTATAACCTCTTTCGACGAGTTCAGTACTTTATTTGTACATCAGTTTTCCAGCAGCAAAAAACACAAGTAGACTTCCTTAAGCCTTTTTGATTTGAAACAAGGGGAAGTGGAGACTCTTCGTAATTATATCAAAAAGTTTAATGTTGCCTCTCTAGAAGTCCCTCACTGCTCCACAGAGATTCTTGTCAGATCGTTCGTTCAAGGATTGCGAGGAAGAGATTTATTCCGATCTTTAATAAAAAAAACCACCTGCAAATTTCGATGAGTTATTGTCCAGAGCGGAGAAATATATTAATGTAGAAGAAGCTCAAAGACATAAACAAGGCGACTCTAAAGAAGTCGGACGAGGGGTGGATAAAGTGAATCGGGGAGGGGATAAGTGGCTGGGAGATAAGGCAGATCAGTTGGGTCGATTTTCTCAATTCACGCCTTTAAAGATGGTGAAAGAGCAACCAGTGAATATTTGTGAAGATCATCAATCATCACAAATAGCAAGATATTGTCCTTTACAGAATATGAGAAAGTTTTACACTTTCCATCATAATAGCACACATGACACAAAGCATTGAAATACACTCAAAAGAAAAGAGAGAGAATATTCACAAGGTTTTCATAGGACCCTTGTCCCAGTTCGTCCGGGCCCTAGGGTAGGCGGTGTAGCGGGGATGGTTCCTTGTGTCAGGCCACAAGCTCCTCCAAACAATGGTCAGGGATCTAGCCCGGTCCAGGAGCCAAATTTCAGCATGCATCTCAAGAAGGGGTCCCATCGCGAGAAAACCTCCCTTTTTGGGGAGTTATTAACATGATATCCGGTGGTCCCACGGATGGAGATTCGAATCGTGGGAGGAAGACTAATAGCAGAAGGGAGAGTGATCTCGTCACTAAGTCTGTTGATCATCATAACAGACCGATTATCAGTTTTGGGCCTATGGATCTGGAAGGCATTCAGACTCCCCATAATGATGCTAGGATTGTTCGAACTAGAGAAAGGTAATCTACTAAGGTTTCCTAATTGACAGCTGTCACAAAGATGATCAGGTTCAGTCTTTCCTGTAACATCAATAAGACCTTTAATTTTTAAAAGTTGCAAGGTGGAGGGTTGAGGGTGTCCAAGTCTTTGATGCCATATGCCCGTGGATCCAGATTTGAAGCGATTACAGAAATATAGTTTTTTTGTTGTAGGAAGAACGTAGAGATCACCCTTTGGTTTCCCTGTGATCATTGGTCGACCTGTTTGTTGTTCCTTTATACAGTGGCCAACATTAGTGAATTCACAAGTAACAGGAAATTGAGATGTTAGTTGGCTAATGGACAATAGATTTCTTTTTAAATGAGGAACCAATAGCACATCATGTAGAGGAAGGATTTGGTTATTTTGCTTGATTTTTGAATCTCCCATTCCCTCAAGCACATCATGTGGTTTGGGCTCAAGCATCCGAAGTCCATTCGGTTTCTGTGACAATGTTATCCAAGGTGAGAGCAGCAAGAGCTTGAGGGAATTCTTCTTGTTGTGTTGGTCGTTTGGTATCCACCAACATATTTTTGCAATATGACATGTAGCGCCACAATATTGAAACTTTTCATCACGATAGAGCTCTCTTTCAGTAGGTGACATGCGTCTTTGGCCAGGTGGTGGAGGCCTTTTTTGTTGCGTGTTAGATGTTGAACCAGTAGAGTATTCATAAATTTGGTGTTTTGGTTGTTGAGCCTGAAATCCCTCTTCCTGTTGAGGTGTATTTGTGTTTGTTATTGTGGTATTGAGTGGGGGAGTGTTGGTACTGTTGTTGCTGGTGTCCGATGAAAGTCATTGTGAGGTGCAATTGTGTGAGTAATGTTTGATTGATTTGAGAACCAACTTCTCCTTTGATCTAGACTTTGAAGTTGGGAAATAAGTTCAGAATATGAGGGTCTTGGTGGCTTAAGCATGGTGGTGGTGAAAGTTTCATATTGGGGGCCAATACTAGTGATGAGATAGAAAACTTTTTCTCTGTATGGGATAGATTTCCCAATGCCAGCAAGACTATCACATGACTTTTGAAGGTATGAATATGCTCACCAATTGTTTTATTATCTGACTTATCTTTGTCTGAGAGTGAATTCTCTTTCTTGCGAGTCCTTAGCATATGCATTTTTCAATGCCTCCCACACATCTCTTGCCGTCTCTGTCCCGATGACAAGGCCAAGAGTTTCTTCTGAAAAGAGTTCCAATTATCCATCCCTGAAGAAGACGATCTGGCTTCTTCCAAGTAACATATGTTTCATTTATATCTGGTACATTGTTGTAAGTGTTGGTGATTTATGATGTTTTGTCATTAGTGAGGTGTCCGAGCAAGTCTTGACTTTCTGCTAGAGCCAGGGCTTGTTCACTCAACAAGGGGTAGTTTGTAGGAGTGAGTTTGAGAGTGATGAAGTTCCCAACAATGAGAGATAGGGGAGTCATTGTTTGAGAGAAAAAGGTAGAAGATAGAATGTGTTTGTGTTGTGTATGCTGTGCTCACAGTGGCTCTGGTACCATAAGGAATTTAGAAGCTGAACATAATGTTTGAACATGAAAACATCAAGTGTTTTTTATATATTATGATCTTTTCTCAACTTGATTACATTCTGAAGCACGAATACATGTATTTAAACATGAAGATTGAAGCTAAACTAATACAGATGTTTGAAAGTGAATCATATATTTTTTGACACATTGATTTGAGATGATTAGTCCTTTCCTTCAATCTGGAAGATTCGAAACCTTAGCTGCATGGCGTGACAGATCATTTGATCCAGTTTTCCTTGTCTGAGTAAGTTCTCTTTCTTGGTTTGATCTTGTTTCCATTTGAACTAATTGCCTTGTCTGACCAAGTTCCCTTTCCTGGTTTGATCTTGTTTCCATGTGGTTCTTCAATTTGCAACGACTCTTCACCAATGTAGGCTGGATTTTGGGAGATTGCATTGTTGGTGTGTTGACAGCTGTGGATAGCCCTGTGACTTGTTTGAGTCCCATGAATTTCGGTGAGAGCATGTCTGTCAATATACATGGTTTGATAAGATTTTGCTTATTCATGCAGCTTAAATTTAACCACAATGCATATTTATTGTAATATGTAATCACTAAATTGTTGTGTTTGCTATACGGGATGTGTCGGGGTCAATGAACTAATTATTATTGATTTTTTTTTTTTATAAAAAACGAGTACTTCATAATTATCCTATTAAATATGGTATATGTTGGGTGCAATTATTACCTTGCCCGGAGAACGATCGAAACGTTGTATTTGGATTGTTGTACGGTTTAAAAAGATTTGAGTTGTATCGCTACCACCCACTATATCTTTTGGTAAAGCTGCAAATGTTTGATCATACAATTAGGAACATAGCCAATGTTACGTGTTTAATTTTCAATAATTGCAAGGTTGTGCAATTCTTGGGAGATAGATTGTTGGGAGTGCAACAATTATCTTTGCAGGGAGAACGATCGAAACGTGACGTTTGGGCTGCTGTACGGGTTAAAAAGATTTGAGTTGGACCATTATCGTCAGATATAACTTTTGATACGTCAAAACGCTTGAGCCAATAGTGTAGTCTAATGCTATATTAGAACAAAAAAATCCTATGGAACCATATGTTATCTCAATGTGTAGGCATAGTATGGTTTCCCGACTATTTCTGTATATACACCAAAACAAACATATGCACACAGTGGCGGATGCAAGATTTTTAGGAAGGTGGGGCAAAAAAAATTAAAATAAAAAAGTTAGGCCAAAAAAAAAATTAGAGGTCAAAATATAATTTAAGGGGGGCAAAATGTAATGTTTAAGGGACAATTTATAATTTTTTAGGGTAAAATTGTAATATTTTTTTTAAAAAATATTTTTTAAGGTAAAAAAAAATTATTCCCTTGCCCCTTAATAGATCCGTCCATGTATGCACATGCATGTTTTCAATATTTATGATTTTACAACAAACCTAGATATTATTTTACCGACTATAATTTATTAAATGTATTTTTCTTAATATTAAATTAGAGTGAATTATTTGTGGTAACATGCATGGGAATGATCAAGAATATTGACATTCTATGTCCCAAATATGCGCCAAGAAATGTTCCACCAACCATATAATCATTGCAATTAAACTATTCTTTTTTGTTTTATTATTATTTTTTTAAGAACATTCCATTTTTCTCAAAGCTTGAACTTTTGGAAGTTGATATTAAATTATTTTTATATTTTAATAACAAATCGGAGACCCAAAAACATGATTGTGAAATTAAATATCGAGTATCCATGTGTTATTGGTCCGGTATTGGGCAATACATTTAATTGAATTATTTAGCAAAAATATTCTTTTAATAAAAATATATATTTATTTCCTATAGAAGATTTCTTTAGTGATTTCGTAGATATTGTCTAATGGTATTGTTTAGAAGGATTTGTTCTTTACTATCACATAATATACACGAAGTATATTATCATCTAACATTGTGAACATGCCCCATATTGGATGGTTAGATCTACCTCATGAGTATTACCCAATGAGATAGCTAAGAACATTTCGTTTAGAAAACTCTAAAATAGATTATTATTATTTATTTATTTTGTGAATGATTGGTTTCTTTTTCCCTTTTATATTTTTGTAATGCTTAGTTTGGCTTTGGGACTTCTTGGTCTCTTATCCTTGTATCATCTCGAGCACTTCATGTGCTTCTTTTTAATCTGATTTTTGGCTTATATCAATCATTGGGTTAAATACGATAAAGCTAAGAGCAAAATAATAAAGATTAGGAAACATTTAATTTTGGTTAAATCGTTGTGAATTGACTTCAGACAATTATTAAATCTTAATGAATCTGGTCACAAATATGGAATTCCTTTTAACAATAATAATCATAATCAATAATGTAGGGCTGACTTTAGGTGCAACAACATTAATTTTTTTTTTTAAATTTTTTTATTTATCAGAACTTACTATTTTCCCCCATTAAATTAGAACAATTTTTACGAAACGCTAGATAAAAAGAATATTAATATTTTTGTAAAAGATAAAAAAATCAAACATTAAAAGCATTATTTTTTTTAATTTTAAAACTTCATTTAAAAATTATGATTTTCCATTTTTGGATTCCCGAAACCCTTATGGAGGGCATTTCACCTCCTCTGATTAACTAAAAAGTTTTTGAAAACAAGAATGAAGGTGTGCGAAATTAACTAGAATAAACAAATATGTGGAAAAAGATAAATGAAAACTAAAAATTGAGAAGCTTACAAAATTGCCTAATTGTTTGGTTCGAAGGGCTTTGAACAGCAATCATGGGATGAAGGCAAAAGCTTAAAGCCAATTGAGATGGCATTATTATACTTGAAGTGAAAGAAACAACACATTAGTAGTTAGCCTATACAACATCATCGTCTCCATCCTATTAAAAAGATTTCAAATTTTACTAGTATTTATTTTTTTTATTAATTATTTATATAGGTTTTATCTTCCAAGGTTTCCAAACTCAAGTCTATTGTAAGTATATAACGAATTCAACAACAGCTCGATTCTTTAATATGAAAACCAAGATCATATATTCGATTTCAATGAGCTCTAAGTTTTTCCAATTGTTGAGAGCAAAACCAGTTAAATGACGACTCATAATGATGATATGTCTTTTTCAATAAGCCCTAACCATGGCCAAATTCTTTTGCTCTTCCTAAGTTTGAATCCTTCCAACGATAAAGATTAATGCATTGCCACCCAAGAAAATGAAGTTTATGAAAGATACGAAGAGGGTGGTTTGTACTCATGGAACCCAACCCGATTTATAAAGTTGTCCATTTGAATTTAATTATTTATTTTTGTATGTTATCTTTTCGATTTGTTTATATCGAAGAATTTATTCAAATAGTATTCTGAGGATAAAAGTAAAAAAAAGAAAAAGAAAAGTCAGATTAGTTTACAATGTTGTGAAAACTTAGCGCCGGTCCTTACCTTGCTTCTTACCAATTAAAGCTACTAAATATTTAGTAATTAAATCAATTTTTCGGTCCTACAATTCACCTTCAAATGAAGTGTTTTATAATTTGATTAGCAACTAGGGGTGGAAATTCGAGTATGGGTACTCGATACCCGACCCGACCCGATCGGGTCGGGTATTTTTTTATAAAAGTCGAGTTCGGATAATACCCAAAGCCGAATTAGTTATTATCGGTTTGGGTTCGGGTACCCGCTATTAATTAACCCTAGTATAGTTTATATATATTGCTCAGGCCAATCTCAATTCTCAATTCTCAATTCTCAGCTGTCATCTCCAATATATCCCAATTCTCATTACCAATTGTTCATGTATCACTTCTAGTCGTTGCTCTATCACTTTCAGACCACGCTCGTTCAAGGTTAGTCGTTTTGAGTGATTCTTTGTTATTTCATGATAAATATTTTTTTAAAAAAAAATTTCTTCTGTTGGTCTATCTTTTTGTTCTAAGCCAAATAAAGCTAAAATATTAAGTTGTTCCTACCTTCAATTTCTGCTATTGCTATTGGTTCGTTTGATATAGTGCCCTTTCGTAATACGTATTAAAAATTTAAGTGATGATCCCTTCATTAAATTAATGAGTCTTATGGCATTCATTTGCGGTCTTTAGTAATTCAACATTGGATGTCAATGTTGTTGTCCATATATTTGCTTCTTGGACTCTTTTTACAAAACAAGCAGAATTAACTAATGATTTATAAAGATAAAATTGTAATATATATATATATATATTAGAATGTTGAAAGAAACATACATTTTTCTTCAATATTTTAAATCAAAAAAACTCAACATGTGTTATTAACAAATAGATGAAGAGTTTTTGGGTTATTTTTTATTCATAAAATGGGGTTATTTTTAATCGGGTACCCGACAACATCGGTTGTAATCTAGACTTTTTTTTCAAACCCGATATGTCGGGTACCCGACTATATTTACCCAAACCTGATAAAAACTGAATTAGCAACCCTAATTTGAGACTAATTACCATTAAATTTTAGAAAATTGCCATAATAGTTATTCAATAAAAATTAATACTTGAGCATAATTACATGAACTTTCCTTTGTTTTTTAAGATCAATTGCAATTTATGCTTCAATATCTCTATCAAAATTAAATTATCCACCCAAATCCAACATTTTGAAACCAAAACACACACTTTAAATTGGGTTTGGAAACGAACACCAATGGTTTTTTAAATAGACATTTTATACGTGGTTTGAAAATAAATATATTACTCCTTGTGGTTTTCAAATATGCAATTTACACCCATGTGTTTTGAAAATAGACAGTTTAACCTATTTGATTTTCAAAATTGATAGTTAACCTCATTTGGTTGTGAATATGTGCAAAACACATCATCTGTGCGAGAGTAATGTCCTGTGTTTTGCAAATCAAAGATGAAAATATGCTAATTTTACAAGTCATATGAGGTAAAATGCATATTAATGATAACACAGAAGAGCCAAATATCTATTTACAAACCATAAGAAAGTAAAATACCTATTAATAATACTATATATGGTAAATTGCCATTGACTCTATAAATTTCATATATTTTTTGTTATTTTGCTCAAATAAAAATTTGATTGGGAAACGCTTCACGCAATCTCAAATAAAGTTGCGGCGCGATAGAAATTAACTTAGCATTCGTTAGAGCTTCTTTTACTTTATAATAGAAACTTAAAAACTCTATTACATAGTAAGTAATTATTATGTTTCTAAATATTAAAATTAAATTTTAATATATTACTCTTTCTGTCTTCGATTGTTGGCACATGATATGTTCATATATGTTAAATTTATTGTAAAGTATATTTTTATATAAAATAAAAAAATCTTATGATCACAAAGGGTTGTGAAAATAAGTCGTCGTGTCTCGTTCTCATGAGTGAACCACTTGAATGTCTGTAAGAAATTGTTTCCTAGAACATATTTGTTCATGTATCATAGAAATAAATAGATGGAGCTTTGACTTTGTACCATGGGGCACCGCCTGCTCCGTCGATGATTATATCCGCTTCCTGGACTCCTTCATTAAGGATGAGGATCAGCTTGGAAAAGTCTCTTTCGGCAATGGCTGATAACTTTTCACCAACCTTTTGGGGGAAGATATCGCGCTTGTCAGTATATATTACAGCTCCTGAGTCAATGTAAGCTGCAAAATAGTATGCCCGATATGTTGCATATAGCATCCCGACGGAGATGCATATGGAGAATGGACTTGTGTCATCTGATCCTATATCTCCTTCTTTCCACCGTGAATTCCATTCCGTCTTACAATCTTTCACAATGTTTATGTTCCTCGAGAAATTCAATCCTTAGAATAAGTTGTTCTGTGATTCTTCCTGCAGTTCCTGCAATCGTTAGATCAATTTTACCAATTTGAAGGTTTCCTTGATACCTGCCAACTGTAGATTGTTGCAAATAATAGAGGACATCACAAGCGAAGATATTATCTTTCTCCGTAATGTCAAAAATTATATGCACTTCTCTCCAGCCTTGTGGGCATTTCAGCTTTCCTGTTGTTTTGAATACATCATGGATTTTCTGAATTCTGCTTGAGACTGCATTCTGTTTTTCCCCCGGATAGTTGTTGATTAACCTATCCTGTTGGAAAGCATCCTTCTTGGCTCGATCATAAGGCTCCTGCTTCTGTTCAGAACAGGTTGATCTTGTATCCTCATGTTGATCTCTCATATTGTCTGAGTATCAATAATGTCCGACAATACTGCTTTGTCGAAGTCTTCGAAGATTCTGGATACTTGAATGAATTCCTTTCTCAAGAATACTTCTGAATGATGAGTATTCGAGAGTGCGTATGACACTTTGTAGGTGCGAGTAAGGCCTGTTCCATTCTTTCATCAAATCACTTCTTTTAAAATCTTGATGAAGAGTTAGAACCTTGTTGGAATCTCGATTTCCCAAATTTTATGCAATTCTAGGATAGATGTTGAAAGCCATCTTTTCCCCATACAAATTTTGTGAGGGCCCAATCCTAATCATGTGATTAATGATCACACAATAATAATTATAGTGTAAACAGCGAAAGATTTGTTTAACATTTATTAACATGTGGCCCTAAAAATTTCGGCATGACCTCATCGCACGATGAACATACCACCAACACAAATCAACATATACTGAAAATATATATCATCAGTTCATATCCAGCATACACCAGTCAAACTACTAAACAGATATCCACATTGGGTGAAATAAACTAAAATACATAAACTCCTCACACACTACAGGGTTAAACCCCTGTTAATACTGGGATAAAAAAAAGAATAAACATCTCAAGTGTGGCTTCCACCAGACATGCCCTCTCTGGGTCCTAGCCACCTGTATAACCTGTCATTGTCCACACTCAAATACAACAACAGCCCCCTTGGGGGTGAGCCAAAGCCCAATATGGAATGATCATGGAATATACATGTATCTATAAAATCTGATAAATGATATAATGTAATGCAATGCAATGCAATGCATGTCGTGTCGGTATCAGGTCAATCACCCATCCACTGGGTATATCAGAATCAATCTGTTAGTTCCGGACCTTATCGATGAGATTTTAAAGATGACAAAACAGTTCAGACCGGATCGATAGAAATCAGATTGACCAGATCAATCGGACTCAACAGAGCAAGATGGCAAAGCATTTCAGACCGGATCGATGGAAACTAGGCATACCAGATCGATCGGACATATCAGAGCAAACTGATAAAGAATAGTACATATCAGACCGGATCGATGGATTCCAGAATGACAAGATCGATGCTTCAGATCGATCTCAACCTTTATCAGATCAGAGCAGTCAAGGATACATAAAGGATGGCTTCTCAGTCCGAATCATCAACGGATATTTATTGCAGCATTTAATGCTGCAATTAATGCTACAAAGGACCAAAGACTGAAGATTGCCATAATAGGTAAGAAGACAAAGAAGAGCTTACCTGACGGTCGCCGAAAGCATATACCAGAACGGCAAGTATCCTGAAGAAGAAGACTGTAGCTTTCTCAGAGTCTAAAAAGAGTCATAAGCTGCACATTAAGGGAAACAATGCCGTTGCCACCTTCAACTATAAAAGGATGCAACAAACAGATGCAAAAGACTCTGGACTCTACAACTCACGCTGATCAATTGAAAAATATACAAGAAAGCTAAACAGCACACGCTTACAAAGTACAGAAGCTTTCGAGCTGAAGTTATTCATTTAAGCGCAATTACTTTATAACATTTGATCATTGTAGGATCACTGTGCGCATTGTGTATTGAAAAATAGAAGTGAGCAACATTTTGTAACTGTCAGACAGAGTGTATCTGAGCAGGTTGAGTGACTAGGAGTGTCAGACTGGTAGTGAGGTAAATCCAGCCTGAATCGGGTTTGTACAACAGGATTGTATAAATCAAAGTCTTCTAGTATAAACCTTCCTTAATTGGAAGAAGGGGAGACGTAGAAGGATTACACCACCTTCGAACTTCCAGAAACATATCCTGTGTCTTATCATTCTGCACTTAGCCATCGAGCTGTTCTTACTTATACAAGAGCAGACCGTTTCCGCACTTACTTATTAGTGGTCTGTTCTGTTCAAAGAGTTGATTAAGTAACAGATTTCTTTCACTAATCAGAAAGAAATCACAAAGGATAAACTTTGTAAGGAGTGTTCATTCACCCCCCCCCTCTAAACACTCCGGACCGATCCTAACAAGTGGTATCAGAGCAGGTCATCTTAATCAGCACAAAGAATATTAAGCTGATGGCATCATTCAACAAAATCCCCATGTTCTCAAAAGAAGATTATGATGACTGGAGAATCAGAATGCAAGCTCACCTGGCAGCTCAGGATGACGACATGTGGTTCGTCATCACCGATGGACCAATGAAGATCCTAAAAATAAATACAGCAGTCGCCACTACCAGTGGAGAACCACAAATGGTAGAAAAAGACAGATCCCTCTGGACGAATGAGGATAGAAAGAAAGCAAACCTCGACAATGTGGCCAAAGACATCTTGTTCAAAACTTTGGACAAGAACATGTTCAGCAAAATCAAAATGTGCTCTACTGCCAAAGAAATTTGGGAGAAGATAGCACAGCTATGTGAAGGCAACGACCAGACCAAAGAAAACAAGTTAACTGTGGCTCTTCAAAGATTTGAGAGCATAAAGATGAAAAGTGGTGAAACTCTAAATGAGTTTGATGAAAGAGTCACCAGCATCATAAATGAACTGAATGGTCTGGGGAAGGAATATTCTAACAGAGAGATCGCTCTGAAAGTAATGAGAGCTCTGCCAAAGGAATGGGATGTAAAGACCATTGCCATGAGGGAATCAAAAGACCTTAACAAGGTTGAACTTCATGATCTGTTTGCTGACCTCAAGGCCTATGAGTTTGAACTAATAAGCAGAGGTGAAGCAGAGCCATTCATCTCTCAACCCAACAAGGCCCTGGCAGCCATCCCAGACCAGATCGCTTCAACATCAGACCGATCTGCTGAACAGATGAGTAACGATGCTATGTCATTATTTATAAAGAAATTCGGTAAATTTATGTCTAAAACTTCAAACCCTCTCATCATTATAAATCAAGAAAAGATGATACTGTTAACGATCAGGCTTGCTACAATTGTGGTAAGACCGGACACTTTATTGCAGATTGCACCAGACCGAAGAAAGAAGAAAGGAAAGAGAAGCATCGTGATGATAGAAAGAAGAAGCACCACAAAGACCGCAAGAATCATGGAAAATCCCAAAAAGTCTTAGTTGCTGAGGAAGGAAACAGCAAATGGGCTCAGACTGATTCCGATTCAGACAGCTCTGAATATTCTTCCAGCGAAAGCGAAGAAGAGGTTCAATGTCTGATGGCAGATGAAGAAATGAGTCAGACAGATGAGGTATTTGAATTTGAATCAAATGATTTTACACGAGAAGAGCTCATGTCCGCACTGCAAGACATGGCAAATGATTATAGGATCTTAGCTGAATCATTTGAGAAGAATAAAGCCAAAATCAGTACTCAAATGGATGAGCACAACAAACCAAGCTGCTCTGAGCAGGGTGAGTGCAAAAATCTCCAGATCGAGCTGAATAAGCTGAAAATCTCTTATGATCAGCTCCATGAAGAAAATAAGAGAATTAGCACACAAAATGCTAAGCTCTCACATATATTCAAAACATGGACAAAATCCAGAACATCATTGGAAGAATTACAAGAAGCTCAAAGAAATGTCGGTGATTTCACCGGCATAGGCTTTGACACCAAAGAATGCACCAAAGATGAGTCTGAGCTGTTGCTGGTAAAGAATCAAGTCAAACAAATGACATTTGTTAAATCCAGCACAGTATATGAAACTGAAGCACCTAAGATTCAAACAGGAGTCTCTTACGTAAATCAAAATTTGAGAAAAGGGATTGGTTATGTCGACCAAGCCAACGATAAGGCACCAGCAAGATTTGTGTTTGTGAGACCAAATTCAAAAATGCAAGATCGAAGGCAAGGAAGACAATACAATCACTATAACTCAAAACCGATTCAACGAAGATATAGACTACCTTATGAAAATCAAAGGTTTTCACAGCGCACACATTATCACACACAACATCGAAACAGACCAGCACATAGCACACCCTACACACACAAGCCACTAAAGCTGATACAGGTGTGGGTTCCCAAAGGGCTAATCCGTTCTGGACCCAAATAGGATTGGGTACCAACAATAAATATGTGTGATGACAGGTACAGAAGAATCTCGCATCAGATTGGTACTTGGACAGCGGGTGCTCTCGTCACATGACTGGAAACATCAAGCTGCTGTCTGAAGTCACAGAATGCACTGGACCCAAAATCATCTTCGGAGATAACTCAAAGGGTAAGACCGTGGGCAAGGGTAAGATTGTCCATGGTAACATTATTATCAATGATGTGCTGTTAGTTGAAAATCTGTGCTATAATCTGATTAGTATCAGTCAACTCTGTGATAATGGTTATGCTGTAGAATTTCATAAACACACTTGCACTGTTAAATCATCAGACGGTATAACCATGCTCGTAGGAATCAGGAATGGAAACACATATAAGATTAACTGGAATCATGCTCAACCTGATAATCCTACTTGCTTCATCGCTAACAATGATAATAAACACTGGCTATGGCATAAGCGCTTGAATCATATCAACTTTAAGACCATTGCTAGCCTGTGTAAACATGATTTAGTTATCGGTCTGCCCAAGATCGACTTTGCTAAGGATAAGATCTGCGAAGCTTGCCAAATGGGCAAACAGATCAGATCATCCTTCAAAAACAAGAATGCCAAATCCTCCTCCCGCTGTTTAGAATTAATGCATATGGACTTGTTTGGTCCTATACCAATAACAAGTTTAGGGGGAATGCGGTATACTCTTGTTGTTATTGATGATTATTCACGCTTTACATGGACTATATTTCTGAGCAGTAAAGATCAGACCGGTCCGAAGTTGATCAAGCTGCTGAAACGCACTCAGAACGAGAAATCATCCAGCATAGACAGGATTCGAAGTGACAAAGGCACTGAGTTTTCAAATCAGAATCTTGAATCCTTTCTAGAAGATCATGGAATCAAGCATGAGTTTTCAGCCGCCAGAACTCCTCAACAGAATGGAGTTGCAGAACGAAGAAACAGAACGCTCAAGGAAGCAGCAAGAACAATGCTTGCTGATTCTGGAATCTCTCAAAAGTTCTGGGCAGAAGCTGTAAATACTGCTTGCTACACTCAAAACCGATCTATGATTAACAAGAAGCTGAATCTCACTCCATATGAAATATGGACTGGTAACAGACCATCTGTTTCTCACTTTCATGTATTTGGCTGTAAATGCTTCGTTCACAACAATGGTAAGAGTCATCTTACAGCATTTGAAGCTAAGTCAGATAATGGTATATTCTTAGGATATTCATCAATTAGCAAAGCTTATCGAGTGTTTAATAATCGAACTTTAACTGTAGAAGAATCTGTTCATATAGTTTTTGATGAATCATTATGTGTTGAGGGCAACAAAGATTCAATTCAAAATCAGATGGAAAGTATCCATCTCGAAGCTAACAGTGATGATGAGATTGTAGCTAACAGGTCAAGAGACAATCCACCAGAACCAGAAGTGCCAGACAGACCGGATCAGGCCATTGAAGCTTCTTCAGATCGAGCTGATCCAGATGCTCCTGACTCAAATATTAAAGTAGATGCAGATCATGCTGCTACTATTATTCCGACCGAACCAGACAATCCAGAGTCAAGCTATCGATGGACTAAGAAGCATCCACCTAATCTAGTGATTGGTCGTCCTTCTGCACCGATTAGAACCAGAGGACAGATGATGGATGAGTTCACTCATGCTGCTTTCATCTCAACTCTGGAACCCAAGAAGATCGATGAAGCTTTGACTGATTCCAACTGGATTAAAGCAATGCAAGAAGAGCTTAATCAATTCGAACAAAATCAAGTTTGGAGTCTAACTCCCAGACCAAGCGATCTGCCTGTTATTGGAACCAGATGGGTTTTCAGAAATAAGCTAGACGCCGATGGAACTGTGGTTAGAAACAAAGCCAGACTGGTGGCACAGGGATTCAGACAAGAAGAAGGAATCGACTTCGATGAATCATTTGCACCAGTCGCCAGACTTGAAGCAATCCGAATCTTTCTTGCATATGCTGCCTTTAAAGACTTCAAAGTATATCAGATGGACGTCAAGAGCGCCTTTCTTAATGGAAAGCTTCAGGAAGAAGTCTACATTGAGCAACCACCTGGATTTCAGAACCATTCGTATCCTAATCATGTATACCTACTGAATAAAGCAGTGTATGGTCTGAAACAAGCTCCAAGAGCCTGGTATGACACTCTATCTCAATTTCTGCTGAACCATGATTTTCAGATCGGTTCAGTAGATAAAACTCTCTTTAAGTTCATTAAGGGGGAACATACCCTATTAGTTCAAATTTATGTTGATGACATAATCTTTGGGTCAACTAACCCCATATTGTGCGAGAAATTTTCTAAGTTAATGCAGGGACAGTTCGAGATGAGCATGATGGGAGAATTGTCATTCTTTCTGGGTCTTCAAGTAAAACAGCTCAACAATGGCATTTTCATCAATCAGACCAAGTATACCAAAGAGCTCCTCAAGAGATTTGGAATGGAAACATGCTCAACTGCATCAACTCCAATGAGTCCAACAATCAAGTTAGACAAGGACGAAGGGGGAACGGCAGTTGAAGTAACCATGTATAGAGGACTCATCGGATCGCTATTGTATCTTACAGCGAGCCGGCCCGATATTATGTTTTCAGTCTGTATGTGCGCCAGATTTCAGACAGAACCAAAGCAATCACATTTCATTGCTGCCAAGCGTATTCTGAAATACTTAAAAGGATCTCAGAACGTTGGTCTTTGGTACTCCAAAGATTCAAACTTCAGCTTGATCGGATATTCAGACGCAGACTACGCTGGGTGTAAGATCGATCGTAAAAGCACCAGTGGAACATGTCAATTTCTAGGTGAAAGATTGATCTCTTGGTTCAGTAAGAAGCAGACATCTATTGCCACATCCACAGCTGAGGCAGAATACCTAGCCGCTGGAAGCTGTTGCGCTCAAATGCTCTGGATTCAACACCAGCTCAAAGACTACGGCATTCAAGCTGTTGACTCTCCGATATTTTGCGACAACACAAGTGCAATCGCTATAACGTATAATCCAGTTTTGCACTCTCGAACAAAGCACATTGATTTCGACACCATTTTATTCGAGATCATGTTGGCAAAAAGGAAATTCGGATCGAACACATTTCAACAGAGCAGCAAGCAGCAGACATCTTCACCAAACCACTTCCTGAGGCTAAGTTTAATTATTTCCGTCAAATTCTTGGTTTAATTGACTTATCTTAATTAGTTTAGATGTTGTTATTCTTTTCGCTCTTAAAGATTTTTGTCACTACAGATCGATAATACAATGTTCAGAAAGACACAGACCGGTCCGAACTTTCAGACCGATACTTGTCAGTCTGATGTTATCCTATGATCTGTTTGGACAATTATTTGTTTTTTTTAAAAAAAAAAAAACAAAACAGCCCGGACTGATTAACCTTTTTAACTAGTTGTACTTTAACCGCCTTATCTTTCTTCATCCTGACCGTTTATTTTGAATAATTTATTTCTCAGTCTTGGAGATAAAGACACGTGTCTTCTCTCTCCTATTTAGCGGGCTGAACATTTCATACTTTTTCACTTTTTACAGTTTACCGCTTTCTACCTTCTTACTCTCCTACTCTCTTACTCTTCGCACCTTCGTTAAACTTCTTTCATATGGCTACCATCACTCATAACTCACTCTCCGTTGAGTTTGATGACATCTACAGGGGAGAAGATGCTGCGATGGTGTCCATTTTTAGAGCCCTGGAATCATCTGGTTTACGGAATTTTTTGGAGTGCGGATCCGTTGTTTATGAACCAGAAATCCGCGAGCTGTTCGCCAACGCCGTCTCCCGGAAGTCATCCATCTCTACAACTGTCCAGGGCAAATCTTTCGAGATCTCGCCAACAACAATGGCCAAGACCTTTGGCCTCCCCAGTTCCGGCCTGACAGAGTTCGGACAGACTCCTCCAGCATCTCTCTTAGATCTTCAGGGGAAGATTTCTATTTCTGGCCACCGATTGCAACCCTCATTTAAGAAGAAGGAAATGCTCTTCCATTTCCAGGTGCTGTGCGAAGTGGTAGCCAAGCCACTTTTGGGTAAAGCAGGAAGCTTCGATGCTGTAACCGCCGAGAAGTTCAGGGCTATGGCAGCTATTGTATCTGGACAGAAGATAAACTGGTCCATGATTTTGTTTGGAGTACTGCTGGAAACGGTGATTGCATCCAAGCACGCCGTATGCTTTGCTGTTCCTCTCAGCAAGCTCTTGGAGTCCTTAGGCCTCGAGCTGAGCAAGCCGTCTGCTCTCCGCCCCTTTAAGGTCCTTAACTCCAAAGGGCTTGCACTGCTGAAGTCCAAGAGTGCTCCGCCTACTCCTACAACTCTGGTCTCAGTCAAGATTGAGAAGGACGAGGAACAAGCTGATGTGCGCAAACCTCGGGTCAAGCGGAAGCTGACCATTCAGACTGACTCAGAAGAAACCCAGTCTGCTCACTCATCCCCAACCAAGCCACTTCCCAAAAAACCCCGAATCCAGATTACCAAACCAACCAGACATCTACCTCCACCCATACTGCCACCCACTAAAGCAACACCTGCACTTCAACCCCCCACTCAGCCTTCACAAGCCTCAACCCCTGCACCCAAAGTCACCCTTAGAATTCCCTCTGCCAATCCCGTGGTCAAAGGGATAGTTATCACTGAGTTGGGTGACTATACCCAATCAGGGATTAAGTCCCCTTCCTCCACCGGCAAGGGAAAAGCCATTCTCACAGAACCCATCTCTTCTAAACCCAAATCTGCTGCACAGACTGCCATCGACATCGCTATGGAGGATGTTGATGAGAAGCTAGCTGAACTCCTTGTGGTCTTTGATGAATATGTCCAGTACCGGACTGTCAACCACATTGATATGTTCTACGGAAAGTTGCACAGACTGAAAAAGATGGAAGACGAGGTTCTGAGAGGCACAGAAACTGATGATGTTCGACTTGCGGTGCAGCGCAGAGAGTTATTTACGGCAAAACACAGATTCAGACTGGCCAATCTGCTTTTCACTGCCAAAAAGAAGAACTTCGATCCGCTTGCTCCTACTGCCAGAGATGATGGGGCTGTGATTGCTCAACTTGAGATGGATATTCATGCTCTATCCCTAGCTGTCCGCTTTCAACGACAGATGCTAGGTATCTCCACTCCAGCCACAAGCCCGGATCATCCTTCTGTCAGCAAGACTCTGGCAGAACCTTTTATCGAGGTTATTCCTTCTGCTGAAGCAAAACAGACAGAAGTTCAGCCTGCAGAACTCGTACCAGAACAGACAGCGGAGCAGCCATTGCCTAATGCTCCGTCTGCAACAGATGATGAACCAATGAATGTTCTGTTGGATTCTCCGACAACATCTATTCCATTGAAGTCATCAGTCTCCCTTGCTCAAAACAGTCCAGCTGATGCATGTGCAACAACTGAAGTACCAGACCTTCTCGATCCGGATTTGGTGGTATCTACAGTGGTTGCGGCTCTCCAAGATGAGGAACCTTCCAGTCCCCACTCTCCTCCGGGACAATCAGATGAAGATTTGGCATTCATTCATAGTTTTTCTTCGGATCTGGTCACTCTGATCCGATCCGAAATTCATCAAGCTGCCATTTCTTCCATCGTGCCGATTGCTGAAGCAGATGCTCCTGCTATGTCATCATCAGATCACTCTCCCAGCCAGCTATCTGATGCACCTCCATCCCTGGCACGGACTATCCAGCACTTTTCTGATAACTGTCTGTCATTAACTCAACGAATTCTCGAAGTTCATCAAAGTCAAAGAGTCACAACTTTGGACTTTAATTCTTTCAAAGAGAAAATGACTGCCAGTATCGGAAGCCTCCAGCGCGGCATCAACGATCTGTTTTCTCAACAAGCCTCCTACAAGAACAGTCTGAGGAAAGAGCAGGTCGAGTTAGCCACTGAAGTCAGAGCATCTGTTTCTAACTCCCTCCGCGCTCAAGACGTTCGTCTTGACGCTATCAGCGCGCAGCTAGCCCAAGTTGTTGAATTCCTTCAAGAGATTGCTGCTGACAAAAAGGGGGAAAAGAAGACAGACTTCAAGCCGCCTCCAAGCTCAAGAAGATAACAGTCTTAGTCATTTAACTTGTCAGACTGTCTGTATTTAGGATTTCTTGATGATCAATAAAATCCTTCTTTTGATTAAGTCCTTGTTCATTTATTTTGAACTTTAATAAAGGCTTAATAATAAAAGATTGAATCGATCAAACTTAATGATGTTCATTTATTTTGAACAAAGAAGTAATCGATCCAAAAGCATTCGCTTCAGAGCTCTTATCAAGACTGGTTAAAAAGACTTAGAAGCTAGGTTTTGTCATCATTAAAAAGGGGGAATTTGTTAGTTCCGGACCTTATCGATGAGATTTTAAAGATGACAAAACAGTTCAGACCGGATCGATAGAAATCAGATTGACCAGATCAATCGGACTCAACAGAGCAAGATGGCAAAGCATTTCAGACCGGATCGATGGAAACTAGGCATACCAGATCGATCGGACATATCAGAGCAAACTGATAAAGAATAGTACATATCAGACCGGATCGATGGATTCCAGAATGACAAGATCGATGCTTCAGATCGATCTCAACCTTTATCAGATCAGAGCAGTCAAGGATACATAAAGGATGGCTTCTCAGTCCGAATCATCAACGGATATTTATTGCAGCATTTAATGCTGCAATTAATGCTACAAAGGACCAAAGACTGAAGATTGCCATAATAGGTAAGAAGACAAAGAAGAGCTTACCTGACGGTCGCCGAAAGCATATACCAGAACGGCAAGTATCCTGAAGAAGAAGACTGTAGCTTTCTCAGAGTCTAAAAAGAGTCATAAGCTGCACATTAAGGGAAACAATGCCGTTGCCACCTTCAACTATAAAAGGATGCAACAAACAGATGCAAAAGACTCTGGACTCTACAACTCACGCTGATCAATTGAAAAATATACAAGACAGCTAAACAGCACACGCTTACAAAGTACAGAAGCTTTCGAGCTGAAGTTATTCATTTAAGCGCAATTACTTTATAACATTTGATCATTGTAGGATCACTGTGCGCATTGTGTATTGAAAAATAGAAGTGAGCAACATTTTGTAACTGTCAGACAGAGTGTATCTGAGCAGGTTGAGTGACTAGGAGTTTCAGACTGGTAGTGAGGTAAATCCAGCCTGAATCGGGTTTGTACAACAGGATTGTATAAATCAAAGTCTTCTAGTATAAACCTTCCTTAATTGGAAGAAGGGGAGACGTAGAAGGATTACACCACCTTCGAACTTCCAGAAACATATCCTGTGTCTTATCATTCTGCACTTAGCCATCGAGCTGTTCTTACTTATACAAGAGCAGACCGTTTCCGCACTTACTTATTAGTGGTCTGTTCTGTTCAAAGAGTTGATTAAGTAACAGATTTCTTTCACTAATCAGAAAGAAATCACAAAGGATAAACTTTGTAAGGAGTGTTCATTCACCCCCCCCCCCCCCCCTCTAAACACTCCGGACCGATCCTAACACAATCAAATCGCTATCAAATCATAGTAGCTCGAGCTTGCCAAGCATAAGGGATCATCAGTGATGCGTCGTCAAAGCGTCATCACATCCCAAATCTCGACATAGTCAGGGACATACACGGGATGACATCAGCAAGGTGCCACCAATCCCTCGTCTCAACAAATCATGGTAATCAGAGGAGACCACGATTCTCTATACCTTTCGGGCCATTTAATGCCGGTCATAGTATCGCGGGTACCAATCTCCAATGATTATCCCATAATCCAGAAATAAACAGGGTATTTAAGGATCATAGCTCAAAGTGCATGTCATGCATCGATGTATGTATAAAAATGATGTGTGTTAACAAAACATTTAATTTCAAACACCGATGTGCCAATTCATGAATGTTATGAATGCCACATAATTTAAATAAAATCAAGTAGCCACATAATCTCACGTAATTCACCGAAGTCAACAAATCATATATCAAATGATACAGATACATGTTGTATGTTACCCGATCGCAACATACCTTTCTTTCTCGCTCTACAAGGGAACTTGAGCTTGTAGGGTCGAAGTATTCACTGTACACCAATATAAATTCATAATTCAATAAACTAATCATATTCAATGAGCTAATCATTAAAAATTGGTTATCAATTTTAGTTATAGCTTAACCAATTTAGGGTAATTAAATTGATGCGATTACATCATAAATTAATTTGCTAAATTATTTTTCACCAATTCAAATTATTATTCAATAATTATAGTCCAAATTAACTGGAATTATCGAAGCAAAGTCGGAAAAATCGGATATCAAATTTTACCCAATTTCGCACACAGTTCACGCACGCTTGTCAGCCGATTCCGGCGACCTCCGGCTGCGATAGTGGCGGTGACTGGTGTAGAAACCTTCGTCCAGGTGCAAGGAAGAGATACGGTGCCTTGGCGTCGTCCAATTCGTAGTAGATTCGAAGAAATCGAACCAAAAGTGCAGAAACCCTAACTGTCGCAACTTCGTTCGTTTCAGACCAAATCGAACCACTTTTCGAACACCATATTTATATTATTTGGTATGGAAAGATGTGCCTCTGAGTAAGGAATCGTTGATAGGTGGTCGGACGGCGGCGAATGGAGCGGATAAGTACTCGGTGGTCGGTGATCGCGAGATAAGTGCGTGTTTTCTCACGTTTTAGTGTGTGTCCGTGATGCAGTGTGTGTTTTGCATGGTGCATGTATATTACATGTACAGTCCACACCTAACTTCATGTCCTTATTTCAATCACAAATATTCAATCTATCAATTTAACACAAATTTTTATGTTTAGTAAATTATTTTAACAAAATTTCGTTATTAATCCGAATATTCCAAAAAAATACTTGGCATTCACCATGTTCTGACCCGACTGTCAATTGACATATATAAGATCAATTTCCACTCTCATTAATTACATTATATTCTGATTAATTAATTTCTAACTCTTAATTCTCATTATCACTTCACATTTACAAAATGTTAAATATTCCTTATGTTTATTTTCAACCATATGATTGACATAAGATGAATCACATAATTGTTGAGAAGTTAAATATGATTTTCGCTAATACAGTTCGAGGGCCTTACAAATTTCATGCAACTGCTCCCAAACAAGAATCTTTGAGGTTCGGGATTCTCTTGTCAAAAGATTGCCAGATTGAGTGACGAATCGATTCCTTCATTGAAAGTTGCGTTGATGATTACTCTAATGGCTCCAATATGAATCCATGAGAGCGTGTTATCAACTTCTCTTTTCACATTGTTCTTAATCTTCTGGATTTCTCTGTAGGGGATTAACTACATCTCAATTTGGTTTTCCGTCAATTCCATTGGATAGCAAATTCACCTGTTGTCACCTCATGGATAATCAGATGCTTCTTGCTTCAAAGACCTATCATATCCATGGATTTTTCCATTGCTCCAATTGTATAATCCATCGTACATTTGAAACTTTGGCTCTTCCTTCATGATCCTCATAAGAGTTTTATGTGAAATAGTGGTATGAGAGAAAACCCGACGGCTCTTCTCTGACGTGTTGAAGGAACTCTCATTCACTATGATCTGAGCTGGATTAACCTCCATCATCAGAATAGCTCTCCTATTCATAGATGCTTTCATATGAGGGAATATCCTCAAATTGATATACCTGCACCAAATCCTGGAAATAAACATCATCCTCAAATTCTTTGGTATGCTCAAACTGTCTTACTCCACGGCTTTGGGTTTCTGGACAATCTGTAGAGATATGTCCTCTTGTTCCGCATGTACAGCAGTTACAGTCTTTGAAACTCTCATTTGCACGAGTATGCGTGCGTTTGAAAGTTCTCTTCGTTGGTGCTCTGCTAGAACTAGCTTGATTAGAACCTGTTGACGATGTTCTACTCCTTGTTGGTCCTGATCTTTACCTAGATCTGTAACTTCGGTCTTTTTATTTCGACCAGAACTTTCTAGGTCTCCACGTAGACCTACTTCTTCTTGAACTACTTCTACGGGCATAAGGATGAGCTATGTGCTTTTTCATCTTTCGCCTCTAGGGGTAGTTTTCAATGATTGTAGGGATATTATTCCATGTACAACAAAGATGGTCTGTTTTGTTGATTCCTCTAAGCTTCTAGAAATTCTTTTGGAGTTTTGCTTGGTAGCACCACTCTGCGAGTTTTACTTTAAGAAATGACATTCTCCTGGATACCTTCTCGATTGCATGAGGTGTATATTCCTGGATAAGCATTTCTCTCCATGAGCTCGATATTTTGGCAAAGAACATTTCTGCTGCATCTTTTTCTTCTATCTTTGCCATCCATCGATATTCTGTAAAGAGTTTGATCTACTCGTGTACATAACAGATATCATGTAGTTCCAAGCTAATTAGAGCTTGTCTGTATTTTTTAGCCTCCTCTTCCTCCATTCCTTCGAAGTAGCTTACTCCAATGAAACAGATTTTAAATAATTTTGCCATCTTGTCCACGATTTCTTTCAGAGACTCTGCGGCTAAAACTTCTCCATTGGTACCTGGGTCTCCTATATCTCAGGCAATCTTGACTGATCCTTCTAGACTCATTTTAAGAAGTAAAATGAATCTTTCTTTACTTAGCTCAAGCTTCCTGCTGCTATTCTCATTGCTAAAGCCCATTCAACAATAAAAACTTCTCTATTTTTGAAATCCAAGATATCCATGTTGAGCATAAGTCCATATGGATGGATTGGATTTAACCGCGATTTCCCGTAATGCATTTGATGTATCTCTGGCCTGCGATTACGGTTCCTTGTTCCAACTGGGGGATCCAAAGTTGCTGAGGTGAAATTTTTCATGTGCGGCATACTTTGATCACTTTCGGGTGGATTGTGTAACCCGAAACTCTCTTGTGGTGGAGGTCTTGGTACAAGCTCTCCCGTCTTAAATTCTACGAGATTTAATCCCAAAAAAGGAATCAGCAAGATCACGCAGATCTTCCAGGTTGATTCTTTTCATTATTTTGTGGGAAGTATGGGCTCTCCAAGTAGGACTGCAATCATTTTTTCAGTCTTCGTCAAATGTCTCTGGACCTCTTTCGCTTTCCCTTTTTTTAGTGTAAAAGGGGTTTTGTTCCGTAGATGGTGGTAACCATCCTCTGTTCCTTCTCCTGGTAGGATTAGGTCTTCACTCCAACTCCTTGACTCTGATTTGAACATCTTGAAGGTTTCTAAGAATTTCTTCCTGATGTTTAATCATAATCTCCATCTGACTCTGAATCTGATGGATCTGTGTAGGGACATGGTATTGAAGGTATCCATAACGCTGCACTGTCCTCTGGATTTCTCTAAGATCTTGAGATATACTAGAAGAATCTGGCTCGATTTCTCGAAAGGTTGGTTCTCCCATCCTAATCATCTGGTCCGGACCATGTTGGATCATTGGGGTCTGGAACAACGTCCTCGTGTTCAGGATGATCGTCTTCCTGTAGTTCGGTAAGCTGAAATTGTAGCTTGAGAATCACTTGATGAAACATCTTAGCCATCATTTCCAGTTTCTTGTAATGATTTATGCCTGGTGTGCATAAACATGTTCCTCGTAATAGTTTCCACTTATGGTTGAAGTGTTGAGTTTCTGTCATATGTTTCTGATTTAGTGCTTCCAATTTTTGAAAGTACCACATGTATGAATTACACTTCGAACATTCGTTCGGATTCATATTATCTTGAATCGCCTCATCTGTATACGTTACAAATTAATATTCAAGATATTATAGTATTTTCAGAATAAACATAGGCTCTGATACCATTTTACGGATCGTGGCTCGTGGCTGTGGCTAAAGATTTAAACGCGTAGGTAGAATAACCAAATCATGTCTAAAATCATATAGCTAAGGTTAAAAAGGTCTTTATTTGAAAATTTTCTCTTTCCGGGGAGTAATTAGAAACTCATACTTGGAACTATGTAGTTATTTATAAATCATTTTGTAGTAAGGAATAAATCGAAATCAAACTTAGGTTTAGAGTTTAATTCCCGATTGTCTATTAAATTTACCTAATTTTTAGTTTTAATTGTTTTACAAAAGCTTTAAAAAATCATTAAACCTTCCCGGAACATTCGCTGTATCTATTTATATATTCTTCTCCTCTCTCTTGGAAGACGGAACAGAAAACAAAGGAAGAAGACAAAGCGATCCTCGCACGCACAGACATCTCACTGAATCTCAAGTAATTCAAGTACGCACATATCAAATCACATATACATATCTAGAGATACATATATTTACAGTATAGAGTGTGTATGTATATATAAATGAAGTGCAAGAAACATCCGATAGACCTGAGTAGCAACGCCGGCGTCTGCGCCTCCTGTCTCCGGGAACGCCTCGTCGCAATTATTGCGGCCCAGGTTCAAGCTCAGAAAGAAGCCATTTTTCAACAGGGTCACCAGCATTGCCGGAAATCGGATGCTCAACAACCACCATTTCTCTTTCCTCGATCAGTTTCTCCTTATGTTTCCCACCGGAAGTCCGATTCTGCAGCCACGTGGCAGATTCATGGCCACCGCCGACGCTTCTATAATACTCCCCAGGTGGGTCCTAATGGATTTATAACGGAGGCAGTGGAGAAGGATAAGAAGATTAACAAAGGAAGATTTTCTTTGGTTTTCTATTGGCTTTTCAGATCGAAATCAGACAAAACGGGTTTGGATACGGGTCCGGTCTCTGATCGTAGCGTGTCTATTGATTCTTGCTCGGCTTCTCCATCTTGGTTTTCTATGATTGTCCCCGGTCGCCGGAAAAAGGAGATTCGGACCATTTCCTTAGACGAATACTCAATTGAAGCACAGTGCAAAGCAAGCCGAATTCCCGACCGAGGAATGTCGCCGGCGAGATTATCCTATCTGGAAGATGACAAGCATTGCCGCGACGGATCGAGCGGATACTCGTCGGAGTCTTCGCAAGGGTGGAAGCAGATACCGAGGAGGACACCAGCTGCTGAGCGCTGCAAAAGGAGGACGGCGGCGCACATCAGGAGTGTGTCGGGTCTGGCATTTTGCCTTAGCCCCTTGGTTCGGCCCTGCTCAAACCCGAAATGGAGCCAGAAGGTTACTCCGCCGGACATGGTGGTGGCCGGAGAGGTGAGAGCCCCGCCGAAGCCACACCTTTCTAATGCTCCGTCGTTTTGCAAGAATCGGTCCCGGAAGCTCGCGGATTTCGGTAAGGAGAGTCACAATCATTATCCCAGCCACTGATTTCAGCGACCGTTGACGTTTGACCGCGCATGTTGTAATGACGGTTTTGCCCCTGGTTTATTTTATTTATTTTTCACCTCTTGTCTTTCCCTCTTTTGCATCCAGACACTTAACAAGAGGAGCGTTATCATGTCCCCGATGAAATGTCCGATTTAGTGAAGTACGGTGGGTTTGAAATCATAAGATCATGAGTTTTCTGCTAACACTTTATCAATATAAGTTTGTTATATCGAACTTGTCTAGTGTCTGGTTAACGTGGTTTGTAGGCTACTGTATCAATCCAAAATCTTATTCAATATACACCCCAAATTAGCGGCTATTGGTTCCTTCGTCACTACTAAAAAAAAAAGGCACGTTACTATGACAAATAAATTTCTTCAGTTGTGTGTATTACGTAAAAGCCCCTGCTCTTTGACCCCAAATTTGGTGGATGATGATAATTATAGATAGGTTTATTTTTTGTGATCTTGTTTCCTTTCAAATTTAATGTAATTATTGATGTTAAATTTTAATCATACTTTCTCATGCGCTATTGCTATTTGTGCAAATATAAGGCAACATTTATTTAATTTCATTTATTTTAATAATTATAATACATATTTCAAAGATTTTAATTGATTATAACAATTAGTGAAGATAGTTATAATCTGGGAATGAAGATGGTTTGGTCTGTGCTATAATATATTATATTGCAATGTAGGCGTAAATAATGATATTTAATGTATAATGGAATTTTTCGGAAATAGTTTACTATTCTCCCTTTTTTCAGCAAGCATTTTCCTTTTTTTTCCCACCGACAAGAAGTTGGAATTGTGTTCTTTGTTGTTCGGTTGGTGTAAGTTTATTGCGCAAGTATTTTAGTATTTTAAGTGACAGTGGATTAAGTTTTGCATTGGTCAGATAGGCCAACGAGATATCATTTTTTTTTTTAATTATGCAGAAGGGACTAAATAATTTTTCATGCGCGACTCGAGCTAGAGTCTCTCTAAAGCGGATGTAAGCTCATATCAGTTGGGCTAAACCTAGATAACCCAACGATATATCTGTCCGTCGAGTATAGTTATGAATTTTGGCTATTTCAAGAGATCAATAAGACTATCGAACATGATACAGTTCAAAATTTTACACAAAAATATGGAGTCCAAATAAGTTAATAAAGACATTCTAATCGAAATAAGTCTTTTGGAGAATACTGTGTGCATGTGCGAGATCAAACTTGATTCTTTCTATTGTTCATGTAGTCTACAATAATAATTAAAAATTAAAGACTTGGTTATTATTATAGTAATTCAGTTCTTTTATAATACAAATGGATCAAAACATATGTATAAAACTCACGTAGAATTACTTAAGGCAAAATTCAAGCCGGTACACATTCCACAAATTTTGTTCATCCAATAAAAAATACTTCAAACCGTTTGTGTATTTTTGGGGAATGACCAAACTACACTTGTGAATATCAGGCAATTTTCTGCTCTTCTTCTGAAATATTTGCCACGGATTTGTTTTCATTGGAGACGTCCATGGATATAAAATAATTTTTTTAAATGTGCACATCACCTTAATTCCTTAATTGCTCCTTATTTCATTATTTACGTAAGAAAGACGAACTGGAAAACAAAATCTGGAGGGATTTGGCATACACCAATTAAGTCACGACTAATGCTCTTAGATCCGATCTTGAACAAGTTCTGGCCCAAGTCCAAGACGGACATTACCACCACGCCGAGGCGGCTCGGGGCCGCACTCCTTGATATGAAGTGTTAGTTGGAACCTTTGCAGCTCCTGGGTAACAATTTAATCATCCTTCACTTTGTGTGAGTTTCCTCCCATACCAGAGCCATGGAGGAGGGAAACGATGAAAGAAGCCTTGGTACGAAAATTGAGAAGTACAGATTTGCTTGTTTGCCCATTTGCAAGAGATACTAAAGAGAAATAAAATTGGACGTGAAAATAGAAGAATGTAGTATTTGTGTTGTGTGAGAAATGGGAGGTGTACGTGCACCGTTTGAAATAACAAATTTGACTTTTTTGATTAAAATTTTGTGGAGCGTGGATTTAGTTGGAGACAAGAATTTTTTTATAGACGTAGTTGAATAATATTTTGAAAAGTGATATTTATATGCAATTTTCACAATTACTTATTACCAGCTCATAAATAAAACCCACTTAGAATTACATATAGCATAGAACTAAGCATGACATGCCTCATTCTCAACACTTTTTTCATTAAAGCCGATGGTTTGCAGCTTATCTGACATCGATCGTAATTACAACCCGAATATCTAATATTCCCTCCTAAATAGTTGTAAGAGTTGCTAAACAAAAAAGATTACTATGTCATATGGCAAATTAAATCATGTAGGAAAATAAACACTATAATTATGAGTCGGTGCATGGCCAAATTCATCTACCAACATTAAATAAAGGACAAAAAGACACATTTGATGAAATTCAACACGTTCCCACAACCTCTACAAGCTTCTTGAGTTCATATTGACGAGATTCCACGGTTGAATAAGAACCAGTGCTCTTATTAGTTACACGTAGTTGACTCATTAAATTGCCATTATTGGATTTTCCTGCATCATATATTTCAAATAAATAGATTTACAGATTTTATTTAATTGGTCTTTCAAAAATTTATGTTGTTTTAAATTTCTTAAAATGTGTATTTGCCATGTATATTGAACTTAAAATGAATAGTATTTGGCATATATTATAGGAAAGTTGATTATTAAACAAAAAACAAAAAAATTATTATTTCAAAATAAGTTATTTAGAATTATTTTTTTTAGCATAGTTATTTAGAAATTAAAAGTATATACAACTTCAAAATCAGTATTTCATATATAACGTGTTCATAGCAATAATTTGTAAATCCATGTTTAAGCGCATCCTCCCATATTTTGTTGAAGTCGAACATAGTCTCCCCACATTCGTGCACATTATATCGCTCTAAAGCATGCAAGATTCCAGCCACGCGAGAAGCACTCATAACTTTTCTTGGTAACCAGTTCTGTAGATAAAATAATAATCATCATCAACCCAACAATAATTTTTCAAGAGAAATAAATACACACACGTGTCGAATGCGCCGAGTGAGCATGCTCATTTGAGTGACCTAGCCCGAAAAATACTAGGACAAGCCAAGGGCCAAATACACATTATCGAACCAAGATATGTCCCGGTATAGAGCGGTGTACTCCAAATACACATTATGGCTCGTTTTATTTTGTTTTGCTTTATAAATGGTCAACATTATCTTGGTTGTTGATCAAACAGTTGACTTGTAGACGTTTGTTTTTTCTAACTATAATTCTCGAGTCACGTCAAATATGTGGTGTAAAGTTTAATAAAAGTTACTCTGACCTCGCAAGAGTGCAGATTCTCGAGTGTGGGAGGAGCCACCATTGCCGGAGTGTGACAGTAGAAGGCGTCTTTCCGCGCTTTCTTGGGAGGGAATTGAGAGAATGGAATGAACAATGTACCCTTTGGTGCCTTGAGTTGTTCTTCTTTGGATAGACCATCTCCAACTATCCAAACCTACAATGATCAACCATCACATAAACATACAAAATCAATCATTCTAAAGTTGTGATCCTAAACAAACAATACCAAAGTTACTGTTACATTTACAATTTTACCCGCTCAGCATAGGTTTTTGAGAGTGCTATTTCAGTCTGAGATCTGAAACACAGTTTAAGTCTTTCAAATTCATAAAACGCAGATACCTGAGATAAAGCATTAGTTGTTCAAAGAAAGTCATATTAGATTCCAAGAAAATAGCAAAAAAGATTAAAAATATATATATAACTTTAAAAGGTGGTTCAAGAATTAAAGATTTAAATGACCTGAATACCCTTTTGGCACAAAGCAGAAACAATTGCATATGAAATTTTTGAGAGGCTGCCTCTGAATAAAACCTCAGTGGTGCCTTTAGGAATGCTCTTGATAACTATAGCAACAGCCAAGCTACTCCCATCTACTACTTTGATAATTAGCTTTGGATTCTTTTCAATGTATAAAGCGCCGCTTCTGTTGAGTTCCTCGTTCTGAAAATATGCGACGGCACGAAAGAAATAACAAAATCCTAACATCATATATGGGGAAAAAAATATTTAATGAATGAAACAAACAAAAACCAAATGCTGCAAAATATGCTTGCCTGGTTCAGCAGGCCTAGACTTAAAACCTTGGCTCCTTTACCTTCTGCTTCTAGTATGGCTTCCTCGACTAAATTATTGATAACTTCTCCTTGCCATTTGAGGGAATACTAAAAAAATCGAGAAAAAATCAATAAAATAATTCCTGATTCCATGAAACCATTATTGGTTTTCAATCTTTTCTACCTGTATGCTGTATCTTGGAATAGCCCACATCTGCAGCTTGAGTTTCTGGAATAAATTTCTCTCTACAACAAATGTACGCCCATATATGAAGTTTAGCATCATCGTCCATGTTGTTAGAGGCCTTATGAACCATATGGACCATATGGAGTTTTGAGGCCTTGAAGCGAAGGAGGCAAACCCAAATTGGAGATGAAACATGGATTCTGGTGTGGTTAGATGTGTTAAATGCACCACGCTCGGATCGTCCTCCTGCCTCGTCAGTGAGGTCTCATGTACTGCATCGCTGGATTTATCCATGGTGCCATGTATGTAGTCGTAGAATGGCATGAACAACGAATAGTTTGTACGAAAACGAGTGTGATGCAAAGAGTGAAACCTGTTTAATGCATGGATCAAACATTAAAATTAATATATCTCACAAATCTGCATGTTAGTTAAGTAAAATTCACATTTACAATAAACTATAAGACTAAACGGATCAAATCATGCTACACTTGGAATGAAGCATATTATTTATTCAGAAATCACACCTAACAGGATAAATATTTTACCATTTGACATGATCTGAGTCCTTTAGTTTCCTAAAAGCCTCTTATCTATTAGGTTATATAAGTTCGAGAGAAAAATCTAAATCCAAAATACTTGCCTTCTACTGGAGTCAATAAGGGATTCAACATATGCAAACTTAATCAAACATATGGACATATTTGGGAACTGTACTTACGAAGGTGTATACATCATGTACTTGAGAGGAGGGAAAATGGAAAAGATCCATTTTGGAATGAATTCAAAGTTGCAATGCCCCATATTGTTCATGAGATCAATATAGGTAATGTATCCCAAGACAGATGCTAACGAGATCGTCCCGGTGAGCAACGTTCCTAACATGGGAATTGCGAAGAGAAAAAAATACGCTACATGCTCCGCAAAAGGATGTGCTACAGCTGCACCAAGAACCAATATCAAGACACAAATTAACTGGTACAAACTACCGATATTTTTCATCATTTGTAAGTATTTTTTTACATGCGACGTGTTCTTACATGTAATGGGCTCGGTCACGATGGGGGAATGGTGGTGGGAGTGGTATCTAGAGTAGAGGTAATGGTGGTGCAAAGCTCTATGCAACCAGTAGTAGATGTATTCCACCGGGCCAATGTGAAGTAAAATCGTGATAATTATTCCTTCGATTCTCCAAATAGGCAAGAAAGAACCATTTGGAAAGATAGAGTTGCCAATGTAAAACAAAAGTCCATTTAGCAGAATCTGATCATCCCTGCAGAATCAACGAGAAAATACTTCAAGATATATGATGTATCCATCACTATTATTATAAGTATCTATTCTATAGTTTTATTTTTATGTATACTAGTCGTTTAGCACACCCTTGCATGGAATATAATGAACTTTATGTCAGAATTTTATGGACAAAAATAAAATATTAATACAAGGGTAGTTTGGAAAAAAATATTCATGAAAAAAATTAACATTTTGCGATTTTTTGTGGAGCACAATTCTTATCAAGTCCCGTCCAAAATAATGGAAATAAAATGAAAGGGGAAATTGTATAATTTGTTAAAAAAAAAATTTATGAAACATGTATTTTTAAGTCAATATTTCTATTTCTTTTATAACTCTAATAATTTAAAACATAATTGGATTTAAACTCAAACCTACTCGCCACAATATATAGGATTTCCTAGGTAATCTACTCACAAATAATATGTCGCATAAGGGCTAAAAAGTAAAGTGGTGGGAATGAATATTGATATACCAGTTAGTTTCCCTGTCGACCTGCTCGAATTCAATGCTTCTGTGAAGGATGCGGTTGTTGCCTTTAGCAGTTCTGTGGCGAGAAAATGAGATCCATAATTGATTGTGAAAGGCCCTCCACACTAGAAATGGGATCACCATTATGTTGGTGTAGTCCAATTCTTTTTCCCCTTTTGTTGCTACCAAATAAAGACTTTGAATTCCCCATGGAACCAAAATCATGTACTTCATATAACCAAAAAATAAATAAATATTTTGAAAAATTAAAACAATCTTTTTTTAACTTCGATGTTCAATGTCAGAAATAAGAACAATTAATTACAGTGCCAGATTTAATTGAAAGATGTTCGCGATTGCTTTTCAAAACTATTTATCTTCTTTTAAGATATAAAAAAAAACAAATTTTGAGTGTTCTGTTATTGCCTCTCTGAAAATAAGCAGGTAAAAACATAGGTCATGATATATTTTTCAGTGTTTTTACTTGTGTGGTGACAATTTTGTAATAATTTGAAGTTCATTAAGCTTTATTTTATTTTATTTTAATATCAAACGCTCAATGTTTTTATTAAATGCGTTTTTTTCCCAACTTTAAGTAAAAGCAAATTTAATTTTTGCTTTCACTTTTAGAGACATGTTTTTCAAGACACCATTTAGACCTGCAAATTTGAATTTTTTTAAACACCTGAGAGGACTACTGCACAATTGTGGCATAAAGTTCCAGTATGTTTATGCATGGCACAATGTGCTCTTATTTTAGCTGATATTACAGTAAATTTGACTCTATTTCATCAACAAAACTGAAATATAAATGTACCAAATCAGTCCATTATAGAGTAATCAGTCTTCTCACACTATATTAATTATCAGCTATATTATATATATATATATTATAATCCTATCTTAGATCTCTTGATGGGTTTTGCTTTATTTCCTAAGATATTAACTACCTTTAATAATAGAATGTATTGAATGTGTATGCATGATAACTGATGTGGAACTATAAAAAGAGAGAAATTTCAGTACCTTAAAACTTCCAAGGCGCTTCCATGGCCAGTCAGTAAGAAACCCTGGTGTTGTAGCCATTTTCTTGCTGCCTAAGATCTCCCACTCCTCACCTTTTTCTCTTACAAAAATGAACCCATCTCACGTCATATAAGAGGGGCGTAAGGAAGAAAGAATCACAAAAAATCATTAAATATATTGCATGGAAATTGATGGACAGTTGTACAAGTTACCACAATTGGATAACTTGGAGTCCGTGCTTAATATGTCCTGCCACACGCTTTATGGCTGTTCTAATTCAAATAATTACTCGTTGCATGTGAAAAATTAAAAATCGGGTTCTGATTTCAATGAATTGCATTGACATAGTTTTTTTTTCTCTCTCTCTCTCGAACGACAAGATTAGGTGATATTATTGTGTCATTAGTGTGTTTTAAGAGATATTTAACTCTAACTACGTACCTAAATTGATATATGGTTAATTATGATGGTTTATGATTTACGCTCTGTTTATAGTTTGAGAATAATGTCTTCATAAGAGTTCTAAGTGCAGCTATATACTCATCTCATGAGAAATTAGGGATGGCAATGGGACGGGTCCAAACCCGGACCTGCATTGAACCCGTCCGTCTGGGCGGGTCTGGACCCGCTTCAACCGGGTTTGAAAGCGGGGCGGGACGGGTCCTGGAATTGGCCGAACCCGCCCCGCAATACATTATTAATTTTTTTTTTAAAAAAGAATATTGATTATACATTTTACTTCTTTAATTGAACAATAAAGTGGCATTTAAATTAACTCGGGTTCGGGTAAACCTGAAATCCGATTTTTTTTTAGAAATACCCGATTAGATCGGGTAACGGTCAGGTATCCAATACCCGAAAATATAAGTTCATCCAAACAATTAAATGAATTTACACGACTTAGAAAATTATGTGGATTTGAGATATACCAAATATAAGTTCATTCAAACAATTAGATGAATTTGAAAACATGATTTCAAATCTCTGATTTCAAATTCACTCGTAGAGCTTTGCATTATAGCATTATGTATTTCAGTATCTGTATATAATTTGTATCACTCAGAATTTTTATTTGCCAACATAATATTATTCAAAATTAACAGAGAGAACTAAGAATTTCAGCTCTTTGTAACATTCTCCTTAGTGGTGGGACATATGACCGAATCATGTTTCTCGTACTTCATATTATAATTTTTTTTTTCCTTAATGTGAAAAATATGTGAGAATCCCATAGTATCTTCGTGTTATACATAAAAAGATTTAAAATAAAAGGCGTCAAAACCAATTAGAAGAAGAAACCCATGTCATTTTTTTACGGACAAAATCTTGAAATTGATTTGGTGGTTGCTTCTAAATGCAATAATCCGACACAAACATGTGATTTCTTGGGTAAATGTAGATTAAAATATCTGAAACTAAGTTCTCTTCGAGATTAATTTTAGTCACAAAAATTATGGCCTAGCGTGATTTTCGTATGGCATGTCAACCATGGTTGGAATAACCATGATACACCCATTTTGTTTGTTTTGGGGGTTGGGATTCACGACGAATATGAAAATGCTTGTATATATCAGTTTTGTGACTCTTTTATATATCAACTCAATTTTAAAATATAATAAACTTTAAATGAAAAATACATAAACTAAATATCAATGGTGCATGTTTTGTATTTTTTTTTTCCGATTTAACTTCAATGGTGCATGTTTTGTAATTTTCCTACACTCTTAATTAGCATTTACTATGTAGTCCGTTAAGGACCTTGCACATCTTTACAAAAATTTGTTAAACAACACAATCAAAATATAAAAAATTTAGGAAATATACAAAATCACCTAAAATTATGGAAAATTACAAAATCTAACAAGTTCTTTTTTTTAACCAAAAAACCATCAAACATGGCTTTTTGGAAAGAATTCAAGAATGCAGGAATCGATTTTAATAGTATTTCATTTATCTTCTTGTTGATGCTTTAAGATTTTCCGGTTAAATGCGGATAAACCTAAGTCACATAATCCTTCTACCATCATCCGTGCGCTGGCGCTCCGGTCACGATCTCGCGCTCCAGTTTGTATGCGGCGCTTTAAGACGAACTAAGTTTTATTAAGTCGTTAATTAAGTTTTACAAGGTTGCGAGTCGCGACTTATTGTTTAACCTTCTTAATTCTCCGAAAGAAAACGAAAAAGAAGAAGATTGAGAATTAGAATATTAGATTAGCAAAACCCTAATTAAAGATTTTATTTGGTCTTACAGTCATATAAGTTATCCTTTTGTACCTTATTTTGGAAGATGGCTTTTTGAATGATAATATTTTGCTAAGAATTTTATATTGTAAATAATATAAGAATGATATAAGTTCTGTGAAATATGATGTATATTATGTATGTTTAATTTTATTTTATGAATATATATATATATGTGTGTGTGTGTGTTTTTTTTTTAATAGGCGCACTAAGGTGCATCCACACTCAATTTTTAAAGAAATTGACGCACTCGCTCATGTGCACCCTCATCCGCATTTGCCCTTGCATCGGACTTATGTGACTTAGGGATAAACTTTTGTGATGTATTTTTTTATTATAAATTTTTATGAACTTTTGGTTTCCCATCAAAAAGCCCTTAAGTTGAAAAGTTGAAAATTATCTGGTCTGCTTACCAACTAAGCCAAAAGCTAGATACTTGAGAAAAATTATTATATGTATTGGGTGTGGGGCCGATGCATGCACACACACATATGTGTGTATGTGTGTGTGTGTGCGTGTATGTCAGTGCATGCACCGAACCTACACCCAATATATATAAGAATTTCTCTATAGTCCAGAGTCACCATTTTGTATAGTGATGTCAAACGAACCATATTGACCCATCACGGCCCGGTAATTCGTGTCGCTCGGCACTGTTTGCCGGCCCGGCAACAGAGACGGGCCATGCCTGACACGGCCCGTCTTTGCTTTTGCCAGGCATGGCCCAAATCAATTTTTTTATTATTTCTTTTAAATTTTTTTTTGTTTAATTTTAATGATTTAAAGATAATAATAGTATAATCACATATAGATTGATACAATATACTTGCAAAATAAAAATTTATTAACTACGAATTGAAAAACTATAAATTGCATTGAACAAAACAAAATCAGAAATTACAATAGAGTTTAAAAAAATATTCTAGTTTTCTTCATTTTTCATCCGAAAAAACATCATGTCCTCCAAAACCTTGTAAGCGGCTATCAACATCCAACCAATCCTTTAAAAGAATACGCATCTCCACAGTGTTTGGTTTTATTCTACTTCTTTTTTCATCAATGACTCTTCCACCTACACTTAAACAAGACTCCGATGGAACTGTGGATATCAGAGGAGTTAGTAGATCACGTGCCATGATGGAAATGACTGGCCAAAGTCTAGCATTGTCTTTCCACCATGCCAAAACATCAAAAGTTTCTAATTCTTGTTCACTAATAACTTATTGACACTCGGCGAACGATCGTCAATTATGTGGTGATTGATCGTCAAGCACGTCTGTAACATACTGCCATTCGGCGATCGATCGACAGTTATGTGACGATCGATCGCCAGTTAATTTTTTTTTAAAAAAAACTACAGTGTCGTATCGTGCCCATACCGACCCAAGTGCCGGCCCATCGGCCGGCACCCCTTGGCCCGGTTCATGTCCCAGGCCGTGCCTAGCACGACACGACACTGTAGCAAAATGGTCGTGTCGTGCCGCTCCATATTGTGTCATGCCTCGTGTCGTCCGCTCTGTTTGACATATCTAATTTTGTACATAACCTCAAAATTCAAGCAGATCACTTAAACAGCTCACTGAGCTTCAGAGTTGATATATAAGACATTCTTTATGTTTTGATAACAATTTTGACAAAAAAACGAAATAGTATCATTGACTTATTGAATTTCTATCTAAAGGCCAAACGTGTAGAGAAAATGGGATATATTCTATAACACTCCCGCTCGTTTGTGGCTTGTTTGTTCCTTCTTTGGAAGGCTTATCAAGTAGATATTTCATGTGAGTGTAGTTGTTTATGAATTTGAACTCAAAATATTAGCGCTAGCCAGAGGCTCTGAAACCATATTGAATTGATGTCTAATATAAAAACACGAGCTTGCAAAAAGAATAAACAATTTATTATTTATTCTCTAACAAGAGTTCGACATCCACAATGTTAATCAAGATGTTTGTGCTTCAGTATTGTAGATAAAGCATCTTTTGTTATATTTCTCTGCTTGGCTAATCCTATAACCAATTCAGCAGCGATGCCCCATGGCATATGGATGCAATTTTTTGGTGGCACTTGGGAATTTTTTTCTAAATGTATTATAGTGGATGTGGGTGTTTGTGCAAGGGGTTAGTCCGGGTGTTGGAGGCATGCATGCCACATCCCCCCATGCTTGACCAACGTCATGCCCAATCTCTCCCAGCGACCGCCTGCATGGTCATGTCTCTGTGTACGCTTGTGATTCAAGAATGTACTTGGAACTCTTGTAAAGACATTTGAAATCACATTGAAAACTAAGAAATCCCACCCTGTCCAGGCAAAATAAAATGCTTTGAGAATCCTGTTGATAAACTTTATGAAGCACGTCTGATAATTACAATGCTTAAAATGTTGGCTTTATCGACACATCCTAATCAAGAAACATCTCCACAACATGCACTAATTAAGTACTTCAATAATACCCCCCCTCCCCAAAGAGATACATAATGGGAGAGTAATAAACTAGCAATTTCTGGGAAAGGGCCACTAATGCTCCGCAAAGTACCTCATCAAAGAAAACTCGTCGAGATAAATCTTTTAGTTTTCAGCATGTCAGTGATCAAGAGCTTGTCCTATGTTGTATGCAACTCTCACGTTCATTTTCCATGGAAGATGTTGTTGACCCCCTACAAATATAATAAGTTGATAATGCAATGGAATAGATGGCGAAAACATAAGAAAAATTGTAATATCCGAAAATTACCGTGTTAATCCCGGAGTTATTACTCCCCAATGGATTTTAATTGTGGTAATTATAAGATAATTGCAGTGTTGAGACTCCCGAATATTTTAATCTGGTATCGAAGTTGTTGGAACAAATGGTTTAGATTTTATTATCATCGATGTGTTAAACCTTGGAACTGTGTTGGTGGTGAGATCTGGAGTCTGGGGAACTTTGGATTGAGGTTTGTGATGTAATTGAGTGATTGTGAGATAATTATTGAACACGTATGATTTTTAATGAACTATGGTGCGAGTATTTGAGACTCAGATTTTTGGAGACTTGATAATATATATACCAAGTGGACTCGGTGTTCAATCATTTCTCTCGGCTCACTTCCTCTCACCTCTCTCCCGCCTCTCTCTTTCCCCTCCCTTTCCCTATTTTCCCCTTGAAGAAAAATCGATGGAGGCTCGATTTCGGAGCGAGATTTCTCGAAGATAATTGGGTAATATTCTTCCCCTCGCTTTTATCTTTGTTTTGGTAGTAGTTTTGTGGTGTTTTGATTAAGTATGGTTATGGATTTGGATTTTGGAAATTTTTGGTCTAATTTATTAAATGTTGTTTTTAGTGTTTTGTCGAGTTTAAATGAAGTATTTGAAGTGTTGAAGGCGTTGAGGGTGTTGGATTTGAGTTTGGGTGTGAAAAACTCCATTGAATTATATCCATCATTTATCCTATCATCGAACAATGGTACCTATATGTTATTGATTACTCTTGGTTGCCCAGCATCAGTTGCAGCGGGAGAAAGAAATCAGTGCATGTATATATGTTTCATTTTTACTTGTGTTTTCACACTTCAATTTTTTTAAAAAATATACATAGAATTTGGGAAATAAAAATTTTTGTGGGTTTAAGATTATATTTATTCATTCTTGGGGCATTTAAGATTATATTAATTCATTCTTGCTTGGGAGAATTACCCTCAATATTTTAATAATTCTATGAAATTAGCAACAATCTTATCTTACTATCTTATAATGGCTAAGCACCTTAATGGTATGACCATTTTACAAATTCGAAAAAACCCCTACTATTATGTGCTAAATGACCGCAAGACCCCTGCTAATTTGGAACCACAATAACATCAAAAAAATATTTGGGAGGGTATTAAACTACAAAATCAATTTAAAAAAAGTTTATTACATCCCAAAAGCAAAAATTAAAAATTGAATTTATAATTATCACCTCACTTTACAAAACAAATACCATATATGCACGCAACGTATGCAACGGTACACTAGTATGAGTTATATTTCTTCCTACTATTATCCGATCCTTAAGAATTTGAATATATATATTATTTTGGGACACATATTTAATATATATATATATATATATATATATATATATATATTATATTCGATCCTTAAGATTTTGAATATATATATTATTTTGGGACACATATTTAAGATATATATATATATATATATATATATATATATATATATATATATATTATATTCGATGAATATATATATTATTTTGGGACATATATATATATATATATATATATATATATATATATATATATATATATATCACACTTTCTAAACCCTCGAGCTTTTAAGTATTCGTCTATATGTTGCCAACATCCTAGCATTTAGCTGAAAAGATATATAAATTTGGTTATTTGTGCAAATAATCCAGTGTAGTAATTATTATTAAAAAATAACCTCCGCCGATTATTTCATATAATTAATAAATGCGATTTGTCTTATGTATGAAATGAGTGACCTAAAGTTAATTTGGAAAATATGACCCTCTCTTCAAATTAAATTTGAACCACTCAAATATCATATTAAACACTGTCTCAGAAAGTCCCATCTCAGTAAACCCCATGAATTAATAAAAACAATAAAAAGAAATCATTATTCCACCCGCCACTATCAACATATATATATCTCCAAATTTAAACTTAAATCTTGGAGTTATGAGAATATATATCAGTCTTTTACGCTTCCTCTGCTCCCACGTGTCATTCTCCATTCTCAATTTTGTTATTTGATGCCACGTATATTGTTATACGCATACATTAGAAATTTGGGTCGGATTCTTCAACTGCCAAAGCTTCAAATACGCAGTCATCAAAGTTTTAATATATCCAACATTTATCATATCATCGAACCAAGCATACTCTGGATGTGATTGATTACTCTTGGTAGCCGAGCATCATGTTTGAAGAAGAACGGGAAATCTTTCTTTGGTTAGATTCTGTAATTATTCTTGAATTTGTTTCTAAACGCTGATCGAATGGATTACAGTGAAAGATTTCTTGGTTTCCCGTTACTGCTTTTCTTGTTTACCAACAGATAGCTTAGGGCATTTTGGTATTTACTTAATTTCTTGGTTTCCCATTACTGCAAATTGTACATGTGTATGCGGTGTAGCTGCTGGATGAACACTGGACACTGGATTATTTTGTACATGTGTACGTATATCTCCAGAGTACATATGTGTATTGAAACAACTTTTGTAGGTTAGTTATATATTGAAGCAAGCTTTGAAGTACATTAAAGCCTAATTGTGTTTACTTTGATGGAAGATTATTTGGCTAATTGCAATTATGTTCTGGAAATGCATGGAAGACTTGAAATTATAAGTATGTATTGACTTGAAATTGTATGTCCATGATTTATGTATTGACATCAAAATGGAAGTATATATTTCGGACACGAGCTTCGAATACCAATTTTTGGTTCCTAGTTCATGTAAAAGTTCAGTGCAAAACCTATTCGATGGTATTTGATTAATAATTAATAATAATATTTATTAATAATTAAATTACATAAATAAATTTATTTTGATTAATTGAGATTTAATTGAAATAAAATAATAAAAATAAGTGCAAAACCTGTTCGAGGATATTTTTGTCATTTTATTTATAAAATTAATATATACCACCTAATTATCAGTACACCAAACACAATATTACTTATCATATTTTATTAATCATTCGAAACAAACGTAATATAACTTATCAATTAGTTTACTTATCAACCCATTATCCATTTTTTAATCTATCAATCATTTATCCTATCATCGAACCAAGCGTACCCTGGATATGATTGATTACTCTTGGTTGCCCAGCATCAGTTGCAGCGGGAGAAAGAAATCAGTGCATGTATATATATTTCATTTTTACTTGTGTTTTCACACGTCAATTTTTAAAAAAATATTGTTTGAATTCTCCACCATTGTGAAATAAAATTGTTGTGGGTTTAAGATTATATTTATTCATTCTTGGGGCACTTAAGATTATATTTATTCATTCTTGCTTGGGAGTATTACCCTTAATATTTTAGTAAATCTATAAAATTAGCAACAATCTTATATGAGTTATATCTCTTCCTACTTTTGTTCGATCCTTAAGAATTTGAATATATATATTATTTTGGGACACACATATATATATATATATATATATATATATATATATATATATATATATATATCACTTTCTAAACCCTAAAGCTTTTAAATATTTGTCTATATGTTGCCAATATCCTACCGTTTAGCTGAAAAGATATATAAATTGGATTATTTGCACAAATAATCTCATGTAGTAATTATTATTAAAAAATAACCTACGCCGATTATTTCATATATTAATAAATGTGATTTGTCTTATGTATGAAATGAGTGAGCTAAATTTAATTTGGAAAATATGACCCACTCTTCAAATTAACTTTGAACCACTCAAATATCATATTAAACAATGTCTCATAAGATAGAAAGTCTCATCTCAGTAAAACCAGTGAATTAATAAAGACAATAAAAAGAAATCATTACGTCACCCGCCACTATCAACATATATATATCTCCAAATTTAAACTTAAATCTTGGAGAGTTATGAGAATATATATCAGTGTTTCACGCTTCTTCTGCTCCCACGTGTCCTTCTCCATTCTCAATTTTGCTATTTGATGCCACGTATATTGTTATACGTATACATTAGAAATTTGGGTCAGATTCTTCAACTGCCAAAGCTTCAAATACACAGTCCTTCAGTTTTTAATACATTCATCATTTATCTTATCATCGAACCAAGCGTACCCTAGATATGATTGAATACTCTTGATTGCCCAGCATCAGTTGCTGCGGGAGAAAGAAATCAGTGCATGTATATATATTTCATTTTTTACTTCACTTGTGTTTTCACACTTCAATTTTTTTAAAAAATATTGTTTGAATTCGGGGAAAACTTTTTTCAGGCTAAAATCTAAATATAATGAAGGAACCTTTTATAAAATCTTCTTTGTCGCGAAAGCGCTCATAATAAGTAAAATTACCTTTAGGATTTCCAATTTTCTCTTATCTCTAGTTTTTTTCATATCAAGGGGCTCTCATCAATAATTTTGTTATTAAAAAGATATTTTGATCCAAATAAACTTTGGAAATTAAAAATAAAACAAATCCATTAGATAAATAGAAAGCAACGGATATGAAGAAAATTAAATTTGAATTCAAATTCAAATTCGATTTCATATGGATTAAAAATATAATTTGAGATCAATATTTAATTTTTAAATATATTTATAAATCATTTGTAATTCTTGATAAATTGAGATTGAATAGAATAATTAAATCTCGCATTCTATTAAATTGTTTCTTAATTACTCTAACTCTATTAAAGTTTAATAATTCCAAAAATAAAATAAAATTACTTGATTTGATTAATTTTGTAGGTACAAGATATTCATCATAAATTTACTTATTGGCTACCCCATTGGAGGACTAACTCACGTTGTGAATCAATTACCTAAATTTATCATTGTATTATGCCCCATATAAAAAAGTGGGATATTGATAAATTGAGTCTTTGATCCAACATTTAGGGTAGTGCCCCGTATGAAAGCCAAGAATAATTCGACCAAATCTCACACTTTGTACTAATATAAAAATAATAATTATCATTAGTTAGGCTTCTATCTATTTATCCGAGACATTTATCTTTTGTCTTTTTTGCAGTATATAACATTTAGTAATAATTATAAATCATATTCTTCACTTAACAATCCTGTTCATTCAATTCGACATAATATTTCTTCAATCATTAAAATAATTACGTACTTACCTTATAATCGACTCGTCCAATAGCGAATATTGGACAATATTGGTTAAGTCAAATGCAGTTTCTTGATTCATTCATACAATTTTGAAATAATATTTTCTATAAAAATAAATTTTTATATTTTTTTAATTCGTTTTTCTTTATTTTTAACATGGCCTCTGCCCCTCTATAAATACATCATTCACCAAGGGATTTGTATGTAGTATGCATTCTTGAGTTTTTCTACTGTTTCTTCCATAACCACTCTTTAGTTTTAATTTTAAGTGGTGTCACTCACATATTTAATAATAATTAATCAAGAAAAAAGATTAAAATTTTTCTAAAAAATGTATTGTCAAGTACTTATGGTGGTGTGGGATCTGAGGGTGTTTTGGGGATTTTGTGTGGATTGTTGATATTGAAATGGGTGGTTAAGAGTGTGAATTGCTGGTATCATGAAAGGAAATTAGGTGGGAACAGACATGAACTTCCACCAGGTGATTTTGGTTGGCCATTCATTGGGAACATGTGGTCTTTTGTAAGAACTTTCAAGTCCAATGATCCTGAATCTTTCATGTCCAACTTTGTTCAAAGGTGATAAAAATAGTGTTTTGGAGTATTGATAAAAACATATAATTTTTTTTCCCACTTAATTCTATCATAGGTAATAAGCTTGAATGTTTACACTAATCCATGGTTTTGAAGATTTGGACACACTGGACTGTACAAGATGCACATGTTTGGAATGTTAGCATAAAATACCCAGCAAGCCAAACGTTGGCCCGATGGGCTTTATGAGCCCTAGCCCACTTAGCTGTCTCATGAACATTATAAATATAAGGTTCACTCTAGGGTTAAAGTATTCCATTCAATACTCTCATAAGTCGTCATCACACTAGCACTGGTGTCGTGCTTGTAGATCTGGTCAGGTTGATTGGACTCGAGGATCACCGTCGCAGATTGATTTCGATGTTCATCGGTAATTCTCTTTTCGTGCATTTATATTGATATTTGCATAATAATACATGAATCAGGCGCAATCGTCCGTCCCCGGGTCAGATCTGTTTACTGTTTATTTTCCGCTGCGTTTGGATCTGGCGCCGGGGTACGGAAACCCAACAGTGGTATCAGAGCCAGGTTGCGCTTTAATTCATGTATTTGATAATTATTTTTATTAGATCGTTCCCAATCCCGAAACCAATCGCGTCCGATTTGTTCTCCATTTTCCGCGCCGAGTTGCTTTATCTTGTAGAGAACTCGATGTGCGCGGCTCCAGATCGGCGAGATGAAGGCAGCGGCGCGAGATAAAGGCGGCGGCGCGAGCTAGGGTTTCTGAAACCCTAGCCGCCGCGCCTGTCATGGTGGGAAGGAGATGAACAGTGTTTTTACCCTAATTTTGATTTTCAATTAAAAAAAAAAAATTATTTATTATTATATCCGAAAATAGGGTATTTTGGGTTGAAATTGATGTTCTAATTTTGGATCCAAATTGTTTGGAGTCCATAAATTATTTTGGGTCATTTCAGATGTTTTTATCCGGATATTGTTTTTGAAGAATAAATCATAAACTTAATTAATTAAAAATATGATTTTTAATTTATTAAGTGTAAAATAGAGATTTTACATATTAATTGCAAATTAGATGGAAATGTTCCATTTAATTTATTTTCAATTAACCTTATGATTTGAAAGGTAAAATATAGATTTTATCAATTAGTTGAAGTTTAATTAATTAGAAATTAAATAAAATTGTTTTATTTAATTTTTAATTTTATTTTCAACTAATGATGCGATTAGTGGGAAACGATAGAATAAATTAATTATTATGCTCTAATTACATGTGATGTAATTAGTACAAATTACATATGATGTAATTGTTTAGTTTAATTACATATGTTGTGATTGAATGATGGATGATTACGGGCCTTGACCAATGTGTTTAGGTGAATGCTTAGGTTTTTTATTATTTCATTATTTTTGTGATTTTGGTTTTCGGGCCTGCGAGCCTGCTCTCTCTATTTTCTGATGTATCCCACCCCGGTTTTGTATCCCTATTCTCTTGTTTGCACGATTTAAATGTAAAAACTTTAGAATTAGTGGGAGATCGAGATTGAAGATGGAGCATCAAGAATCAAGACATGTATAATGGAAGCAAAAATGTAATAGGATTGCATTACATACCTGCATAACCTTAGACAGACTTGTGATCCACATATGGCTCACGTGGATCAATTAGGAAAAGGTCGTAATCGTCCATATTTATTTATTTTATTATGCATGCGATGTATGATAATTTTTGTTTGTATGTTTTATTAAAACATAGTTGCATGAATCCGACAAACAAACAATCAAGCACTTGATGAGATTTTAAAATAAATTAAATCCCTCTTTTGAATATGATTCAAAAATTTAATATCAAACTGATAAGGGGAGCTCAAAAGGGTTTGTCGCTTCCTGTCTTCCATCAACAGTTAAGCCATGAGACGCTACTTGTGTCATATTGCCTTACTCACCCATGTGGGGGGCATTTGGCATGAGAAAGCTGTGTGTTTAACTGCCACTTAATTAAGGGTGCGGTTATGTTAACCTTTTAGATTACTCACCCACGTGGGGTCTTTTGGGCGTGACATTGCCATCCGTGGGATGGGTTAGTTTGACGTGAGAAGGCATAATTGTCCTGCCCACGTAGGGTTATGCTAATCGCGAGACAAATATCTTGGGGATTGCATATGATGCAATTGTGATCTACCTTTAGTATCATAAAGCCGGTGGGCCCACGTCCGGGGTTTTCATGAGCTAGTTGGACTCCAAGCCCACTAAGAAAATATGATTTTCCGTTCATTTGTCATGAGGGTGATGAATTCGAAAAATTTAGTGGGAGCATTCAATAACAAAGTCCATGTTTTTGAATTAATTAATAATCAAACGATTTGCTTATATTTTCTGTTTATTTTTCAGTATTAAAATGGCCAAGAATCCGATTGCATCTATTCTCGATACAAACAAATTAACTGGGCAAAACTACAATGATTGGTTAAGAAATTTGAAAATTGTTCTGGATTCTGAAAAATTGACGTATGTGCTTACAAAGCTACCCCCTGGAAAGGTTCCTGAGGGTTCGACTCCTGATGAGATTGAGACTGTCCAGAAATGGAAGGATGACGATCTCAAAACGCGATGCTATATGATGGCATCAATGTCGAATGAACTTCAGAGACAGCATGAACATATGAACCATGCCGCCGAGATTCATACTCACCTGCAAGAGTTGTATGGTGAGCATACTCGTTCTCTACGTTACAGTGTTGTCAGAGACCTATTCCGTGCCCATATGAGGGAAGGGTCTTCAGTCCAAGCTCATGGATTGAAGATGATAGGTCTTATTGAGAAACTTGCTAGCTTAGATACGATCTTGGAGAACGAATTGGCGTTGGATGTGATCCTTCAGTCTCTACCAGACTCATTCAAACAATTTGTGGTGAACTTCAACATGCACAAAATAGAGTGCACACTTGCAGAGCTTGTCAATATGTTGACTACTGCTGAGGCTGCTATGAAAGAGGAAAAGCCTGTTCTGTTGATTAATTCTTCTTCTAAATCCAAGAAGAGTTCTTGGCCTAAGAAGAGGAAGGATACTGGGAAGCGTTCTCAGCCTGCACCACAAAAGAAAAAGACTAAGGGGCCGACTGCGTCAATTAATGAAGAACAAAAATGCTTCCATTGCGGCAAACATGGGCATTGGAGGAGAAACTGCAAGGAATATCAGGATCAGAAGCGTTCTGGACCAGGTATATTCTTTGTTGAAGTTAATGTTTCCATTAGTTCAGCTTCTTGGGTATTGGATACCGGTTGTGGATCACATCTGTGTAATAATATGCAGGTCATGACAAGAAGCAGCAAGCTACAAAATGATGAGATCTTTTTGAGGCTTGGAAATGGTGCAAGGGTTGCAGCCACATCTATTGGAAAAGTTAATTTAGCTCTAGATTCTGGTTTTGATTTAGTTTTAAACGATTGTTTATTTGTTCCGGACTTGATTAAGAACATTATTTCTATTCCTGTTTTGGATAGAGAAGGTTTTTCTTTTAATATTTCAAATGGGATTTGTCATATTTTAAAGAATGGTTCTATTATTGGTTCTGGCACTTTGTTAAATGATCTGTATGATTTAAAACTAGCTGATACACCGGTTTGCTTTCAACAAATGGGAAAATGTAAGGCTGATAATCTATCTCCTGCAAATATTTGGCATGCTAGACTAGGTCATATTTCTAAGGGAAGGATGAGTAAATTGATGAGTGAAGAATTGTTTGATTCATCAGACTTGGATGCACTTACCACTTGCAACTCCTGTCTCAAAGGAAAAATGACCAAAAGACCTTTTGGTGGTCATTCTGAGCGAGCCAAAAATCTATTGGATTTGATCCATTCAGATGTTTGTGGGCCGTTAAGTGTTAACGCACGAGGAGGATGTTAGGATCGATTCCGGGGGTGGGTTGCCATTTCACACCCGAGTTCAACCAACTTGAGCTTCAATAGCTCGTGTTCTTGAATTAATGCACCGAGAGATTATATCGAGTTCGATTACAAAATCGAGCGGAAGACACTCGACATAACCCGCTCTAAAACCGATTAAACATTTGAAAGGCATTTTAAAGATATGCAATTAAAGTAAATAAACAAGCATTTGTTTATGGAAGTTCGAAGGTGGTGTAATCCTTCTACGTCTCCCCTTCTTCCACCTCATGGAAGGATTCCACTAGAAGACTTTGATTTATACAATCCCGTTGTACAAACCCGATCCAGTTGGGAATTCCCCATCCAACTAGAACTCCTAGCAACTCAACTATGTATGTTCTTTAATGTCTCACATACAAAGACCTCTCATCGGTTGTGATAAATCATCAACCGTTACAATGATATTCACTCATCTATTAAGCTCTCATATACAATGAATAGAGTGAATATATATGGCACAAATGATCTCTAACTAGATCTGATATAGCAAGGTAAGTGGTGCCAAAGGTTTGAGGAGTGCTCTTCATTTAGCATCTTTTGTCTTTTAAAGTTCCTCAATTGAATCCCAAGTGGGTTTGCTTTGGAAGGCTTGGATTGATCTTCAATCAGCTGTTATTGAGCTTCCAAATCATGTATATATAGCCCCAAGTAATGATATATACGTTAGACACAAGAATATGCCCGTTGGAAAAGGTTCTGCACTATTCCCGAGCTTGCAACGGTCATATTCTGGTTTCTGGGCTGTTTGTATTTCGGACCGGACTGGTCTGGTCTGCTGGTTTGGTTCAGTCTGGTCTGCTGGTCTGATCTGTTGTTCTGTTTCAGTCTGGTCTGCTGGTTTGGTTCAGACTGGTCTGCTGGTCTGATCTGGACAAATCAGTCTGATGCAAGACAAGCTTGATACAAAAACAGATTGATAAACTTGCTCTTTCGATCTGTTGCTTGTAACTCTTCATTCTTTGATTTCTGGGCAAAGGATCTATATGAAAGTTGTAGCCCTTTCTCTTAGCTTTCCACGAAATTAAGAATCGCTCGATTTCGAGTTCGTATGAGAGAGTTATGCTCGAAATACAAGGCAATGCTTCTGCTGTCTGTTTGCTGGATGCAGCAGCACATGGCGTGACTTGCAGAAGCGTTTTGGCCATCTTAACGTCCGATTCAGTCTTTCACTTCCAAAGATGACTTGTAGATCTTTGTCTTAGCTTTCCAACCCATACTGAATCGTTCCGTTCCGATAAGCGAGCTAAGAGTTATGCCCACCAGACTGATAGGAACTTTGTTGTAGCAGCTCGATCTTACAGGCGTCACATGGCGTGACTTGCAGAAGCTTTTTGGCCATCTTAACGTCCGATTCAGTCTTTCACTTCCAAAGATGACTTGTAGATCTTTGTCTTAGCTTTCCAACCCATACTGAATCGTTCCGTTCCGATAAGCGAACTAAGAGTTATGCCCACCAGACTGATAGGAACTTGCTGAAACAGCTTGCTGTTTCTTCGCGGTTCAGCTCGATCTTGCAGGCGTCTTTTCTCCTTGATAACATTTGAACTAGCCGATCTGTTGTGAAATATGACTTTTAGTATTTTGAGTTGGCTGTTCAATCTCTTTGGAAGCACGCCATTTCGATATCCGAGCTATTAGATATGATCGAAACAATCCGCTATGCCAGAATTCCAGTCTTGGTCCAGCTTGATATTTTCAAGCTACTTCTTTGTAATTCATCAAGCTCTTAATTATGATCTATGAACTGCACACTTGATGAAATATGTTAGCAACACAATAACAAGTTTTGTTAACATCAAAACCAAGATTATTCGGGTTTCCAAAACCCAACAGAGGATATTCTTACTTCATTACATTTATCGATGATTATTCGCGATATGGGTATGTGTATCTCATAAGATACAAGTCTGAAGCTTTTGAAAAGTTCAGAGAATTCAGACATGAAGTGGAGAAACAACTAGGTACAAGTATTAAAGCACTTCGATCTGATCGGGGTGGTGAATACTTGAGTACCGAGTTCATAGATTATCTTAAAGAGAATGGGATTCTCTCTCAGTGGACACCGCCCGGAACACCACAACTTAATGGTGTTGCTGAGCGAAGGAATCGGACTTTATTGGATATGGTTCGATCGATGATGAGTTGCACTGGACTTCCAATGTCGTTTTGGGGCTATGCGCTTGAAACTGCATGTCATTTGTTAAACAGAGCTCCTTCAAAAGCTGTTACTTCTACCCCATATGAGATATGGAGTGGGAAGTCACCAAATTATAATTATTTAAAGGTTTGGGGTTGCGCTGCTTATGTGAAGCAGATGGTGGATGACAAATTGGATATGCGATCTATATTGTGTTATTTTGTGGGATATCCTAAAGAAACTAGAGGTTATTATTTTTATAACCTACGGGAACAAAAAGTGTTTGTTTCCAGAAATGCTACATTCTTAGAAAATGAGTTTCTGAAGAATATAGATGGGAAGGATATGAATCTTGAAGTAGTTCAAGAACCACAAATGGCTACCCCAATGGAAGCAAGTAAAATTTCTGAACCATCAATTGAACCAGAAGTACACGCACCAAGGAGATCTGAAAGGGTTTCAAGAGCTCCTGATAGAATGAATCTACTCCTTGAAAGTAGTCAAGATATAGACCATGGATATGATCCTTGGACTTTCAAGGAGGCGATGTCAGATATTGATTCGGGACATTGGCAAGATGCCATGAAATCTGAAATGGACTCCATGTACTCCAATAAGGTATGGACCTTAGTGGATCCTCCTGTGGGAATTGTTCCCATAGGTTGCAAATGGATCTATAAGCGAAAGCTTGGGGTGGATGGAAAGGTGATTACCTATAAGGCACGTTTGGTTGCAAAAGGTTATACTCAAAGGCAAGGAGTTGACTATGAGGAAACTTTTTCACCAGTAGTGATGCTGAAGTCTATACGGATTTTATTAGCAATATCTGCATATTATGACTATAAGATATGGCAAATGGATGTGAAGACTGCTTTTCTCAATGGTGACATTGATGAAGAAATTTATATGAAGCAGCCAGAAGGCTTCACATCCATTGGGAGTGAGCAAAAGGTTTGCAAACTCCAGAGGTCCATTTATGGGCTAAAGCAGGCGTCCCGAAGTTGGAATATCCGTTTTGATAACACTATCAAAGAGTTTGGTTTTGTTAAAAATCCGGAAGAAGCATGCGTTTACAAGAAGGTTAGTGGGAGTGCGGTTACATTTGTAGTGCTTTATGTCGATGATATCCTACTCATTGGGAATGATATAGGATTGATGAAATCGACTAAAGCATGGTTATCTGCTAAGTTCTCTATGAAAGATTTGGGAGAAGCATCCTATGTGCTTGGCATAAGGATCTATAGGGATAGATCTAAGAGGATGCTGGGGCTCTCTCAATCTATGTACATAAATACTGTGCTAAAAAGGTTTAGCATGGAACAGTCAAAAAGGGGATATCTTCCAACATGTCATGGTGTTCATCTCTCGAGGTCAATGAGCCCTAAGACTGATGAAGAGAGAGAAAAGATGGCATCAATACCATATGCTTCGGCTGTTGGAAGCATAATGTATGCTATGATATGTACTAGGCCTGATGTGGCATATGCTCTTAGTGTAACGAGCAGATATCAGGCAGATCCCGGTGAAGGTCACTGGAAAGCTGTGAAAACAATCCTTAAGTACTTACGAAGAACTCAGGATATATTCATGGTTTTTGGATCCGAAAGTGGAGAGCTGAAACTTGAAGGCTACGTTGATGCTAGTTTTCAGTCAGACGTAGATGACTCTAAATCGATGTCCGGATTTGTATTTAGGCTTAATGGTGGTGCTGTCTCTTGGAAGAGTTCCAAGCAAGACACCACAGCGGATTCCACCACTGAAGCTGAATACATTGCAGCATCAGATGCAGCTAAAGAGGCAGTTTGGATGAGAAATTTCATCCAAGAGTTGGGTGTAATTTCCAGTGCAGTTGACCCAGTCTCTGTGTACTGTGACAACAATGGAGCTATTGCACAAGCAAAAGAGCCAAGATCTCATCAAAAATCCAAACATATACTGAGAAAATACCACCTAATTCGAGAGATAGCTGGTAGAGGCGACATCCTTATCGAGAGAGTTGCTTCAACAGACAATGTGGCAGATCCACTGACGAAGCCTTTACCACGACTGGTGTTCGAGAGACATCTTGAGAAGATGGGCTTGAGGAACATGGGTAGTTGGCTTTAGGAAATTATTATAGTCATAAATGATATCATTTGAATCAATAGTTGATTGATTGTATTTATAATCATATTGTGACAGATCTTTGTTTGATTATTAATAAATGTGGCATTCTTCATCTATTTACCCATGTATCATGATGCATTGATGAAGTCCTTGAGATTGCTATAGTCCACAGAATGTGGTTACGCATATGATGGTGACCATGAAATACATTCTCGACTGCGATTTCTAAATGTTCCTGGTCGATGAGCCTTCGAGAATGGGATATCGATATATGCTCGTTAGAGACTGGTATTCATGATGTGTCTATTGTAGTGCGCCGCGTTTCATCGGCGTTGGCTTGGAGAAGTCAGCACACTTGAATAGGTGCTCATTAGGAATGAGTTCACTGAACGACCCTACTCGGGATTCTATAAGTGGTTACCACTTGTCGAGTATAGAATTTCTAGTCATAGTTGTGCACCATTACTCCTCATGACCCGAGGCGCCATTGAGGTCTTGATAGATAACTGTGTACTTTGATTTAATGACTGATCACATGTGGGTCATAAAGTTGTTATTTTGGGTATGCAGTGATGATGTCAGAGACCTATGATTGTCGTTGGGGATTCACCACTGGTCTTGATGAACCAGGATGCCCTATGTGTTTTTCTGTATATGATTCAAGGAATCTCTGGCCAGAGTGGGTAGTGCTTGTGAAAAAAGAGTTTTTCATATACGCACACAATGAATCATATAACGTGAAACAAATGCATAGTTATTGAAATCATAAAGGGTCTCGATCAACCAATGCCCTTGATTCAATCGGGACATATTGAGTGAAAGGAATGTACTGCACGCTAACTATGGCTGACAGGTTCTCGTACGTTGCTAGTCATTTGTATCTAGGTCTTCGTGAAGCGCAGATGCTAGGCGCTACCCACGATCGGTAGGTTGTTGCTGGAATTATATTCCCGTCATTGTCTATTAAAGGAGTTTAATTGACAATGGGGCATTTAGGGTAAGCCCAAGAAGTTGTTTGACTTCTAAAATCACAAAGGTTGTGATCCTACTGCTATGATACACTTGAGCCTCACTGGGTCACAATCAACCGGCCGCCGATCTATCGATGAGAATTGAGACTTAAAGGTTAAGTGCTCAAATTGAGTGATTTGGTATAAATGAATTTAATTTTTGAAAGCTCCTCATTCTAGTGGAGTTTCTATATTTGAAAGTGTTTCATCTATAGAAAGTTCTAAAATTAAATCATTTGATATATTTATGTTTCATAATTATGTACAATGGTTGTACATCAAGTTATTCAATTGGATTGACTTACTTGGATTATGATTTTATTGTTTTGTGTTGGCTTTTGGGCAAGTGGAAGATTGTTAGCATAAAATACCCAGCAAGCCAAACGTTGGCCCGATGGGCTTTATGAGCCCTAGCCCACTTAGCTGTCTCATGAACATTATAAATATAAGGTTCACTCTAGGGTTAAAGTATTCCATTCAATACTCTCATAAGTCGTCATCACACTAGCACTGGTGTCGTGCTTGTAGATCTGGTCAGGTTGATTGGACTCGAGGATCACCGCCGCAGATTGATTTCGCTGTTCATCGGTAATTCTCTTTTCGTGCATTTATATTGATATTTGCATAATAATACATGAATCAGGCGCAATCGTCCGTCACCGGGTCAGATCTGTTTACTGTTTATTTTCCGCTGCATTTGGATCTGGCGCCGGGGTACGGAAACCCAACATGGAAATCCTAGTATCGTAGCAACAACAGCTGAAGCATGTCGGAAAGTTTTAACAGACGACGAATCCTTCAAACCTGGTTGGCCTTCCGCCACGGTGAATCTTATCGGGAGGAAGTCGTTCGTGGGTTTATCTCGCGAAGAGCATCAGTGGCTGCGGAAGCTAACGGCAAATGCCCTTAAACGGGCCCAAGGTGTTGTCCATATATGTTAAATACATAGAAGAAAATGTCGTAGAAGCGTTGGAAAAATGGGAAAGAATGGGCCAGATAGAGCTGTTAACAGAACTTAGAAGGCTTACATTCAAGGTAATTATGCACATTTTCTTGAGCTCCCAAGGGGAGGATGTTAGTGGGCTTATTGAGAAGGAATACACGGCCTTAAATTATGGAGTCAGAGCCATGGCTATTAATATACCCGGATTTGCTTATCATAAGGCGCTCAAGGTAATGCAGTAATGCTCATTTCATTATAGAACAGATTTTGGTAAAGGGCAAAAGATTGGCATTTCTTGGTTATTTTTATTTTAGGCACGTAAAAAAATCGTGGTTATTATTCAATCAGTAGTAACCGAACGACGGGAGCAGAGGACGACGAATGCATGGACATCCAAGAGAGACATGCTGGATGGTCTCTTGGATACCAAAGATGAGTACCGTAGACGATTGACAGATGAAGAAATAATCGATCTTCTGGTTATGTATCTAAATGCTGGCCATGAATCCTCAGCACACACAACAATGTGGGCTAGCCTTTTTCTTCAGAAAAATCCTGATATGTTCTACAAAGCTAAGGTTTGTCACATGTCAATCCTCACATTGTATCCGCTGCTTTTCTACTTTGGGCTATATTCATAACTTCAACAGAAAGTTTAGTAACTAACATATGAAATTATTATTAACTGACATTTAGTATACATTGTCTGAATAAATTACAGGCAGAGCAAGAGGAAATTGTGAGAAACAGGCCACCAGATCATAAAGGCTTGACGCTTAAAGAAGTCAGAAAAATGGAGTATCTCGATAATGTGTGCTGCCATTTTACATACTCTTCTGACACAATATTTCACATAAACGTTAACCTTTAAAGACCATTGTTTTTGTATTTTCCAATATTCATTACGTTAACCTTTACATTTTATGAACACTCTTGAAATTGTTCTGATAGGTAATCGATGAAACACTTCGTGTGGTTACGTTATCGTTGGTTGTCTTCAGAGAGGCATTGAAAGATGTTCGTGTTTGTGGTAAGCTGGATAAATCATCTTAAAATATAACAAGGTTTGTGTTGAAATTTTGAAAGAAATTACAAAATTAAATTGCCTTTTTCTTTAATGCATTCTCAGGTTACACAATTCCTAAGGGATGGAGAGTGTTGGTCTGGTTTAGGAGTGTTCATTTTGACCCCGAAACATATGTTGAACCAAAAAAGTTTGATCCTTCGAGATGGGATGTGAGTTTATTGTCGTATTTTTTCAATCTTTCGCACATCATAGGATAACACAAAAAAATTCACATGACAAATCAAACCGTCGGATTACAAAGTATAACTTAAACAATAACGTAAAACTGTATTTTTTTAAATTGTCTCTATGCCATATTGTGTTGATGATTTATGTATTACATTCAGAGATTCATGCCAAAAGATGGGAGCTTCATTCCTTTTGGTGCTGGAAGCAGACTGTGCCCCGGAAATGAACTTGCCAAGCTTGAAATCGCCATCTTTCTTCATTATTTTCTCCTCGATTATGAGTAAGTTACAATACTTAAACCATCCAACTGTTCCGAGATTCCTGAGTTCTTCTAAAATTTCTTTAGATTGGATTTGGTTTGAAAGGATTTGAGTCGGGTAAAGAAAAGCTTGGACAACAACATTGTCCCCAAATAGACTCTCAATGTAATTTAAATTTGTTTATTGTTTGATAGGCTTGAGCAAGATGATCCAGATAGTCCATTGATGTACATACCACATCCGAGGCCTAAGGACAACTGTAGAGGAAGAATTAGAAGAGTCTACAACACATAAACTCGAGAAATCTGGCATCTTTTCTTTTGTTTTCAGCTCTTATTAACTATTAAATAAATGAATTGACTTGACTTGAAAATAATTACTAATTATGTGTTTAGGCCTATTATTTGTTGAATTAAATTAACAAATATTTAATAATGAATGTTGATAGGCACTTGGGCAGAATTGGGATTATTTAATTCATCAAATATATTCTGATCAATTAATTTTGTAATTAATAATTCAAGAAAAAATATTCGCCATATAAAAAGTTGTTTCAAAGAGTTATTTGGAACTAAATTATACTATTTCTGATAAGACCTCTAAATTTGTTGTTGAAACCTAGAGGAATTTAGGTGATCTTTGTCGTTATAGTTTCAACTTAATTTAATTTCAATTTTTTTGAAAAATAAATGTGGTATTATTGCAAAACCCTTTGAAGTAATGGATGGATGCACAATTTAAAGTTTATATAACAAGTATTGAAGTGATATTAGGTGAATAAAAAGGTGCAATAATACAAGGTGTTATATAAATGGTAAATGTTTACAATAATAGTTCTAAATTTTTAGGACTAATCAAAATATAGTCCCAAAAAATTATCTTTTTTTATCAAAAATAAACTCACATAAATGTTTTTTATGAAATACGGTCCCACAAATTTTCTTAAATCAGAATTGATCCCAAGTTTTGTTAAGGATTTACAGATTACTTTGTTAAAAATAATTTTTATAGGATTGTATTTGATAAAAAAACATTGTCTAAAACTACTATATTTAAAAGTAATTTCCTTCGTAATATATTTTATTAGTTCAAAAGTTGATTATTATTGCAAATGTTTATATTATATAATACCGTTTTTGTAATCCACTTGTTATATAAATTTAGGGTTTTCGGAATGCAAAACTTGCCTTGGTAGATGAGGAGATGGTACTTTTTTTTTATTGGGGATGGGAGGAGGAGGAGCTGGTTTCGAACCCGAGACCAACTCTAGTCTAGGGAAGGGAATGACATATCAACGAGGCATCGTCCTAGTAGTCGAGGAGATGGTACTTGAGAAAGCATACACATGATACTTTGATTTGAGTTGTTAAACAATCAAGCTCAAATAAAGGCAACCACACGCGCACACACGCAATTGATGAGACATCACTAGCTCAAAACTATTTATTAATCGATCATTCTCCCATATAACCAGAAAATTTTTGTATAGATCGATTATGAATTTATTTATGGACTCACTTAATATGATTTGTTTAAAATATTATTATATTAATTTATATATTTTTTATTAAAAATATGTAATGTTTTAATATTGAGTTGATATATAAATAAAATCTGAACCTAATACATACAAATATTTCTCATTTACTCCATCTACGATAACAATATGGCCCACCGATGCATTCCAGCTAATTATCAAGATGTAAGTTTTTATGTAAAAATTACAGCTAAAATTACTTTAAACTTAACGACATTACTACCTATTGAATGTACAGAAATATAGCATGATGTTTCACTTACAACTTGCAACAAATATTTAAATACTTACACAGCAAAATATTATTTTATATCAATAAAATACCAATGGGAAAACCTTATGATTGCGATACTTCTCCAAGTTAATTAATATAAACATCTTAATCACAAGATTATTTTCAACTCTATTGCATAATTAGTTAATTTTATTAAAGCAATTTGATGCTTTAAATTTGTCAATATAAAACCAGTGGACTGGCGAACACGATTACCGACATGAAATTATTATCTGGGGTGGATTTATATTTTAAAAAAAGAATACAACTTACATTTTAAAATTTTATAATATTTAGATATAATATTTATATATTTGTACTTTAAAGGAATTTTTATTGAAGGGACCTGCAAGCTTCCACCTGGCTTGTTCTCTAATCAGGTCCTTCCTCTTTGCTAATATCATATCAGGTTCTAGTAAGACGATCTATATATTTTAAATCACATCATTTATTTTTAAACCTTAATGAGACAGCTCAATACGAATATTTAGTTTGAATTGCTTATTCAAAGCATTTCTATGTTACTTTTGCTTAAAGTATAAAAAAAATATTTTTAAACAAAAAACATTGAGTATCTGCTATTATTACAAATTGACATCATATAAGTTAACCAGCCAAAAACATTTTTTGACTTACATATAAGTATCTGCTATTTTTAGAAATAATAGCAGAATCAAGGAAATCAAATATCCAAAAATATTGACTAAAAATAGGCCGAAACTGCACTAAAACAGCTTGGATGAGATGGATAGATAATTTATGAAAGAAATTAGTGACAACGAATAGATCTAACGTGAGTAGAGAGTAAATATAATTTTCTGTATAGTATAATTAAATATTGTATAGATAGAGTGTATTTAATTTATTAATCACGCGTAAACGTTGGATCTAGTTAATGTCATTCAATACACACACCATCTATATTTGTTTATTAAAGTCAAACCCACCCAACTACGTCCAGTATGGATACAATAATATAAATTTACAAACTGGAAGTTTTAATAATTTAAATGCAAATTCAATCTTTTTCAGAACCTTAATAAAGTAAGAAATATATCAATTAAAAGCCTGAAATTATGTTGGATGGAAGCGTTTTATTTTATTAATGGATTTAAAACTATTAGACCTGCAGAAATGATTTAGATAATCGAAAATATAAGAATTTGGTTTGGTATAATTATGGGGTCAAACTGCAATCATATGAAACATTGGGGCTCGGTTAGTAATTATCAGCGTATTTAGAGCAAGAACATTCAAAGTTATCAGACTGTTACAATGGCTTCCTTTGTCCTTCCATGTTTACACATCTTGCAAAGGCATCGACCCAAGTTTTGACTTTGATTTGTTCCCTTTTTAAAGACTTCCACGCATCTCTTCTTTGAAATGTTTATATTTTCCATGCTTACATAGCTTTGAAAACTTCTCCTTTTAGCTCCAATCTAAATTGGAAATGGAGAAAAATATGGATTTCCCTCAACATTTTAGGTGTCCCATTTCCATGGAGCTCATGAGAGATCCTGTGACGATCTCTACAGGCGTAACATACGAGCGAAAACACATTGAAAAATGGTTCAATACTTACAAAAAGAAGACATGTCCTGCCACAATGCAAATCATTGAAAGTTTTGATGTCACCCCAAATCATACCCTCAAGAGATTGATAGTTTCATGGTGCAATTCAAGAACTGATCAAAACCCTACTTCTGTCTCGTCGAAGTCGGATAAGCACGACGAACTGGTGGCTCTTCTTGGCACGATTGAAACGACCCCTTTTAAGGTGACTTACTTAAGAAAACTGAGGTCTGTTGTTGAAATGGGAGATGATCAGGTCAAGGAAGATTTCAAGAGATTTGGAGGAGTTGAGGTTCTTGTGAAGATAATTGTACAGATTTTAGTGGAAAATTCGGATTTTGTATCATTTAGAGCGTGTGAGGAGGCTTTATGTGTTCTTCATCAGGTTCCATTCTCAGAAGATGACCAAATAATCCCCCAGCTTTTGATGAAACCCGACTGCATGAAATCTATGGCGATCATGCTTCAAAGAGGCAGCGAGGAAGCAAGATTCTGCGCAATTTCGATATTTCAAAAGCTGGGAAAAGCAGACTATCAATGGAATTACGTCGTACAGGATCAGGGAATTGATTTTTTCAAGTCATTGTTAGAAATTTTGTCCGATGAGAACTGTACCAAAGCAAGTCCTTGTGCGCTGCAACTGCTGGTTCAGGCCCTGGAAGAGTCGAAGAAATCCAGGCTAATAGCCATTGAAGCTGGAGCAATATGCACTCTGATTGAACTTCTCCCCGATTCAAACAGATCGAAATGTGAGAAAATCATGCAACTGATAAAGCTAATGTGTGAAAGTGCAGAAGGGAGATTGTCATTTACAGAACATGGAATGGGGATCGCTGCTGTTTCCAAGAAAATGTTGAATGTATCAAATTGTGCGACTAAAATCGGGGTGAAGATTTTGTGGTTGATTTCGAGTTTTCACCCCAAGGAAAGGGTTTTGGAGGAAATGATGATTTATGGGGCGGTGAAAAAACTGGTGGCGCTTTTGCAAATAGGCGGCGGCGGACAGTCGACCACCAGGGAAAAAGTGGTGAAAATTTTGAAGATGCATGGCCGGACGTGGGGGCGGTATCCTTGCTTGCCAGGTGAGTTGAAGATTTATTTGGGGCTGGGGGATTAAAGATTCTTGATGAAGCTATAAAGGAAATCAACATAAAAAAAAAAAATTAATTAGCAAAGGAAAAAAGAGAAAAAAAAGTGTGTACATGAATTTGTTTTTGTATTTTGTTTTATACATGAATTTGTAAAATGAGTTTCAATATTGAATTAATTAATTTCTTGGGTTATTTTAAGTAATACGTATTAGTAATCGGGTTTACAATGCCAATGATAATTTGATAATTTGTTGTTAGAATTAATGGAGATTTATAAAATTTAGGTTTTCATAGTATACAATGAGTTTTCATGTAATATATAAATTTGTGAACATATATATGGCCGTCATATTCAAGGTTTAAATCTTGCTCAAGAAAAAAAAAAATTCAAGGTTTAAATGCATATTTCTTTCTCAACTCATCTCTCATGTCTCATGTGATGACTGATGGGCTAGGTAGTTGCCAGTTGAGAACATTGGAAAATGTGCCACACTTAATTCATACATTAAAGATAATATAACTACTGAGATTTTAATTCTGATGGACTGAAATAAATTCTATGAACCATATAAAGAATTAAAAAGGGTACCCATACACATGCGTTAATCTTCTTCAAAAACTTCTTTTGATCAAATTATTATCGTTGACCCATTTGCAATCCAAATCTTTGTATATAATTTCGAGTCATGTCTTCTTCGATCATCCTCTTACTCTCATGAAAGAACCGAAATGCATGTACTCTACTCAGCGTATAGGTGCATTGTTGAACTTAGTCGTACATGACCAAACTAGCATAAGCGATTTTCTTGCATCTTCTCTTCTATAAAGTCACACATACTTCAACTCGAATGCCTTCGTTCCTTATTTTATATCTTCTAGTCTTACTATACATCCAAATGAGCATACGTGTCTCAGCCACACTCATCTTTTGGACGTGATTTCTCTTGGACGTCGAACATTCAATTTCATATAATATTGCAGGTATGGTTGCATTTTATAAACTGTTCCTTCAATCTCAAAGGGATATTACGATCGTATAGAACTCTGGTAGAGTTCTCCATTTCAATCAGTCCGCTTGTATTCTGTAGTTGAGATTGTTATCAATCTATCTATCTTTTCGGAGAACAGACCCTAGGTGTCGAACTCACTGATACATCTTTGGCATCGAATGTTACAATATCGGGGTCCCGAGAAAATTTCGTTTTAAACATAATAATCTAAAACCCTTTAATTCTAATGTATCTCTTCATTCCTCCAAGTTAGCATTAACCACTGCATTGGTCTCGTCGATTAATGCAATATAGTCGGCGAAAAATATGGCCCAAAGTAATTTAGTCTGTATGTGTTTTGTTACCTCATTAATCACTAAGGCGAATAAGAAAAGACTCACAGCAAACCCTTGGTGCAATCCAACAGTAATGAAGAATTCATTTGTCATCCCGGTGTACGTTCTCACATTGGATATTATTTCATCATAGATATCTTTGATTATATTGACATACTTGTTGAGAACTCTTTTCTTCATCAATTCCACCATAATATCTCACTTGACACATTATCGTAAGTCTTCTCCAAGTCGATAGATAAAAAATCAGATGCAGATATTTACTACTCTCACAATAGCATTCTATAAGTTTGCAAAATAAATGTATAACTTTTGTTGTTGACCGCTCTGACATGAATCCAAATTAATTCTCCAAGATCTCAGTCTTCCTGCTTGACTATAGTCGATTAGTTATGTGACATATATGTGTCACACTTAATTCATAGTTTAGAAAAATGTACTGAAATTATAACAATGAGTTGCATGTACTACAAATGTAACGTTTCATATAGGCCTTAAAATCCTTCTTATATTTCAAATCAAAATTGTTTTAATTTGACAATCACGAACTTTGATATATTTTTTAATATTAAAAAAAAACATTTGAAAGAGCCTGCGACCTTAAATTTATTGGGCTCAAATTTAATGTGTCGATTCAAATCAAGCTTGTAATAAGTATGTTGATAAAATCAACTTCAAGTTCAAGTTCAAAATCAATATCAAAATAATACCAATGTTTGATTTTCTGACATAAAATACACTTGACAGAGTGTTTAATATGCGATATATTAAAACAACGCTCAATTTACGAGACCTTAAATTTTGGTCAAGATTGAAGTTTCAATTGCGTATAATTTTGGCACAAATTCAACAATGTCTGAATATTTATTAGGTTTTTGTTGGGGTAAAGTGACCAAAAAAATTGTTCAATCTCAACAGATACATTGAAAAAGTCCAAGTTGAATATGAATAGTGAGAGCATACATGTTGCAGACAGTGCCGAAATGTTTGAACATCTTGAATCGTAATGTTTTTTTAACTAAGACTAAATAAGAAATCCCTACAATAAATATTATCAGAACATACCGCATCGAGCCGGACATTCTAAGCTATCACATTGGGTAGTTCATTGATTTATATTTAATTCAGTTTGTATAATACCCATGAGGTAAAATGAAAATATTTATATGGATCGGATGTTAATAAATGACAAGATACATAAATATGTATATATATGTTTATATATATTGGTAACACCAAAAAGTGTGATCTTTAATAAATATCGAGCGATGATGCATCAAACGATTTGTCTTCTATTAAACCGAATTGAACCGCTCTCCAAAATATATCTGTGTATCAAAGAGAAATGGTAAGATGACTCCGCCCGTAGGCGAAGCTACTCCGACGCTCAAGTCAGTATAGGTTTCAGTGAAAAGTATTGAAATTGCAGAGTTTGCATAATATGAAAGGCGTATTATGAAAGACGTAAGCAATAGCGTGTAAGTATTGCGTAATTGAACGTACCTCGATGAGGGTAGGAGCCCTCTATTTATAGATGTAGAGTTCTAATCAATATAGGAGAAGAATTCTACATCTACATCTATAAATAGAGGGCTCCTACCCTCATTGAGGTACGTTTAATTACGCAATACTTACACGCTATTGCTTACGTCTTTCACTCCACTGGTCATGGTTAGGCCAAGAATTTTGACTATGATCAACGACATAAAATATAGACCGATTTCTATTTTATTATAACAATCCAAAATTGGACGTAAAATAGATGTTTACATGTTGCTGAAACCACAAATTAAGTTAAAATGCACGGTAACTGTATCGTTACCAATTTTGGACATGGAGAGAGAGTTTAAGATAAAACATATAAAATTAAACTAGAGGAAAAAGGAACCACGGACCCATGTCATCAACCCAATACCGGAAAATTTTCTATGCACCCGTTCCTACCATGCATCAACACACATGAATGTGTCTCTATATGTATATATAGGTCATGTATGTTCGTGCATGGCACCCGCTGGAAAATTCTTCTATGCACTCGGTCCCTGCCATGCACAACACACATGAATGTGTATCTATATGTATGTATAGGTCATTCATGTATATTGGTGCATGGGAGTGCATAGAAGAATTTCACCCCGATACTTTATAGCCATTGCAAGAACACATACACCAATAGCAAATCCATCTAATGCCTAATGCTTAAATTTTCATCTATAAACATGTATATCAGCTCAAGAGAAATCTCATCAGTTGCTGCAACTTTTGTGCAAAACTTTTATTAAATTAGTTGGACTAGTTGTTTCAGTAAAATTTTCTCTAACAAATCACACTCATCCATCAAGATAAATATTTGTTAAAAAAAAAATTTAGGGGAAGCAGGAGAAATCGAACACGAGACCTCTTGGAAAATCGATTACAACCACTAGGCTAAAGCCTTGTTGTCCCATCAAGATAAATATTGAATACTATATATTAAAGGGGAGAGACCTCAAAAGATTGGCAATGGCTTTATCCATTTATTGTCCTGAGTTCTGAACCAGAAGTTCCAATGCTTTCTTCTTAAGTGAGTTCGGGGCAATTGCAAATGAAGTTTCAAAGTTTAGAAATGGCATGTGCAACTAAATTTGATCTTACAGGGAGGTCTAAATCTTCCCAATCATCCTCGTCTAGCTTGGAGAAGTATCGATCCACCATTTCCCTGCTCACGTCCTCTATCTTCGCGGGCTTCCACTACAAAATCAGATTGAGACAAAAGAAGAAACGAATATCTCAGTAAACAGCTGAAAGCCGTTACCGTGTCAATATATTTACAAGGATAGGGAGTATGAAAATGTACCTTAGGATTTCTATCCTTGTCCAACAGTATAGCTCTGCAACCCTGAATTTAGAGAACAGTTTTTTTTTTTTGTCAAGTCAAAAGGTAACATATATAGAGGATAAGATAGAGTTGGTTTGCTTATACCTCGACAAAATCTTTACTAATTTCTCCCCGCACGACATGACAAGCCATTCTGAATTCTCGGATAAGGCATTTACCCACTCCTTGGAGCCGCCCTTCTCTAATCTGAAGATGATTTCCAAAGAAAAAGGTAACAAAATCAGACCTTTCAATATCTCATAAGCTCCTATTCTCCAAAACTTTTTCCAAGGTCGAATTCATCTTCTAGTTTTGTGACTTGAGTGTTATGTTTGAGTAAGATGTGTGCTATCAATAATATTGAGCACTGTCGCAAATCATTTAAGATACAAGCCTCAGGCATTGCCAAAAAACATTAAAGGCAACAAAAGAGATTCAAAAGAAAAAAACTCGAGTCCATATAACTTCAAGCAGCTAAAAAAAATCTCATCTGAATCAACTTATGAAAAAAAATTACAATGATCTACAGTGAATTAATAAAGGTAATCCATACAAATATTACGAGCTGTTTCTGAAGCGAGAAAAAGTGTTTCTATAGTTCATGTATGATGGTTTGCTGTGTAAGAACTATTAAAGCAGTCTGAAAAATATGGACGACTCAAGATCAAGTCTGCATCAAATAAACTTATTCTGACAAACAATTAGTAAAGTATCCAAAATTTATTAACATATCATTATTTCTTTATCAACGTTTTCTTAAAAGAGTAATCAGGCAACTGCTAGAAAACTCAAGATCAAGGCTCAAAATATTTTCAAAAGTGTTAAATTTTGAATGTGAGGTGCAACTAAGGCATAGTCTAATTAACATGCACACTGATCCAAATGAAGAAACTCATCATACTCCGAGCACGGAGAAACAGTTCCTCCGAACCTATCAGCGAAAAAGGAGATTTGAAGGAAAAAGGAATGTGATTCAAGAGGTTAGCAAAAGTGTGTATCACTACAACCAGGGAGGAGGTTTGTTATGCCAAAGCAATTCAGCTTTGGACAATTGGCCAAAATTTGGGGATTATGGGGCACGGAAATGATGAGAGATAATTCAATATCTTATGAACATGGAAAGAGAAAACGAGACGACAATCCAAAAGAAGAGGAATTCGAATGAGGATTTAGGGGACGTCAATGTGAACCAATGATTATTGTAAGCTTCAATATCCGAGGTATAGGGGAAAGGGTGAAAAAAAAAGAGAACTGCGGGAGTTGGTTCATAAAGAAAAGGTGGATTTCTTGTGCTTACAAGAGACTAAAAAGGATTTCATCCGTAAGGACTTATGCAAAACAATATGGGGGGGAGAAAATTTCAACTGGGCGTACAAAGGCGCACTGGGGACTGCAGGAGGACTTCTAAGTTTGTGGAATGCGGAAGTATTTTGCATGGACAATTGTTGGGGAGAGGATGGTATTTTGGGAGTAGAAGGGTATTGGGGGACAAAACGAATCAAGTGCAACATCATCAATGTGTATTCGACGGGGGATTTGGCTTCGAAAAGAGAGGTGTGGAATACACTATCAACAAGACTGGAACAGAATCAGAATGGATATTGGTGTATATGTAGAGATTTTAATGCGGTAAGACTTCCTCATGAGAGGAGGGGTCGATCTTCTGAGCAATACATCAATGAAATGAGAGGTTTCGATTCATTCATAAGAACCTCGAAACTGTTAGACTTACCACGTGGTCGGGAGGAAGTATACGTGGTATAGACCTGATGGCTCTTGTGTCAGTCGATTAGACAGGTTTTTCCTATCTGCTCCTTGGATGCAGGAATGGCCGAACCTAACACAATGGGGATTGAAGAGAACTATATCTGATCACTGTGCAATCATATTGAAGAATCATCAACCAGATTGGGTACCAAAACCTTTCAGATGTTTAGATCCATGGTTACAACACAGAGATTTTAGAGATTTTGTGGAGAAGGAATGGAATAGTTTTAACATTACAGGCTGGGGAAGTTTTATTTTAAAGGAAAAATTCAAATGCCTAAAGATTAGTCTCAAAAGATGGAATAAAGAGGTCTTTGGCGGTATTGAAGCCAATATTGGGACATCAAAGAATTTGATGCATGAATGGGATAGACTGGCAGAGTCTAGAGAGTTGTCAGAGGAAGAGAATCAAGCCAGGCAACTCGAGGCACTCAATTTGCAGAATCAATTGGGGATGAAAGACACCATGTTATATCAAAAATCGAGACTTAAATGGATAAGAGAGGGTGATGTGAATTCAAGCTTTTTTCATAAGGTGATCAATCGAAAGAGGAAAAGTTCGGAAATCGTGGGTTTGTATTTTGATGGAATATGGATTGATGATGTTCAGGGAGTCAAGGACGGGGTCCGACATTATTTTTCTAATCAGTTTAAACAAGACGATTGGATGAGGCCAACGCTGCAAGGTATACAATTCGGACAGCTGACAGACCCTGAAAATGAATCATTGATAGCATGTTTTTCAGAATATGAGATTCGTCAAGCGGTATGGGATTGTGAGAGTTCAAAGAGTCCGGGACCAGATGGATCTAATTTCAGGTTTATCAAACATTTTTGGGAACACTTCAAAGTGGACTTCATCAGATTTTTTGAGGAGTTTCATAGAAATGGAAGAATAATCAAAGGAGGCAATCCATCTTTTATGGTTCTTCTCCCTAAGAAAAACAATCCTATTAGAATTGAAGAGTTCCGACCGATAGCACTCATTGGGTGTATTTACAAAGTTTTATCAAAGGTCCTAGCTAACAGATTGAGAAAAGTTATTGACAGAATTATTTCTCCATCTCAGACAGCTTTTATTGGCAGTCGACATATCCTTCATGGATCGGTAATCGTTAACGAATCGATTGATGAATACAGAACAAATCGAAGAAAAGGTATGATTTTCAAAGTTGACTTTGCAAAAGCATATGATTCAGTCAACTGGAAGTTCTTAGATCATGAGGTTAATGAAATTTGATGACAATTGGAGAAGGTGGATCATGGAATGTGTTACAAGTGCAAAAGCATCTGTTTTTATTAACGGCAGCCCAACACAGGAATTTCCGCTCCAAAGAGGATTAAGACAAGGAGATCCATTGTCTCCTTTCCTTTTTGTCATAGTGGCAGAAGCTTTAAGCAGAATGATTGATAAGGCCGTTCATATTGATTACTTTCGCATTATGGATAGGGGAGGATGAGGTAAGGATCTCACACTTACAATTTGCGGATGACAGGCTGCTGATGGCCGAAGCGACTGTTCAAAATGCTATCACATTCAAAGCTATCTTGAGCAATTTTGAGATGCTATCGGGACTGAAAATAAATTTTCATAAGAGCAGTCTCTTCGGGTTGAATCTGGAACAGTCAGTGGTGAAGGAACTGGCAGCTTTGTTGAATTGTAACGTGGGGCTTTTCCGTTCAAATATTTGGGGCTTCCGATTGGTGGAAATCAAACTCGGAACGTCTGTGGGAACCGGTCATTGAGAAATTTCGGAAAAGACTGTCAGTTTGGGATGATAAGAGTGTGTCCTTTGGTGGTCGTTTAATCTTGCTCAATGCCGTGTTGACTTCTTACCGATCTACTTTTTCTCCTATTACCGTGCTTCGAAAAACGTGTTATCAAAATTGCGATCCATGCAAATTGCTTTTCTTTGGGGGGGGTGGGGAGAGTGGCCGGAAAGTAGCTTGGGTGAAATGGACTGACGTGTGCAAAACAAAAACTAATGGAGGGCTAGGGGTACGCAAATCTTTCAATAAAGCGTTGTTGGGAAAATGGGGTTGGGAAATGCTGAACAATGGGAATACGCTGTGGGGTAGGGTAATTAGGTCTAAATATGGGATTAGTGGTCGGAGCTTATTAAATACAAGGGATTCTCGGGGTAGGAGAAAGGCTTCGATATGGTGGGGAGATATCTTGAAATACTCAGTTCACGACACGTCGGGTTGGTTCACTGGGGGGTTGAGGAAACAATTGGGGAATGGTATGGGGACTAAATTTTGGAAAGAGGTTTGGGTAGGTAACGAGAGTTTACAAGATAGGTTCCCAAGATTGGCATTAATAGCGAGATATAGGGATGTTTTTGTGGGAGATATGGGAGAGTGGATAGGGGGTTCATGGGTGTGGAGATGGGATTGGAGACGAGATCTATTTGATTGGGAGGAATCTTTATTGCTTGCTCTTTTATCTTTTTTGGACAGGTTGCAGCCACAATCGGAGGGAGAAGATTTCTGGACTTGGACAGCGGACGACTCAAAAATTTATACGGTGCGATCGGCTTATGCACGCATACAAGACGAATCAGGTGTGGATGGAAACACGACGACGACTTACAATTCAATATGGAGGACGTGTGCACCAACAAAAGTGGCGGCGTTCACGTGGAGGGTGATTAGAGACAGGATTCCGATATCAAATCTCCGTCGAAGAAATATTTATGCTGGTTCGGATTCGGAAGAATGTGTTCTTTGTAAAGAAAATCAAGAGACGACACAACATGTGCTGTTCATTTGTCCGGAATCTTATAAGTAGTGGATGAAATGTTATCAATGGCTGGGAATCTCAACAGTACTATCGGCGGACCCCGTGGATCGTTTATTGCAACACAAAGGTCTGTGGAAGCATGCTAAGGGACAGAAGGAGTGGATGATTATTTGGGAAGCAATCATTTGGACCATTTGGCTTCTCCGCAATAATTTGATTTTCAAAGGAGCAGAGGACATCAAGGGAGATTTGTTAGAATTAATCATTTTTAGATCATGGTTTTGGATTAGTAATGGAGGTCATCTTAGATTGGGGAACTCGTTTTGGGATTGGCGTCATGCGCCAATGATTTATTTGTTAGCTCTTTGTAGTAGTGGTTAAGGATAGGCTTCGTAGACGTGCATTTTAGTTATGTTTTATTTGTTTTTGTATGACTTATTTAGTACCTCTGGTACTTCTTTATAATATATTGCGATTTGCCTGGAAAAAAATAACATGCACACTGATCCCTACCGATCTGAGAGAAATTTTAAGGCTTGTCGGAGATGCTTTCTTCAATGTCTGAATCGTAGAAGAGACCCATTCATCCTTCTTTTCGTTATTTTCTATCTCCTAGAAATGTGAGCGAATCAGGATAAGAAACTGATAAAAATCAAGCATCTCCATGTCAAGAAGCACAAAATAAATCTGATATCCAATGTCAACTTACAAGGAAACCTATAATGTCTTCAACTGTTCTTCGGGAAAAGCACTTATTAATGATGTCCAACCTGCAGAGGTACGTAAATATGAAGAAGAAGGCTTAACAAAAAGTAAATTTTTTCAGATTTTTAGAATATTATTGACGAAGATCCTTGACAAAAAAGTAGAAGGTATGTAAGAGAAATATAAAGCATCAAATCAATAACTCGGACAAAACCTTCATCTAATGATGTTAATACAAGTATACAACATGGGATGCCTTTTAAGTTCTCAAGAAACAAAAAACAATAGAGCTCAGTATTTACATGTTATGATCATGACCTAGAGAAACAGTAATTTTTAGTAATGAACAAAAGATGAGTCGCAGACTATGAACAGAAAATGGGGAAAAACAATAATCAATTTCCATTATATTTACAAACTTACCTCTTCCAGGTTGTGTTACACCCGGCAAAAAATATCAAAATAAAAAATTTAGGGGGAAAATATAATTTAAGAGGGCGAGTGTAATTTTTGGAGAGAAAAATGCAGTTTTTGGAGGTAAAATGCAATTTTTTAAAAAATAGGGTAAGAATTTTATTTTATTTTTGGCAAGGGGGCACTTGCCCCAATGTATATCCACCGGTGGTTACACATGAAGCAAACTTTTAGTTGAGAGTAAAGTATGTAACGGTAACAACTCGTTATGTAAGTGTCACACCATGAATAAGAACAATCTAACTAGGGCTGCTTAACGAACTGGGTTGGCCCGAAACTGGTTCGGAAACGAACTGGTTCAACCCGGTTCGGAACCCGAACCGGGCCAACCAGTTAGGAACCAGATCCGATCCGGCAGTTACCGGATCGGATTGGTTCTAATGGATTGGAACCGGTGCTTATCGATTCCAGCACCGGTTCCAGGTTAAATGGTTCTGGTTCCAATCACCGGATTGGAACCAGAACCGATAGAGATCTAAAAAAATTTAAAAGGTAACTTGGCTAGAGAAACTGAATTTTTTTGTTCCGGGTTGGAACCGGTCCAACCCGGAACCGGTGGATCCGGAACCGGATCGCACTGGTTCCGGAATTATCGTGCCCGGAACCGGACGATTTCGAACCGGATTGATCCGTTAAGCACCCCTGAATCTAACAGACCAACAAATCTATGTCAAATGATTATGCTATTCCCGAGTTGCTGTTTTGGATGTGCTGTCAACTTTCCCCAGTACAAGAAAAACATTCTAACTAAAGATTTATAACTACCTGTTGTAAACACTCTTCTTTTTCAATGACGGGATATGCGAAAATTGACTGATAGTAGAAGAGATGACAGCTGGATCACTAGAATCTGCTTTACACAGTGCTTCTTCTAACAACGATAATCTCTGTCCAATAATAGAAGATAAATCAAAATAACCAAACGGTCCAAACATAAACAATACTGTAAACATCATGAATTTATGCAACATATGAAAGGCATATTCGAGGCCGAAATCCTCTCGGTTGCTATCTTCTTCACTGGTGCCAAAATCATGATTGGTAGGTTCTTCTTTTGCTTCTTCTTTTCTTCAGTGCGTTCTTTTTCATTGAAGCTCCCTGTGACAAATATAATCGGTTTTCCCAACCATGCCTCCATCTTTCTCATACTTTGTTGCATGCATTCCAAGGCATCTTCGACGTGTATATTCTCCTCCCCAAATGTCCTTGGTTAAGCAATCCCATGTGAGATCGGGACATCGGAGTGTAAGGCAGTAGAACCACGAGTCAGCCGCACCCTCCATAGCCATGAACGCGAGCTATACACAGTTCTGCCATAGTGTAGCATTGACCCTGAAATCATGATAAGCTTGTAGAAGCCATAGCCCGGAATTACTGCCGTTGAACCTTGGCATATCCCAACCAAAACAGGTTGTCGCCATGATGTTGTATTCTTAGCGTCAGTCGGCAGTGTCGGACCAATCGTTAGGATCAAAGAAACCTCACACAGAGACACACCACACTGAAATACTGGAAATCTTTATTGATTTCAAGCAGGAATGAAAAGGAAAGTTCAGAGGAAACACAATGCTCTCACGCTTCCTAATCTACTCAATAGAGGAACCTCTCTTGCCTAAGCAACGGCTTGCAAAACACTCAACAATATCGGATATCCTCCTACCCACACGCGCCCCCCCTCCCCCCCACCCCCCACTCTTTTATTAAGTAATTTTCCCTCCCAATATCATAACAAACTTCTCCAGGTGCTTCTCTCCCCACTCTTTCCTGACTGTCTCTTTCCATGGGCTTTATGAAACAGGCCCCTTAATGCCATGGATTGGGCTTGATCAAATTCTTCCCGTAATAGAAAGCATGTGACTAAAGTATACTACCAGGAAAGTTCCAAAATGCCTCCTTGATGGATAAATTCCATGAAGTTGATTGACAAATAACATCTAAACAAGTATTTGCGTTGCATAATTAATTATATTCGCATAATAATAATTAAATACTGTAATTTAATTACTGATGATAATTGGGAAAAAAAATATTCCATTATTTTACATTTTTTATTGTATTTTTGCTGGAACTTAATTTTGTTGGTTGATTAATTTGAAGATGTTACAATAATAAATGTGCAAATAACTTCTATTTATAGAAATATTTTTTTGTATAATATTGTTTCAAATTCAAATCAATTTCTTTTGGAGTTGTACATATTTGAATGTTTCAATATAACTTGAATAAATCACCTTCTATTCATATATAAAGAAGATATACTTATTTTTTATATGTCTGCCGTGTCATGTGGTTTTTTGACCTCCTCATACTTAATATAGAGAGAAAAATTAACGGCAGTCAATCCCCTTACATTTTACACATCATCTGATAAATCACATACCAAACGTAATCCTACAAGAAACAAATGAGATCAAGCATTTCATTTTCTAGAAGAAAGATATTTCATGAAGAAAAGATCTTGAAGACATTTCACAACCTCAATGTCCTAGTTTATGTGACATCAATCTTGCATAAATGATAGCGCAATAAAATGTTGGAGGTGAGATTATACCTCTGATGTGACAAAGTGAGTTGCTAGACCACAAGCGAGCATCTCAGCACCATCCAACCTGGCACCCGCCAGACCAACATATTCTCCTGCCAGAAAAGGGAACATTACAGTATATGAAACAAACAAAGATTCTGTTTTCCCTAATTAGATAAACAACAGATGCAATACACTAATCCTATCATGATCACAATAACAGAATAAAAAACAGAATTTTTTCCAAGGTGACATCCAGAAAAATACACAACTACTAGATACCTAAATATACATATTACCACAATCCATTCCATTGTGATTAAAAGCTTAGTTGTTGTTGTTGTCGTCGTCGTCCTTGTGGCTTACTAAGCTTCAAAATTTTGTTTAAAGTACCAACAACTACTTTAGTTGGCATTTATGAAACTTCTTACCACTTGTTTGTCAGGGAATTCCCCAAGAAGCCAATAATTAACTGATGCAAATAGCACTAAAAATATATTTAAAACAAACGTGACCAACATTACATGAATTCACATTCGGATGTGGGATGTTCATATTATGTAGATGACCAGCAAGTTCAATTTTGGGGTACGGGGGAAATTTTATTTTTGGGTACAAGGGTTGAACTGAAACTCTCCAAAATGGATTAACATTGATAAATCCATCTTCCATGCCTTGTGTAGCATAGGGGTAATCAAATCTTAAGCGAGTTTAATTTCAAAAAATGAAAGTGTTGCCATAAAATAAATTTCAAAAGTGGCTTTCTTCTATATTTCTTTTATTTGCGACTCTCCAATTTCTGAATCTGCCACTTTAGGTAAGTTATACAGTTTCTCATTCAGCAAACCAGTTGCTGTCGAATACCTAATCACATGATGATACTTTCAAAGCCAAAATCAGGAGCCCAAGAAAAGACATTATGTAGAGGGTAAGCCACACCTAATTCGGGAATATACTCCACATTTGGATGAAAGATATGGCATATATACCTCAAAACAAAGTATCTGAAAAAGTAAAAGAACATAACAGGATTTACCAAAGAAACCAGGGAGTCTTGACAAAAAGTAAGTGGAGCCTACATCAGGGAAAATCCCCAATGCTGTTTCAGGCATAGAAAAAAGCTGCAAGAAGGTGAATACACGGACGGTGAGGAGAACACAAGATTACTTGGTTAACACATAAATGATAACCTATGGCAAAGGGAAATAATAAATTTGATAATGAAGGTACTGTTGCTATATATATATGTATATATGAAGGAAAGGTGGGACCTTGGAGAAAATTCATTATTTATCTCCGAAGACTAGCCATCAGATAGTTTTGATAAAATTTTAAGAGCCACAAAGTAGCCTATTTCTTGGTAAAAAAAGGCAAAAAAAAAAAAAAGTGCCAACAGAAGTGGTTGAAAATTATCAAGATAAAACACGAAGTTCATAAAATCATGGAAATAATAGATAAATACCGAATTTTCTGTAGCGACGCGAAATCTACCATGTATAGAAGCACCTGCTCCTCCACCCATGACAATACCATTGAGAATTGAAACCTTCAAATACGGTTGCAAATAAACAATAGGGACTACTGAAATGACGACTGCAAGCATCTTAATATTCACAAAAAAAATTTAACTAAATCATTTTTTTAAAATATAGGAAATCGTTTTCTATATTACCACCTGCTCCTCCTCCCATGACAATACCGTTCAGAATTGAAACCTTCAAATACATTTGCAAATAAACAATAGAGACTGCTGAACTACAACTGCAAGCATCTTAACATTCACAAAAGAATTTAACAATTTTTTTAAAAAATATAGGAATATTTTTTCTACATTAGCACCTGGGATTTACTGTAAGTAGCCATCACAAAGTTCAAAGTAAATTGCTGTCTGATATAACTTGCAGCGGACCGCCAACTACCTGTTGCTCACATAAATATTAAGAGTCAACAACCAGACAACTGAGTCTTAACATACTATAAGTAGAGTGCTGGCAGGTTAGTTCAACACCCTGAAATGGCTAATCAGCATTAAAGAAATTTAATAAAAACTATGCAGGAAATAGAAGCTAGTGGATTTGTTCACTTTGACTTCAAATGCTAACTCACGTATATATTTATAGCCAAGTACCACTAAAAAAGGGCAAACACGGTGTACGAAACTCCCGCTATGGGCGGGGTCTAGGAAGGGTCGGGTTACTTTGGGCCTATTTTACGCAACCTTGCCCTTGCACTATAAAGAGGATGTTTCTGCGACTCGAATCCGCGACCTTCAGGACCACATGATAGGTGCAACGCTCACCCTTAGCCAAGTAAAAACACTATAAAAAATTGATTTTTCTTGCAGTGCATTATAGCCAAGAAAATCACAATAAACATTTGACTGTCTTGCTCCAAACTTTATGCAGAATACTTATCAGATTCTTATTTGTTTATTTTCACATAAAAAAAAATTTAACATGTGGCTACTAAAAACCAGCAGTGTGCAATTGCAATCTGAGGTCATAGTTGATTGAACTCAAGGATTCGTTCCTTGTCTCTAACAATTATTGTAAAGACATACCTTGAGTGATATCACGAACAACCGCTGAAGCATCACCTCCAGCACAAAATGCTCTCCCTTTTCCCTTTTATTAAATGTTACAGAAAAGCACATATGGATCATAGATAACTTGAAGATATATTGTTTTTTTCAGGTCTATAATTAATTAATGCCACCCTAGGGTTCAACATTTGTCCGATTGTATCTCATAGCTCACAATGTGCAAAAATAATAATTTGTAAGTCCCTCGTCTGTAGAGATTAACAAACATAAATTGATACTCACATCAGAAAACATGATTAATGACACATAAACCACCCCTTATTTAATGGTCTTGAACAAAGCCTACTAAAAAATAGAAAACTAGATTGAACATACTTAGATCCTTAGTGACAAAGGAGAAAGACCTGAATTTTCATATTTACTACAAGTCTACAACTCCTAGTGAACTGAACTGTTACAGGAAAGATCCTCAATTGTAAAAGATAATGAAAGCTCGCATCTGCCCGCAGACAAGCAGAAAACCAATGAAGGAGGTACCCAAGCTTCTGATACAGGATTACGAAGCTGGAAGCATCAAATTTATGGATCCCAAATTTAAGGATCCCACGTGTGTAAATACATCTGATTTCACCAGGTCACAAAACTGATAGCCTTCAGGCAGTAATCAGTGGAGTCAAATCTGAAACTCTGTAGATAAAATACCTTTAAAATCAATAATTTAACTGAGAGATCTTCCTCGCTAGCAATAAAAAGCTCCAACAAACGGGACACCTAAATTAAGAAGAAGAAAACACTTCAGAAAAAGATTGAACATATTCTGAAGTCTGAATCAATATAATGCTGGCTGCTGCATATATTCGTCCAGTACAGAACATGATCGATCCCAACAGGTTCACAATTTGATTAACTGAATGCAAATTAAAATCATAAAACGAAAACACAAAAATCAGAGACAAAAAACTCCAAATACTGAATCAGAAATTCCCAAATTTGAAAGAGAGCATATTCTTCAAAATTATCGAAATTTCCGAAGCACAAATCCTTATAAATGTCAAAGAGCATATATCTATCGCTCAAGTTATACCATTTCAAAGGAAAGTGCATTGAGTTGCTTCGGTCTGTTGAGTGTGAAAATTCTCACAGAAGACTTCTCTTCCACGAAAACCTGCCGAGCAAACATTTCGAATGTGAATACAACATTCAAGCTAAACAGACAAAAGCAAATAATTTCATAACCAGAAAGTATGAAAAGAATTTCTCAAAAGTCAAAATGAAATTTAACTGAGATAAGTTAAATTTTATGCACCTGATCGGTTTCTCCGTTGGTTGAAGAGATTGAAGCCATGGAGTTCTTGTACCCCTTTGCTTTGGTTTGCGTAAGTAGTGGAAAGACCAAAAAACAAGATGGACTGTTGAAAATTGCTCAAAAAGTAACATTTAAGTTTCTCCCATGCCAATGTACAACTTAACTAGCAGAAAGTTTCGCCATAGTGTTTTTCATTCTCTGTAACACGTTAAGAATCTTCAATAAATTCCACAATATATTCCCCAAAGAAAAGTATTTCATCGTCTCAGTTCCAATTTTGACACCGGAGTCTAACACGGTCAAATCTCGACCTCATACCGTATAACCCATCTGGGCTCGCCAAAATCTTGGGAAAAATGGAATCTTCAGTAATTTTGGGTGAGAAAGTGGTTGGCATGCTGTGGAAGCATCATTTGATACTGCTGGGCCCTTTTCTAGTTATCAGGAAGCCGTCGGTGCAACCACTGATATATGATTCAATAATCAATAGTTTATTTCTTTCACACGGACCACGGTTTACCGGAACGGTCCTTCTAAAAAGCAACTGAGGTTGCTTTGGAAAACGTTATATAAACATAAATCGTCGGTTTAACGGTCACGAAATGGAAACAGAAGTAGGGGTGAACAAAACTTCGGTTTAATCGAAATAACCGACCGAACTGAATAAATTTGGAAATTCGCAAATTCGGTTTTATTTTTTTAAAATATCGGTTAAATCGGTTCAGTTATCGGTTTTGATTTTAAAAATATCGGTTATTAATCGAATTAACCGAATGTTCACCCTAGATGGAAGAGGAAATAGGTTCAATTTGAGTCTATGTTGTCTACAAATATAATTATTTGAACTATTGCTAATAAAAATGGTTAAAGTTTAACTAATTATTTAGCTTTTACGTGATTACACATTTTCATTGTTAAAGAAAAATTATTATTATTAACTATTATATAAGAGCGAGAATTTGGACGGTGATTTCAATTCATGTTTGCTATTTAATTACGAAACTGCCATTGAATTGAAATAAAGCTTTCTGATTCGACCAAAATCTGGTCCTATCGTCCTCTTCTTCTCCCACACTTCGTACTTTCTTCCGACCGAAAAACCCCATACTCTACCATGCTACCTATCCCCCTCCCTCTCCCAGCGACCTTCCTCTCCGTCCTCCAATTCATCGTTATCTTCATCTTTTCTCCTCTCCACCGCTCTATGCTTCTCCAAGATTTCAACCGCCAACCGCTTCCTCTTCTCCGCCAGCGTCTCCACTATCTCTTCTTCCATTTTTTCATCTTCCCTTCTATCATCGTCAGAATCAAACGCTTCACCTTCATCATCGCTGCTTTTAATATTCTCGCCGCCCGCAATTCCAAAATTACGGCGCCATTTCGAATCAGAATCTTCAAAAAATGGATCCCGTGTAATGGAGAACAGGAGTGCAGTCCACAAGTTTTCCAGGTGAATGTGAACGTGAAACCTGTTTTTAGCTGTAAATTCAGCTTCAGGAGTTGTTGGGGAAAGAAATTTGTTGTCCATGTAATGTCATTGATTGATTTTCTTGCAGCCAAATAATGCTCTTGTTATCTGATTTATTTATGTGTTGGCATATAATCGAATTGGGTTTCTATATATAGGGGAAAACATAAGGTGTTTGGGTCAGAATAGCAACATATAGTTTATCTTAATCATTCCTGGATGGGTTTCTGCGATGCATTGTTTGTACCATTTCTGTCATTGTTAGTAACAATAGCATTTGCCTCCTTGAATCTAGAGATGAATATCTTGGCAAAATATATGATTTCCATCTATTCAAATTCTACATTATCATGTACCCTCTTGTTTCTATTGTTCCACACAACCCAACAAATGGGCAGAATACAAAAAATCCTCTCATCCAGCCTCTGATGAGCACGATGCATCCAATCTTCAACATTACTTGCCTCATATTGGCCTGCCTCAAACGGAAGAAGAGATAATGCCCAACACTGATGAACCTAATGACAGTCACGGAGTATAGTTATGGGTTTTCGATGGGATGACCTCTGTGAAAGCAAAGATTTCGGAGGCATGGGTTTTCGTGATTTGAAAGCTTTTAACTTGGCTACGTTAGCTAAGCAAGGGTGTAGAAATTCAAACCAATCCAGATTGTCTACTCAGCAGGGTCTTAAAAGCTAAATATTTCCCTGCTCATGATTTCTTATATGCTACTGTGAAAGGAACACCATCACTAACATGGAGAAGTTTGATGAAAGCAAAACATATTATGGTTGCTGGAATGGGATGGAGAACTGGAGATGGAAATATGAAATTTTTTACATTTTCTATGGTAATTTACATACACGGGTAGCGAATTTACAAAAAAATTGAAAAAGTTGAAATGGCATACCCAGATCGTGAATTTAGAAAAAAATAAAAAAATAGAATTCACATACCCAGATCACAAACTCTCTTTAATGCAGTATATTTTTTCGTGTGTGCCAGTGTGTGTGAGAGAGTGAGCTGGCGTGTGCGTTTTTTGTGTGTGTATCAGTGTGTGTGTGAGAGTTAGAGTTATGTGTTAGTGTGTTAGTGTGTGAGTGTTAAAGAAGGTATTATTTAACAAAATTAAAAATATTTAAATATTAAGTTAAAAAAGTTTTTACAAAGTAGGAACTCGTCTTGCCAAAAGACGTTTTCACCTTCTTTTTTTTATTATTGTTTTAGTATTTAATATTATAAATAATAAATAAAAATATTATTAAAAAAATTATTTAATTATGAATTATTTATAATAATTAATAATATTAAAAAATTAAAATAAAAAAAATAATTCTGCCATTGAAGATTGATCGGTACCTCGAAGGTAGCGATCCATACTCGAGTCCAAAAAAAATTCTGGAATTCTCTCCAAATATTTATAGGTTTCTTCTCTTTTCTTCTTAAAACAACACTCTCACGTTTCATATGCCGTGAAAGATAGAGCAGAGAATACTAGAGAAATACCGTTGTTACTCTCTTATGACCAATTTAAACCCCCCCTCCACAGTGGTTTACACTGAAAGTTTTTGTCTTCAATAAATGTCAAATCTATTGCATAGAGTTCAAGTGATTCAATTCTCTAGGGGGGAATTTGCTGTTGCACCAGTCATTTGATAAATTTTAATCATTCAGATAAATATGTATTATGCTATTAAATAACTTAAAATCATATAATTAACTTATATGACTGCATTCTTTTAATATATCTATTTACTTTCTCCAAACTTTATTCATCGCGCACTGCGCGACGGGCATTATCTAGTATATGTATATATACCTCTTGATTTTTTTTAATTTAATAACGTTGTTTTATTTTGAAGTATACATATTGGATGTGTAATTTAATATGTTTAACATTAATTTCACTACAAGGAAAACAAAGCACATCGGTTGATGAAATCAACAGTCCATCATTCTAAATTGATGTCATTTTTTAGTGAAACTATAACCCTCCACATTAAGGTATTTCAAGATTTTAATTTATTATACACCAAAAAAATTCTCAATATCACATATATTTTGATAGTGTTGTGAAATTTTTGAGGATAAATTTATGTTTTAATAAAGTGTACATAAGATTTAGAAAAATAATTTAACTTGTAATTTTCTTCAAAATAATTTTTTTAAGATATTCACTGTATTTTAAATATATTTTAATCATTTTTCTTCAAAGTAATCAATTTTTTTTTGAATTTTTTAATATATATTTTTTAAATCTACAACGTGACCGTTTCGTGAAATGTCATTAGAATTGGAACAACAACGATTCACAATATATCTTTCTTTTCTTTTTTATCATTTGATAGTGTTTGAAAGTATAGTACCGTTGATTCCGATTGAATGAAAGTTTTGTTTTTTGTTTAAATAGTTTACACGTGGATGGCTGGAAGCTTTTTCTGCTCTTCCTCAGATTGGTGAAAACCCGTCGAAACCCCACAAAAGCCCCACCAGTGCTCGGTTCAGTTTTCTCGCTCTCTCGTTCTTTAGACCTTTCTGATTTTGTAACAAGTTATTCCGTTTAGGGATGTTAAAGAATCAATAGCAGGATGATGTTCATTAGTGTAGCAGGGGTGTCTTGTTTGTGCGGTAGAGCTAGAAAATAGCATTGAATCATGAGATTTAAGTCGTCGATAAATATTTATGAAATTTAACTGCTCTGTTGGTGTTGTTAATAAACACAATAAACACTAATTTGCTAAATTTGTTGAATGTCTTTCAACTTTGTATTGATGTCTATATAGTGATAGTAAATTATAAAATCTTCTTTAATTACATATACATTACCGTATAAAGATGCATTATATTAGGAAATACAATATTATTTTCATTATTACGATATTTTCTTGTAAAATGCCCACTTAAATTAATACTGGCTTGTCAGAAAGCATCAATTTGTCTACAAGAAACTTATGTCACTGCAGAGAAAGGTAACCCACGAATGAAAAATTACGACGATGAACAAAGATATCAAAAAATTCCATAGAGAGAAATGGCACCGAGAACACATCAGAAGATTTGTGAACAAAAAGTGCATAGGGGAAAGAAGACAGCCGAAGAGGAAAACAGGGCAACACGGGAGGAGACAAGTTAACACGTTCAAGGCCCCAAGAAAACACATGTGCAAAGTTCATCTTGCACCACGGCAAAATGTATCAATCACCACACAAATAAGAAATCCACGAGTTGTGATTACTCAAAAAACAGAAAACCTGGCAGAACCTGGTGCAAAAACCAAACACCTGGCTGGAAGAAGACACACGAGTAGGTGAACCAGCCAAAAAAAATCTCCAAAGATGAAATCAATAACAAAAAAAATGGGACAGAGACCCACGAAGAACGCAAACGCCAGCAGTAGCTGCTAAGTTGAAAGCTTACGTCGCCATTAGGTCTGCAATGGCTGCTGGTAAAAGAGACTTCAATATATTTTTGGCTCTAAAACTGTCAGGAACGATTCTGGGGGTGGGTTGTCATTCCACACCCGAGTTCAACTAACTTGAGCTTCAATAGCTCGTGTTCTTGAAATGATGCATCGAGAGATTATATCGAGTTCGATTACAAAATCGAGCGGAAGACACTCGACATAACCCGCTCTATAACCGATTAACCATTTGATAGACATTTTAAAGATATGCAATTAAAGTAAATAAACAAGCATTTGTTTATGGAAGTTCGAAGGTGGTGTAATCCTTCTACGTCTCCCCTTCTTCCGCCGCATGGATGGATTCCACTAGAAGACTTTGATTTATACAATCCCGTTGTACAAACCCGATCCAGTTGGAAATTCCCCATCCAAGTAGAACTCCTAGCAACTCAATTATGTATCTTCTTAAATGTCTCACATACAAAGACATCTCATCGGTTGTGATACATCATCAACCGTTACAATGATATTCACTCATCTATTAAGCTCACAAATACAATGAATAGAGTGAATATATATGGCACAAATGATCTCTAACTAGATCTGATATAGAAAGGTAAGTGGTGCCTAAAATCTGGGCTTGCTCTCTTTCAAGCTGTTCTCTTCTTGTAAGCTGCCCATTTAGAATCCCAAGTGGGTTTGCTTTGATCTTGTTTGGATTGATCTTCAATCAGCTTATTTGAGCTTCCAAGACTTGTATATACAGCCCCAAACAATGATATATACGTTAGACACAAGAATATGCCCGTAGGAAAATGTTTTGCATCATTCCCGAGCTTGCAACGGTCATATTCTGGTTTCTGAACTCTTTGTATTTCGGACCGGTCTGGCCGGATCAGCTTGGACAGATCAGTCTGGTATGGACTGGTCAGTCTGGTCTGGATAGATCAGTCTGATGCAAGACAAGCTTGATACAAAAACAGGTTGATAAACGTGCTCTTCTGATCTGTTGCTTGTAGCTCTTGATTCTTTGATTTCTGGGCAAAGTGATCTACATGAAAGTTGTAGCCCTTTTTCTTAGATTTCCACGGAATCAAGAATCTCTTGATTTCGAGTTCGTATGAGAGAGTTATGCTCGAAATACGAGGTGATGCTCCTGCTGTATGTTTGCTAGATGCAGCAGCACATGATGTGACTTGCATAAGCTTTTTGGCCATCTTAACGTCCGATTCAGTCTTTGACTTTCAAAGATGACTTGTAGATCTTTGTCTTATCTTTCCAACCCATACTGAATCATCTCGTTCCGATAAATGAGCTAAGAGTTATGCCCAACAGATTGACAGTTGCTTGCTGAAACAGCTTGCTGTTTCTTCGCAGTACAGCTCGATCTTGCAGGCGTCTTTTCTCCTTGATAACATTCTAACTAGCCGATCTGTTGTGAAATATGACTTTTAGTACTTTGAGTTGGCTGTTCAACCTTTTGGAAGCACGCCATTTCGATATCCGAGCTATGAGATATGATCGAAACAATCCGCTCTGCCAGGATTTCAGTCTTGGTCCAGCTTGATATTTTCAAGCTACTTCTTTGTAATTCATCAAGGTCTTAATTATAATCTATGAACTGCACACTTGATGAAATATGTTAGCAACACAATAATAAGTTTTGTTAACATCAAATTCAAGATTATTCGGGTTCCCAAAACCAAAAAAAAACCATGTCAATAAGCACTCATTTTGCTAAATTGGCTGGATGTATTTCTCCTTTATCTTGTTGTGTCTATATAGTGATAGTAAATAATAGAATCTCCCTTAATTGCAGACATTTTACCATCTAAAGATGCATCATATTAGGAACTACGATATTATTTCTATTATTATGCATAATATGTTAGCCACTAACTCTACCTTACAGGTATATGCAAGTTGACAAATCAGCTAGTCATTTTTCATCTGAGATCTCTATGTTTTTGTAAACTAAATTTAAAGTTCTATAATTTTAAACGTGGAATATAATGCTCCACACCAACCCTTTTATGCAAATGCTGGAAGCCTGATTTTGGATTAACTTTCCTGTCAAATGTTGAAATAGTTCATATTTACAGTTGACGATAATCCTCATTCGCATGTGTGCTGTTTTGCAATCAAATGGCCCTTGCTTTTTCTCACTTTATTTTATAGGAGCTACATAGTGGAACGCTGGCTATCGAGTGAAGTTTGGTTGTGTTTCTGATATCTGTATCTGGAAGAAGTACCCTGTTTAGACAACTCTTTAGCTTTTTGTATTGCTATGTTTGCAGTCCAACTATCTTTGGCCTTTTATTCTGTCATTTAAAGTTGGTATATAAAGTAAAGGATATAATTGACACATTATGAAACAATATGAATGAAACTACAATAGAGTGCCTCAGATGAAATCTCAATGCCCTATATTTTAAAAAAATTGTTATTGAAAATGGTGGATACAAATGCCTGCTTTGCGATCCAGAGGCAAAACTTTGGTCTGTGCATGTGAGTTTCCGGAGACCGAGGTACAAATGGGTCTGTACTTAAGTCTCGTCATGGTTTTATTTTAGCCTTGTCCCAAAGGACAAGGTAATACAACTGTTGTTTCCACAACCAACACCCAGTAGGTTCTTTCTCAGTTTTCAGTTACATATCTGTCACGCCCCGAGACCGGGGTCAATACACCGGCATTGATTTCCATAAACAACTTGAAATCAATAAGCCTCGTAATATCGTAATAACCAAAAACCAGTCTATATACCATAAATAAAGAAATCATTGTCTTTACAACTGAATTAAAAACGCGAAATTAAAACTTAACATCTTAAATAGTAAAATCGTACTTAAATAAAGTATGGGGATCTTAATTCTTAGAAATACGCAGCGGATATATCACCAACCCCAAAATTGGTGTTCTTCTTCGGCTTCAACTTCTTCCTCAGCTTTATCTGGGGATGTAGAGTAAGGGGTTGAGTGCTTTGGAAAACACTCAGCAAGTGGGGGTCAATCGATATGATAATATAATACTTTTCATAATTTTCCAAAACATATTTCAAACGTAATCTTGATATGAATGCATCTTAACATGATTGCTCCATCGAGCCATAGCATATCATATCATTCATAATTTTCTTATACGTTAAGCACAATAAATCATCTAGTTTCCTCTTGGTACTGATATCAGTCTCTAGAATTATCCCTCCTAGAGAAGAGGTCATGCATCGGCTTACCCACGAATAAAGGGTCTGGAAAATCCAGAAACAACTGTTAACCACCGTATAAGGTCATGTTAACGGTTATATCCCACCGCATCAGGGTCATAAAGGAATCCATTTCCAATCAGATTTCAAAGTTTAAAGTGCTTACAAATTAATACTTGCATAATTCAACATAATTCATATCGATTGAGATTTCAAAACATACTATGGTTTTCAAAAATGAAAGGAATAAATAACAAAAACCCACTTACAGCGATTGTAGACGTGTTTGAACGATTTAGGATGCGGAATAACCGAATTCTTTCCTACCCTTGGCTCGCTACTTATTTGAACAAAACGAGCAGAATTGCTTAACCCTTTCGAACCAGATTCTAGGAGGCTTCGAAACAGATTACTGATTTAAATCTTTCAATCCAAGTTGATGGCTTATCCGATGGAACAGGTTGCTAAAGATTGATCAAGAATCACTCGGTTTCAGTTCTCGAAACTTGCTGGAAAAAGGAAGGAGTTTTGACAGATTTTTCGAATGGTTTGACAGCAACCAGATTCTCGAAAACTTAGAGCAAATTGGCTGAACTTTGATGGTTAAAAAACAAGAATCTGCACGTTCCAAAATTTAACAGAAGGTGCAGAAAACGATCGGCTTTGGTGGGGGGATTTCCGAAGAGTGATGCTTAATAGATTCTGGAAAACAGACGTAACAGTATGGCTTGAGAGAGGGGGTTTCTTCTCAAAATATAGGCTGGGATATTCGTAGAATTTCGTGCAGAAGCTATGGCTTGATGACTGCTAGAAAAACATTTGAACAAGTTCTGAAATTATTCTGGAATAAGGTGCAGAATGTTACTGCTATTGAGAGGGACTTTCTCAAGGTTATAAGTTGGAAGGGGATGGCTTTTGATGTGTATAATACGCCCAATGTTTGTTCTATTTATAGATAAAGGCTGTGGCCAAACTTAAGGAGTTTTGGAGGTGCACATTCTCGAAATTGTTGGCTAACAAATCTGTGCAAAAATCATGAACGATTCTCAAGCAGATTTGCTTGGATGGATCTCGGATTCTGATTCGATTATGGATGAAGTTGGAGAGGTGGAACAAGTTGAAACTTAGCAGCTTAAACTAATGAAATTCTTGCCAAGGCTATATCGAGAGTTTCAAGGAGAAGTATGAGGAGTTTTAGAAGTGTATCAAATCGAAATTGTAGGGAAATCGGTGCAGATTTGCTGAGTGTTTGATGAGCAGAATGGGGTGGATATCGGCAGATCTTGTTGAGGTGATGATGATCGATTTTCCTTCGATCAAGCTGCTGAAATTCGAATTATATGGAAGTAGTTTGATTTGGTTAGGGACTCCTTAATATATGGTAACTCTTGGCTAGAGTTTAGAGAATTGCAAACTCTTTTAACAAGACTTTTAAATACCCTCAAGAGTTAATCATGGTTTAGTTAACTCATGACTAAAAATCCGGGTCTTTACAATATCTCTTGACTCAAAAAGGTCTCTCCCGCTCCGAGGGTCTCTTTTCTCCCCTGTGTAGTGGGTGGTTGTTCTTCGACACTTTTCTCTTGTAAATCAGTTCCTTATATTGTGCGGTGGTTTGGATTTTGGAATAGGAGACAAGTGCTCTGTTCTCAGAGTTTTCTTTGGTGGTTTTGGCTGCGTTTCCCTTTTGCTCTGGTCCTCGTGGGATTTATGTGTTGTTAGGCGGTATGTTTGGTTTCAGCGTTGGCGGTCGTCTGCCCTCCCCGTCGACCACCATAAAATTTTTCAGTTGGGATGCTACTTGGGAGATTATCGAGCGGTCCGATGTTTATGTCTAGTTTGTCCCCATATTTCTGCCCTTTTGCTAATACTTTATCTAAGTACTATAGTTAATCCTGCTATTTAGTACAAAACTTTTAGGTTATGCTTTCGGATGGACATTTATTACCTAAGTTTTGTCCGTTAGATGTAGTACTGCATGATATCTTCTTTTGGGTGTGTTCTCGCGTTTGTGTCACTCCTTGTTTTGTTCTTCTGGGATATTTGGGATATTTGGTTGATGTTTTGTGGTGACACTATTTTGTCTCTCTGGTGGTGATTTATTGGGTCTGCTTCACTGTTGGGGCAACGTTTGGCTGTGACTGCTGAGCCTTTTGGTTTCATGTGTCATCCAATGTTGATACTTGGTTGATGGATTTCCGAGAGGAATTTGTATCCGAGAGCTTGCTCGTTTGTTGTTTTTCTATCACTTTATGTCTCCCGTATAACCTTCTTTGTACCTTCATATATAATAGAAGACAGTTTTCTTTGTCGACCTACTTTTGGGCTGAAGGAGGAGACCTGGTTTTGTTTTGGTGGTCTTTGCACTCTTCCGGTCAAGTTCTAGTGCTTTTGTTGTAAATCACTTTGACATTAGATCTCTAGCATGACTATTAATAGTTATGTCTTAATTCTTCTCCAAGTTTGGCTAATGTCTTTGTTGTTTGTTCAGGGGCTTAGTATGAGCCTGTATGTTTTGGCTGACTATTAGTTGTACCTGTTATTATCTTAATATAATTCATGTTTTCTGTTATTAAAAAAAAAGTTTGGTGCTTTTAATTTACTATATAAAGTACGTGCGAATTACGCGAGTATTTGTTAGATTATATATAAATTTTTTTATAAAAACAAAAGTTTAAAATATAATATTGAATTTTCCGGCATGTTTATTAAAATTTTCTATTTATGAAAATAAATTCCACACCATTTGAGTTACTCAAACATTTTTTTATTAATTATATGTTTATTTACAATTAAAATTTGTTTTTAATTATTCAAATGGTCATTCAATTAGCAATTAGGTAATTTGACAAATGAAATAAAAAATAAATAATTATAATATGTGTTTGTCACTTTTGCGTTTTGATGGATAGACATTTTTTCTGTTCAATTTAGTTACAAGTACATGATCAATTTGTAATCGATTAAAAAAAATTGATTTCTAGCTATGTTAAAGGGTTCGCGGGGCTAGAATTTAAGTAACGCCCTTTAATATATTAATTAGGGAATTGATTGATATTTACTTTTGAAAGTTAAAATGAAACTTAAGGTACAAATTAACCTATAATTAAATTATAAAATGACAATTGTCATTTATAATTATAACATATAAATCCAAATACACCACAAGTAGATAACAATAAAAGTTTAACACGACAAAGATATATATAGAAAATCAATTTTAAATTAATTTTTGTCCTCTCACATTAATTCTGATTTAAATTAATTATACATTTGATTGTGTCTATTTCATCCTAATTACTATTAATTATATCCATGTCTACTTTCATTTCAGCAAATTTAAAATTATAAATTAATCAAAACAAGAGCGGCAGCAAAAGAAGAATAGTTTACATTTTGGCAATTGTTTATTGTATATAATTATATCTACATTTAAATGACACGGAAACAATAAACCAACCCATGGACTTGAATGCAATGAAATAATGGTAATTTCGATTTTAAAAGAAATTGTAGACTTGCTTCTCCAAAACCAATGTATACGATTTCTTGTTTTATGGTCAACTATCATTCTTCTTGCCATTAAAGTTCACATGCAGCTAATGGACTACGAAAGAAAGAAATTCATGCACACAATACAGCAAGTTGTTGCTACAAGCTTTTTCCACATTAGCGAACTGGTTAACTAACTACACTTCACTCAGCACTACGCTAATCTTACCTAAGAACCTCAAAAGCTTGCCTGATTAAGAAGGTTTCAAAAGAATTCTTCTCTCACAAAAATCACTTCTCATGAAGGTTGTGAAAAATGTAGAAGTGGGCAATTCTTCCGGCTCTTCATAGAAGTAGTTTTTTCTCTGATTTGAGTTCTTAAAAATCCACCTGAAGAGAAGACCGCTGAAGACCTAAGGAGTTGGAATAAAGCGTTATTAACCAAGGTGCTTTGGGACATTCATACTGATAAACATTCCCTATGGATTAAATGGGTTCATTGTGTTTATCTTCGCAATGATAACATTTGGGATCGTAATATTAAAACAACAGATTCTCCACTTCTGAAGCAGCTAATGCAAATTTGTGATGAAGTTCGAACTTCCTGTGGTTCCACTTCTATTGCCTCTCAATTGATTGCTTCTTGGTTCCATGACGATCTACATGGGTCTTCTAATGCCTATAGATTCTTCATGTCCAAAAGCTCTAAAATGCAGTGGTCTTCCTTTATTTGGAAGAATTACATCTTACCAAGCATGCCTTCACTCTATGGTTGAGTGCTCATGATCGGCTTCAGAAGGGTGGATCGACTATCCTTTGTTGATGATAAGTCTTGTGTTCTTTGTGACTCCAAATTGGAAACACTTGACCACTTGTTATTCGCATGCCCTTACATTCTATCAATTTGGTTGAAGGTTCGTGTGTGGCTCAACATCTCATACCCAATAACCACCTTGAAAAGTGCATTATAGAGATTCAAGAAAGAATATCGGGGGACCTCCCGGATCATCAAGGCTCGTGGGATTGCTTTGGCCGCTACAATTTATAACATTTGGTGACAAAGGAATGCAATGAAATTTGAAGGGGCGTATGATGATGCTTGCAGGGTTTTTGATCACATTTAAGAATTTCGTCTTAAGCATGATGTAGAAAATTATTTCCTAGTGATATCTATATTAGGAAAAATGTGTAGTTTTTGTTGATTACAGCTTTCTTTGTATGCGGGCAATGCCCGATCACTGGTTTAGTTTTGATCTATATAATTTTTATTTACCGATAAAAAAAGTGAAGGATTGTCGTTTACAATCATTACGGGAGACTTAATTGAAGAAATAATAACAAATTTTAAGGACTGTTTTGGATAGCTTATTTAAATGGCTTTTATGTTGTCTTGCTTAAAGTTAGAAATCATTATTTTTAAGCAAAAATATTGTGTTTAATATTATTAAAAAACAAACATTAGTTTATTACAAAATTATAACCGCTCAACTTAAAACAAACATAATTGTCTAAATCAAATTATTATAAAATGAAAAGGAAAAAGAAAAATCGTCTTGTTTTGTTCAATTTCAAAAACCATATGGAAATGAAACCAATGAGTTCTATGAAATGCATACACCATTTTTGCGTTAATATTTATTGGACCACATCTAAAGAACCGTTGGATGCATTAAGTGTGAAGATCATTAAAATTTCAAGGGGAGAATTATAAGACTTAAATTCAATCAGTGAAATATATAAATAAAATGTAAAATCACTAAATAGCATATATTATTGAAAATTATAAAATAATACGGATATTTATATATTTTATTGAAAAAAAATGAAAAAATACTAACAAAATATAGCATTAACTTGTTGGTTGATGGACTAGATAGTCTATACACCACTTAAATATCACGACAAAAAGGATAAATGGTGAATCACATGTGCTTTGTGAATAAGCCCAAAAGGCAAAAATGCAAAGAAAAAAAGAGAGAACAATTTGATTTTTTTAAACTTCATTGTAATAATAAACTTATGATTTTTTTTTAGAAAAATAAACTTATATATAATATTATCATAATAATTACTATAATTATCAAAATAATTTTAATAAATTTAACATAAAAATTACTCTAAATATCAACGATATTTTATGACAATAACATCGACTAAAATCACTGCCTCTCTCCCTCACAATTAAGTCAACTCATCTTTCCTAATAGCAACTTCTTGATAAAACCACTGGCCCCCTCTCCCTCACAAATAACGCATCTTTCCTAAAAGCAACCCATTTTCATCCGTAAACCAAGAAACAATGCCTGAAGACACCGCAAAATCACCCATCAAAACAATTGTAGTTTTAGTTCAAGAGAACAGGTCATTCGATCACATGCTAGGATGGATGAAAACCCTCAACCCAGAAATCGAAGGTGTAACCGGTACCCAATCCAACCTTTTATCCAGTTCTGATTCCAATTCAAATCGCATCTATTACAGCGATCAGTCAGGATACGTTGACCCGGACCCTGGCCACTCATTTGAAGCAACTTACGAGCAAATCTTTGGTGTTCCATGGACCGAAAACTCAGTTGAATCCCACACCCTTCCTCCCACCATGGAAGGCTTTGCTCAACAGGCAGAAAATGTACAGAAAGGTTTGGCGAATGTAGTCATGAATGGGTTAAAGCCAGATTTAGTACCGGTTTACAAAGAACTATTGTCCCAGTTTGCCGTTTGTGATAGATGGTTTTCGTCTATCCCTACGTTGACACAACCAAACAGGCTTTATATACATTCTGCTACATCGTATGGCGCTACAGCGAATGATACTAAAATGATGATTGAAGGGTATCCGCAGAAGACAATCTTTGAGTCTGTTGAAGAGGGTGGATTTGATTTTGGGATTTATTACCAGTATCCTCCTTCAACTCTCTTCTACAGGTAATGTTTTCATGTACTTTTAAGTATTTTTTAGGGATAACACCTTGAAGATTTCTATAGTTTGGATTTATTCTTAGTTGAGTCCCTCATAGTTTAGTCCTTTGAGTTTTAGTTCGGTACTCGATCCTACTTCTAGGTGTTTGCAAATGCTTTTGCAAACTGCTTATCAGTTTTTCATATAAAAAAAGGAGATTTTGAGTGTTTTATTTCCGTGCTTCTGCTATTGCTTCTCTAAAAATAAGCAGAAAAAAGCAGAATTTGAGAAGCAGGTCATGACATGCTTTTGACTGCTTTAAGTTGTTTTGTGGCAGTTTTGTAATTAATTGAAGTTTATTAAGCTGTTTTTTTATTTAAATAGCAAACACTAAATGCTTTTACTTAAAAGCAAATTTTTCATACTTTAAGCAAAAGCAACGTAGAAGTGCTTTGAATAAGCAATTGCAAACACACCCTTAGTAGTGAAAGGCAAACGTGAGGTTAATATTTTTAAAATTTTAGGGACTAAATCAAATCTTGATTATTCTCAATTCAGTCCATAAATTTTACAAAATTTCTGATTTTATTTCTTACTTGCCGACTTTACATTCGTACATAATTGAGAAATTTTTAGAATTTTATGGACTAAATCGGATGAATGAAAACTTTAGGGATACTTTGAACATGGATCAACCCTGATAATATTTTTTTGTTTAAGCCCTTGGATTTATTAATCATGTGTTGTCCTTAGAAATTCATGCATTAGTTGAAATGAAATTTGAAATCCGCAAAAAATGTTTCTGTGTGTAATTATTTATTGATTTGTTGCAAACAATTATTCTTCTAAATTGAATGAAGATGTATGCGTGTTGTTGTAAAGTCTTTCTTTTCATATTACAATATAATATTAAAATATAAATAATAGTTGATTAAAGAGATATGTAATCATATAGTTTAAATTCAACTGGCTACTCTACAGTTTAGGATTAAGCATTAATTTTAATTATGCTAAATTATTCTTTACTAACTATGTAAGAATTATAATTTTAATTTAATTTAGCTCTTCCATGATTACTGATATGTAGAGAGGGCTTACATTTAGGCCATACATCTTTATGTAAATAAAAAGGTTTGTGCTTCCAAAAAAAAAAAGTTTCTAAGTTATTTGTAAGTTTGCTTAAAATTTTGAAGTTTTTTCGTAACTTTTTTTTTTTAAAATCTATTTTTATCAGTTTATTTCGAACTTTAAAGTTTTAAAGTTGTTCATATTTTACATCGACAATAATCAGAATCGGTGGCTGGCAAGGCCTGCCTTCAAATGTGCTCAAGTTTGTCCTCTAGCTCTAGGCACATCACGTTTAAAACTTTCTTATGTCTCATAAGAATTCAAATTTAAGCTTATAATTTTGTTGTCATCATTACCAACTTTTTTTGGTTTTTCAAATATACAGTTTATAATAATATGGTTTGAAATAGTCAGTTTGGCCCATGTTGTTTTGAAAATAGACAGCTTACCTCATGTGATTTGTGAATATCTGTAAATCTCCCCTCCATATACGAAGGTTGTGTTCTATGTTTTATAAGTCAATAAATTGTATATTTTGAAAACTAACATAAATTGAACGCCTTTTTTCAAACTATGTGGACGTAATTAATACCACATGCTCAATTGATTAATTCAATGGATTAGTTGAATCGTGTCGTGTAGGCCGTCACGTCATAAAGCACCATGTTTTCCTTATTCAAATATTTAGCTGTATCTCATTTCAAATATATATATATATATGTATTCGCTGTATCTGTCAAACTCTACAGCTGCCTTCAATTATGAGTTTATGACTATTATTTTAGGTTCTTCCTATAGTTAAATCATGAATTTAACTTCAAATCTCCGATCCCACTTCTACACATCCGATCTTACAAATATCAATATATATACAAACATATACATATATATATACATATTTATATATCTTGGTCTTTACAAACATGCGATCCATATAAGTATTTTTCCTTCAACCCCTGCACAGTACATCAATAATTCATCCCATTTTACTTGGCATCATCATTCTGAAAATTTAAGGTTAATACTCTGTAATTAATTAATTATTATTGATAACCTAAATATATACGCACAATCAACAGAAACCTAAGGAAATTGAAATACATAAGAAAATTCCACCAATTTGATCTACATTTCAAGAAACACTGCAAAGAAGGGAAGCTACCAAACTATGTGGTCATAGAGCAACGATATTTCGAGACGAAATTGTTGGCAGGAAACGACGACCATCCGCCTCACGACGTCTCAGAGGGGCAACGATTCGTTAAGGAAGTGTACGAGACATTGAGATCAAGCCCCCAGTGGAATGAGATATTATTTGTTATCATATACGATGAACACGGTGGATTTTACGATCATGTGCCGACACCTGTCACAGGTGTTCCTAGTCCAGATGATATTGTTGGTCCTGAACCATATAAGTTCAAGTTTGATCGGCTTGGTGTTAGAGTTCCTGCTATCTTGATTTCTCCTTGGATTGAACCCGGAACAGGTAACTAATCAAGTTAGTTATTTTTCATTTTTTTCGAGAATTGTCTCACAAGCTATGTTATAATATACATAAGCTACTCTACTCATCACATTGGTTTTAACTTAGAAGCCTATGTATTCTTAATATGATATCAGACCGGGCTTTCCATATTATTGGCTATTCCGCCCGTAAACTCACCTATCACCCGCATTATCAATCTATGTGTTGGACTTATATAATGTCACACGTAAGGGGGCGTGCTGAGAGTTGTCCCATTTGGAAATTTACAAGCTGTGGTAGCTCTTTATAAGATACATATCCACTCACCGCTAATTGGTTTTGAGTTGGAATCCTTGTATTATTAATAATTTTGGAGAGGCCATGCAGTGTTGACTTGGAATGTGATAATAGTTCCAATGAAAATGCAGTGTTGCACGGGCCATCAGGACCTTATCCTACATCAGAATACGAGCACTCGTCAATTCCAGCAACTGTTAAAAAGATTTTCAATCTGAAAGAGTTCTTAACGAAACGCGACGCTTGGGCCGGAACTTTTGATTGTGTCTTAAATAGGACTACCCCAAGAACAGACTGTCCTGGTAATTAATCATACTTCTTCTTCAAATATAAGATGTTATTTATTTTTTTCATCAAATAACAAATCGTTTTCTGGTTCTTGAATCAATCATGGCAGTTACTCTACCCGAACCTGTGAAAATGAGGGAAGTTGAACCAAACGAAGATGCAAAGTTAAGTGAATTTCAGGAAGAGATAGTTCAATTATGTGCAGTATTAAAGGGCGACCATGCAAAGGACATATTCCCGCACGAAATCGTGAAAGACATGAAAGTAGTGGATGCCGTGAATTACGTTGATGTCGCATTTCAGAAATTCTTGGATGATTGCGACGATGCTGAGAAAAATGGAGCTGATGAATCCTACATCGTGTGTCTCGCTGAACCCGGTAAAAAACGTTTTCCCAAAACATTCGGACAGAAATTATTCTCGTGTTTAGTGTGTGACAACGAGTAGAGGATTGTCGTGTTTTGTGCACAGGGAAGTTGTTGGATTTTGATTTGTGTTTGGTGTTGAGATTTGTGTAAGCGATTACTTTTTAGTTTCAAACTTTTTTGTATGTGTATATGTAATTTCAAACTTTTTGTATGTGTGATATTCTTTTATGTTGAATAAATGTTTTTATAAATCTAAAAATAAAATTTTACCTTTTAAAATATCTTATAAGATGTTAATATAGTAGTTTAGAGTAAATTTAAAAAAAACGATCCTACAGAATATGAATTTTTGAAATATTAGTCTCAAACTTTTAAAACTAATTAAATATAGTCTCATGGAAATTTTTTATTCAAAAATAGTGTCAAACTTTTGTTTTTAGTCAATATTAGTATCAATTTTTTGTTTTTAATCATAGTTGGTTTCAAAGCCTGATATTCAATTATGACATCATTTGTTACAAATTAATTTTCACGAAATTTAAATTTGATAAAAAACATTTATGAGAGAATATTTTTTATTAAAATAATTTTATGGGATTATATTTTATTAATATCGAGTATATCTTTGAAATTTGTCGTATTTTATTTTTTTGTATTACAAATATCTATACAAAAAACTAACACACTTCCAAAAAATTTGTAAAGATGTGTTGAGCACAATTGAGTAGTTGACTGGACATGAACTCAGCAGTCCCAAAAACTGGGCTGGCAGAAGCTTCGCAATCCCCTTTGAGGAGTTAGACATACGTAGTCTGGTTGTTTGAATGGTTAGAGCTCGGTTTCTCTTTACCAAATTCTTGGATTCTAATTAGGATTACAATTAAAGATTTTAAAGTGCATGCCATAAATACAATAATAATATTATTATTAAAAATATATGTGTGATGGTGAGGTCGACAGAGGTTGACAGGATTTTTTAATATTAATTTTCTAAAATTATTAGTTTTCTTTCAAAACATTAATTTTTTTCAATATATTATATTGCATATAGGGCTGACGTAAAAATGGAGGGAAAAAATTTTATGGGGGTCAAAATATAATTTAATAAGGGGTAAAATTACTACAATATAATTTTTGAGGAGAAAAAATTGTTGAGGGAAAAATGCAATCTTGGAGGGTGAATATAGTTTTAAAAAAAAAAATTGTAAATTTTTGTTTTTTGGCATCCCACTTTCCCCAATGTACTTCCGCCAGTGATTGCATGTAAAGTTTTACATCTAATACCGAAGGTTGCATAAAGGTCGAGAATGAAGAAATCTAACATGAAATGTTTGAATAGTGTTTGGCCTGAATTTGCAATGCAAGCGTGCCAGGTACGTAATGTACCAAAAATATGAAAATCTTACTTCTAAAGCAAAGCGATGCAAATCCTTGATTCGATCGTTGGTTATAATCTCCTCGACGAAGCGTCAAAACTAAGAAATTACCTTGAATGATTGACTTGAATTGCAAAAGGAAAATTCACCAATAACCATAAAAAAACATGATTATACTATTGACAATCGAGAAAAACATCATTTACAAGCTAAATGATTGTAAAACAAAGCTAGAAAAATCTTGAGGAACTTGAGAATTAAACTAGAAAGATCTAAAATTTACAATCTAGAAATTACCAGAATTGAACTAAAATATAAAAGCTAAACATAATTTTGTAGAGATACTCAAATGCAAAGTCTATCTTCCCTTCAATTGTGTGGGCATAAATTTATTGATTTTTCATTGGGCCAAATAATATGGCTAAAAGATATATTATCCTATATTTGTTTGTAAAATTAGACTTGCTTTTGTTTAGAATTAGTACTACAATTGGATGAGGAAGAGTGCTTAATAATGCTAAGAAAGCCGTAGAACAGTAGCATGAAATCTAATAAAGAACTGGCTTAGATGAGTTCTCGTGCACAGTTGTGCTAAATTTTATTGAAAAATCAGTTTTTGAAACTTCAAAACATGATATAAGTTATATTAAAACTCAAATAAAATAAAACATTTCTCACTTTTTATATACATTTTTTATGTAAATTTATGGATTTAATTAACATGTGTTTATTTATTTTTGAGTTTATCCAATTAGTGACTTGGTTAATGGACCCCAAATATGGATATATATTCCTAAAACAAAACCTAAAGCACATAAATATTTAAATAAAATAATAATGTTTTATGAAAACGGCTGAGAAAGCAACTGACCACCAATTTGATTCTCCATCGCGATTGACCCATCTGTTTTCTTTTGTTTTTTTTTTTTATGGCATTGGCCCATAAATTCCAAATGCAAAAGGAACTATCATAAATTCTAATAATAATTTATATTGGAACAATAGAATCAAACTATATATATATAACAAAAAAAATTATTGATCGAATCAATTTTGTATATAGATATGAAATCAAGTAAATCGAAATAAATGAGCTTTTAAACTAAAAGTCGGTATAGATGAATTGACCATCACCAATCAATGCCATAACAAGCTTGATCCATTGACACCCGTTTAGTGCAGCTCCTACATGTCGCTTAGTAAAGAGCTTTGCGATGCTATTGTATAAAGAAATAAAGTTGCATTTCTGCTAACAATTATAGTTTTTAACATAATGGTAAGCGCTAGATACTAATAGCATCAATTGTGCTAGTGGATGGATAGATATACGCTAGTGTGGAAATGATTTGTTAATAGATTAAATGAGTGATTATTCTAATAAAGTCTTTGTTAATTATGACCTTGTCCACAATAATTAAATCCCAAACTCAATTATTAAATTTGTAGACTTGCAATATTGTTATCAAATGCTCAGTTGTTAATTAGTTGGTGTAACCACTATACTTTAAACATAGTATATATTAATGGCATGGCATGGCATGTAAATAACGGGTTTTTATGAATTTGAATAAAATAAAATAAAAAAATAAAGAAAAATCTAGCAAGTTTGCATGCAAGATTCTGTGCCACGTGGACAGTGAAATAACCATTTATGAAACTTTTCTTGAAGAAGTCAAAGCCATCATCTATGAATTTTAAGAGCTTTGTCTAAGTTAGTAATCCAGTTACCCATCAAAGTGTAATTATAAGACAGATAAACATCACACCAACACTTAATTCAAATATAAATGCAATTAAATACTTTTTTCTTATTTGTCGCCCAAAACCCACAGATTTTCTACAGTATATACAAATTCATAGCAAGAGTTAAAAATATTTGCCCTTCATTAATTGATCGAGTTGGTGGAATAGATGAGTTACGAGTTGGATTCCCTTACCAACACGAGGTTGTCGCATCGAGCTTGCCTAAAGCGGTTTACCTGATTTGCATGCTATTACTCAGTCCAAGAATTTACCAAATGTACACCCAAAAGATAATAGTTGGGGCTTACCCATCTAAAAAAAAAGCAAAAAATATTTACATGGTTTAATTTGAGCTTATATACAATTGAATATATCGACCAGATGAACTCAAAATTCAACATACTAGTTAATTTAAGCTCAAAATAATTGAGTATAAATTAGAGCCAATCAATTGTATTTGTAAAATATTAACAAACACATTAGATTTTGAGGGATAATCAAACAAAATAATTTTCATTGAATTTTTATTTAAAATAATAAAATACTATGAATATTTGGAACTCATACATCATCACTTCTATACATCGATTTTGCAAACGCCAACACACATCCAAATATGTACATATATATACATACATATTTATATATCTCGATCTTTATAAACATCCGGTCCATATAAGTATTTTCTGCATACTTTTACTGAAAGTTGGTAGATATCGGCTTTCTTCTGAATAATAATTGACATTTTCAATCGCTAATTGTCTTATTTTCTTTTTAATAGAACATCTAATTCGATGCAGTTATTGCAATAGTGACATTGATCAGCCAGTTGTTGAATGGTTCTTCCTAAAAAACAATTTAGATATTAAAATAAATAAATAACAACAGGTGGCATAATTCTTCTAATTTCGTCTTTCAAAAGCAACCTTTCCTAATGGTATGTTTCCCATTGGTTTCGAAGACTTTTTTTCTAATCCACGATACCTCAATTAAATCATTAGACTTCCCTACAATTAAGACTTGTAGTTTCTAGCACTTGTATTTGAAAGTGGGGTGATAGGATTTAAGTGAATGAAATAAATGATTTAAGTGATGAAATTCAAAATCATTTGGTACAGTAAATCTTGTAAGAATTTATTGTGTTCCAACTCAAAACAAATCGGTACATATGTATCTTATAAAGAGCTAACATAGCTTCTATTTTCTCAATGTGAGACAACTCTCATGTATTGTTAGACAAGTTTTATAAATTGGACTCCATGTATTCTCTATAGTTTCTTAAGGTCTTACGAATGACCCTCTTTGTTTATGTCGTCAATAATTGTGCAAGTTGGCACATTTAGGGTGGTAGGTGGTGGTTGAGCAGCGGGCGTTGGGAGTTGTGCATTTAATGCACACTTTCAACCGTATAAATAAAACTCTTCTGATTTCATTCTAATTCATTCCATTTCAGAGTCTTCTCTCATATCTCTACATTTGAGTGTGTATTCTATAGTATTTGTGAGGTAGTTTTCTCCTATATTAAGAGTGTTGTTCTCTTTGAAAGATAGAGAGGAGTTGTAACCCACAAAATATTATAGTAGAATTTTTTCATCTTGCCCGTGGTTTTTTACCCTAATAATTTTTAAGGGTTTTCCACGTAAATTCTGATGTCCATTTTATTCTTCATTTTCAGTATTTTCTATCTCATGTTGCCTCACCTGGGGCCAACAAGTGGTATCAGAGCCTCGTTGTAAAAGTCTTAAAAATGCTAAGTATGCTCTGTGGTTGCAGCCTTGACTGATCTTCCACATCAGAAAAGTTTTTTGAGATATTTTTTTTATTGAGGCAATTTTATTGTTGTCGGAATGGCGGCACGATTCGAGATTGAAAAATTCAACGGAAGTAATTTCATGTTGTTAAAATTGAAGATGCAAGCAGTTCTACGAAAAGATCGTTGCTTGGCAGCTATTGGAGATAGGCCGAAGGAGGGCATGGACGATGAAAAGTGGAATGAGATGAACGGTAATGCTATTGCCAATTTGCATCTTGCTCTAGCAGATGGGGTATTGTCAAGTATCGCTGAAATAACAAATGCAAAAGATATTTGGGATACTTTGACAAATCTGTACGAGGCCAAGTCACTACACAACAAGATTTTCTTAAAAAGAAGGCTTTATACTCTTCGGATGTCGGAATCCTCATCGGTGACCGACCATATCAATACTTTGAATACTCTATTTGCCCAGCTCACTTCTTTGGGGCATAAAATAGAGGAAGTTGAACGTGCGGAGCTTCTACTTCAAAGTCTACCGGATTCATACGATCAACTCATCATCAATCTGACCAACAATATCATTACTGATATGTTAGTCCTCAATAATGTTGCAGCCGCGGTTCTTGAAGAAGAAAGTAGGCGCAAGAACAAGGAAGATAAGTTGGCAAGTTCGAAACATGCGGAGGCTTTGCCGATGATGAGAGGAAGATCGACGGAGCGTGACTCCAGTGGGAGCCACAAGTATGGTAGATCCAAATCCAGAAGTAAGAAGAAGAATTTTTACTGCTATAAATGTGGTGGTAAAGGGCACTTCAAGAAAGATTGTACAAGTAAGAAGAGTGTCGAGAAAGATTCTCAAGGAAATGTTGCAAGTACCTCAGACGGTGGAGAAATACTATTTAGCGAAGCAGCAACTGTTGCGGAAGGCAGACAAATATTTTATGACACATGGATAATGGATTCAGGAGCGACGTGGCACATGACGTATCGGAGAGAATGGTTCGACCAGTATGAACCAGTCTCAGGAGGATCTGTATTCATGGGAAATGATCATGCCTTGGAAATCGCTGGGGTAGGAACCATCAAAATTAAAATGTTTGATGGTACTATTCACACCATACAGGAGGTACGACATGTGAAGGGTCTGACAAAGAATCTTTTATCTTTGGGACAATTGGACGATATCGGGTGCAAGACTATCGAAAATGGGATCATGAAGATTGTGAAAGGCGCGCTTGTGGTACTGAAGGCAGAAAAGGCTTACAAGAATATGTATGTACTTCTGGGGAAAACACACAAAGAGGCAGAACTAGTTGTTGCATCGACTAGTTCGGGAGAAAAATTAACAGTGTTATGGCATAAGAAGCTCGGGCATATGTCAGAACGGGGGTTGAAGGTTCTCTCAGAACGGAAGCTGCTGCCGGGGCTTACAAAAGTGTCTCTACCCTTTTGTGGGCATTGTGTTACCAGTAAACAACATAGACTAACGTTTGGCACATCTACTGCCAAAAGCAGCGGTATATTGGAGCTGATTCATTCTGATGTTTGGCAAGCACCGGTTGTATCTCAAGGAGGAGCGAGATATTTTGTCTCGTTCATTGATGATTTCTCTAGAAGATGCTGGGTGTATCCTATCAAGAATAACTCAGATGTTTTTCTAGTCTTCAAAGTGTTCAAAGCGCGGGTTGAACTTGACTCTGAAAAGAAGATCAAGTGTTTGAGGACTGACAATGGAGGAGAATATACAAGTGAGGAATTTGATGCATTCTGTCAACAAGAGGGTATCAAAAGACAATTCACAGCGGCTTACACGCCTCAACAGAATGGAGTGGCGGAGCGGATGAATAGAACCCTATTGGATAGAACAAGGTCTATGCTGAAGACTGCGAGTCTAGCCAAGTCATTTTGGGTAGAAGCAGTCAAGACTGCCAGTTATATTATCAATCGATCTCCATCAGTGGCGATTGATCTGAAGACTCCGATGGAGGTGTGGACAGGCAAGCCAGCGGATTATTCTCGGTTACATACATTTGGAAGTCCGGTGTATGTTCTATACAACGAACAAAAAGATCGAAGTTGGATTCTAAATCCAGAAAGTGTATCTTCTTGGGCTATGCTGATGGTGTCAAGGGGTATCGCTTGTGGGATCCCACTGCCCACAAACTTATTATCAGCAGGGATGTTATCTTCGAGGAAGATAAAGTGAAGGGAGACAAAGGCACACTGAATTCAGATACTACTACAATTCAGGTGGAAAATATGGAAAATAAGACATAAGAAGATCAAGTTTCTTCTGAGGTATCACCAGAGCACGATGAACAAGAACCAGATGAGTCAGAGGTTCTCAAAGTTCGGCAGTCTACTCACAAGAGGAGACCACCGGTTTGGCTTTCAGATTATGATACTGAAAGCAATATTGCATACTGCTTGCTGACAGAGGATGGTGAGCCATTGAGTTTCCAGGAGGCTACTCAAAGTTCGGATATATCCATGTGGATGCAAGCTATGCAGGAAGAATTGGAAGCCTTTGACCGGAATAAAACTTGGGATCTTGTTACACTACCACGAGGACGGAAAGCCATCGGTAATAGATGGGTCTATAAGATCAAACGTGATGGTAACAATCAAGTGGAAAGATATCGTGCAAGATTGGTAGTGAAAGGATATTCTCAGAAGGAAGGTATCGACTTCAATGAGATATTTTCTCCTGTGGTCCGACTTACAACAGTCAGAGTAGTATTGGCATTATGTGCGATGTTTGACCTATATCTAGAACAGCTAGATGTGAAAACGGCTTTTCTTCATGGAGATCTTGAAGAAGAAATCTATATGCTCCAGCCAGAAGGTTTTGCTGAAATAGGCAAAGAGAACTTGGTTTGCAGGTTGAACAAATCTCTGTACGGTCTCAAACAGGCGCCGAGGTGTTGGTACAAGAGATTTGATTCCTATATCATGAGCCTTGGGTACAACAGACTTAATGCAGATCCTTGTGCATATTACAAGAGATCTGGGAATGATGATTATATCATTTTGTTGTTGTACGTGGACGACATGTTGGTCGCAGCTCCCAACAAAGATCGAGTCCAAGAATTGAAGGCACAGTTGGCTAGGGAATTTGATATGAAAGACTTGGGACCAGCAAACAAGATTCTAGGGATGCAAGTTCACCGAGATAGAATTAACAGAAAGATTTGGCTTTCCCAGAAAAACTATTTGAAGAAAATCTTGCAACGCTTCAACATGCAAGATTGTAAGCCAATTTCTACCCCTCTTCCTGTTAACTTCAAGTTATCCTCCGAGATGTGTAATGCCTCGATTTGTTGTATACACGTATGATATGATTATGGTGTAATTATATCACGTGGCGGTATGATATTGGGGGTTCAGGTGGAACTAATAATGAAACATGGTGAACAATGATTTAATAATATATTAAGTCATGATCTAGTAGGCATTTGAATATGCATGTGAATTTACTTGCAATTGGAGTTGCATTTGAATTTGAATTTCATATGCCTTTGTATTTCATGTAAGGTTGCATTAGCATGTGAATTTGTGGTTGAATTTACATGTTGAGGTGAGTTCTCATGTGATTATAACAAGTGGCTATAAGAAAGAGCTTAGTGAGCTTAAACTCACAATACACCACTTTACACCTACTAAAACACTACCAAGCTCCTCTCCCTCTCTTTCAAATTCTTGGTGGTTTAAGCTTGTGATTGACTTGTGACTTGAGCTAGGAAGGTGTGTGAAGTGCTTTCTTACTATCTTGGTAAGAATTTCATGGTTTTACACTTGAATTATGTAATTGGTATGGATTTATGTGAAGGGGAAAATCAATTATTGATGCTTAGAATCATAACTTGTTTCTTTGCCAAGAATTGGATTCTAGGATGTTAGGAACATGTTTATATGATACTAGGGAGTGCATGAATCATGATTACATGATAGGAAATGAGTTGTGCAAGAAGTACCATGAAGATAAGCTCAAAATCGCCATTTTTTCATTTTTCTGATCGCGCCGATCGATCGGCATGTGATCTCGATCGATCGCCGCGAACAGTAAAGTTTTAAGGCGGTTTGAGCATGAGGCGATCGATCGGTGATTTGAGGCGATCGATCGGTGAGCATGTGGCGATCGATCGGTGATTTTGTTCGATCGATCGGTGAAGAGTGAACAGTTCGGCGATCGATCGAGAATTTGAGGCGATCGATCGGTGATGGCAAAATGTTGAAAAATTTTATATTTTTGTAGAATTTGATTTTAATGCCTATGATAACATGGTATATTGTTGGCATTGTTGTAGCATCATCTCAGGGGACAGGGCAAAGAGGCAATTAGCTATCAACACCTGATTTATCGCTTTTGTGTCGCAATACAGATACGTGTTGACGTACGGAGTATAGATATGATGCGATGATGATGTTATGGTTTTATGGTTTTGATATCATATGATTTATGTTATCTTGTGTCATATGATTGGTAGTTCATATGCATGTTCATACATGGATTTCATATGATTGGGATGGAGGCCTTGATAGATATGTGTATATGCTTTGGTGAGATCATTGCCTCGATAGATATGCCTGGTGTGGTATATGCTTTGGCTGGGATCGTTGCCACGATAGATATACTACATATGCTTTGTCTTGAGAGATATACGCCTGGTGTGGGTATATACTCTGGCTATTATCACCGATGAGCATGGTACTATGATATGTGCTGCTAATATGCAGATGTGATGTGGTTCCACTGACATATTGAGCTGATTAGGCATATCATATGGGGCTCATGATAATAGGGAAATTGTTGAGACATGTCATGACATAGTGCATTTGTGGATGCATGATACAGAACATTCACGTATTGATGATTTATTTGTGCTTTATCATTGATATTGATATTGTGGTTTGATATTGCACTGAGATATTTGTTATCTATACTCATTGTGTGAATGTTTCTGTAGGGACTCATAGACGTGGGGAGCGTGAGTCATGATTTCCGCTGCGAGGGGAACCACTGCCTAGGAGTTATCGTGAATTAGGTTGTTTATGTACATGTTATGTATAGTTTGTTAGGTTTTTGATAATCTTGTAAACAACTTAACTAGTATGAACTCTTAATCCGTGCATGGTATATTACTTAATTCAGACTCACATATGTATGTTTAATGGATACATAATGGATTAAGTAAAGAGGACCTCACATTAGTGGTATCAGAGCAGTGGTTCGAGAACGGGGTGACCATGGGTAGAGGAAGTGTATTAGGGAGTTACCTAAACACTTTGAGAATGGTACTAACATGTTAGTATGTGAAATATGATGTTATTCTAACATGTTATCTACTTGTAAATGTTATTGTTAACCCTTGATCTACAGCTATGACAGACAGAGGGTATCATGAGAATGTTGGGGATGCCATGAGTGGCAATGCCAGTGTGAGAATGGTGCCTGTACCACCACCACCGATTGAGCAAGGGCCAGTGGAACAGGTACTGTTGCCTGGAGAATTGACATTGACGCAATTTCTGAGCTATCAGCCACCTAGGTTTGAGGGGACTGAGTCAGGGGAACTGGCAGAGGAGTGGCTGGAACGTGTGGAACAAATATTTGTATCTGCACCGTGTGCCAAGACTGCGTGGTTACGCTTAGCTGAATTCCAGTTAGCTAAGAAAGCTATGATGTGGTGGAAGTCCACAGTACTTGAATTGAGGGCTCAAGGACATACAGTGAACTGGGATGTGTTTAGAACAAAGTTTTTGGAGCATTATTTCTCTGTTGCTGCAAGGCAGAGGAAAGAGGATGAATTTACAAACTTGAGACAGGGAGCAATGACAGTATCTGACTATGCTGTGCATTATTCTTCTTTGCTCCGGTATGTGCCACATATTGCTGTTAACACCAAGGCAAAGATCAGACAGTTTGTGAAAGGGTTGAGGCCTGAATTGTTTGATAGGGTAATGTCCAATAACCCTACTTCATATGAAGAAGCGTTGACTAGAGCCGAGATGGCTGAGATTGCTGTAGGGGTATATACAGATGTTGGACAAGCTCAACCACCTACATCTGACAGTATGAGACCTAGAGGGGAATCATTTAAATCACCACGAGGTGGTGCATCTTCATCTAGGTTTAGTGGAAAACGTTTTGGATCAAGGAAAGGGGAGGATAGAAAAGCGAAAGGACAGTCCCAAGGCAGTTGTAGTAGTAGTGGACGTGGATTACAATGTTTTAAATGTGGAGGGCCACATTATCAAAGAAATTGTCCACAGTTTGATACGGTGGTTTGTTTCCGTTGTGGGAAACCAGGACACGTGATCCGTGATTGTCCTCAAGTGGGTGGACAACAGAGGAGAGGACCAGTGTCAGAGAATACAGTGCAGCAGAGACCACAGAGTGTACCACAGTCTGGTGGAGGACAGAGGGCAGGAACACCTCAGGCTCAGGTGTATGCACTGAACAAGGAGGAAGCAGAGGCAGCTCCTGATACTGTGATAGCGGGTAAGTGTACTTTGTTTACTTATCCTGCTTTACTGTTGATTGATACTGGTGCATCACATTCTTTTATTGCACAAGCTTTTATTGATCAGTATCATATATGCTCGTCTCCACTGTGGATGCCTCTTTATGTTTCGACACCCATGGGAACTACTGTGATGACTTGTCAGAGTGTGTCTGATTGTGCTATTCAGTTTGAGTCTGACTATGGCTTTCAAGCTGATTTGATTGTATTAGATATGTCAGATTTTGATTGCATCCTTGGAATTGATGTGTTGAGTAAATATCAATCTGTTGTGGATTGTAGTCAAAAGATTGTGAGATTTCAGTCTGATACTGGAAATCAATGGTTATTCTATGGCCAGGGATCGAGGGCAAGGATTCCTTTGATATCAGCAATCCGAATGTCGCGTTTGTTAGAACGTGGACATGCGGGTTATTTGATTTATGCTCTTGATATCATTGAACAGAAACTAGACAGGAAAGTGGAGGAGATACCAGTGGTTGCAGAATATGCGGATGTGTTTCCAGATGAGATACCTGGATTCCCACCGAGTAGAGAAGTGGAATTTGGTATTGATTTGATACCTGGTACTTCTGCAATTTCACGGGCTCCTTATCGGATGGCACCAACTGAATTGAAAGAGTTGAAAACTCAATTGCAAGATTTATTGGACAAGGGGTACATACGTCCTAGTGTATCGCCTTGGGGTGCTCCGGTTTTATTTGTGAAGAAGAAGGATGGGACAATGAGATTGTGTATTGATTATAGACAGTTGAACAAGGTAACCATAAAGAATAAATATCCTCTTATTGATGATTTGTTTGATCAGTTGCAGGGATCAAGGATTTATTCTAAAATTGATTTGAGGTCAGGATATCATCAAATACGTGTGAGGGAAGGAGATATACAGAAGACAGCATTCAGAACTCGTTATGGGCATTATGAGTTTCTGGTGATGCCATTTGGAGTGACAAATGCTCCTGCTGTCTTTATGAGTTTAATGAATCGTGTGTTTCAGGAATACCTTGATCGATTTGTCATTGTCTTTATCGATGATATACTGATCTATTCACGGAGTGATGCCGAACATGTTCAACATTTGCATATGGTATTGCAATTGTTAAGGACACATCAGTTGTATGCCAAACTCAGTAAGTGTGAGTTTTGGTTGACTAGTGTCGGCTTTTTGGGACATGTTATTTCAGAAGTATATCAGTCGATCCAAAGAAAGTGGAAGCAGTGTTGAATTGGTCAGCACCTACTTCTGTGCCAGAGATTCGTAGTTTCTTAGGTTTGGCTGGATATTATAGACGATTCGTTGAAGGATTTTCAGCGATTGCCAAACCATTGACACATTTGACACAGAAGGGAGTATCATTTCAATGGTCAGAGGCTTGTGAGCGTAGTTTCCAGGAATTAAAACATCGATTGACGACAGCTCCAGTCTTGATCATTCCATCTGAGCATGACAGGTTTGCAGTATATACTGATGCATCTTTACTTGGATTGGGTTGTGTATTGATGCAGGACAAACATGTAGTGGCTTATGCATCACGACAGTTGAAGCCACATGAACTGAGATATCCAGTGCATGATCTGGAATTGGCTGCCATTGTCTTTGCATTGAAGATATGGCGACATTATTTGTATGGTACGTCGTTTACCATATATACAGATCATAAAAGTTTAAAATTTCTATTCACTCAAGCAGAGTTGAATATGAGACAAAGGAGATGGATGGATCTGTTGAAAGATTATGATTGTGAGATTGAATATCATCCAGGAAAGGCTAATCTTACAGCAGATGCCTTGAGTCGGAAAGTACATCATACGGCTGACGAGGTGATTCATTTATCTGCTTTGATGACTTCTTGTTGTACTTTGGGTTATGATTTTGATATGGAATTAGAGCCAGTACGGGTATCAACATTGTTGGTTGAACCCGACATTTTTGAGAAAATCAGAACGGCACAACTGGCTGATGATGAAGTACAACAATGGAAGGAAAAGATAAATCAAGGACAAACATCTCAATTTGTACTTACAAGTGATGGAACGTTGAAATACAGAAATTGTTGGGTAGTACCTGCTTCATTAGGACTACGCCAAGAACTACTACAACGTGCTCATTGTAGTCGATACAGTATACATCCTGGAGGGAAGAAAATGTATCATGATCTACGTACACAATTTTGGAGGAAACGTATGAAACATGATGTATTGAACTTTGTGAAACGGTGTTTGATCTGTCAACAAGTGAAAGCGGAAAGACAGAGACCAGGAGGTGAATTACATAGTTTGGAAATTCCTCAGTGGAAATGGGAACATATCACGATGGATTTTGTGACTCATTTACCACGGACGTCTTCTGGTTGCGATGCCATTTGGGTGATTGTTGACAGACTCACCAAAGTATCTCATTTTGTGCCATATTGTATGACATATACATATCTGAGAATGGCACAGTTATACATTCAACATGTAGTGAGACTACATGGTATTCCAGTTTCCATTGTATCGGATAGGGATCCGAGATTTACTTCTCATTTCTGGGAAGGGTTACAGACAACGTTGGGAACTGAAGTGCGGTTGAGTACAGCATATCATCCACAGACAGATGGACAAACAGAGCGTACGATACAGACGCTTGAGGATATGTTGCGTGCCTGTGTATTAGAGTTTGATACCTCTTGGCAAGATTCGTTGCCATTAGTGGAATTTTCATATAACAACAGTTATCAGTCTAGTATACAGATGGCACCATTTGAGGCTTTATATGGGCGACGATGTAGATCGCCATTGTATTGGGATGATGTGAATCAGTCTTCCTTACATGGACCGGATATGATTCATGACCTGGAAGAGAAAGTGAAAGTAATTAGATTGAAACTTAAAACTGCTCAGGATAGACAGGCTGCGTATGCCAATAAGCGGCGTAGACCACTTGAATTCCAAGTTGGTGACCGTGTGTTCTTGAAAATCTCACCTTTTAAAGGTGTAGTACGGTTTGGTAAGCGTGGAAAATTGTCTCCACGGTATGTTGGTCCATATGAGGTGTTGCAACGTATTGGTACGTTGGCATATCGCTTAACACTACCACCGGTATTGAGTAGTATTCATGATGTTTTTCATGTTTCACTGTTGAGGAAGTATGAACCAGATCCGAGTCATGTATTATAGCTACCTGATGTACAGTTGGATACAGATGTGTCGTATGAGGAACGACCGGTTATGATCTTGGATCGAGCTGAACGCAGGTTGCGTAATAAGGTGATTCCTATGGTTAAGGTACAGTGGGACAGACGGGGTGTCGAAGAGGCAACGTGGGAGACGGAGCAGCATATGACGCAACGGTATCCAGATTTGTTTTCTGGTATGATTTTACAGTTTTATGATACTGTTGGTACATACATATTGTACTGTTGCATACATGATTATGTTTCCTATCTTTTTATACTAGGATGATTGGGTTGTGTATCATGATATGCATGTTTTGTATATACAATTTCGAGGACGAAATTCAATGAGTGGGGGAGAATTGTAATGCCTCGATTTGTTGTATACACGTATGATATGATTATGGTGTAATTATATCACGTGGCGGTATGATATTGGGGGGTTCAGGTGGAACTAATAATGAAACATGGTGAACAATGATTTAATAATATATTAAGTCATGATCTAGTAGGCATTTGAATATGCATGTGAATTTACTTGCAATTGGAGTTGCATTTGAATTTGAATTTCATATGCCTTTGTATTTCATGTAAGGTTGCATTGGCATGTGAATTTGTGGTTGAATTTACATGTTGAGGTGAGTTCTCATGTGATTATAACAAGTGGCTATAAGAAAGAGCTTAGTGAGCTTAAACTCACAATACACCACTTTACACCTACTAAAACACTACCAAGCTCCTCTCCCTCTCTTTCAAATTCTTGGTGGTTTAAGCTTGGGATTGACTTGTGACTTGAGCTAGGAAGGTGTGTGAAGTGCTTTCTTACTATCTTGGTAAGAATTTCATGGTTTTACACTTGAATTATGTAATTGGTATGGATTTATGTGAAGGGGAAAATCAATTATTGATGCTTAGAATCATAACTTGTTTCTTTGCCAAGAATTGGATTCTAGGATGTTAGGAACATGTTTATATGATACTAGGGAGTGCATGAATCATGATTACATGATAGGAAATGAGTTGTGCAAGAAGTACCATGAAGATAAGCTCAAAATCGCCATTTTCTCATTTTTCTGATCGCGCCGATCGATCGGCATGTGATCTCGATCGATCGCCGCGAACAGTAAAGTTTTAAGGCGGTTTGAGCATGAGGCGATCGATCGGTGATTTGAGGCGATCGATCGTTGAGCATGTGGCGATCGATCGGTGATTTTGTTCGATCGATCGGTGAAGAGTGAACAGTTCGGCGATCGATCGAGAATTTGAGGCGATCGATCGGTGATGGCAAAATGTTGAAAATTTTTATATTTTTGTAGAATTTGATTTTAATGCCTATGATAACATGGTATATTGTTGGCATTGTTGTAGCATCATCTCAGGGGACAGGGCAAAGAGGCAATTAGCTATCAACGCCTGATTTATCGCTTTTGTGTCGCAATACAGGTACGTGTTGACGTACGAAGTATAGATATGATGCGATGATGATGTTATGGTTTTATGGTTTTGATATCATATGATTTATGTTATCTTGTGTCATATGATTGGTAGTTCATATGCATGTTCATACATGGATTTCATATGATTGGGATGGAGGCCTTGATAGATATGTGTATATGCTTTGGTGAGATCATTGCCTCGATAGATATGCCTGGTGTGGTATATGCTTTGGCTGGGATCGTTGCCACGATAGATATACTACATATGCTTTGGCTTGAGAGATATACGCCTGGTGTGGGTATATACTCTGGCTATTATCACCGATGAGCATGGTACTATGATATGTGCTGCTAATATGCAGATGTGATGTGGTTCCACTGACATATTGAGCTGATTAGGCATATCATATGGGGCTCGTGATAATAGGAAAATTGTTGAGACATGTCATGACATAGTGCATTTGTGGATGCATGATACAGAACATTCACGTATTGATGATTTATTTGTGCTTTATCATTGATATTGATATTGTGGTTTGATATTGCACTGAGATATTTGTTATCTATACTCATTGTGTGAATGTTTCTGTAGGGACTCATAGACGTGGGGAGCGTGAGTCATGATTTCCGCTGCGAGGGGAACCACTGCCTAGGAGTTATTCTGAATTAGGTTGTTTATGTACATGTTATGTATAGTTTGTTAGGTTTTTGATAATGTTGTAAACAACTTAACTAGTATGAACTCTTAATCCGTGCATGGTATATTACTTAATTCAGACTCACATATGTATGTTTAATGGATACATAATGGATTAAGTAAAGAGGACCTCATGGTTCGAGAACGGGGTGACCATGGGTAGAGGAAGTGTATTTAGGAGTTACCTAAACACTTTGAGAATGGTACTAACATGTTAGTATGTGAAATATGATGTTATTCTAACATGTTATCTACTTGTAAATGTTATTGTTAACCCTTGATCTACAGCTATGACAGACAGAGGGTATCATGAGAATGTTGGGGATGCCATGAGTGGCAATGCCAGTGTGAGAATGGTGCCTGTACCACCACCACCGATTGAGCAAGGGCCAGTGGAACATGTACTGTTGCCTGGAGAATTGACATTGACGCAATTTCTGAGCTATCAGCCACCTAGGTTTGAGGGGACTGAGTCAGGGGAACTGGCAGAGGAGTGGCTGGAACGTGTGGAACAGATATTTGTATCTGCACCGTGTGCCAAGACTGCGTGGTTACGCTTAGCTGAATTCCAGTTAGCTAAGAAAGCTATGATGTGGTGGAAGTCCACAGTACTTGAATTGAGGGCTCAAGGACATACAGTGAACTGGGATGTGTTTAGAACAAAGTTCTTGGAGCATTATTTCTCTGTTGCTGCAAGGCAGAGGAAAGAGGATGAATTTACAAACTTGAGACAGGGAGCAATGACAGTATCTGACTATGCTGTGCATTATTCTTCTTTGCTCCGGTATGTGCCACATATTGCTGTTAACACCAAGGCAAAGATCAGACAGTTTGTGAAAGGGTTGAGGCCTGAATTGTTTGATAGGGTAATGTCCAATAACCCTACTTCATATGAAGAAGCGTTGACTAGAGCCGAGATGGCTGAGATTGCTGTAGGGGTATATACAGATGTTGGACAAGCTCAACCACCTACATCTGACAGTATGAGACCTAGAGGGGAATCATTTAAATCACCACGAGGTGGTGCATCTTCATCTAGGTTTAGTGGAAAACGTTTTGGATCAAGGAAAGGGGAGGATAGAAAAGCGAAAGGACAGTCCCAAGGCAGTTGTAGTAGTAGTGGACGTGGATTACAATGTTTTAAATGTGGAGGGCCACATTATCAAAGAAATTGTCCACAGTTTGATACGGTGGTTTGTTTCCGTTGTGGGAAACCAGGACACGTGATCCGTGATTGTCCTCAAGTGGGTGGACAACAGAGGAGAGGACCAGTGTCAGAGAATACAGTGCAGCAGAGACCACAGGGTGTACCACAGTCTGGTGGAGGACAGAGGGCAGGAACACCTCAGGCTCAGGTGTATGCACTGAACAGGGAGGAAGCAGAGGCAGCTCCTGATACTGTGAAGCAGAGAGGATTGAGATGTCTCGAGTACCGTATGCATCAGCGGTGGGAAGTCTAATGTTCACTATGATCTGTACAAGACCAGACATTGCACAAGCAGTGGGAGCAGTCAGTCGGTACATGGCGAATCCTGGAAGAGAGCATTGGAGTATGGTTAAGAGGATCCTTAGATACATTAAGGGTACCTCGAATGCTGCATTATGTTATGGAGGATCGGATTTTACACTCAGGGGCTATGTGGATTCAGATTATGCAGGTGATCCAGATAAAAGAAAATCTACTACTGGATATGTGTTTACACTTGCAGGAGGAGTAGTAAGCTGGGTTTCAAAATTGTAAACAGTTGTGGCGTTATCTACAACGGAGGCAGAATATATGGCAACTACTCAGGCTTGTAAGGAGACGATATGGATTCAAAGGTTACTGGAGGAGATTGGGCACAAACAAGAGAAAGTTCCTCTGTTTTGTGATAGTCAGAGTGCCTTGCACATTGCAAAAAATCCATCCTTTCATTCCAGGACTAAACACATTGGTGTTCAATTTCACTTTGTTCGTGAAGTAGTGGAGGACGGAAGTGTGGATATGCAGAAAATACATACGAAGGATAACCTAGCTGATATTCTGACAAAGCCAGTTAATACTGAGAAGTTCGAGTGGTGTACATCCTCAAGTGGCCTAGCAGAAACGTGAACAGTAGGAGTTGCCAAGAATGAAAGGATGTGTGGAGATGTGTTTGATCATCACAAATCTCCAAGTGGGAGAAATGTCGGCAATAATTGTGCAAGTTGGCACATTTAGGGTGGTAGGTGGTGGTTGAGCAGCGGGCGTTGGGAGTTGTGCATTTAATTCACACTTTCAACCCTATAAATAAAGCTCTTCTGATTTCATTCTAATTCATTCAATTTCAGAGTGTTCTCTCATATCTCTACATTTGAGTGTATATTCTATAATATTTGTGAGGTAGTTTTCTTCTATATTAAGAGTGTTGTTCTCTTTGAAAGATAGAGAGAAGTTGTAACCCACAAAATATTATAGTAGAATTTTTTCATCTTGCCCGTGGTTTTTTACCCTAATAATTTTTAGGGGTTTTCCACGTAAATTCTGGTGTCCATTTTATTCTTCATTTTCAGTATTTTCTATCTCATGTTGCCGCACCTGGGGCCAACAGTTTAATCATGGAAAATCAAGAAAATTAAATCCAAATATACAACGAATCATTGAAACAAAGTCTTTGGTATCTTTTCAATATTAATTTCCATAAATACCCATGCATAATCTCTTTAAAGCACCCCGTAATTCCCATAAATACCCCTGATCTTTTCTTATAATGTCCACGGATTTGCACAAATGATCATCATACCAGCTCATCCTTCTTACCAATTATTTTTTTAAACATAGAATAGTTTCATATATATATATATATATATATATATATATATATATATATATATATATATATATATATATGATATCACCTAAATTTGCGATGACTTGCTCTGATATCAATAGAGAGGGGGTTCACCTCTCTTTCTTCAACACTCAATATAACAGCCTAGGTATTAGCAAATATCCTCTGCAATGACCTGAAAATACGAAGCAAGTGTGAGAAGGGGCCGGAAGTTATTCCGGCGGGTCCCCTCCGACGCTCAAGTCAGGCGAGAGAATATGAAGAGAATATATGCTGTAAGTGAAAGCAATTATAACATTAGTCCTTAATCAATACTCCAAACCTGGTATTTATAGGCGGAGACCTAAGAGTGGTCTTGCAACAAGGACTCTTTCCATGTTTATCCAAATCTTACCCAGATATGTCAAGATCCTGATAACACAATCGAATCCCGGATATTGCTCCGCATATCTAGGACTAGATCTCTTGGGGGACTGGTTTCCTTGCTGAGAGCCGGTAGCAACATGGGAAATGAGGAGAGCTCGGCCTATCAGCTCGGTCTCTCAAAAGAGGTCTCATGGCGAGTTAGTGACGGCAAACAGGTAAGGTGAAACAGCTCGGCAAAACAGGTCGGGCCTCGCAAAAGAGCTCGGACGGGTAGGCGAGCTCTCGCCGAAGAATGACGAGTAACATGCCTTGGAGCTAGGTCGGCTTGTCAGGTGGTATCTTCTAGCGGGTATCACAGTCCCCCCTCCCTGTCGAGCTGACGTTGTAGACCAGAAGCTCGTATGTGCTGAGTTATCCTGACGAGCCAATTCTTGACAATAGCAAAACTTGATTTAGGCGGGAACTAACGGCTACAAAATTTGAATTTTAAATTGAAATTGTGACCGTTGGGCTCCCCTCCCGATTCCCGAGGCTAATCTAGACCGTACAGCGCATCAAGGATCAACGGCCAGGATTCGTTGAGGTCTCCCTATATATATACCACTCCGGGTCCCTCATTATCCACTTTTGCCATTTTCGAAACAGATCGGATCCGACCTCTTTAGCTTGCCATTTTTATTTCTGAAAACTCCTAGGTACGTTTTCTCAGCTGTTTTTGTTACAATGTCTTCACCTCAATTGTTTCCTTCCCCTCTTACTGACGAGGAGCTTAGAGCTGTAGATCAGTACGGCTCATTTTATCCCGAAGGGATTGCCCTTCCTGAGGGAGTTGAGCCCCTTGAAGAAGTGGTGCGCACTGAGGCTCCCCCGGAAGCTGGGACCTCAGCCGAACCCGATCTTCAAGTGACTGAGGTCAGCTCTCCACTTAGATCAGAGTCGCCTCCAGGCAATTATCCTTGGTATGAACTTTATGTTCCTGTCTTGGATGAGTCAGATGAGGCCAAAATACGACAGGTCAGCCAGGCCCCTTCTGATTATGAATTCATCTTCCCTTCTTCTTCTCAACGACCCAACCAACCTCCTCAGGGTTTTTTTACCTTCTACCGCGGTCAGCTAGAAGGGGGTTTACGTTTTCCTCTTCCTGCATTCTTTCAAGAGTTCAGCAGTTTTTATCAGTTAAACCTTGGCCAATTTTCTCCCAACTCCTTCCGAATTTTGTGTAGTCTCGTAGTTATCTTTAAGGCGTTAGGCTTGCCTTATGACCACCCCACCCTCTCTTATTTTTTTCACATCAAGAGATCAGATGAGGGCCCCTGGTATGTCACCAGCCGACCTGGCTGTGCATTTGTTGGGGGTTACCCTAGTAAAATTAAAGACTGGAAAAATGAGTTCTTTTTTGTAAAGCCCTCCCAGCCCTGGGTCTGCTGCTCTGATTGGCTTGAACATCTCCCGGCTCTCCCCTCTCCTCCTAAAAATTTCAAAAAGAGCACCGCCTTCTTAGATGTGATGAAAGCCATAGGAGGTCACAGTTTTAATTCATCTAAACTGGTGGTGGAGGATCTGCTTTGTTTTGCTGGGCTGAGTCCAGCTGATCTGACCTTAAGGGGGAGAGCCGGTACTGGTTCTAACATGCTTTAACCATTATTTTACTCACGTGTATTTTGTTCGGTGTGACTGAACTATGTATCTGTTTATACAGAAGACAGAGTTATGAACTCATTAGTGCTGAAAGCTATTCAGAAGAGGAAGCAAAAACAGGGCCAACCCCCAGCAGCCGAGGGTGTCACTATTGTGGATGTAGGAGGTGAGAGCCCCCCCGAAGATGTAGCCCAGCTATCCCGGAAAAGACCGGCAGCTCCTGGGGGTTCGTCAGGGTCTACTGCTGTTGAAGCTCATCCTGTGAGGCAAGTTCGGCCACGCCCAGATCCGTCCGACCTCCCTTCAACGGGTGAGAAAGGGGGTGCACCAGCTCGTGTGGAGAGATGTCGTGAGCGGGTGATGGAAGCTTACAGAGGTGGTGTACGACTAGTTGGGGAAGGCCCGAGCACCGTTGCCCTAGCTGTGGCTCGTGATCTTCCCAATACTGAGGATGCCCTTTATATGAGCCAACTGAGCTGGGGGGACCTGATGACCCGAACTGGGAGCCGTCTGACCGAGTCTATGCTCTTGATGGGCGAGTTTATGTCAAGGGCAAATATGATCCGAAGACAATCCTTGAAGGATGCCAAGGTCTTCGATAATATGCAAGACACCCTTGCTGAGGCCAAATCTCTTCATGAGAAAGACATCTCGGAGCTGAAAACTCAGGTGGAGAAGGGGGCCGTTGCTGTGGCCGAGGCTCGTTCTTTGGTTGAGGTCTACAAACGTCAACATGAGGCTGAGCTCCGGGAGCTGCGTAATGAGTTAGCTTTAGCTAAAGGGCTAGCTACTTCTGCTGAGCAGGAACTAGCTAAATCTTTAAAGGAGGCAGCCGAGGAGAAACAAAAGTCTGAGGAGTTGGTAGGAGAGAAACTCCTTACTTTTATTGAGGCTGGTTTCCAGGGATGTCTTAGCCAGATCAAAGAACGTGGCTGTCTTGTGCCTGACGTCTCTTTAGATTTTCTAGACGTAGAGAAAGTAGCTGCCTCTCTCCCCCCTGATCTATAAATGTAATTTCCTCAAATTGTTCTCTTAATTAATGTTATTTCTGTTTTACCGTCCTTGTCATTTTTTTTTTTTTTTTTTTTTTTTTTGGCGGACCACGCATGTCGTAGCTCGGATTAGCTTAATAATTTACCACGTAATGGCAAACACTAAACAGATAGGACCCATTTAGATACAGATCGGCCTGGTTTAATAATGTACCAAATAATGTCAAACATTTAACAGCTGGGACCAAGGGCGATGCAGCTCGGCCTGACGTAATAATTCACCGCATAATGTCAAACATTAAACAGCTGGGACCAAGGGTGATGCAGCTAGGCCCGGCGTAATAATTTACCCGATAATGTCAAACATTAAACAGCTGGGACCAAGGGTGATGTAGCTCGGCCTGGCGTACTAATTTACCCAATAATGTCAAACATTAACCAGCTGGGACCACGAGCGACGCAGCTCGGCCTGGCGTAATAATTTACCCGATAATGTCAACATTAAACAGCTGGGACCAAGGGTGATGCAGCTCGGCCCGGCGTAATAATTTACCCGATAATGTCAAACATTAAACGGCTGGGACCAAGGGTGATGTAGCTCGGCCTGGCGTACTAATTTACCCAATAATGTCAAACATTAAACAGCTGGGACCAAGAGCGATGCAGCTCGGCCTGGCGTAATAATTTACCAATGTTCCTGAGGCAGGTGGGACACCCATGCTCCTGGCGTGACCAGGGCTGAGCTCGTGCTCCTGAGGCAGATGGCACACCCATGCTCCTGGCTTGACCAGGGCTGAGCTCGTGCTCATGAGGCAGATGGCACACCCATGCTCCTGGCGTGACCAGGGCTGAGCTCGTGCTCCTGAGGCAGATGGCACACCCATGCTCCTGGCGTGACCAGGGCTGAGCTCGTGCTTGCACACCCATGCTCCTGGCGTGACCAGGGCTGAGCTCGTGCTTGCACACCCATGCTCCTGGCGTGACCAGGGCTGAGCTCGTGCTTGCACACCCATGCTCCTGGCGTGACCAGGGCTGAGCTCGTGCTTCTGAGGTTGGTTGCACACCCATGCTCCTGGCGTGACCAGGGCTGAGCTCGTGCTTGCACACCCATGCTCCTGGCGTGACCAGGGCTGAGCTCGTGCTTGCACACCCATGCTCCTGGCGTGACCAGGGCTGAGCTCGTGCTTGCACACCCATGCTCCTGGCGTGACCAGGGCTGAGCTCGTGCTTCTGAGGTTGGTTGCACACCCATGCTCCTGGCGTGACCAGGGCTGAGCTCGTGCTTGCACACCCATGCTCCTGGCGTGACCAGGGCTGAGCTCGTGCTTGCACACCCATGCTCCTGGCGTGACCAGGGCTGAGCTCGTGCTTCTGAGGTTGGTTGCACACCCATGCTCCTGGCGTGACCAGGGCTGAGCTCGTGCTTGCACACCCATGCTCCTGGCGTGACCAGGGCTGAGCTCGTGCTCCTCAGGTAGGTTGAAAACCCTTTTCCTGGTTATACGATATCTGGCAAAAATTATAAAACTTTGTATAATAAAAGAGTATATTGTCCAAAAACAAAAACAATCTTCGCTAAAATTTAAAGAGCTGAACTAAGAATAATATTTTCGGAGATGGTAAGCGTTCCATGGTCTTTTCAACATCTTCCCATCAGGACCTTCTAGGTAGTAAGCTCCTGAGCTTAGCTTTTCAACAATCTTGAAGGGACCCTCCCATTTAGGGTCAAGCTTGCCCACTTGAACCTCTTGCACCTTTCTTAGTACGAGATCACCGACCTGGAAAGTTTTCTGGATGACTCGTCTGTTGTACATCCGCGTCACACGATTGCGGTAGGCTTCCATTCTGATGGCCGCAGCCTCCCTTACTTCTTCAATCAGGTCCAGGTCAGCAGCTCTTCTATCGCTGTTTTGTTCGTCATAGAAATGCACTCTTGATGATTCCGCTCCAATTTCAGCTGGGAGTACCGCTTCATTTCCATAGACCATACTGAATGGGGTTTCACCTGTTCCCGTTCTTGGTGTAGTTCGATACGACCATAGAACATTAGGTAGTTCTTCAACCCAATTTCCCTTAGCTTTTCCCAACCTAGCTTTGATGCTTTGCACGAGAGACCTGTTGGTAACTTCTACCTGGCCATTGCTCTGAGGATATGCAACGGAAGTGAAAGCCTGGTGGATTTTTAATTCTTCACACCATGCTCTGAGCAAAGCTCCTTGGAATTGCCTTCCATTGTCCGAGATGATCTTCCGCGGGACACCAAATCGGCAAACAATATTTTTCCAGATGAAGTTGAAGACCTCTTTCTCAGTGATTCTGGCTAGTGGCTCTGCTTCCACCCATTTAGAGAAGTAATCAATGGCAACAATCAGAAATTTCTTCTGAGCTTTACCTGTTGGAAAAGGTCCTACTATATCAATGCCCCACTGATCAAATGGGCATGCCGCCACAATAGCTTTCATCATCATAGCTGGATTATGCTGGAGCCTGGAATGTCTTTGACAACTGTCACATGATATAACCATAGCAGCAGAATCCTTCTGAATAGTAGGCCAGAAATATCCGGCAAGGAGCACCTTCTTAGCCAAGAAATACGATCCTAGGTGATTTCCGCAGCACCCCTCATGAATTTCCCTTAATACGTAGTCTGACTCTTTCGGACCCAAACAACGCAGAAGTGGTTGGGCAAAAGACCTCTTGTACAGGACGCCCTCAATGAGTATGAACCTCTGACTCCTTTTTTTGAGTCTATATGCTTTTTTGGTATCAGAAGGGAGCTTGGCCTTGGTAAGGTAGTCTAAGAGCTCTTGTCTCCAATCATTCTCTTCCACAGATTCAGATGGGACGTCCTGACTAGGAGTCAACTCAATTTGAAACACCACGTCTCTATCTTGCCAAGCGCGGAGAGCACTAGCCATTCTTGCCAAACTGTCGGCCTTTCTATTCTCCTCTCTTGGGATCTGTTTGAATGCTACCTCTAGAAATCCCTCCTTTATTTTTTCTATGGTACTTGCATAATGGATTAGCTTCTCGTTTCTAACCTCATAGGCGCCATTCATTTGTTGGGCTACCAACTGTGAGTCGGAGAAGACATGTATACGCTTAGCTCCAACATTTCGAGCAGCCCTTAATCCAGTCAATACTGCCTCATACTCTGCTTCATTGTTGGAAGCTCGGAAATCCAACCGAACTGCCAAACATACTTCTTCTCCGGTAGGAGAGATCAGCACAACCCCAATCCCACTTCCCTCATTACAAGAAGAACCATCTACAAATGCTTTCCATAATTCTTCTTTTTCGGGATGTACAGTCTCCGCAATAAAATCTGCTAAGGCCTGAGCTTTGATAGCTGTGCGTGGCTCATACTGTATATCATACTCACCTAGTTCAGTTGTCCATTTAACAAGTCGTCCAGAGACATCAGCGCGACTGAGTATTTTTCCCAGGGAGCTGTTTGTTAGCACTGTTATAGGATGGGATAGGAAGTAAGGCCTGAGTCTCCTAGCTGTGATGATCAACATTAGAGCCAACTTCTCGATCTCCTGATACCTCAGCTCCGCATCCTTCAAGGCATGAGATAAGTAATATATCGGCTGCTGTTCTGATTCCCTTTCTTTGACGAGAACCGAGCTGATTGCTTCCTCAGTCGCTGATAGGTAGACGTATAGCCTCTCTGCCTGCATAGGCTTGGCCAAAATTGGAAGTTCAGCTAAGTATTTTTTCAGTTCTTCAAATGCTTCCCCACATTTTTCGTCCCAATCAAATTTCCCAGCCTTCCGGAGTATCTTAAAAAAGGGGAGACTTCTATGAGCTGATCTAGAAATAAATCGTGATAAAGAAACGATTTTTCCAGCCAAGCGTTGCACCTCTTGAAGGTTCTTCGGCGGAGACATCTCACAGATAGCTCTCACCTTCTCTGGATTAGCTTCAATCCCCCTTTCTGTCACTATATAGCCTAGAAATTTCCCGCTTTTTACCCCGAATACACATTTCTGAGGGTTTAACTTTAACCCGTAAGACCTAAGGGTGGAGAAAGTCTCAGTCAGATCGGCAATGAGATCGGTGCCACTTTTTGATTTTACAAGAATGTCGTCCACATATACTTCCACATTGCGGCCGAGCTGTTTTGAAAACACCTTGTCCATCAAACGCTGGTAAGTAGCTCCTGCATTCTTGAGCCCGAAGGGCATAACAACATAGCAAAAAGTCCCATCTGACGTGACAAAACTGACTTTATCTTGATCTTCTCTAGCCAGAGGAATCTGATGATATCCCTGGTAGGCATCCATTAAGCACAAGTACTGATGTCCTGCTGTTGAATCAACCATCTGATCAATCCTTGGTAATGGGTAACAATCCTTCGGACATGCCTTATTAAGATCTCTGAAGTCTATACACATCCTCCACTTTCCAGAGCTCTTTGGTACTAAGACCACATTTGATAGCCATGTTGGAAATTGTATTTCTCGAATTTGACCTGCCCGAAGGAGCTCCTCCACCTGCTCTCTTATGACCTTATCCTTTTCAGGTCCAAAATGTCTTTTCTTCTGTTTTACAGGTTGGACTCCCGAGAGCACATTCAAATGGTGTTCTAGTACGTCTGGTCTAATTCCTCTTAGATCTCGAGCACTCCAGGCAAAGATATCCTCATTTTTAATTAAACATGAAATGAGATCGGCTCTAACGTTTATTTCCAAGTCCTTGGCTATTTTTACTTTTTGATCAGTAGAGACGAGCTCAATTATTTCAGGTTCTTCATCCAAGCTGTTGGGAATGCCTTTGTCTTTAGGAACATTATACCCAGCTCTTTCAATACAACCGACCTCCCGGCGAGCTCGCTTCACGTCTTCCTTTACTTCGTCCACGTAACATCTGCGGGCTGTTTTCTGGTCACCACAAAGAACCCCAACTTCTCTACCCACTGGGAATTTTAATTTCTGATGATAGGTAGAAGCTACCGCCTTGAAGTCCTTCATTGCAGGTCGGCCTAAGATTGCATTGTACGATGATGGTGCTTCTACCACAGTGAAATTAACCATCTTTGTTATGCGAGACATCCCATGACCCAGAGATAAGGGCAAGTTGATCTGTCCAAGCGGTTGAATTGCGTGCCCGGTGAACCCATACAGAGGAGTTGCAATGTGTTCATATTTTGACCCCTCTATCTGCATCTTTTCTAAAGTATCTTTAAATAAGACATTGACTGAGCTCCCAGTATCAATGAAGATCCTTGCTACGTCATAATTAGCTATGGTTACGGTCACGACTAGGGCATCATTGTGTGGAGTTGCAACTCCTCTCAGATCACTAGGTCCGAAGCTTATGACCGGCTCATCCCTTTCAATTAACTCTTCTGATACTTCGAAAGTTTCCATTCTTCTACCATGACTTTTCCGAGCTCTGCCCGAGTCTCCATCCGTGGGTCCCCCTGAGATCATATTAATAGTTCCTCGGGTAGGATTATTATCCACCTGTTCGACCCTTCTCCTTTGATTATCTGTTTCTTTAGGAGCGATACCCCTTTCACGGGACCTGGTTCGGCCCCTATATGGTGTCTTTTCTCTTCTTTTTCCTCGGTACCGGCTTCTACCCTGTCCTTTCTGAGAAGGTTCCTGCTTCCTTGTTAGCAGAGTTTTTATTTCAGAGTCTCTTCTGATGATTCTTTCTACCTCGTCTTCAAGCTTCTGGCACTCATTCGTTATATGACCGTACTCTCTATGGAATTCACAATACTTATCAGAAATAGGAGTACGGGACCCATTATCCAACCTCCTGGGTCTTTCTAGTTTCTTTCTATCATCACATATTTCCATAGCTCTTTCCAAGCTCATGGATAGAGGTATGCGTGATGTAAATTGACTTCTAGTTCGAACACTTTCATCAGCCCTGTCAACAGTTCTTTTCTTACTTAACTCTAACTTATCCTTCTTGTCTGATGGCCGCAGATCAACCCTTCTCTGTCTCTGAGCATCTTCTAGATTGATATACTTTTCAGCTCTTCCCAGAAGTTCGTCATAACTTCTAGGAGTTTTCTTTACCAGGGATTTAAAGAACTCTCCTGCCTTAAGCCCTTGTGTAAAGGCATTAATAAGGACATCCATCGTTGCAGTGGGGACCTCTAAGGCTACCCCGTTAAAGCGTTGTACGAACTCCCTCAAGGACTCCTGCTCATTCTGCTTGGTAGTGAACAGGCTCAAAGAAGTTTTTTGATACCTCTTACTGCTGGCATACTGGTTTAGAAAGGCAGAACTGAACTCCTCAAAGCAGCTTACAGTGTTTGGTTTAAGTAAATTAAACCACTGTTGCGCCGATCTAACCAGGGTGGTAAGGAAAACACGGCACTTGATCCCATCAGAATACCTATGCAACAGAGCAGCATTCTCAAATCTTCCAAGATGCTCTTCAGGGTCTGTGCTTCCATCATATTCTCCCACGGCAGGTTGTCTGAAATTTGGCGGGAGTTCCTCTCTTAGAATATTTAGGCAGAATGGACTTTCTCTCCTAACCACTGGAGTTCGGCCACCAAGATGCTGAGCCAATCGCCTTATCTCTCCCCATACAGCCTCCATTGGATCTATTAGCGGAGGCTCTACTTGTGTATCTACCACAGCACTGGCTACCCTATTGTTTTCACGGGCCTGTTCTGGCTGAACAGGCGAAGGCGCCTGATTTGTTTGAGAAGGCGGTGGAGGTTGATTAGATTCCGTTGGTGGCGGAACCTGGTGTTGGAAAAGAGTATTTTGCATGGTCTGACTGATGAATTGTGCCAGTTGCTCCATAGTCATATCTCCCACCTTCATAACAGATGGAGGTGCCTGATCTTCCTGCTGCGGAGGAACATCTTGATTTTCCACACTGGTATTTAATCTTTCTTCCTGATTCCTCCTGACTCCACGCCCACGTCCACGTCGTCCAGCCATATCAACGTCTTTAATTCAGTAAATGCTTCCCACAGACGGCGCCAATTGATATCACCTAAATTTGCGATGACTTGCTCTGATATCAATAGAGAGGGGGTTCACCTCTCTTTCTTCAACACTCAATATAACAGCCTAGGTATTAGCAAATATCCTCTGCAATGACCTGAAAATACGAAGCAAGTGTGAGAAGGGGCCGGAAGTTATTCCGGCGGGTCCCCTCCGACGCTCAAGTCAGGCGAGAGAATATGAAGAGAATATATGCTGTAAGTGAAAGCAATTATAACATTAGTCCTTAATCAATACTCCAAACCTGGTATTTATAGGCGGAGACCTAAGAGTGGTCTTGCAACAAGGACTCTTTCCATGTTTATCCAAATCTTACCCAGATATGTCAAGATCCTGATAACACAATCGAATCCCGGATATTGCTCCGCATATCTAGGACTAGATCTCTTGGGGGACTGGTTTCCTTGCTGAGAGCCGGTAGCAACATGGGAAATGAGGAGAGCTCGGCCTATCAGCTCGGTCTCTCAAAAGAGGTCTCATGGCGAGTTAGTGACGGCAAACAGGTAAGGTGAAACAGCTCGGCAAAACAGGTCGGGCCTCGCAAAAGAGCTCGGACGGGTAGGCGAGCTCTCGCCGAAGAATGACGAGTAACATGCCTTGGAGCTAGGTCGGCTTGTCAGGTGGTATCTTCTAGCGGGTATCAATATATATAACAGAAAACAAAACAGTTGTAATACTACAAAGAATGAAAAAGTTCCAATATTCTTCGTCTTTCTTCCTTCTTCATGTATTATTGTCTGTAGGTTTTGCTGCTACTGCGGCCTTCGACGTGTCCACTATTCCATTCAAAAGAGGGTTCACAAATTTATTTGGTGAAGCAAATATCATCCGGTCCGCCGATGATCGATCTGTTCAACTTCACCTCAACCAATTCACAGGCATGAATTCATCTTCTTTTTCATATTTTCGTGAGCCAGGAGGAGTAACTTCACTCGTCTTTTCGAGGAAAAAATATTTATAAATTCATATGCGATTAATCAGCTTTGATTTTATTTACTTTTACGCAGGCTCAGGATTTAAATCCTCCGACCTCTACAACCATGGTTTCTTTAGTGCTAAAATCAAGCTCCCAACAGATTATACTGCAGGGATAGTGGTCGCGTTCTATGTATGTAACGATATAATTTAATTTTTACATAGAAAGTTTTATGTAAAACTTGAATTTTAAATGTTTTATATGTTGCAGACGACTAACGGAGATATATTTCGAAAGACTCATGACGAATTGGACTTCGAGTTCTTGGGTAATGTTAAAGGAAAAGCATGGAGGTTTCAGACGAATATGTATGGAAATGGAAGCACACATAGAGGAAGAGAAGAGAGATATTACCTCTGGTTTGATCCTTCTAAAGAATTCCACCGTTACAGCTTACTATGGACCACCAACAATATCATGTAAGTTTTATTTTATCCTATTTTTTCAATATATATATATATCTTTCTTGCAATAATTCTGTTACTTCTTGGTTATCTCATATAGTCTAGTAGATCAATGATCCAAATTTATCAAGATATTGAGTCTCACTTTAAAAAAATGAGAAATCGATCAATTTTAATCATTTTGATCCAATATTTGGGATAGTCTCAGATAACCAAATTCCGTTTTGACATGTAAAAATGGACAATTATCCAATAATCGCATACCTGGCTTCACGCCAATAGACATCCGCCACACAAGAGATATATATGATAATATTTGAAAAATAATATCTTTTATATAATATATATCGATTGAATGTTAGATAGTAAGTTCAAACAAACTGGAAAATAAGATATTCTGGATCAGCCCAGTTGGATGATTGTTTATCATATGCTTCTATTTTGAACGAGAATCAAGTTCGAATCTGTAAAAATGTATTTGCTCATCTCTCACTAAAAAAATATATACAAAGGGAATTTATTAAATATAATTATCCAGATATATAATATAAAAAAATCAATAATTTACGATGAATTACCATACTATCAAATCTTCGTTGTGTTGTTATTATCCTTAAAATTTGTACTTTTCAAGACATCTAGTTATCTACATCTCACATATTATAATATATATACAAAATATATATTATATGTATGATATAGATACCATCAAATATTGTTATAATTAGAGTCAAACGCTGTGCACCATCATATGATATTTTTCGGTCGGGACATAAAGAGTAGCAAACTAGCCATAGTTGGTCATTATATATTAAATAAAATATTATTAAATTTTATGTATAATATGTAAAAATTAAATTTCTTAGTTTACTACATACAAATTATTATATGGGAAAATTTCGGGCCGGTATCATTAGGTAAAAGTTTTTTCGGCCCAGTCATCAAATAAAAAATTCTTTCAACTAAGTCCATTTTTAATACAATGACCAAACTAACCCCACTTACGAAAATACTCTACACCGCATAAATAATTTTTACATGCACAGCAATAATAATTTTACATGCACCGCATGACTCATATTCACATGCACCGAGTGAGTAATTTTACATGCACCGCATGATTCATTTTCACATGCACCGAGTGAGTAATTTTACATGCACCGCATGAGTCAATTTTTACATGCACCGGTCAATTTTACATGCACCATATGAGTAATTTTACATGCACAGTGTGAATAATTTTTAGATGCACCGCTCAATTTTAGATGACCTGTACTAATAATTTTACATGCACCTTCGATTTTAACATGCACCGCATTAGTCAATTTTAACATGCACCGCTCAATTTTACATGCACCGCATTAGTAATTTTACATGCATCTTGTTACTCAATTTTACATGCATCGCATGAGTAATATGCACCGATAGATTATGCATATTAAACTATCCCATATGTTTCTATCGGTGCATGTAAATCACATGCACCGATAGACACAGATGATACAAGTCCACCGCAGGAAAAAAAACTACCTCAACGCATGCATTTGAGTCTATCGGTGCATGTGATTTAGATGCATCGATAGACTCTACAGGTGTTATCACTATCGGTGCATGTAAATCACATGCACCGATAGACACAGATGGTAACAAGTCCACAGCAGGAAAAAAACTACCTCAATCCATGCATATGTGTCTATCGGTGCATGTAATTTACATGCACCGATAGACTCGTTCGGTGCATGAAATTACATGCATCGATAGATTCAGTCGGTGCATGTAAAAATTAAATAATCAAAATCAAATAAAGCGATTGTACCACCAAATCGTTCTTGTATTAAATGACCGATTCAACAATATAAGCAACGGGAATGCAAAACTGAATGCAAGAATTGGAAAGAAATTCAAAACAACGAGAATGAGGATAAATGAATAATTTCCTCAATTTTTTTAGATTCACGTTTTCTGCCCAAAATTGAGCGTTCAACTTAAGAAAATTAATCCAAAATTCAACGAAAAGGAATTCAATGATTTTAGAAAATCACGATCGAAGAACGCGAGGCTATAACAACTGAAATTCGATCAGAAGTTAGTCGCTAAAACAGAATTCAAGCAAACACCCAGAGAATTAGAAACAATTCACTGAGAGGGAACAAGGAATCAACAACAATCACAACACAATTTGTAAATATGATCACACAACACAACCTAATAAAGTGATTCCAAATGAAATTATCTCAATTTGTTCGAAGAATCCTTTGCAGAATTGCGGAAAATAAAAATCAGAAACAAATCAGAAGCTTCAGAGGGCAACGCGATGGTGGAAAGTAGGCAAAAGGCTTGGGGATGAAGGTGTAGAGCAAGGGTATTTTAATCATAATTAATGGACTAATTATATTAGGGTTTGATAAAACGGACTTATTTGAAATAAATTTTCTAAAAGATGTATTTAGTTGAAAGAAGATTTTTTGGGGTGATTTAGTTGAAAGATGTTTTAAAAAATGGTACCTTCTTGTAATTTTCTCTTATTATATTCGACGTTCCATATAATTTTTTAACATCAAAATTTCGACCCATGACATTTGCAGATTCTACATAGATGATGTCCCGATCCGTGAAATGGTACGCAACGAAGCCATGGGGGCCGATTTCCCGTCAAAGCCAATGGGATTATACGCAACAATTTGGGATGGCTCCGACTGGGCTACTTCCGGCGGTAAGTACAGAGCTAACTACAAGTACGCGCCATTCGTGGCGGAATTCACCGACCTCGTTCTCCATGGATGCACATCGGATCCACTAGAAGAAGTGGTCGACGCGGGCTGTGCCGAAAAAGATAGTCAACTTGCTACTGCTGATTTTGCAAAAATAACCCGGAAACAGAGGCTGGCCATGAAAAGATTCCGGAATAAGTACGTGTATTACTCGTACTGCAACGATGTTGTAAGATATCCCGTGCCACCGCCGGAATGTGATGTTGACCCGGTGGAGAGGCGGCGGTATAAGGATAATGGACGGTTGAAGTTCGATAGATTTCATAGGCGGAGTTTCAAGAAAAGAGGCGAGATTTTGAAAGCTAAGCGTTATGATCAGAATAAAGACGAAGAAGATTGAAATTCATACACCAAATTTCATGTATAGTTTTATTTTTGGGTCTTTTATTTCTTTTCTATTCCTATATTAATTTTTGGTATGTGATATGAATTTACACGTGGGAGCATTAGATTGGAGGGAATATTCTTTTAGTTTTTTTTTTCGGTCTTGTAAAATAAAAGTAAATTGTTCAAGGATTTGAATGTGGAATAAAATTGTGTGCTATTTATGAAAGTTTAGAATATGACTTTGAAGATTCATATATTTGTGATGAATTTGATTTTAGTTGGAAGCACTGAATTTGGATCTTCCTCGGTAATATGATTAAACGAGACTCAAAATTGATAGAGAATTGACATAGTTTAATTTCCAACCCACACTAAAACTTAGTTTTAATTATAATTCGATCAAAAAAGAAATATTTTTTGTTTGGTCAACAAAACATGTTGGAAAGAGATGTTTTTACGCAAAATTATTGGGTACTTGCTATTAAATTAAGAAAAAAAGAACTTAATGAACTTAATTAGTCACAAAATTGTATCACATAAGTTAAAACAGTCAAAAATATATCATGACTTGCTTATCTGCATATGCGTTTACATGCTTTATCTTAGAGAAACAATATCAGAAATAAAGAAATCAAACAGCCAAGATATGTTTTTTAGATTTAAAAAATAATAAGCATTTCTGATAAACATTTGCGGACATCATCTTAGACTTGTTCAAATGTGAATTTTGAGCCTCCAGGTTTTTAAAGTATACCAAGTTTCGCTTGAATACTCCATTCTATGTTCGAACCTAGAATATTGATATTTTCAGATAAAACTCTTAGGTTGCGTTTGAGATGAGGATTTGCGTGGATTCGGATTTCAAATCCGCTACCCAAGTTCACTCATGTTTGGATAAAAAAAATTAATTGAACTAATTTCATTTCAAATCCCTAGCCCATGTGTTTTGAGGGGATTTGAAATTCATTGAACAACTAATTTCATTTCAAATCCCTAGCCCATGTGTTTTGAGGGGATTTGAAATTCATTGAACAACTCTGTCATTTCAAATCATCTTCCTTTATTCTCTATTAGATCTGGAAGAAAACGAACGTTGAGCTCTTGTCTTTGTTGGAAATTTGAATCAAATTAAATGGTGTGTCCATTCATGTTGGGGTGTCTTTTTTCATGATTAGTTGCTTCAAAATTAAATGGTGTGTCCATTCATGTTGGGATGCAATTTTTCATGATGGATACTTCCAAATTGTGTCTCTTGATGATAAATGGTGTGTCAATTCATGTTGGGATGCAATTTTTCATGATGGATGCTTCCAAATTGTGTCTCTTGATGATAAATGGTGTGTCCATTCATGTTGGGGTGCATTTTTTCATGATTAGTTGCTTCCAAATTAAATGGCGTGTCCATTCATGTTGGGATGCAATTTTTCATAATGGATGCTTCCAAATTGTGTCTATTGATGACACCACTTGGTATACTATATAAGAAACAACCCTTGAATGAATTAGACATGGAATTTTGGAAATTCACATCATATTTGAAGATCAAAATTTGAGTAATTTTGTGAGTCTTCATCATTGTTATGGTTGAGCGTTTTTAGACCTTTGTGGTTTAAAGGATTTGTGATTTGGAGTGCTCATATCACAAATCATTGTCGTTGTATCTTGGGAGACAAATTGCCAAAGTAAACCGTTAGCACCGTAGTGGGGCAATATTGTCTTAAGGACAGAGATTATAAATCTCGCATCGGCATTCTTATTAAAAAGCCATTTGTTGTGCTTGCTACTTTCCTAAGATACACACCCAATAAATTTTATACAACAGTCTTCACCTTCGATCTCGAGCTCTTCTTCCTCGCTTCCTCGAATCCATAGAGTCCGGTAATGGAAGCAGGTTCGATGCGTCCGAGAAACCGTTATCTAATATTATCTACGAAAAATTCGTCGGAGAAGGCATTGCCAAAGTACGTTTTCTTTTTGCAGTCTGAATGTCCCGAAGCCGTCGTAGATCCTCTCCCAAGGCCGATGATTGCGATGGTTGTTGGCTATGCTGTCGGGAGTGGACATGCTCCATATGGTTTGCAATATGACAATTGCAACAGATAACGTTGTATTTGGCCAGACAGGACAAAAGTCAAAGGTGGGAAGCTTGACGCTGGCTACAGAGCTTCTGTAATGGATCGTTTGGTAAGTTCTGAAGCTAATTATATGAGGTTATAATGTATGTTTGTGTTGCATCAAAACAGTTTCTAGTTTATGGTTTTGTCTCGTCAATGATATTATTTGGTATATCTTCAATAGGGTGAGTTACCAAACTTGTGATGTGATTTGTTTTAGGTGGTATGTTTAAATTTAGTTTACTTCCAAACAAACAAACGATTTCACACATTTAGAATTTCAATACATGGATATCAAATATTTCCTCCTCCAAATATAAGGAGAATGTATTAATTTAGATTTCTCTTGACTTTTAATAACTTTTTTAAATTATAGACTTTTATGGAGTTGATAGATTTTTAGCTATTTCAATAAAATTTCATGGAGTTATAGAAAGATTTGTATAGAGTTTCGTAGACCTTTTCAATATATTTCTATAGACTTTATTGACTTTTAATAACTTTTTTAAATGATTGCCTTTTATGAAATTGATAGATTCTAATAACGTTTATAATTACACGTAATTATAAAATGTTTCATAGACACAATTGATTTTATAAGTTATAATTGATTTCTTTCTACTAACAATTGAACATAAATAATTTTTTTAACATATAAATTTTTTATACTATTAATATAAACAAATTTTACTTATTTAACAGCAAAAAATGTGAAAAATTGTTATTCAATTTTTTTGAATGGAAACAAAAGTTTCCTATTAAATAAAGTTTTATGAACTTAAAATATTTTTGATGATATTTGACTACTATAAAAACTCTTAAAACATACTTTTTAAATTAAACATAATAATATATATCGTTATAAATACCTTTTGTTTTAGAAAAATATTTATTATAATTATTTATAAATACATAACTATACAATCGTTTTAAAAATCTATCATCTATTATAAAATTGAGTACATTAACTTGTTATTTTAGCAAAATACTTGTGCAAATATTAATATTATATTGGATAAAAATAAGATGTGATAAAACAATAACTTAATATTCTTTCGGTATTCATCACAATTCCACGTTTTCGTGTTGCATCTCTATATAGTATACATAGATATACAGAAACATACTCACTACCGCACATTATGAATTAACGAAAGGGTACATGCAAAAAACAGTGGAGGAAAAGCCAATAGAGAGGTGATCGTTTCGGAAATGAAAATAAATGTAAAGAGATATGAGGGTAACTAGGAATTAGGAATGGCAACGGGTCGGGTATGGGACGGGTTTGGCCAATCCCACGACCCGCCCCGCCCCTCTTAGACCCGCGAACCCGGCGGGTTTACCCGCCCCGCCCCGCCCCGGTTCCAGTTTTTTTTATATTTTTTTGTTTTAAAAAAAAAAAAATTTAGCTAGAAATCAATTCTGAAACACAAAAGTTGAATTTTTGTGAAAAAATTTCATGTTTTCTCTAGTAAATGTTTATAATAAACATTGTAAAACTATCTTTAAACTACTAAATATTTATTAATTTGCTCTTATTTCCTTCAAAATGTCCAACTTTTGTAACATGAACACATGAATTTTGATATAAAATTAAATAATGACACTTTATTGTTCAATCAAAGAAGTAAAATGTATAACCAATATCATATTTTTTAAAAAAAAAAAATTAAAAATGTATAGCGGGGCGGGTCCGGGGCGGGTCCGGCCAATCCCAGGACCCGCCCCGCCCTGCTTCCAAACCCGGTTGAAGTGGGTCCAGACGCGCCCCGACAGGGAGGGTTCAATGCGGGTCCGGATTTGGACCCGTCCCATTGCCATCCCTACTAGGAATTAAAAGTCATTCCAAATCTTTACTAAGAAGAGTGGAGATTTTTTAACTTTTTGGGATGTATATGGGGCATCAAAGTTTGTACCTAAAGATTTCAACATAAGTCATTAAAAGTTTATGAGATTTTAGATACCTATACACTTTTGTAGAGTTTTAAAAAGTCAAATTTAAATATCACCTGACTTTTAAAAACTCTACGAAAATCTGGATTGAATACCACTAGATTTGTGTGGAGTATATAAATATATGGATTGAATATCTCTAGATTTTTAAGGTCCATAAAAATCATTAAAAAATCAATAAAAAATTATAACCAATACTAACCATGAATCACCAAACGCACATGATTTCAACGTTATTTTGAAATAACTCTGGAACCTGATTTAAAAGTTCCATAGTGGTGGCCTGGTGGGTTCACTTCAAAATCAAAGGAAAAATAAATATCCAAATCACAAGCTTTCTTGTGCCGCCAATAACTTTAACCCAAGATTTCAAGTTTTAGAAGCTTTTTTTCCGTCTTTCGTCGCGTTTTCCGACTTGGCAACACTTAGCCAGTTAGCCGTCCAAAACCCATGGGACAGATTCTTGAAAAATTCCAAGGTAAATTTTCTTTAGTCACACATAATTGTTGAATTTCCTTTCGAAATTTCTGGAATATCGGTATATGTTTACTTGTTTCTATTTTCGTTTGATTTATGGAAATGCCCCCCTCCCCCAGCAGTTCGAGTTATGTTTATATATATGGAGAGATTTTTAATGGGATTTTACTATTCCGATCTGGGAGTTGTCGAATCCAAATCTCGAAGCCTTTTGTTGGACCTATTTAATTTTCAAATTGCTAACCAATCGCCATTATCGAAATCCTTCAACTATCCAAGCAGATTATAGCGTTGACTTTTATATTTCAGTAAGTTCTGTGATGTCATGTCTCTTAAGAATGTTGTTAAATACTAGTCCCTTTAGGATTTTGGAAGCCAATTCTACAACAAGATTTGGAAGCATCATGGTCTCGAGGTTATACCGATCCTAGACATTCTAACAAAAAACATATGTTTATGCTGCAGCAGGGGAGGATTGGAAAGAAAGACAAATACGATTGATAACGGACAGAGTTTTTGATCGTGTGAATCAAGATTCCGAAAGGGCTAGTCTGACGTTTGAGGAGCTTTATATAGCTGTGTTGCTCGTATATAAGTAAGAAGCTTCATATCCATTTACAATATATATATATATATATATATATATATATATATATATATATCTTTTTACGATGGTAACCCATGATCGCTACTCTTTTTGGGTCGTATTGGGTAAGCCATCGGGCTGACGCAATAGCCTGCAAATCACGTCAGCAAAGTAAACCGCACTAGACAAGCCTTGGTGCGAATGGCTCAACCGAGAAAGTGTTGATAGGGGGAACCGAACTCGTGATCAAAACCCTCCATGCTTACCTATTTCATCAACTCGGCCACCACCGTATAAGGGCTAGACATAATATTTTTTGTTAGATTGGGTGGTGGTTCTGAAATTGTTTCCATCTTTACAGTGACATTAAGCGTTTGCCTGGCACACATTCCGACCCACCAACAACGGAACAAGTAAAAAAACTGATGCGGGTGAGTTGCGAATTTTCCATTCACACGCGCACTGGTAATCTTCCATTACTGATCCTGCACGCCACTCCCACGGTTATCCTGTCCATGACAAACCGTTCAGAGGTCCTGTTAGATTTATACCGAAAATGATATTTTCTGTATCGTATAGGAGAGTGATATCAATCTTGACGGCAAACTAGACCGTGCAGAATTTGTGAATTTCATCCTGCATATAACAAGAGATACATTTGTGACCTTGAGCCAGGGACTGATCATAACTTTGGTTGCTGCTCCAAGTGTGGCTTTGTTAACTAAAAGGACAACTGAGAATGTCCCGGGTGTCGGGAAGGCGGTGCGGAAAATACCCAACTCTGTCTACGCATCGCTCGTGACCCTTGTGGTTGTTGCACTGCAACAAAATGCAGCGAAGGTGTAATGGGTCTCTCGAACTTGTTATTATCAATACTCAATAAACTAGTACATAATCTCAAAAAGAAATCGTTGAATTTAGCTTATTGGTATAGTATCCCTATTACCCTTTGCCCCAAGATTCTCTTCTTTCCGTGACATGTAAAGGGAATAGGAGGAGCGAACTAAAGGCCGTACAACCCAAGTAACTCAAAAGTAGCTCACAGATGGTTCGCTCAAAGCTTAATCAAGCAACTGAAATAATTGTTCAATTCGGGCTCAAGAACATACTTTTCAAAGTCCAGCTGAGCTGCTTGAACTTGAGCCATATTAATGATGTACTTTAAATATTTTTTATTGTTAATTTTATAAATATTTGAATGTCACTTAATCTGTAAAGCATCGAAAAATTTCACGTTTTCCAAAATTGGTTTAAGCAATTCAATACGTATCAAAGTCGAATTTGAGCTCGAGAACTTTCCTCGACTTGTATCCATCCCTATGGTACATGGTTCAAGTAGCAGTGGATTAGTTAACGCAGGTATCTGCGAACTCTTCAATCTTTTCAAAAAGAAGCCAGGTAAAAAGCAGACCATTTCTTGTGGTTCACAAGCGATAGGTGATCTGTATCGGTTTCAGGAATATGCCACTTTACTTGGGTGATATCATGTGAATCTTTCGAGCACTTGTCAAGGGATGGTTGTTGCCTAATTCACCAAGTTCTTTATTACTTATGCTTGCCAAAATGGTTCTCAGCAGATTGCCTCATAAAATTCTATGAATATTACAAGTTTCAACACAGAAAACAAAAATGTAACGGCAAGATAAGGATATGCTCAGAGCAAACTATTACGTAACTTGAATAAGTGAGATTCATTCAGTTCGAATCAAAGTCAACACCACCACGTTTAGAGAGAGTATCGCAAGGTACAAAATATTTGAGCATCCTTGTCACCCTTATGATCAATGCTATGTATCCACAACACTCACAATATAATGATTACAAGATAGAGAGGCATAAAGGGTGTTGACGACAGAACATGAACTGGTTATACATGCATGCGTAACACCAGTCACTACGGGAAGTTGGGGAATCAGTTAATGATATCAAGATGAACCCAGCTTTTGCAGCCTAGCTTTGGCAGTATCCAATTTCGCTGACCAAACAATCAACGAAGACAATCACAACATTAAACTACATACAATGACGGAATATCGACATGATTAAGCTTACACTTACTTTGTTCAAATGTCATTGCTTTTTGAATGGTGGTTCGGAAATATATGTTCCCATTTTTCTGATATACAGCCTGTATGAAGCAACAAAACAATTCTGTAAAACTACGTTTCTTGGAAAATTGTACAGTAACATTTATCTAACTGGGAAACTACAAGTAATGTGAAGCTGAAGTCCAGCTTTTAAAGTTATCAATGCAAAAAGTCATGGGTGACAAAAAGGTACTATAAAGCAAACAAAGTTCTATATATCACCCTACAACTGTATATGGCGCATGACTGACTATTTAGACCAAATCAACCTCAAACTTTTCAAATTGAAACAAGCAGGTTTGGGGGGCAAATAATGTAATTTTGACCCTTCCCTCTTGTAGTATGCAAATAATCTGACCTACAACTGATTACTGCAAGAAAGCATACTACATGAGATAGTTCTCCCACTCCCTACCAGTTTATGATTTGTTTTGGGCGCCACTTACAAACTTGCAAAAAGCATTAAAGGCGGCATGAGGATTAACTAAGGTTGAAGAAGAAATCTTGAGGATTAGTGAAAACTAGACATGTGAAGCGGGATTCAAGTATCAGGTGCAGAACTTGGATTTATAGAGACAAATAACAAGAAATGTGTTAACAGAAACCCAACAACAGGTGGAGCAAAACACGAGGATAACCAAATTCAAGTTCACTAGTCAACACATAACAGCTGGCAACAAACAGTAAGCGCATTTCCAAACTGTGAGCTGGAATGAAAGTTCATACATTAATACCCTCTACTTGCAAATATTTCTGTTCATTCTCGCACAATGTTTCAACCTTCTACACATATTCAATTAAAACAGTTTTCTTAAATCCTCATATTAAGTTAAGAATCTCTAGGGCTTGAAACATCTTGATCAACTAGATATGATCCAAGAAGTCATAGAAGCAAATGCCATAACGACTTATTCAAAATAAAGCTGGAAAAACTGTTTCAGATTTCATCTCATTCTCACACAAGCCCTGGTTATTAACCACTAAAATGCTTCGAAATATAGTTTCCAATTTCTTTGCTATGAATGAATGCCAAGAACATAATATCAGAGGTCACTATATCATATATCACCTAGCATGGCCTTTACGCCTACAAACCAGCTCCATCAACCATAAATATCATTGGACGCTTCACTACCACAGTGTCACTGAATGTTATTAAGGAAATCACCCAATGGATCTATTAAATTATTAAGCCACTTAAAGAGTACCAATCCTGGTTATTAACCACCAAAATGCTTCGAAATATAGTTTCCAATTTTTGCTATGAGTGAATGCCAAGAACATAATATCAGATGTCACTATATCATATATCACCTAGCATGGCCTTTACACCTACAAACCAGCTCCATCAACCATAAATATCATTGGACGCTTCACTACCACAGTGTCACTGAATGTTATTAAGGAAATCACCTAATGTATCTATTAAATGATTAAGCCACTTAAAGAGTACCCAATCAAAAATAATAACCCAAAATTGTGCACGGAGATAAAGTTTAAATTTGTAAAATTCAAACCAAATTACAACACCACATTTTTATGCATCAATAATGCACAAGAACAAAATGACTAAAACACTAAAAACCAAATAGAGTGAAATGACTTGCTGAGAAATCATACCCGAGAGGAAGAAAGGTTATTTAGCTCAGCTATAGCAACTTCATGACTTCTTACCTGTGAGTACGAACACTATAAACCATTGATATTTCATTGAAGACAGCCCTGGGCACACAGGAGACACTCAAAAAGCAGGATTGACCAAGAATTTAGTGGCAAAACATAAAAATATGTAACTAACTAAATTATATCGTTTGTGAGGTTAATCATCCCACACCACCTTTCTCGGTTCGTCATTTCCGAATAGTTGGACATGTTACATAATCAAGAACGAAAAAAAATGGTCATCGATACGGCCGCCATGTGAGCTGAGCTCCCTCACCACCAAGAAAGAAAAGGAAAACAAAAAAAGGCATCTAAAAATAACAGAAATGATGCACTTTTATGCATAACGAATATAAAACGGGGTAATTGATTGAATACCTGCTTGGGAAGATCGGAATAGGACGATGAATTTGAAGATATTGGCGCAGACATTCCCTGTTTTTCGTCCGCAGCGAAAGGGGTTCTGCGAAGAACGGGATCGGGACTTAGTCCTTGATTAGTTCTGTGAATACGAGGGGTTCATAAAAGGGGTCCAGCCCCTTAAAAATTAAATATGAGACCCATTTATTATTAAAAACAAAATAAAAAATAAGCAGCCTTATAACGTCTCTTGGTTGCATAAAATCGCCAATGTGTTTTGGCGATTTTTTCCGCCTCATATAGATCACATTCTTTATTTTGGGATTACGTATATTATTTTTTTCTATGGATGACCCTTCTTTTACACTTTTGTTGTATGTGTTGTTGCACACAATATTATGAATGGTGGATTAACAGCGGATCCAATATTATTTTGTTTTTCCAAAATTTTTTTTCAAAAAAAAAAAAACTAATAATAAAGCCATAAATGATAAAATAAAATAAATTAAGATAATAATATTGATAAAAAGAATAATAATATTTAAGATAAAGTTATTTTGGTTAAACAGAAATTTTGTCAACCCCTAATTTTGCTAATATTTTTATTGTTAATTTTAATAATTTTCTTAATTTTAAATATTTTTAACAATCTTAATGTTATTATTATTATTATTATTTGTATCAATATTACTATATTTTATTATTTTTAATAATTATATAATTTTTATTATTATTATCACATTATGACGTGTTGCAATCTTGAGGGTCAAGGATACTACTTTCAACATCAAAAAACCTTGCAATCTAGTAGTTAATAATTAGATGATAATTAGTGTTAATTAGATATATTTTTTTAAGTTTTTTTTTGAGTGGTAGATATTAAATCAATTTTTTTACGCCAAGCACGACTCGAACTCGAGTTTACTCAAAGTAGACATGTGCTCTTATTCATTCCGACAAGGCCGGAGCTCCTAATTAGATATTTGAATATCTATAAGGATGTAAAATACGGTATGCAATATCTACCCAAAGTTTATTGAATGAATCGCTTTTAGTGGCAAAATTTTCTGAGGATAAGTAACATTAACTATTTTAATATTACTAATTATTTTAAAAAAAAATTATATACTTGACATATTTTATAATTAATTAACCAAAAAAAGATGTAAAATGTTAACATATATTAGGAATTGCATATTGCCATATTTAGTATGAAAATTCCATATTTGCATGAGAATCATAAATGATGAAACAACCGCCCGTTTTGGACGCCTTCCCTTGTTGAATCCGCAGTCCACCGTTTCATTCTTCGGAGCTTGCCTGAAACTAACCAGCATTAAGAGGATCGGATCAATCATTCTAATCCTGAATTCAAAGATGCAGCTGATCAAAATCAATGCCAAACAGAAAACAAATTAGGATACAATCACATAGAAGAGAGACAGAATCGGGAGATACATTCAATTTTAATGGAGGATGACAAGGAAGGAGATATTAGGGTTCCGTTAATCTCTTTCCTGTTTTGCTTGTGCCTCATTACCGGCGGAATATTCCTCGCTTTATACGTTTTCGTTCCCAACCTTTCTCAGCCATGGTACCCGATCGCCGCCTTCGTTCTCATCGGATTGCCCTGGTTATTTTGGCTCTTGACATACCTATACACCTGCATGAAGGGCTGCTATGGCGGAAGGGACGGTGGCGAATTAGACAGCCGGAATATCTCCAGGAGACAAACCACACGGAATGTTTCCAACTCCGCCTCCGCCGCGGCCGTAATGCAGAGTCATGGTAATGGGGGCGGTGCCAACCAACAGAGCGGGGGAGTGAATTCATCCGTCGTCTCTTCCAGGGAATCGGAAATGCCGTTGACATACTCCGTGTAATTTATTCAACTGGTAAATTTGTTCAGTTACTTTGTTTACAAATTTTAAGATTAGATGTATTTGGCATGGCTGAACTTTAATCGCAAAAAAATCATTTTTTAAGGCAAAATCATAGTTAACTTCATAATCTTTTAATATTTTACGTGAAAAGTATTGTTAATTATCAAATTCAATCGGCTTTGAGCGAATTTCTTTTCTAAATTATATGTTTAATTTTTCTTGAAACACAATATTTATCCTCCCTCAAAATTTGCAACTCTGTGACAAGTTTTTTTACCTGATTTCATGTGCTTACCTTAGGCATATAACACCTATGAGTGGAGCAGCACTGCCTATTAAATTTAGAAAGAGTTCACCACGTTTGATGTAATTCTAGTCAAATAAATGAACTAATGCGTCAAAAACATGGATTCTTCTATATTAGTATAAACAATAAACATCATTCTCGACACATAAATAATGATCTGTCATGATGTTAAAGCCTGGTGTCACAATGCATTCATCAGAATTTTCCATTAAAATCCACTAAGATCCAGGACAAATAGTAGACATCGAGTTTGAAAAGTGGGCACCAAATTAAAATGAAGCAAAAGTCGAGATCTTTGAGCCTCCGGCTTTTAGCATGAGGCTCATGTCTTCCTTCGGGACGACTCGGAGTCTGGGCAATAGACCAAAAATGTTTACAAAATTCCGTTCCACATGTAAAAAAGAAAATAAAAGAAAAAATAAGTCGAGATCTTTAGCAGGATACTGAAATTTATGATGTGGTGGGTCTGTGGAAGCATTATCTGTTGGCCCCAAGTGCGGCAACATGAGATAGAAAATAGTGAAAATGAAGAATATAATAGACACCAGAATTTACGTGGAAAACCCCTAAAAGTATTAGGGTAAAAACCACGGGCAAGATGAAAAGATTCCACTATAATATTTTGTGGGTTACAACCTCTCTCTATCTTTCAAAGAGAACAACACTCTCAATATAGGAGAAAACGACCTCACAAATATTATAGAATACACACTTAAATGTAGAGATATGAGAGAACACTCTGAAATTGAATGATTTAGAATGAAGGAAATGAGCTCTATTTATAGGGTTGAAGATGTGCATTAAATGCACATCTCCCAACTGCCATCTCCCCAACTACCAACCACCAGCTGCCCTCATTAATGAGGACAGCCAAGTCAACATTTCTCCCACTTGGAGATTTGATTGAGACTCAAGCACATCTCCACACATCCTTTCAATCTTGCCATACCCTGCTGCTTACGTTTTTGCTAGGCCACTTGAGGATCTGCAACACTCAAATTTATCAGCACTAACCGGCTTTGTCAGAAAATCAGCTATGTTCTCCTTTGTATGGATTTTCTGCATATCCACACTTCCATCTTCCACTACTTCACGAACAAAGTGAAATTGAACGCCAATGTGTTTAGTCCTAGAATGAAAGGCTGGATTCCTTGCAATGTGCAAGGCACTCTGACTGTCACAAAACAAAGGAACTTTCTCTTGTTTATGTCCAATCTCCTCCAGTAGCCTTTGAGTCCATATCGTCTCCTTGCAAGCTTGAGTAGCTGCCATATATTCCGCCTCTGTTGTAGATAAAGCTACAACTGTCTGCAGTTTTGAAATCCAGCTTACTGCTCCTCCTGCAAGTGTAAACACATAACCAGTAGTAGATTTTCTTTTATCCTGATCACCAGCATAATCTGAATCCACATAGCCCCTGAGTGTAAAATCTGATCCTCCGTAACATAATGCAGCATCTGAGGTACCCTTAATGTATCTAAGGATCCTCTTAACAGTACTCCAATGCTCTCGTCCAGGATTCGCCATGTACCGACTGACTGCTCCCACTGCTTGTGCAATGTCTGGTCTTGTGCATATCATAGCGAACATTAAACTTCCCACCGCTGATGCATACGGTACTCGAGACATCTCAATCCTCTCTGCTTCACTGCTAGGACTCATCTCGGATGATAACTTGAAGTTAACAGGAAGAGGGGTAGAAATTGGTTTACAATCTTGCATGTTGAAGCGTTGCAAGATTTTCTTCAAATAGTTTTTCTGGGAAAGCCAAATCTTTCTGTTACTTCTGTCTCGGTGAACTTGCATCCCTAGAATCTTGTTTGCTGGTCCCAAGTCCTTCATATCAAATTCCCTAGCCAATTGTGCCTTCAATTCTTGGAGTCGATCATTGTTGGGGCCTGCGACCAACATGTCGTCCACGTACAACAACAAAATGATATAATCATCATTTCCAGATCTTTTGTAATATGCACAAGGATCTGCATTAAGTCTGTTGTACCCAAGGCTCATGATATAGGAATCAAATCTCTTGTACCAACACCTCGGCGCCTGTTTTAGACCGTACAGAGATTTGTTCAACCTGCAAACCAAGTTCTCTTTGCCTATTTCAGCAAAACCTTCTGGTTGGAGCATATAAATTTCTTCTTCAAGATCTCCATGAAGAAAAGCTGTTTTCACATCTAGCTGCTCTAGATGTAGGTCAGACACCGCACATAATGCCAATACTACTCTGACTGTTGTAAGCCGAACCACAGGAGAAAATATCTCATTGAAGTCGATACCTTCTTTCTGAGCATATCCTTTCACCACCAATCTTGCACGATATCTTTCCACTTGAATTGTAGTAGTATCTGAATTCAGTGTGCCTTTGTCTCCCTTCACTTTATCTTCCTCGAAGATAACATCCCTGCTGATAATCAGTTTGTGGGCAGTGGGATCCCACAAGCGATACCCCTTAACACCATCAGCATAGCCCAAGAAGATGCACTTTCTGGATTTAGAATCCAACTTCGATCTTTCTTGTTCATTGTATAGAACATATACCGGACTTCCAAATGTATGTAACCGAGAATAATCCTCTGGCTTGCCTGTCCACACCTCCATCGGAGTCTTCAGATCAATCGCCACTGATGGAGATCGATTGATAATATAACTGGCGGTCTTGACTGCTTCTGCCCAAAATGACTTGGCTAGACCCGCTGTCTTTAGCATAGCCCTTGTTCTATCCAACAGGGTTCTATTCATCCGCTCTGCCACTCCATTCTGTTGAGGGGTGTAAGCCGTTGTGAATTGCCTTTTGATGCCCTCTTGTTGACAATATGCATCAAATTCATCACTGGTATATTCTCCTCCATTGTCAGTCCTCAAACACTTGATCTTCTTTTCAGAGTCAAGTTCAACCCGCGCTTTGAACACTTTGAAGACTGGAAAAAACATCTGATTTCTTCTTGATAGGATACACCCAGCATCTTCTAGATAAATCATCAATGAACGAGACAAAATATCTCGCTCCTCCTAGAGATACAACCGGTGCTTGCCAAACATCAGAATGAATCAGCTCCAGAATACCGTTGCTTTTGGCAGTAGATGTGCCAAACTTTAGTCTATGTTGTTTACTGGTAACACAATGCTCACAAAAGGGTAGAGATACTTTTGTAAGCCCTGGCAGCAGCTTTCGTTCCGAGAGAACCTTCAACCCTCGTTCTGACATATGCCCGAGCTTCCTATGCCATAACACTGTTAATTCTGGTGTCTATTATATTCTTCATTTTCACTATTTTCTATCTCATGTTGCCGCACTTGGGGCCAACAAGTGGTATCAGAGCCAGGTTGTAAAAATCTTAAAAATTCTAAGTATGCTCTGTGGTTGCAGCCTTGACTGATCTTCCACATCAGAAAAGTTTTTGAGATATTTTTTTTTATTGAGGCAATTTTATTGTTGTCAAAATGGCGGCACGGTTCGAGATCGAAAAATTCAACGGAAGTAATTTCATGTTGTGGAAAATGAAGATGCAAGCAGTTCTACGAAAAGATCGTTGCTTGGCGGCTATTGGAGATAGGCCGAAGGAGGGCATGGACGATGAAAAGTGGAATGAGATGAACGGTAATGCTATTGCTAATTTGCATCTTGCTCTAGCAGATGGGGTATTGTCAAGTATCGCAGAAATAACAAATGCAAAAGATATTTGGGATACTTTGACAAACCTGTACGAGGCCAAGTCACTACACAACAAGATTTTCTTAAAAAGAAGGCTTTATACTCTTCGGATGTCGGAATCCTCATCGGTGACTGACCATATCAATACCTTGAATACTCTATTTGCCCAGCTCACTTCTTTGGGGCATAAAATAGAGGAAGTTGAACGTGCGGAGCTTCTACTTCAAAGTCTACCGGATTCATACGATCAACTCATCATCAATCTGACCAACAATATCACTACTGATGTGTTAGTCTTCAACAATGTTGCAGCCGCGGTTCTTGAAGAGGAAAGTCGGCGCAAGAACAAGGAAGACAGGTTGGCAAGTTCGAAGTATGCAGAGGCTTTGCCGATGATGAGAGGAAGATCGACGGAGCGTGACTCCAGTGGGAGCCACAAGTATGGTAGATCCAAATCCAGAAGTAAGAAGAAGAATTTTTACTGCTATAAATGTGGTGGTAAAGGGCACTTCAAGAAAGATTGTACAAGTAAGAAGAGTGTCGAGAAAGATTCTCAAGGAAATGTTGCCAGTACCTCAGACGGTGGAGAGATACTTTTCAGCGAAGCAGCAACTGTTGCAGAAGGCAGACAAATATTTTATGATACATGGATAATGGATTCAGGAGCGACGTGGCACATGACGTCTCGGAGAGAATGGTTCGACCAATATGAACCAGTCTCAGGAGGATCTGTATTCATGGGAAATGATCATGCCTTGGAAATCGCTGGAGTGGGAACCATCAAAATTAAAATGTTTGATGGTACTATTCACACCATACAGGAGGTACGACACGTGAAGGGTCTGACAAAGAATCTTTTGTCTTTGGGACAATTGGACGATATTGGGTGCAAGACCCGTATCGAAAATGGGATCATGAAGATTGTGAAAGGCGCACTTGTGGTATTGAAGGCGGAAAAGGCTTACAAGAATATGTATGTACTTCTGGGGGAAACACACAAAGAGGCAGAACTAGCTGTTGCATCGACTATAATAGTGAAAATGAAGAATATAATAGACACCAGAATTTACGTGGAAAACCCCTAAAAGTATTAGGGTAAAAACCACGGGCAAGATGAAAAGATTCCACTATAATATTTTGTGGGTTACAACCTCTCTCTATCTTTCAAAGAGAACAACACTCTCAATATAGGAGAAAACGACCTCACAAATATTATAGAATACACACTTAAATGTAGAGATATGAGAGAACACTCTGAAATTGAATGATTTAGAATGAAGGAAATGAGCTCTATTTATAGGGTTGAAGATGTGCATTAAATGCACATCTCCCAACTGCCATCTCCCCAACTACCAACCACCAGCTGCCCTCATTAATGAGGACAGCCAAGTCAACATTATCTCCCAAAAAGGCAAGACTTAACTGTATTTGGAATTTTGGATACCACCCCTGTGCTACTTTGATATGACAATTACCTTTTAACTCACAAAATCAAAAAAATCCACGATTTAAAATATTGCAGAAAAGATCATGAGAAGTGGTTTAAATGGTTGAATTCAATTTTAAGAATTAGTTTGACTTTACTGCGACTCTCATATTTTACGAGTTTGCATATTAAACAGATACAAAATTCAAGAACTGTCGATATATCTGTTCTATTTCTAAAGCCAGAGATCCTTGATGGTTGCTCAAGCTTCCATCATTTTTTTAATTTAAAAAATATCCCATTCAAATAACAAAAACTCACCCCCGTTAGAAAAAGCAAAATAAGAAATAAAACACAAAATAAACTTTAGTAAAAAATAAAAAACACAAAAGACTACTCCAATAAAAAAATAAACTATTTAAATATATATTTATATAAAAATTTGCTGTACATAAAAACTTATTGAAATGTGGAACATCATAATTAGTATAATTTAAAGATTGCCTTTATGTCAAAATATAATATTGAATACACAAATCAACATCCCACATGTACCTAACATGCATAGGCGGAGAGAGAGGGTTGCCCGGAGTGGCATTTAAATAAAGTTTTAATCATGGCTCCACTCCCTGCTAACATGGTTAGAATATCCAAGGCTAGAGAATTGATCTTCAAAAAGATGATAAAAAGGAAAAACAAATAGTGGTTTGTTTTTTTAAGATGAAGACAGTAATAAGTATTGTTCTTGCAGGTAAAAGGATTAATAGAAACGTAGTTGCTTCACTCTAAAGACCTTTTCGCAACAGATTTTAATGTTTAGTATTTGTCCTTTTATACCTTTTACGTTATTTATAATCAAAGTGCTGATAAACTATGATGTCTGCATTTGTTCTTATATAAACTACTCCACTTGCCAATAAAAAGGTCGCATACATCCCCCCTTTTAACCCCTCGGACTAGCATATCAGTTGGACGAGATGGTGGTTATCTTGAAATTCATTAAGTACTCCTTCAACTACTCCAACTACCGCTGTAAATTAAATATGAAGTTGCTCATGTTCTGTAGTAAAAGTTTACATGTTAATCAAACTTCCCATTCATATAACAAATAGCATACCCCAATTGAGACAAAGGCACTGAGTTAAAGAGGTAACAAAATGAATTACCTGGTCTATGGAAACCTCTTATATATATACTACTGACGGAGAAGGTGTTTCTATAGTCGTAAACAATATGAATATTGTTATGGAAAGCCACTGCAAGAACAAAGATATCATTGATGACAAAGATATCATTGATGACAACAACGAAAACCAGCAAATAAACTTGCAAACCAAGTCGGTCTTACTACCTGCCTTACCTGACCACCTAGCTCAACTATGCCTTTCAACTCTCCAACCTTCACTTCTCTACAGTGTTTGTCTTTCATGGCGTCAACTCATCTATTCTCCCTCATTTTCTCCATTCTTCTCTCTTTACGCTGTCCTTTGCCGAACTCCGTCAACTGAGTATCCTTTATTTAAATCTGTCCAATTAGGCCGAAGTCAATATCAACCAAATTCAGTTGCCTTCTTCTCTTTCGATCCCATTTCCTCAACATGGAGAGCACTCCCAACTCCTCCAACTGATCCACCCTTATGCATCCTACGTCAACATCCTTCTTTTATATCAAGAATTCTATCTATTCAATCTTTAACCGTGTCGGGGCTTTTAGTGCTTATAGCTGCCACCACCCACAAGCTTCTCCCAGCTCTAACTCATCCATTAGTGTTCAACCCTTTGTCTGGTAAGTGGTACTTCGGACCTCCATTCTCCAGTCCTCGGCGCTGGTGTGTTGCCGGATCAATAAATGGTGGGATATATGTGGCAAGTGGTACAGGCGCACAATATCATGGTGAAGTAGCACGGTCAATGGAAAGATGGGACATGTCAAAGAGGGATGTCGATTGGCATTGGGAAACAAGAGCTTCATTTAAAGATGGAAGATTTAGTCGAGAAGCTGTTGAAGCAATAGGATGCAGAGGTAAACTATGCATGGTAAATGTAAAAGGTAAAGCAGTAAAAGATGGGGCGGTTTACAATGTTGTGATGAATCGATGGGAGGAAATGCCAAAGGGAATGCTGGATGGATGGAATGGGCCTGCAGCAGTAGATGATGATTGGATGTATGCAGTGAATCAAGAAAATGGTTCGTTGGGTAGGTACGATGCGGCTGGCGATTGCTGGGAAGTGTTGATTGAGCCTTCCGAGCTTCTAAAAGGTGCTGAGCATATATCAGCACACAAAGGAAAAATCTGTGCTGTTTATGCTAACGGCAGAAAGATCATAGTGGTTGACATTTTGTCAAAGCCTGCTAAGTTTTGGGTGGTGAATCCTCCACAAGGAATGGAAGTCGTTTCAGTCCATATATTGCCAAGGATGAGTGTTCAAGAATACTGATGATTCTCAAATCTCAGTGTTAGGATACAAGTGTCCGAATTCTGCAACAATTTGGCAAAACTAATAATTATTTTCATAACAAAATAGCTATCATCTATTCAAAGGTAACCAGAGTTCTACACTAGTAGTAACTCAAAATTTGGAGTTTCAACGATTGCTGCTTCCTTGAGCTTTCAAGTCCTGTCGAATCATCACATAATACTCTTATATTATCAGCAAGTAGTGCTGGTGTATAAAATTAGCTTTAAAGAATTTTGCACCACATGTTCAATCTTACTTGTCACAGCATGGTAATTATAAAACGGTTATACCAACCTTAAAAAGTCTAGGATGTTACGTTATTGTGATACTCAGATTGAATGCGAAATTAAAATTGAACAAGACATGAACTCAGGCTTTGGAACTCATGTGCATAATTAAAATTCCAACCTTTAACAGTTGTTAAGATAGCTTAATACATGCTGCAACAGGTCGGTATTGAGACCCTCAAGTCCAATGAATCCTTGATATTTTTGAACATGAATCCGGTTTCATCAACTGCTAATGACAGTGTAAATCCGGTTTTGTTAGATCTAATATCTAAGTATTGCTCGATGTGCTTCTGTGAGAGTGTAAAAAAACCAAGATGAAACCTCCATATCCAAATGTGCCAAAAAGAAGTGGCTTTAGATCCCAATTAGGTTCCTTTTTTTTATTCGAACTTTACTAAAATCTTTTCAACCAACCCCGACTTGAATGATTCATGCTCAAACTACCCCCACTATAAGTGGGGCTAATAGCAAAAACAAAAGTAAAACCAATCAAATGCTTTCTGTTTTTCTCATGTACTTACTCAGAGAAGGTTCTGGGATGACTTCCATGGCTACATAAAGAGAAAAAATATATATATTTATTCTTCTTTTGCCAATTTAATCGCTAAACAACTAAAAAAGACTACCTCATACAACGTCATGTCATCTTCTTTATCAAGTGGAAAGCTTCGAAGGAACCTTTTCCAGACAAATGTTATTCACGATAAGCTATATTTTATTATCAAAAAATTAAGAGATAATTCTACTAGAGGAATAACGTGTCGATCAGCACACTGGACGAGTCTCTTTCAAAAATTTTAAATTGGTATGTGGACCAATTATTTTATTATAATAGTTTATGCATTATTTATCTGTACTAACACAATAATTACGATAAATTAAATTATTATCTATTCAAACCAAAACAAAGGCAGGCCGTGGACCGTCGTTATTCACGTTCTTTACATTACATAAGTTCTGCTCACAACAGAAAATCAAAGGGAAAGAAGAAACTAAAATGGCAGAAGATTTGAAGCTTTTGAGATCATGGTCAAGTCCATATGGTATGAGAGTGGTTCACGCACTCAAGATTAAGGCCATAGAATACGAAACCATATTGGAAGATCTTACCAATAAGAGTGCTTCGCTCCTGGATTACAATCCTGTACACAAGAAAATACCAGTTCTTGTGCACAATGGGAAGCCAGTATGTGAATCCCTTGTGATTCTTGAATATATTGATGACACATGGAAGCAACGCCCCCTCCTCCCTCAAGATCCTTGGGACAGAGCCATGGCTAGATTTTGGGCAAAATTTGGAGATGAGAAGGTATCTAGAAAACTCTTTACCTTTCCTTACTGATATGATATCACGTTCCTTAAATTTTTCGAGAAGTAACGGGTGATTTACCCTAAATCCCTAAGTTTTACCGTAATCGAAAGGGAACGGTCGATTTACCCTAAATCCCTATTTTTCTATTCATGCTGCAGTGCTGCCTTCGGTGAAATGATATTGGACTGTAACGGTTGTCGCTGCGACAGGTGCCGCACCCGTTACGGACCACGATCGATTTATAATTCGCGGCCTAACATATACTTTTTGATGATACAATTGAAATGCAGGTTATGCCATCAATATGGAGTTTGTTCATCTCCCAAGGAAAAGGGCAAGAGGCAGTTGTTGCTTCAGCAATGGAGAATCTGAAATTAGTTGAAGATCAGCTAAAAGGGAAGCGATTCTTCGGTGGAGACACAATAGGTTACCTTGATATCGCATTTGGTTGGATGGCCAATTTGATCAGTATCCTGGAAGAGATAGCTGATTTGAAACTACTTGATGAAGAGATATTTCCACTTTTATCAGCATGGGTGAAAAACTTCTCTGATGATCCTATAATCAAAGAATCATTTCCATCGCGTGACAGAATGATTGAAAAATTTAAGGTCATGCGACAGATGTACCTTTCAAAAGTTGTATGAAAATGGATCCCATGATTCGATTTACATATGTAATAAGTAAATCTCTTTACTCTTGGTTGAAGTTGAAATTCCTGGTGGGTTTTGAGATGTAGGTCTGATGGTGTAACATGGTTGAAATAACAGCCCCTATTCACACCCCGATTCCCAACTTATTGTAATCCATTTCGAATTAAAGTGCGAGTGTTTCATACCAAATTTTTTTTTTCATCATATATTATATGAAGGTCCACCTACTTCTTCACAGGTCCCTCTAATGGTTGACACTGAGTGTGGCCAAACCATTTTAAACATAGAAATGATAGCAGAAATGCAGATGCCAAAAAGGTAGTTCTCTGAAGCTTCAAAAACGAATCCACTCAAAAAACTTACGTGGGGAAATGTTATCACCAATTATCCCCACATACAGGTTCCATCTTTGAATAGATGAAAACGATTCCGTCCCTGACTAACATTTCCCCATGCATGAATCTTGATATATACCTAGTCACAGAGTGACAATCCCCACAAACTCGAAGATTTTTCATTACCAGCAAATGAGTACCAGGTTTTGTATGTAATAAGGCAAATGCTATTGGCAGCATTTCACTATGTCCACAAAACATGTCTAATTCATTTTTTGAATTCATTATCTTATGACCAAATATTAGTAATGCATTTTCATTTTTCATTATCTAAAATGTATTTTTTGGAAAAGAATAATTATGCATATTAGGAGAACTACTGAATAAAATATTTGAATTGTATTATAAATAATATAAAAATGATATAAGTTTGTCAAATATTGTATAAATTAGGTATGTTTAACTTTATTTCATCAGTGTGTATATATATATATTGTATGATTAGTCCAAGAAGCAAATGGAGATCAAAGAGAGCTTAAAATCTGGATCAAATCATCGATTCACACCTGGAATCAGAGCAAAACATAGCGGATTACAAAAGATCTTGGATATATCAATGAATTGTGCTAAAGAATCCACTACTGATAGACCTACAATGGGCGAGGTAGTGAGAGAGATCGAGAATATAATAGATGAAAGTCCTCTAATATTCGAGTGCCACGGAGGGTTATGATGTTACCTATAGTTCGTTCCCTTTTCATGTAGAAAGCTGATGATTGTGTATAATTTCTCTTCAGATACTCTGATCGTGATTCTACTTATTGAATACGTTTATGATGTTTTATGCTTAAGTTTTATTAAGTTAAATATTAAATTTTACCAAATCGTGAACTAAAATGTTATAATTTCTTAATTATCTGAAAATAATATAAGTCATTTTTAATAAATTTATATTATTACAAAACATATTGAAACACATAGGTAATATTTGGTTTCATTTTTTGAATTCATTATCTTATGACCAAATATTATGATGCAGAGACACTCATAAAAATTACTCGGTGCAGTATCGGACACTTCTCGGACACCGACACTTCTCGGACACGCCACGTGGCGTGTCCTTTATTTTATTAGAAAAATAAAATCGGACACCCGTGTCAGATACTCCCCTCAAAATCTGACACCCGTGTAGAACATGACACATCGGTGTGTCCGACACAGAAATGATACTTCTGAGTGTTAATTGTACAATTTAAAAAGTTTCTGGCTAAATAAATTTAGACGTGTTAGTTAAACTTTATGTTAATTGATATAACATATATTTATTGTTAGTATGAGTGATACTATGATGATTTCAGTGACATGCATTTATTTATTTATATGCTTCTTGAATTTGGTAAGAATATTTTTGTTGATTTTATATGATTTTAGAATTTAAAAATGTGAATTTTAGTATTTATAATATAGTATTATATTACCAATATATATAGAGGCGTGTCTCAGCCGTGTCGTATCCTGAATTTTTTTGAAAATCTGTGTCACCGTGTCTGTATAGTGTCAGTGTCGTCGTGTCAGTATCCGTGCATCATATGTGATACAGAACTGAAGAAAGGAGATATTGTTTCCTACTACAAATTGGCAGCCCAAACTATATCGATCCGAAAGCTTCTGTGGTACCAACACTTTTACCCGTGATCATAGTTCTGATCAATTTATTTTCATATAATCAGATATATTAATAACATGAAGTCCCTTAACATTCACTGATTTGCTATTATTTCCATTAACAAAAAGGTACTTCCAGCAGAAATTATAATTCCAGAAAAGAGACAGATACAGAAGGTTTTTTTCACAATTAAAGAAGAAAGAACTACAATTAATAAAACCAGAAAAGAAGTAAATGTAATCTATAATAACAAACAACACCATGAGTTAACTGTGTTATTTATGTTTACTTGATGAAATGCAAAGAGCAATATTAAAACAATATCAAAGTAGAAGGTATCCATTGTCTGCTCATCGGAATATCGTCCATTAACCTCTGCAACTGCCTAAGGATACTAGAAAGAGAAGATTTGGTAGAAGTATGGTTCTGCTATTGTCTACCCAATTATTCTTGTTTTCCAGTCAAAACTTGCTGTCTTTTATGTGTCGCCTTTTAGTTCGCCAGCAGAAATCACTTCACCACCTGATATTGCTCCTTGTCCCAGACAATACAGGGCTGTCCTGATCTTGGAAGCGCAGACGTCCCAATGCGACTCTTTAACGTCCAAAAAAAAACTTGCAAGAATTTATACATCGTAATCCTAAAAATCTTTGAACGGCTTTACTCATCAAACATCGATATCACTTAATCATATTTAACGAATCTTTGGCTCTGAAAATCTGCCCAGCATAATTGAATATAGTTTAGGGTCTTTAGCATTGACATTTGTGGTTTTTCAAATAGACAGTTTATGATCGTGGTTTGGAAATAGGCACCCGTAGTTTGGAATTAGGTGTAAAACACCCACTTCCGCATATGATTTGTGTGACACGTGCCTTCTTATGTATTTGAGTTTTGAAATTACATGTTAAAATATCAATTGAACCGATGAGGTAGAGTTGTTCATTTGGTTTGGTTTGAACAGAACAGAAATTTCGGTTTTGAAATTTCAAAATCGAAAACCGAGACGAAATTATTCAGTTGGGTTTCAGTTTTAACCAAACTTTCGGTTCGGTTTCGGTTTTAATTATTTTTTAAAAAAAATTGGCTGATTAGTTGATGAGAATTCAATGTAAATACAAACACTAATACATCATACATTGGATTCAAAATAATTTTGAACATTTGACATTTTACTTTTAAACTTATAATATTATTCTGAAGCTATTTATTCAAAAAAATCGAGTTTAAAGGAGACAACAAAATAATTTATATTATATTTGAAAATACGTGGTTAATTTACGAGTTTTTATTCATACAATAATGACCGAAACCATTAAAAAAATGTAAAGCATAAAAAAATTTAATTTTTTATTGAAATTTTGGTTTTCGATTCTATTCGGTTAACCGGACCCTATAACCAAAAATCAGATTTTTTTAAAATCGAAAACCAAACTAAAAGTTTTTGATTCGGTTCGACCGGGAATAGGTGCCCACCCCTACTAAAAGGGAATAAAATGCAACTAAATGTTAACATATGAAGTAAACGGCACCTAAAACAAAGGCAGGCCGTGGACCGTCGTTATTCACGATAAGCTATATTTTATTATCAAAAAATTAAGAGATAATTCTACTAGAGGAATAACGTGTCGATCAGCACACTGGACGAGTCTCTTTCAAAAATTTTAAATTGGTATGTGGACCAATTATTTTATTATAATAATAGTTTATGCATTATTTATCTGTACTAACACAATAATTACGATAAATTAAATTATTATCTATTCAAACCAAAACAAAGGCAGGCCGTGGACCGTCGTTATTCACGTTCTTTACATTACGTAAGTTCTGCTCACAACAGAAAATCAAAGGGAAAGAAGAAACAAAAATGGCAGAAGATTTGAAGCTTTTGAGTTCATGGTCAAGTCCATATGGTATGAGAGTGGTTCACGCACTCAAGATTAAGGCCATAGAATACGAAACCATATTGGAAGATCTTACCAATAAGAGTGCTTTGCTCCTGGATTACAATCCTGTGCACAAGAAAATACCAGTTCTTGTGCACAATGGGAAGCCAGTATGTGAGTCCCTTGTGATTCTTGAATATATTGATGACACGTGGAAGCAACGTCCCCTCCTCCCTCAAGATCCTTGGGACAGAGCCATGGCTAGATTTTGGGCAAAATTTGGAGATGAGAAGGTATCTAGACAACCCTTTACCTTTCCTTACTGATATGATATCACGTTCCTTAAATTTTTCGAGAGGGGACGGTCGATTTACCCTAAATCCCTAAGTATCGTAATCGAGATGGAACGGTCGATTTACCCTAAATCCCTAATTTTTCTATTCATGCTGCAGTGCTGCCTGCCACCACCTTTCGGTGAAATGATATTGGACTGTAACGGTTGTCGCTGCGACAGGTGCCGCAGCCGTTGCGGACCATGATCGATTTATAATTCGTGGCATAACATATACTTTTTGATGATACAATTGAAATGCAGGTTATGCCATCAATATGGAGTTTGTTCATCTCCCAAGGAAAAGGGCAAGAGGAAGCTGTTGCTTCAGCAGTGGAGAACCTGAAATTATTTGAAGATCAGCTAAAAGGGAAGAGATTCTTCGGTGGAGACACAATAGGTTACCTTGATATCGCATTTGGTTGGATGGCTTGGATCAGTATCCTGGAAGAGATAGCTGAGTTGAAACTACTTGATGCAGAGATATTGCCACTTTTATCAGCATGGGTGAAAAACTTCTCTGATGATCCTATAATCAAAGAATCATTTACACCGCGTGACAGAATGATTGAAAAATTTCAGGTCGTGCGACAGATGTACCTTTCAAAAGTTGTATGAAAATGGATCCCATGATTCGATTTACATATGTAATAAGTAAATCTCTTTACTCTTGGTTGAAGTTGAAATTCCTGGTGGGTTTTGAGATGTAGGTCTGATGGTGTAACATGGTTGAAATAACGGCCCACTACTTTAAACACTTTATTTTCAGTTTTTGTGCACTACTCTTTCAGTAGGATCGATGGAGATTTGTACGCAATATTTTCAGATTAGTACATCTAATTTTATCCACGTTTTTGCAGCTGTTGTGTTAGTTTCAATATATTGCATATAATAAAACCTACACACTTGATAGATATCATGTTGTTAATTCACAGAATATACGTTGTTATTCTGGGTTTGTTCATGCTGGGAATAAGGATTTTTATACTGTTTTTTTTGGGTTGGGAGTGGTAAGGAGTTGAAGTGTTTCGCATCTAATTGTGTCTTTGTGAATTCGATTTCAGTATGTAGTATGTATCGTGAATGCTAAAGTAGTTAGAGGCTTTATATGCATAAAAACACTTGGCCCTTTTTCGGGGGCGAGGCGCCAAGGCCTCCTCAGGAGAGGCCCTCTCGTCGGGTGGACAGGTAGGTTCAGCAGATGGATGGGCAGCCGTAGGTTCAACAGATGGAGGAGGGGCCTGAGTAACAGCAGATTCAGAAGCCTGGCCTTTTCTGATACTTGGCTTTCAGCTTCTCGGCCATCTTAGTTTTCATCATTTTTGTTTCTAAAAAGAATAAGCAAAGATTAGTCCGAGGGGCATCTTCAAAGATGCACCCTTCGGGCTCAGCTGGAATAAGTATAGCAGTCCGTCGTCAATCAGCTCCGCTAGGTTAAAACACTTATCATCAAGCTTACGACGAACCGACATATACGGTTCCTTCTCAAGGTGCCCCTTGATCGATTTGCTCTTCGGGAGATCTTCCCTCCACTCCATGGGACAATCCCAAAGCTGGAGTGGACGAGCAAAGAAGTAGAACCACTTCCAATTCTTGATCGATGAGGGGTAGTTCTTGAGGAAACCAACCCCTGTTCGAGAAGAAAAGTAAAAAAGCCCGATCTCTTTCTTATTCAGTTGAAAGAAGCAATGGAAGAGTTCGGGAGTAAGAGTGAAACCCAAAAAAGAAAGAACTATAAAGAAACCTGCCAAAAGTCGATAACTGTTGGGGAACAGTTGGCTGAGAGAGACAGAAAAATAAGAGGCCACTTCAACAAAAAAGGAGGGGACATGAAAACGAAGACCTCCTCGGAGTTGGTATAAATATAAAGGAAATAGCCCTTAGGGGGCAAATGGGGACGAAATCCTGAAGGTGGAACAATAATAGAAGTCCCCTCAGAAATCTCTCACCTCGTAAATGCTGGTCCAATTCAACCCTTGATTCAAAATTTCGAACCAAGGGACTTTGGCATTCACCAAGTTTTGTTCTGTAGCAGCTCGTTGCTCTTCCTTACGAGCAGCTGAAGCAGATGAGGAGCTTAGAGTCTCCTCGCTATCTGAGGAGGATGAAGGTCGAGGAGAAGGGGTATTGACACTCTCCTCATCATACGCATCTATCGCCCTCAAGGAGGAATCATCTAAAGAAGAAGTCATACTTGATCGATAGAAACCGGAGAGGATTGAAGACAAATTGCTCGGTCCTCTAAACGCTAGCTCGGAAGCAGAGTGCAGCAAAGTGAGACAAATGAGGGGAATGGGGGAGTATTTATAGATGGGACCACATGAACAGTCGTTAAATCCGCGCCGTCCGCATTAAACGGAATAGACGGTTACAGATATGCCTCGGGAAACGAAACGTCGCGCAGCATTTGAAACTTTTGAGCGGGAAAAAGAGCGGCAAAATCCGAGCAGGTCAAAATTAGGATTTTACCCGAAGGTAATAAAACAAGACTTCAAGGTTCTCGTCTTGGTTTACTTCAGGGGGGTGAGGTAATGTCATATGACATATTGGTATTTTCGGGCAAAATCCCCTACGAGAACCGAACAACATTACACCGAACAGATTATAGCCGAACAACAGGTGTCAAACCCTGCTCGGTATATTGGTCAAAGATTAGCAGAACACCCGGCTGTAAACAACAGATTAACCGGCGGAGATAAACGTGCATTTGTGGGGTGCGGATTTCTCGGACACACGCGCTACATTAACGCCACTATCAAGGGAGTTCAGATCCTAGCTTTCCCGCCAAGTAATCACAAGGATCGAGCCTATAAATAAAAGCGGGAAGCCTCGTTACAAGGGTTGGATTTTATAGACAAAAAAGACTCCGAAGAGAGCATCACTACTCTGTTCGGTCATTTGTTATTTTTTCTAAAGATCCTTGTTTAATAATTATGCAATTAGATATCGTGTCAAAAGTCCTGTAATAATCTCAAATTGGGATAGTAGAATTTTATATTTGGACTAGGTCCCGTGGTTTTTCCTTCGATTTGGAGGTTTTTCACGTAAAAATTGTGGTGTCTTTCATTTATTTTCTGCAACACACATATTCTACCAAACACTGAAAATAACGAATCACGTCATATACATAGTTTGTAAACCAAAAGTGATGATTTGGGAATGTACTCTATGGAGATCCTTCACATTTGCAGCTGAAAGTAAAGATTTTTATTAGAAATATTAGAATACAACTGTCGTCTTTTTTTTAGTACAACTAAAAGGGTGGTAAAATGTTATATCCTGGACTCGAACCCAGCCTCTCCCATATAGGGGAGAGGATTACGCAGAAGAGCTAAGAGCTCTTGGCATCTCTTTTGATATTTTTGCTAGTAGTATAACGGCTTATCTTTGTTGTTAGTTTATTCATTGAGAAACATATATTCTCTTTTCATTGTAAACATATGTTTCTCTGTATTTTTTCTTTGGCTGTCAACAAAGATTTTCCTTTTTGCATTCTAATATGGTATCAGAGCAAATCTTCGAGTGAAGTTTGTCCATTGTGTTTCCGGTGCACCTGGCGGCATCACCGCAGCTAGGGTTGATATTGGTGTCTGTTTTTTTTGTTGTTTTTTTCGGCAAATTTTTGCTGTTATTCCTCCGACTATTCTGTTTTTTTTTTGGAGGATTTGCATTTCGCACTCAATGGTGACGCCAGAGACATTATACTCAACGGTTTTGCTCATCGGTGTTCTATTTTCCGGAAAACGGGCGATGCTTTCGATCTCTGGCATGTTTTCAGAGTTGGAAGATTCGCTAGCCGCAAAACTTTAGTTTTTCTTGTGGTTGATCGAGAACAGCAATCGGTGATGAATAAATCCAAAGCAGCGGAATGCAATAAAAAATAGAACGCATTCTTCGCTGTGTCGTTTTATATTATGAAAGTTTGAGGTTCTCGATTTAATATCAGAGTGAAAACTTTTACTGATTTCTCTTCAGAATTCCTGCTGGTTGATGTCATAAGGTTCTTCAGTGTATCTTCAGATTTCTTAGCAAGTTAGCATAGTCATTTTGTGTACTTTTGCATACTCATAATCATAACCATCCACTATGCTTGCTGATATTTTTAGTTGCAATGCCTTGTGATGCCTTGCACATTGAGATCCAAGGACAATAAAGTGTTGAGTGGTTGTTATGGTGGTGAACTTAGATTCCGGTGGTTATGGAGATCTAAAATTTCACCTGCCAATTTGTTTTATCTTCTTAGTGACTATTTGCAGCATGACATTTGTTATTGTGTTCAGATTTTGATCAGTTAAGCCTTTTCTAGTAAACTTGATCTTATTTGGTACGTTGATCAACTCATATCTTGATCAGTTAAGCCTTTTTTGGTAAACTCGATGTCATTTGATATGTTGATACGTCACACTTGATCGGTTAGCTTTAATCCTTGTCTGGAATTTTTTCCTTGTTTGAAGTCTCCTCTGTGGAGTTTTTCATCATTCTCCCATTGTCTGGAATCTTTTCTTTAAATTACGATTGGTGTCAGTGGACTTTTACTGGAGTGCCTCGATGGATTTACTCTGAAAATACAGCCACTGATGTGTTTGATTATGTTTTTTGCTGCTGAGTATCCAGATGAAGTGCTGCTGAGGAACCAACACCGATAACTACTTGGTTCATTTGATAGTGATATTGAAAGATTATATAGTAAAAAAGCTAATTGGGGGATACGAGCTTTGCAAGATGCACAACACATACATAGATGTTGTACGAATTTGATAGTGATATTGAAAGATTACTTTGGTGGCTGAATGAAAATAATACGTGTAAATAAGAACTAACAGAGTCAAGTTTTACATTTGAAGAGTAACAAACTGAAAAACTCAGTGTATGCTGAAAACACATTCTGTGCAAAGGAGAATCAAGTCAGTTGATTTTAGAAGTTGGCAGCCACATTCTTGTAATGAAGCCGGTGTTATGGAAGCATGTGTACTTGTGTACATACATGGATGGAGAATGCAGCAGCTGGCGGATCTGCTTCACAATTTTATGCTTTATTGTTCAAGATGAGCTTTTTAATATACTATTGTTCATCTTGAGGGGGGCCTATTAGAAATATTAGAATACAGCTGGCATCTTTTTTGATATTTTTACTAGTAGTATAATGACTTATCTCTGTTAGTTTATTCATTCAGAAACATATTTCTCTTTTCATTGTAAACACACGTTTCTCTGTATTTTTCCTTTGGCTGTCAATGTAGTTTTTCCTTTTTGCATTCTAATAATGAGTGAATTGTGGAGTCCTTGGCTTCTTAGGTTTAGATCACTGCATAGCTTCTGGCCAATTCTTTGGAGGAGGAGGAGGATTTGAGGGCTGAAGATGTTAGCGATATACGAAAGTATGTCTAGCCAAATATATCACACTTTGACACACTATATCTAAATTATGTAAATAAGTTTTTAATCTTAATTTAAAAAAAAAAATTGATATGTAAAATGACATTTTCGTATAGTAACTTCATTGTCATCATTTTAGTTGTTTCTTAATAGTTAATACTAATCATCCAACAAATTTTTTTTTATTTTTTAAATATTTTATACTTTCTCAAAAATATATCATATTGAAACAAAATTGTCGATGATATAAGATGTTAATAAGTTTGAATAAAAAATTATTCCAATTATTATATAAGAAAATAAAGAATCAAATGTAGACATGTCAATATATTAAAAATATATAATTTGTGAAGGCTTCGAAAGATACTTGCTTCTATATTCCTGTTTTTATCTGCTTCTGTTTTTACCTGCTATGTTTTAAATAATCAATATCATAAGTAAGGAAATCAATTAATCAAACGCCTAAGATCTATTTTCTTGGTCTGAAAATCAGATAAACACTTCTGATAAACATTTGTAAATAGTCACTAAGGCGTAGAGGTCCAATGCGACTCTTTATCGTCCAAAAAACTTGCAAGAATTTATACATCATAATCCTAAAATTCTTTGAACGGCTTATCAAACATGAATATCCATTAATCATATAGTAACCCTTTGCACACGTTACGTGCCCAGACGGTATTTTATATATATTATTTTTTGTTAAAAATATTTATAAATAAAATGGATTTATTTTTTTAATAACTTCTTGTGTTTTATTTATTTGAATTATAAAATAAAATTATAATTTTTATTTATTTTTGTTTGTATTTTTAAATTATTAATGAAGTTTGTGTTTTTAATTTTAGATTGATATGTTTTATTTTTGTGTTGTGATGTATATTTTTGGAATACATATATAGATGTTTTAATATGATGGTATTTGGAATATCAAAAACTGATATATTATGTCTATGATGATCTTACTTTATTAATAATATGGATTTTAAACTATTATGAAGCTTGCGATTTTATTTTTAGATCGATATGTTTTATTTTTGTGTCTTAAGGAATATTTTTGAAATACACATATATAAATTGTTTTATAATGTGATGGTATTTTTGGAATAATAGTATAGATAATGAATCTTTGGCTCGAAAATCTGGCCGTCATAATTGATTTAACCACCGGTCAAAGAAACAAATTATGGCCGGCATAATTGAATATAATTTTTGATGGATGTAGGAGCGAGAGGATATTCACGTTCTTTCCAATAAATAAGTTCATCTCACAATAGAAATCAAAGGGAAAGAAGAAGAAAATATGGCAGAAGATTTGAAGCTTTTGCGATCATGGTCAAGTTCATTTGGTATAAGAGTGGTTCTCGCACTCAAGATTAAGGCCATAGAATACGAAACCATATTGGAAGATCTTACCAATAAGAGTGCTTCGCTCCTGGATTACAATCCTGTGCACAAGAAAATACCAGTTCTTGTGCACAATGGGAAGCCAGTATGTGAATCCCTTGTGATTCTTGAATATATTGATGACACGTGGAAGCAACATCCCCTCCTCCCTCAAGATCCTTGGGACAGAGCCATGGCTAGATTTTGGGCAAAATTTGGAGATGAGAAGGTATCTAGACAACCCTTTACTTTTCCGTACTGATATGATATCACGTTCCTTAAATTTTTCGAGTTTTAGTTCCGTTCTCCTTCAAGAAACTTCTGACTCTGGCTGTGTATATGGATTAGAGACTAATATCCAGTCCCTGTGATATTGAGGATCTTGATTAAAAAGCATACGATCGTTTTCATGGTTCGCCTTAACGCGGCTAACGGCAGTGGCCGAGATTAATTTCATATCTGGAAATGGAAGATCCTTTAGAATGCCGATAATCACAATGATAACGATGGAAGGACCCTTTTTTGGGGAAGAAACGTTTTTTTCCCCCCGTAATCGAGAAGGATCGGTCGATTTACCCTAAATCCCTAATTTTCTATCCATGTTGCAGTGCTGCCTGTGCTGCGTGTATGAAGAAGAAGATGTCAGAGAGAAAATAAAACTTCGAGGCCGATATTTTCTTTTAACAATGGGTACCCAACGTTTTTCTTAATGAATGGCCCAACATTTTTATTTTTTTAAAAAATCCACATCACTATGAAATGATATTGGACTGGGACAGTTGTCGCTGCCACGGGTGCCACGGCCGATAAGGCGAACCATGACCGTTTATAATTCACGGCCTAACATATACTTTTTGATGATACAATTGAAATGCAGGTTATGCCATCAATATGGAGTGTGTTCATCTCTCAAGGAAAGGGGCAAGAGGAAGCTGTTGCTTCAGCAGTGGAGAATCTGAAATTAGTTGAAGATCAGCTAAAAGGGAAGAGATTCTTCGGTGGGGACACAATAGGTTACCTTGATATCGCATTTGGTTGGATGACCAATCTGATCAGTATCCTGGAAGAGATAGCTGAGTTGAAACTACTTGATGCAGAGATATTTCCACTTTTATCAGCATGGGTGAAAAACTTCTCTGATGATCCTATAATCAAAGAATCATTTCCACCGCGTGATAGAATGGTTGAAAAATTTAAGGTCATGCGACAGACGTACCTTTAAAAAATGTATGAAAATGGATCCCATGATTCGATTTACATATGTAATAATTAAATATCTTTACTCTTGGTTGAAGTTGAAATTCCTGGTGGGTTTTGAGATGTAGGTCTGATTGTGTAACATGGTTGAAATAGCAGCTCCTATTCACACCCCGATTCTAAACTTATTGTAATCCATTTCGAAATAAAGTGCGAGTGTTTCATACCAATTTTTTTAGTTTTTTTCATCATAAATTACTCGTTACGTCCACCTACTTCTTCACAGGTCCCTCTAATGGTTGACACTGAGTGTGGCCAAACCATTTTAAACATAGAAATGATAGCAGAAATGCAGATGCCAAAAAGGTAGTTCTCTGAAGCTTCAAAAACGAAATATGTTATCCACTCAAAAAACTTACTTGGGGAAATGTTATCACCAATGATCCCCACATACAGGTTCCATCTTTGAATAGATGAAAACGATTTGCGTCCCTAGCTAATATTTCCCCATGCATGAATCTTGATATATACTTAGTCACAGAGTGACAATCCCCCACAAACTCGAATATTTTTCATTAACAGCAAATGAGTACCATGCTTTGTATGTAATAAGGCAAATGCTATTGGCAGCATTTCACTACAAAGCATGTCTAATTTCTATCCGGGCTGTGTCTCAATCCCCATGTGGGTGATCGTCCGAAAATACAAGCTGTTGTCTCGTCGACCATTCTTTTCGATGAGTCGTCCAAATAAAATGTCATGCTTAGCACCACAAACAAGATTTAAAGAAAATCGAATGCATGTTTTAACATTATTAATAAGCACTAGATTCAAAAATTTGAATCTTTCTTTTATTTATTTTACAACCATCATCCTCCACAACATGTGGTACAGATTTGACATCAGCAGCATATCTTTTCTTAGCCATAAAAAAAGATAGATAGTTTAGTAATTCCATCACTTCTTTGCGTTTTTCAAAGAATTGATCACCAGCTCCAAAATAGTACACACTGTTTTGAACCTGCACTCAACTACATCGCAGAGCTTTTTTTAAGACCCTCACTGTCTTAAACCATTTCTCCGATAATATAAAAGCATTATCGTGATAATATAAACATTTATATCATGCATATTCTAGAGTTATGTCGATTCATTTTCCAAAACTAATTGTAATCATACATTACATGTCTTCATTTTCTACAGTACAAAAATAGACATGTCTTCTTTAGTCTCTAATCGACTACTCTAGCATCGTCAATGCAGCAAAATGGACCCACAATTCTGGCTTCCCCACCCAATAAGAAAATCCCTACATAAACAACCCACAGAACATCATGAACACCAATGTACTATAAATCATCTCTTAACAACATACATGCAATAAATAGTACAATGTCTAACTACTACGGTGGTTATAAATACTCCTTGTTTTCATACATATATCATGTCTCCTTGGGTTGTTTCTGTACAATACTCAATCATAATATAAATCCACAAATTTATGAGATGCATATGTCATGACATGTCATCATCTACACTTCTAACAATCTCATGCCAGTGAATACCATTACTTCATTGCAATCCCTGGGCTGCATATAATATCAAATCCTTATGTGAGTAGCACATATCACATGGTTATTACGCTCCCTATGATCCCATCATATGAGTAGCCAATGTATATTGCATGTTGACACCATATAAGAATCTCAGATATTATATTACGGCATGCCCCTCATCAACACACACGCCTCAATGCGTTGGTATTCACTCATTACACTTCGTACAAGATTCACAATAATGTATGAATGAAAATTTAGATTGTTCGTACGTCCCACGTACCTGATACTTTCCAAAAGAGGTAGAGTTATCACCAGCAAGCACTTTTACCCTGTTCGATGTCCTGTGGTACGTGATGGCTCTAAATATACATAAAATGTCAATATCTTATTAACATGTATAATCACATTTCTGATACTACTGTATCGTAGAACATATACATTGCTGTCATAAATCGAAAATACACAAAATACCCCAAAATGCTCATTTCTCGTCTTACCGATCGATCGGTAAATATCACCGATCGATCGCTCAATCTTCCTCGATCGATCGCCGAGATGCTCGATCGATCGAGCATGCCAGAACTTGTTATTTTCCTCGACCGATCGATCGGTGCTAATCTCCGATCGATCGCTAAGCACTCGTCGATCGATCGCCCAACATGCTCGATCGATCGACTGATGCAGAAAATTTGTTTCCTCTCGACCGATTGGTGAAATGTACCGATCGATCGGTGCGTCCTGTAAGTCAAATTTCTCCATGTTTTACCATCCTTCCATCGGTAACCACAAAAACTCTATCACCTCTTCATTCAATTCAACCAATTCAACAAACATCATCCAAACATCACAATTTCACTATGTGTTCATATATCACAAGTTATTCAACATAATTCTTCCTAATTCAAACTCATCAACACCAACAACTATCCCACACAATTGATTTCCATTAAGTTTTTGATATTCAACAAGAAACAAGCATAAATAACAAATTCACTTACCCAAAGATGATCTGAAACTTTCCAAACCCAATTTGAATATGAAATTTCCAAGAGAATAAGTCAAGAATTGAATAGAAGGAGAGTTTTGAATTTTTAATCGTTATCCCCAATTCCCAATCTGATTTATATAATTTTGTTTACACTTCAGTCCCTCATGTTTCTTCATTTCCTCAAGTTCACCTCACCTTCATTACAAATTACTCCTTTCACTTTCCATTTGTAATTTAGTCCTTTTTAATGTCCTGTTTACCTTTAAGTCCTTAAAGTCTACACCAAATCCATTTGTTAGTCCTTTATTACTCTAACATGAGACATATGGAATATTACAATTTTCCTCAACATAAAAGATTTCGACCCGAAATCGAAGATAAAAGCAAAGAAATACTAAGACCAATACACATACCGTCAAACAACTCAGGATAGAGTTGTTTCATAAGTTTCACCATAGGAATGGTTTTATTACGAAGTTACAATCGGCGCGATCTAAAATGCAAACTGGATGTTCCACATAAGAAACATTCGATTCCAACTGCACTTCTGAAGGTTGTAAGACATGTAACGGATCAAGTTCATATTTACGTAACATCGATACATGAAACATGTATACCAGACAAGGAGGGCGGCAATGCTAAACGATAGGCCAATGTACCAATTCGCTGTAAAATTTCATATGGACCAACATACCGTGGTGATAACTTTCCTTTTACAGCAAAACGAACAACACCTTTAAAAGGTGAAATCTTTAATAATACCTAATCACCAACTAGAAATTCTAAGGGTCTCCGCCTCTTATTGGCATAAGCTGCTTGTCTATCTTGAGCAATTTTCATTTTTGTCGTATGACTTTCATTTTTTCATCCATTTCCCTAATCATATCAGGTCCACTCACCGATAGTTTGTCTGTATCATCCCAACATAAAGGAGATCGGCAACGTTTTCCATAAGCTTCGAATGGAGCCATTTTTATGCTCACTTGGTAACTGTTATTATATGAAAATTCAATTAACGGTAGGGCCTCTTGCCATGTAGCCTCAAATTCTAACACGCAAGATGGTAAGATGCCTTCCAAAGTCTGTATCATACGTTCCGTTTGTCCATCCGTTTGCGGATGATAAGTTGTACTCAATCGCACCTCAGTCCCCATGGCTGTTTGCAATCCTTCCCAGAAGTGCGAAGTGAATCTCTATCTCTATCGGATATAATGGATACTGGAATCCCATGTAATCGCACTATGTCTCGCACATATAAGTGAGCCATTTTTACAAGGTAAAACTCATATTATAGGGAATAAAATGCGCTACTTTGATAATCTGTCCATAATGACCCAAATAGCATCATGTCCCGAATGAGTCCTTGGTAAATGAGTCACAAAATCCATTGATATGTGATCCCACTTCCACATCGGTACCGCTAAAGTTTGCAATTCACCACCTGCCTTTTTCTCTCCGCCTTTACTTGTTGGCATATTAAACATTGTTTCGCAAATTCTGATATCTCTCGTTTCATTCCTTTCCACCAAAAATGGGAAGACAAATCTTGGTACATTTTCTTACCACCAGGATGCATGCTGTATTTGTAACAATGAGCCTGATGTAACAAAGTTTGGCGTAGTTCACATTTATCAGGAATCACCCACCGATCTTGTAATCGCACACTACCATCCTCCGCTACACGAAATTTAGATACTTGATCTTGTGCTAATACATTTTTCCATGGTACAATCTCATCATCTATTTTCTGGGCCTCTCTGATTTTCTCAAAGATAGCTGGTTCTACTATCAATGTTGATACTCGAACAGGTGATGTACCAATATCAAAATCATATCCTAAATGGCAATAAGAAGTCATTAATGCTGATAGTCGACTTACATCATCAGCTGTTACTCTTACTTTACGACTCAACACATCAGCTGTCAAATTAGCTCGACCAGGATGATATTCTATTTCACAGTCATAATCCTTCAGTAAATCCATCCATCTCCTCTGTCTCATATTCAATTCAGCTTGAGTAAACAGAAACTTTGGACTCTTATGATCAGTGAAAATAGTAAATTTTGTACCGTACAAATAATGTCTCCAAAGCTTTAGCGCAAAAATGATAGCAGCAAATTCCAAATCATGCACTGGGTATCTAATTTTATGAGGCTTTAACTGTCGTGAAGCATAAGCCGCTACATGTTTCTTTTGCATCAACACACATCCCAATCCTTGCAACGATGCATCCGTATACAAAGTAAATTGTTCGTGCTCATCTGGAATGATCAAGATCGGAGCAGTAGTCAATCGATGTTTCAACTCCTGGAAGCTTTGTTCACAAGTATCAGACCAAATGAAAGGCATTCATTTTTGTGTCAATTGTGTCAACGATTTTGCAATCTTGGAAAAGCCCTCAACGAAACGTCGATAATATCCAGCTAATCCTAGAAAACTGCGGATTTCTGGCATAGAGGTAGGTGCTGACCAATTCAACACGGCCTCTATTTTTATCGGATCTACTGCAATACCTTCTTGGGAAATCACATGTCCTAAGAATTTCACACTGTTCAACCAAAAAGCACATTTACTGAATTTGGCATATTGTTGATTATCCCTCAAAATTTGTAATACTATTCGTAAATGTTGAGCATGTTCAGCATCTTTTCTTGAGTAAATTAAAATGTCATCTATGAACACAATTACAAATTGATCCATACAATCATGAAAGACTTGATGCATTAAGCTCATAAAGACAGCTGGAGCATTTGCTACTCCAAATGGCATGACTAGAAATTCATAGTGGCCATATCGAGTTTGAAATGTTGTTTTCTGTACATCTGCATGTCTTACTTGTATCTGATGATACCCTGACCTCAAATCTATCTTGGAATAGATTGCAGACCCTTGTAATTGATCAAACAGATCATCAATGCGCGGTAAAGGGTATCTATTCTTCACTGTCACTTTGTTTTATTGTCTGTAATCAATACACAACCTCGAAGATCCATCTTTCTTTTGTACAAACAGAACTGGAGCATCCCAAGGAGAGACACTAGGCCGAATGTATCCTTTATCCAATAAGTCTTGCAACTGAGTCTTTAACTCTTTCAATTCCGTTGGAGCCATTCTATACGGTGCTCGAGAAATCGGTGATATACCTGGCACTAGTTCAATCTCAAATTCCACTGCTCGGTTTGGTGGAAATCCTGGAATTTCATCTGGAAAAAGATCCGCAAATTCAGCAACAACTGGTATATCCTCTATCTTCCTTTCTACCTTTTGTTCTGCTACATCAATAGCATAAATCAGATATCCCAGGTGTCCACGTTCTAACAAACGTGACATTTTCATCGTAGAGATTAACAGAATTCTTGAACGTGAACCTTGACCATAAAAGATCCACCACTGACCCACTTCAGACTGGAACCGAACTATTTTATGACAGCAATCAACAAGAGCCTGATATTTATTCAAGACATCTATCCCAATAATACAATCGAAATCATGCATATTAAGAATCTGTAAATCAACCCTCAAATTATTTTCGTCACGAACAATAAGGCAATCCCGTAACATACTATCTGTTGTCATCTTTTCTCCCGCGGTGTCGAGATAACCAGAGGTATCAACAATGGGGACAAAAGCATATCATATTTCCTTACAAAATTTTGTGCAACAAAAGAGTGCGATGCACCCGTATCAATCAACATTAATTCAGGATAAGTACATAATAAACACTTACCCGTAATTACATCTTCTGGAGCCGTTCCTGCTTGTTCTCTATTCAATTCATACACTTGCCCTTGAGAAGGTCTAACAGATGGTCCCCCAAATGTACGTGGAGGTAAGCCATGTTGTGGTTGATTTTTCAACGCTTTTCCTCTTCCCCTCTTCCCAACACGATTTGGACAATTCCTTGCTATATGACCTACCACACCGCAGACAAAACATATCATACTATCAGGTCTTGAAGCACTATCGATGCTTTCCAGTCTCGGACAATTTCTCTTCAAATGTGGTCCGCCACAATTAAAACACTGAATGGGTCGGCTTCCTGTTGTCTGTGCTTGTCCTCGACTCAACTGACCCCCACTAAACCTCTTACCACTGTATCTTGATGTTACTGACAATGATGATCCACCTCTCGCTTTAAATTGTTCACCTCTGGGTTTCAAATTATCAGCAGTCATTTTCTGTTGTGTTGGAACTACTTCTTTATAGGCACCCACTCCGATTTCAGCCAACTCTGCTCTCATCATAGCATCTTCAAATGAGGTAGGGTTCTGTGAGATCACCCGATCAAATAATTCAGGCCTCAAGCCTCTCAGAAAATGTCTCACTTTGGCTTTAACATTGGTAGCGATGTGTGGAATATATCGTAACAATGATGAATACTGATGAGTGTAATCAGCTACACTCATGTTTCCTTGTTTCAATAAGAAGAAATAAATAGATGCGTAAGGTAAATAAAGCAATAAAGAACACAAGAATTTGTTATAGAAGTTCGGCGATGAATCGCCTACGTTTCCTCTTCCCGGCTAGATAACTTCCAACCGAGGTTCCACTAGAATAACTTTGATCTTGGCCTTAAAAGCTCCAAGTTAACCACAACACACTCTTCCCGAGTAAACAACTCTTCACGGGTAACACACTCTTCACGAGTCTTCTTGGCCTTAAGGGCTCTAAGGATAGCCACAAAAACTCTTCCCGAGTTACCCACACTCTTCACGAGTCTTCTTGGCCTTAAGGGCTCCAAGGATAGCCACACACTTGCATCAACTTCACTTGTTGATGACTAATACAATTTTCCAACTTGCGTCGGTGTTGGAGGACCTTACAATAAATCAAATGACACCTTCATGGTGTAACGACACGAAGAACACAAGCTCTTCACACAAGAAATAAATTACAAACTCCAATACAACACAAATGTATGAAGTTTGCAATGCTAGAATAAATTTGAATGAGCAAAGCTTTCTTGTAGTTTATATACTTGTTTCTTGTCTTCAAAATGCTCCAAACATCCATATTTATAATGTAGAAGGCCCCCAAGGCTCCTACTAGCCGTTGCTACACATGAGGCTTGAATCACTCGTCAATCGCCTCAGCCATCGCCTAGGTCAATCTCCATCGCCGCGCACCAACGCTCAAAATATTCACTGATCGCCTCAGGCGATGTCCCGATCGCCTCAGGCGATCGATACCAAAAATCAATGTCGTATCTGTTGGGATATGCCCTAAGACATGTCATTGGATGATTGTTCTGAATGTTTATGATTTTATGAATGGCAATTCATTATTATATATTATTCGTTTAACTGTGCAATGTGAATTAATATATATGTTAATGTCCTTAGAATAATAATGTATTATTCTTAAACATTGTCCCTAGTCAAGTATTATCGTGAATCGGGATAATGATAATACATAGAGACTAGTATGTGTTGATTGATGAATTGTTCATTGATATGAGATATCAAATCAACACATGGGTACATGTTAGAGAACGATGTACTGGATAGACCCACCATGAGAATGCAACATGGGTAGTTATATGATTGTCATATGCAATTTTCATAGTGATAATAATGTATGTAATCCTTACGACTTGTGAGCATCAGAGATCCCAACATAAGGAGTTATGTATCTTGATATTGTCAAACGTTACCCGTAACAGGGTAAACTATAAAGGCGACTATTGGATACACTACGAATTATGTAGAGGGATGTTGATTGATCGAGATAGGATCTGTCCCTCCTATATAACAGGAGAACTGTTTGGCCCTTGATCAAGTGAGACTAAAATGCATGACCATGCTCGAATGAGTCGATATGAGATATCGAGCTTATTCGTTTATTCTAGTTCTACTTGGGGATCAAGAAATAGAGATTGAATATACGAGTATGACTATTCCATGACTCGTGTTCAATCTAAACACAAAGGACAAAGGGATTAAGTTACATGGTAAATATTATCACGGTTCCTAGGTTATGTCGAGTCATTGACATTCTTGTAATTTGGGTAGCCTTGATGTGTTGCTAGATACCGCTCATTGCTTGTGACGTAAAATGAGATTTTATATCACTGCCAACATTACAAGATCCTATCGGGTCGCACAAAAAATTAAATCAATAAGGGAAATTAAATTCATGGGATGAATTAAATAATTAAGAGGAGTCTTAATTAAATGATTATAAGGATTTAATTAAATCATGGGTTTGGGCCCATAAGACTTTAAGAAAGTCTTGAACCTTAATTACAGTCTTATAATATAAATACAAGGTTTTGATTAATTGTTAAATAGACAATTCATTCCAACCTATCATCCAAGAGAAAGCACACGGCCGCCATCTCTAATCTTCTCTCGACTTCCATATAGTCGACGTGAGGTAGAGGAATTTGGTGCCATCTTTTGATTGTGAATCAAGTGTGCTTCTTGTATCGGTTTAAGAACAAATCTAGCACTTTGTTCTTAAACTATCCCTTCCCGATTTGATCGTGTGGATACCGTAGAGGCAAGACCTTGGAGGTGTTGCTCGTGACTCGGAGTTCGTTGGACGTGGTGCTTCGTGGAATCTGCTCAAACACGTTACAAGGGTGAGACTTTTGTTATCCTTTATCCGATATGAACCCCTATGTATAGATCCGGTGTCTTGTAATCCATAAATTTTTATATTCCGCTGCGTACGATGCTTGATGGATTACTAACAGTGGTATCAGAGACGTGTACAAGGCTCATATCGGATTTATGTGGTTAAATTATTTTAATCATATTAGGATTATATTGCATGCTATAAAAACTGTATATAATCATATATGATATGATTAAATTGAGTTTGTAAAATCATCGTAAAATTGTATTTGATATAATTGTTGCATATATGTATATGATACATGATGGCGCACAACCTAGGATGCATGAGGCGCGACCGAGCCTCTTCTAGCCATGATGGGCGTGCGACCGGATGAGGCTGGTAGGGCGACCGAGCCACCTCCTCCCATGATGGGCGCGCGACTGGATGTGGCAGGGAGGGCGACCGAACCTCGTTGCACTAGCCATGGCGCGCGACCGATTCGATAGAAGGTTCAGACCATGGTTCACGGGTTCATGTGTTTGGCGGCTACCTCCACATGAGAGCTAGGGTTTTCGAACCCCTTGGCTCGAGATGGTCGAGCCGCCACCGTCATGAATCGTGCGTGGAAAGACCGAGAATCATAGCAAGGTTTCGAACCTTGTGGCTCGCGACGGCTAGGGTTTCGAACCCTAGGCCCATGCATGGTCCAGCCGTGTGGTTAGGGATGGCAATGGGACGGGTCTAAACCCGGACCCGTATTGAACCCGTCCCATTTGGGACGGGTCTAAACCCGGTCAAACGGGTCCCGGGGCGGGTCTGGACCCGGTCAACGGGTTTATGAGGCGGGGCGGGGCGGGTCCTGGGATTGGCTGGACCTACCCGGACCCGCCCCGGATAACATAATTACATTAAAAAAAATACTTCTCCCTCTGTCCCTCACCCTCACTGCCTCACAGAGTCACAGCCACGTTTGCCGCTCAAACTAGGGCTCAACGCCTACGCCTCAGCCGCTCAAACTCTCACCCACAAGCCACGTTTGCCGCGACTCCACTCTCGTCCCTCAGGGCTCACCCACAAGCCACAGCCCACTGCCGCGACTCCACTCCCTGCCGCGACTCCATTCCCTGCGCGACGGCGAAGCGACTCCAAAGTCCAATCCCTGCGGCCTGCCCGACTCCATTCCACCTCGCGACTCCACTCCCTGTTAAGTAATTTTTGGATTCTACATGCATTATGATTCACGCTTGCAAGATGCTTGTTGTTGATTTTTTTGGATTTTAGATGCTCTGTGGATTTCTTTGTAGCTAATGGCTGACTAATTATGCTTTAAACTTGATTATCGACACTGATCTTAACTCGGATCCAAGGTCACTTCCGAATCCAATTTGGCCAATTCATTTCTCAAAATTGAGTCATGTTATTCGAATAAAAAAAAAAAGCAACGGGTTCGCGGGTTCAACCCGCCGGGTCGCGGGTCCTGGCGGGGCGGGGCGGGTCTTGTTGGCGGGTCGGGGCGGGTCGTGGATTTTTTTTTTTGAGGCGGGGCGGGTCCTGGGTTTGGTCAAACCCGTCCCAAACCCGACCCGTTGCCATCCTTACGTGTGGTTAGATGGGTCAGACCCATTTGGTTCATGGTTTGAGTCGCATTAAGTACGTGGCATGTGATGTCCCGAGCGTACGATAATTTTCAAAATATATTTTACAGTTTTAATTAGAATTAAATTTTAAATTGTTTAGAATTTAATTAATTAAATGTTAAAGCATGTTTTATGTGTTGTTTGATCATGGTGCATGGTTATAGCCCTTTGACCTATTAGATAGGATTTGTGAATGTTTGTAATTTATAATACGACCTGCGTGTCGTGCCTTCTCTATTTTATTCTAAATGTTATCCCTCCCCTATGTTCCCCTCGAATGTGAATCGAGGAATTCTATATCTTGTAAATAGTATAGTTTATTTGTTGATGGTGATCAATGAAGATGGAACATCGTGCCGGGATGAGCAGGTCATTCACAAATTGGAGCCAAAGGAAGGTGCTTGTGAAGTTACCTTAGGTTGACTCTTAGGATTTTCTCATTGGCTTGAGAAAGTCGCTAGTAGGGGCTATAACCATGTCACGTTTAATTATGTATGTTGATGCATGTTTTATCTTATGTTTTAGATTGATGATTGTATTACACATATATGTAGATATGTATACACCTATATGTAGTGGACATATTTTAAATTATCAAACTAATCATGAGATCAATAAATCCCTCTAAAATATTAAGTTTTAGATGCCTTCCAAAATTAAAAGTACTCGTCAAAACTTCGATTGTACATGTGTTGGTTTGCCAAAGCAAAGCACCGTGGCAATCTTAGTAAGGCGCGAAAGGATAAAAGTGATATCCGTTATACTTTAAATTGGGTACGACTTAACTAGGTTATCTCAATAGGATTGGGAACCTAGAGGCATGGGTTGGATAATAATTCATTTGATGAATTGAACAAAGTGTTGTTCGTCCAACTATCCAAGAATTACATATGATGTAATTGACAAAGTGTTGTCTACCTAAATAACCGAGTCTTGGGCGATTAGCCAAAGCTAACTCAAGATTAGGCGAAATATGGATCTTGGCCCACTAAAGGTTTCGAGGGTTGATATTTTTTAAACAAAAATAGTGGGAGTATCATTTAATATAAGACCATGTTAAATGATTAAATCATAAACTTATTTTGCATATTTATATTGTAGATATCCATGGCAACTAACAATACAACAAGCACATTATCACTGCGATCGGTCCTTGAGAAGGACAAATTAAATGGGACAAACTTCCTAGACTGGTATAGGAATCTGAGGATAGTCCTCAAACAAGAAAAGAAGCAATATGTCCTAGAGGAACCCTTACCTGTTGAGGAACCTCCCCTGACGGCTACTAGAACCGATAAAGATGCTTACAAGAAGCATCAGAATGACGCACTTGATGTTGGCTGCCTTATGCTTGCCACCATGAACTCTGAGCTTCAGAAGCAACATGAGGAAATGGAGGCGTTCGATATGATCGAACACTTAAAGCAATTGTACCAACAGCAAGCTAGACAAGAGAGGTATGACGTCTCTAAAGCGTTGTTCCTGTGCAGGATGGTAGAGGGAAGCCTAGTTGGAACTCATGTACTCAAGATGATTGGGTACATTGAGAATCTGGAGAAGCTGGGTTTTCCATTGGACCAAGAGTTGGCCACCGATGTGATCTTGCAATCGTTGCCTGAGAGCTTCAGTCAATTTGTAGTAAATTACAATATGACTGACATGGAAAAGACTCTACCACAATTGCTTGGTATGTTGAGAACATATGAAGCAAATACAAAGAAGACTAAGGCCACAAATGTTCTTATTGTGAATAAGAGCAAAGGAAATGCCAAAGCTAAGGGCAATAAGAAAGCAAAGAAGGTCTTTGTTAAATCTAAGCCAAAGTCTTCTGCACTGAAACCAAAGGGAGGGATAACAAAGGAAGGGAACTGTTTCCATTGCGGTGAGACCGGCCATTGGAAAAGAAACTGCAAAGTATATCTGGAGGATCTAAAGAAAGGAAGTGTGACTTCCACTTCAGGTATTTTTGTTATAGAAGTCAATTTATCTACTTCATCATCATGGGTATTAGATATTGGATGTGGATCTCACATTTGTGTAAATGTGCAGGACCTCAAAAAGAGTAGATTGTTGGCAAAAAGCGAAGTTGATCTCCGAGTTGGAAATGGAGCAAGAGTTGCTGCATTAGCTATAGGAGATTATTATTTATCTTTGCCTTCTGGTTTATCGTTGATTTTAAAAGATTGTTATTTTGTGCCTTCAATTACCAAAAACATTATTTCTATTTCTTGTTTGGACAAGTATGGATTCTCATTTATTATAAAGGACAACTGTTGTTCCATTTATTTAAATGATATGTTTTGTGCTAGTGCACAAATGGTGAATGATCTTTATTTATTAAATCTTAATATGCATGTCTATAACATAAATACTAAAAGGATTAAAAATAATGATTGTAATCCGACTTATCTCTGGCATTGTCGCTTGGGCCACATAAACGAGAACCGCATATCTAAACTTCATAAGGATGGAGTATTAGATTCATTTGATTTTGAATCATATGAAACATGCGAGTCTTGTTTAATGGGCAAGATGACTAAAGCCCATTTCAAAGGACATGTTGAAAGGGCAAATGTTTTATTGGGACTAATACATAGTGATGTATGTGGACCAATAAGTACACAAGCTAGAGGTGGTTTTCAGTACTTCGTTACATTTACTGATGATCTCAGTATATATGGGTATGTGTACCTAATGAAGCACAAACATGAAACCTTTGAAAAGTTCAAAGATGTCAAGAATGAAGTACAAAACCAACTTGGCAAAAGTATCAAAATCCTTCGATCTGATCGAGGAGGTGAATACTTAAGCCAAGAGTTTCATGACTATCTAAAGGAGTGTGGGATAGTCCCACAACTCACTCCTCTGTATACTCCACAATGGAATGGTGTATCCGAGAGGAGAAATCAAACTTTGTTGGACATGGTTCGATCAATGATGAGTCATGCAGATCTTCCGATATCGTTTTGGGGACACGCTTTAGAAACAACGATTTTCATACTGAACCGTGTTCCATCTAAATCAGTGGAAAAGACACCATATGAGATATGGACTGGGAAGCGTCCTAGTATGTCTTTTATGAAGATTTGGGGTTGTGAGGCTTTCGTTAGACGCCACGCCACTAACAAACTTGGACCCAAATCTGATAAGTGTTTATTTGTGGGGTATCCTAAGGAAACTAAAGGATACTATTTCTATTATCCCACCGAGAACAAAGTGGTTGTTGCTCGGACTGGTGTCTTTCTTGAAAGAGAATTTATTTCTAGAAAAACCAGTGGGAGACAAATAGAACTTAGTGAAGTTCAACCACAAGAAAACACTGAACCTGAGATTGAGATGGAAACAGAGCAGGCACCGCAAACTGTTGTGGAAGAAGTACCTGCTCAAGAGACACAAACCCAGCGTAGGTCTGTAAGAGAACACCGGGAGCCACAGAGATATGGATTTCTTGTGACTCAACAAGGTGACTTACTACTTATTGATGAGGATGAGCCGTCATCTTATCAACAAGCTATAATGGGCACTGATTCTGAGAAATGGCAAGAAGCCATGAAATCTGAGATGGAATCCATGTATGCAAACCAAGTATGGACTTTGGTTGATCCACCTGAAGGGGTACGACCCATAGGGTGCAAATGGATTTTCAAGAAAAAGACCGATACGGATGGTAATGTACAAACCTATAAAGGTCGGCTGGTTGCAAAAGGATTCAAACAAATTCATGGTATTGACTATGATGAAACCTTTTCACCAGTGGCCATGGTTAAATCCATAAGGATCTTACTTGCAATAGCTGCATTTCATGATTATGAAATCTGGCAGATGGATGTCAAAACAGCTTTCCTTAATGGAAATCTGCTCGAGGATGTGTACATGACACAACCCGAGGGTTTTGTCGATCCAAAGGATGCTGGAAAGATATGCAAGCTACAACGATCCATTTATGGATTGAAGCAAGCTTCTCGGAGTTGGAATCTTCGTTTTGATGATGCAATCAAAGAGTTTGGTTTTATCAAAAACGTAGATGAACCTTGTGTCTACAAGAAGGTCAGTGGGAGCATAATCATTTTCCTAGTGTTGTATGTAGATGACATACTTCTCATTGAGAATGATATCTCTGCCTTACAATCTGTAAAGATTTAGCTAGGAAACTGCTTTTCTATGAAAGACTTGGGTGAAGCCACCTATGTATTAGGAATCAAGACCTATAGAGATAGATCGAGAAGGCTTCTTGGCCTAAGTCAAAGTACATACATAGACAAAGTGCTTAAAAGGTTTAGCATGCAAGAATCAAAGAAAGGATGCGTGCCTATGACACATGGTATATATCTCTCGAAGGAACAGTGTCCTTCAACACCAGATGAGAGACAACGCATGAGTAAGATTCCATATACGTCAGCTATTGGATCTATCATGTATGCCATGATATGTACTCGTCCCGATGTATCGTATGCTTTGAGCATGACGAGCAGATATCAAGTTGATCCAGGTGAAGGTCACTGGATTGCAGTCAAGAACATCCTGAAGTACTTGAGAAGGACTAATGATACATTCTTGATTTATGGAGGTGAGGAAGAGCTCAATGTAATGGGTTACACTGATGCAAGCTTCCAAACCGACAAAGATGATTATCGATCGCAATATGGATATGTGTATTGCCTAAATGGAGGTGCTGTGAGCTGGAAGAGTTCAAAGCAAGAGACAGTAGCCGATTCTACAACAGAAGCTGAGTATATTGCTGCCTCGGATGCAGCAAATGAAGCTGTTTGGATTAGGAAGTTCATTTCTGAACTTGGAGTGGTGCCTAGCATTAAAGATCCGATAGAACTCTATTGTGACAACAATGGAGCGATCGCATTGTCTAAGGAACCTAGATCTCACCAAAGATCCAAGCACATACTTCGGCACTTTCATTTCATTCGAGAAATCGTTGAAAGGAGAGATGTTAAAATATGCAAAGTACCAACAGATGATAACGTATCTGACCCATTGACGAAGCCACTGTCACAGCAGAAGCATGATTGTCATACTAGGTATCTAGGCATTAGGTACATGTCTGAGTGGTCTTAGTACAAGTGGGAGATTTGTTGGGATATGCCCTAAGACATGTCATTGGATGATTGTTCTGACATACAATGTTTATGATTTTATGAATGGCAATTCATTATTATATATTATTCGTTTAACTGTGCAATGTGAATTAATATATTTGTTAATGTCCTTAGAATAATAATGTATTATTCTTAAACATTGTCCCTAGTCAAGTATTATCGTGAATCGGGATAATGATAATACATAGAGACTAATATGTGTTGATTGATGAATTGTTCATTGATATGAGATATCAAATCAACACATGGGTACATGTTAGAGAATGATGTACTGGACAGACCCACCATGAGAATGCAACATGGATAGTTATATGATTGTCATATGCAATTCTCATAGTGATAATAATGTATGTAATCCTTACGACTTGTGATCATCAGAGATCCCAACATAAGGAGTTATGTATCTTGATATTGTCAAACGTTACCCGTAACAGGGTAAACTATAAAGGCGACTATTGGATATACTATGAATTATGTAGAGGGATGTTGATTGATCGAGATAGGATTTGTCCCTCCTATATAACAGGAGAAGTGTTTGGCCCTTGATCAAGTGAGACTAAAATGCATGGCCATGCTCGAATGAGTCGATATGAGATATCGAGCTTATTCGTTTATTCTAGTTCTACTTGGGGATCAAGAAATAGAGATTGAATATACGAGTATGACTATTCCATGACTCGTGTTCAATCTAAACACAAAGAACAAAGGGATTAAGTCACATGGTAAATATTATCACGGTTCCTAGGTTATGTCGAGTCATTGACATTCTTGTAATTTGGGTAGCCTTGATGTGTTGCTAGATACCGCTCATTGCTTGTGACGTAAAATGAGATTTTATATCACTGCCAACATTACAAGATCATATCGGGTCGCACAAAAGATTAAATCGATAAGGAAAATTAAATTCATGGGATGAATTACATAATTAAGAGGAGTCTTAATTAAATGATTATAAGGATTTAATTAAATCATGGGTTTGGGCCCATAAGACTTTAAGAAAGTCTTGAACCTTAATTAAAGTCTTATAATATAAATACAAGGTTTTGATTAATTGTTAAATATACAATTCATTCCAACCTATCATCCAAGAGAAAGCACACGGCCGCCATCTCTAATCTTCTCTCGACTTCCATATAGTCGACGTGAGGTAGAGGAATTTGGTGCCATCTTTTGATTGTGAATCAAGTGTGCTTCTTGTATCGGTTTAAGAACAAATCTAGCACTTTGTTCTTAAACTATCCCTTCCCGATTTGATCGTGTGGATACCGTAGAGGCAAGACCTTGGAGGTGTTGCTCGTGACTCGGAGTTTGTTGGACGTGGTGCTTCGTGGAATCTGCTCAAACACGCTACAAGGGTGAGACTTTTGTTATCCTTTATCCGATATGAACCCCTATGTATAGATCCGGTGTCTTGTAATCCATAAATTTTTATATTCCGCTGCGTACGATGCTTGATGGATTACTTACAGTATCTTCGGTTGCTCAGAAATATTCATCGCCTCAAACGATCACTTCATCGCCTCAAGCGAACTCTGCATCGCCTCAGGCGTTCTCCCATCGCCTCAGGCGATCTTGCCATGCGCGCGGTCCTCGGCGTCGCTTCAATCGACGTGCGTGGCGATGTCCCTCTTGGCTACCATCGCCTGGGGCGATGATCACCATCGCCTGGGGCGATCTGCCTGATGCCTTGCACAATTGACTTCCTTCAAACAATCCACTTTTCAATCATCTAAACCTAAACCTGTACACTAAGTGGACACATTAGTATAACAAACACAAGTTTTGTTGATCATCAAAAGTCATAAATAATTTGGAGATAAATTAAGTATTAACACTCACCATCTGTAACTCTTCTGTCCACCTTCCCCTCCGCTCGCCTCTTACATCCTACCACCATGGGGTTCTGTTACAATATTTTTCCACCACTCCTAATCCACCACATCAACTGATCCAGTGAATTGGATCTAATCTGGTCTTACTGAGCCAAGCTGCATACCTGCGAGGTAACACATATAAATAGCAGGCTCATTCACGATTTTGAGGTATGCATTTTCCTATACACACTCACCTACAATAATTATTCCCTTACATATTTTATTCATATATCCTATCATCTGACTTGAGCGTCGGAGGAGATCAGCCGGAAAATTCTTCCGCACCCTTCCAACATTTTATTTCAGATCTTACAGGTCATTTCAGGATTGGTCCATTGTTATTTGGTCTATTGAAGAACATAAAGAGATGCAATCTAGCCTCTTATTGATACTTAGAGATCATCACTATTTTTGGGAGTATCAATTAGCGTTATCTGTGGGAAACGTTCGAGCTAAGGCGTTGATATGGCAGCAGGAAGAAAAGGACGTGGAAGAAGAATAGCACACGAAGGAGTCCTCCAGAGTCTCCAAAAAACCATGAAGACGTTCCAGCGGTACCAGGAGATCAAGTACCTCATGTAGGTGGAAGCTATGAGATTTCGGGGTGTGCACCAGTTCGGTTAACCGATCGAACCGAAAAAATTCGGTTCAAACCGAACCGAAATTTTTCGGTTCGGTTTTCGGTTTTTTTTTAAAAAAAGTTCATTTTTCGGTTCGTTTTCGGTTATAGAGTTCGGTTAACCAAACCGAACCGAAAACCGAACTTTTAAAAAAACTTAATTTTTTTAAAAAAATTTAAATGGTTAATAAATATTTTTTAATGGTTTCTTTCATGATCGCATGAATAAAAACACGTAATTTAACTATTGTTTTCAAGTATAATATAATATATTTTGTTGTCTATTTTTAAACTCGACTTTTTAGTATAAATAACTTCAAAAGAATATTACAACTTTTGAACTAAAATGTTAAAAACATTTTTGAGTCCAATGTATGATGTATTACTATTTATATTTATGTTGAATTTCCTTTCGACTAATCATGCAATTCCAAAATTCAAAAAAATTAAAATTAATTAATTTTTTTTAAAAAAACTACGGTTTTAACCGAAACCGAACCGAAAAATTTCGGTTAAAACCGAAATCGAACAATTTCGGTTCGGTTTTTGGTTTTAAGAATTTTTGAAATTTCGGTTCGGTTCGAAATCGAACCGATGAACACCCCTAAGGAGATTTGATGTTGGAATAACTGACACAATATATTGTTCAAACTGTGGATACAAACAATGTTATGTGTATCTATGTATGTCTGTGTGAGCAATGGAGAAGATGAGACAAAGGAAATTAGTATACACTATTCTCGTTTGATTTGGAATTTGAAATATCAAATTCAAAATGGTTTTAAACACTAATACCTCAAAATTGTAAATCTTAGTCGGATTAAATCTTGGTAAAGTAAATGATGGATGCTCTTGGTTTGTTTATTAGGCATTCAGTAAACTGAGATTTGACGATCACGATGGGAGAGAATGTTGAAACGAGAAGGGGGATTTAGACATAAAAATGGAGTAATTAGATTATGGTTTGATAAATAAAATTATTTGAAAGAAGTTTTCTAGAATATATATTTAATTGTGAATAAGATTTTTTGGGAGATCTAGTTGTAGCTTTCTCTAAATTTAAATATGACAAAATTATCTGTCAAAAAAAGTAGTTTTCTTATTCAATTTTAAGTGCATCGAAATATATATAGTGTTTATTTTCTTAAAATAATATTACATACCGTAATCGTAATTGACGGTTCACGAACTGTAATTGGAACCGTCTACGAAGGTTAAGGTTAAGGATCGAGCTCTTTTGAACCGTCGAATTGGCGATTTCGAACCGTCGATCGGCGATTTACGAATCGTGATCATGTCTAATACCAATGGAAAATAAATATTATTTTATTTAGAAATTTTGTTTAAAATATCATGAAACAAGTGGAAAAGGCCAGTGGTAGGGTTGACTCTTACCGTATTTTGCAGTCTAGAGAGAGAATACGAAACACTACAGAGAGAGACAATGAAAGGAGGGAAAAAGGGTAGCACCAGTGCTGACCCCGTACAATCCCCTTACGCACCCGCACCTCCCACCCCACGGGACGTCAGCGACGGTGGCGATGCGACCGACGCGGTGGAGGAGAAAGAGCCTCTCAATAGTGGAGAGGGAAGCGAGAGGTTCGAAGCTGCTGAAGAAGCTTTTGAAGAGAGAGAAGGAGAGGATGAAGATTCTGGACCTGAGAAAGAGTACGAGCCGTCGGAAGCCTTTCATATTATGGAGGTGAACACGGAGGAGGCTGAGGGCGACAGGGTGAAGCTTGCTGAGGGATACTATGAGATTGAAACCGTACGCAGAAAGCGCGTCCGAAAGGTGAGATTTTTCTATTTTAACTTTTAGATGTTATCGATTATTTTGCTGAAAGTTATTGCCTTGATTTTTGGGTTTTCTGTTAATGTCGGGGGCTGATTTGGACTGCGTCAAAATGAAGGGTCAATTGCAGTATCTCATTAAATGGTGAGTACTTTTGAACACGAATATATCATGTTGTGAGAACGGGATTTTCACATAATCAATTAGGTTATAAGTGGGTGGGGGATTTTATGTATCAGTGACCTGGATATGATTTGTTGCTGACTGATGTTCAATGTGTCTTTGAGAAGGCGAGGCTGGTCAGAGGCAGCAAATACATGGGAACCTCTGGATAATTTGTTGCAATGTTCGGATATTATTGATGCATATGAAGAAAGGTTTCTATCTTCTTCAGTTCTTGTTGTATCTTGTACCATTTTGTTCTAATGAGCGCTTTAATCTGCTTGTGAATTGATAATTATACTGCCATGTGAGTACCTTATGGTTTCCAAGTTTAAGTACATTATGATTGCTTACTTGTCTTATCGGTTTTTTTATTTATTCGGATTCCTTGTGTTTTTTTGTATGTGAAGTTTGAAATCTGGAAAAGGTCGACCAACACGCAAGAGAAAGCGCCAAACTGGCATTACTCATACTCAAATTAAGAAAAAGCAGCATTTTCCCAAGCAGAAGTTGCCAAAGCAGCAGCCATCCCCTGCAGCTGCCACTTATAATGTGCCTTCTCATGTTGTCAGGATTACCGAGGACCCTATTTCCTTTCCCGGGCTGAATGACTTTAGTAGTATACATAATAGTGGGGATACAGATGTAAGCGGTGGAACCAGCATTGAGGTGTCCAAGGGGGTGGATGAGAATGGTGCGGGAATGGTTTCTGTTGAGAGGGAAGAAGAAAAAGAGCTAAATGGGTTGAATTTTAAGCTTTGTAAATTGAAGGGAGCAATGACAATCAGCATGGAAGATGCTAATAGGATTGCCATAAGTCCCGAAGAAGGCCAACCAAAAGGAAGAGATACACTGCCAAATGGATCGAGTGAGGCTGACACTGTGGACCCCTACCAATCAGGTCGCTGTACCGGGGCTAAAAAGAGGAAATCTGGTTCAGTCAAGAGGTTCAAGCAAGATCCAGCATCATACTCCATGGATGGTGCACAGAATGCAGTAGCAACATGTTCTGCAATTGAACCTTTGGTTGTTCAACATCCAGATTTTCTGGGGAGTTATACAAATTGCCAGAATAGGTATGCTGATTCCAAAACAATGTGCTCCATCACTCAGATTGTCAAACCCATTAGCTACAAAGTTTCCATATCGAACAACATTCAAGAAGTCTTGGTAGCCTTTGAGGCAATGAGGTTTGTGATAAAGCTTCTAACTTTCTTAGTTCATTTTTGTCTGGTGATTTATATGAAATTTTATGATTGAACCTCCAATATGAATGTGAGTTTTTTTAAGTAGAGGATGCACGAAGTTGGAAGAATAAGATTGTCAGATAGCAATTTATTTAACTTTACACCTTTGAAGTCTCTGGATTTTTTTTTGTTCTGCATTTGTTTTTTATTTGTCTGAAAGGGCCTCAAAAACTGTCTGATTTGTACATTTCGAAATTAATCGTAGCCTAGAACTGTGGTTTTGTTAATTATTGTGTGTATTGTTTGGCATTTGGCTTGCATGTATTTCCATTTGCTGTTTGACGAAAATATTTATTTGATCATGAAACTAGCATAATTGACATGAACTGGGTTCTTTCTATGCTAAATCCAATGGTGGACTGTTACGGACCAAATATATAGTGAGCCAAGCCCAAGAAGTAAACAAGCAAGGCCCATGTTGGGAAGCCCACTACTTTATAGAATTATCATGGGCTGGGAAGGATAGCCCATGTGAGGAAGCTGTTAGGGGAAGAAAATCAAAGCCAGCCCTTAATATTATTGGGCCCATTTCAGAAGCCCATGAAGCAGTTGGGGGAGAGAGAAATGTTTGTTACGTTGGTTATGCATGGGGGAAACAGAATAAATGTGGGGGAGAGGATATCGGTTAGGGACTACTAGATTTTTACAGAGTTTTGAGAGTGCAAGCATTGCTTGGGCCAAGGAGGATTTCCTTCTTGGAGTAACAGTGGGCAAGAGGGGATTTCCCTATCTTGAGTGCTAGTGAGTTAACATTTCTGCTTGTAATTTCTTTCTTTCATCATATCAATATTATAGTATTTACAGGAAATTCTTGTTGCTTACCTTTACAATTGAGTTGTGCAAACTTTAGTTCCTAAGAGAAGCCCACTACTTTATAGAATTATCAAGGCTGGGAAGGAGAACACCTGGAGAGTGGGAAGTTAGTTACTACATAAAATAGGGGGGGAGAGAGGGGTTTAGGATACCATATATTTTGTTAGCAAAGTTTTGAGTGAGCCTTGAGCTTGGGCCGGAGGGAATTTCCTCGCCGGAGTAATATTGAGTCAGTGTTTTTCTTTCATGTTCTGTAATTTCCTTTTGAGTTTCAGTTTCAGTTTCAGCAATTGAGTTCTTCCTTGTTTTCTGGTGTTGCTAGCTGTCTGTGAGATTTAATCCCTAACAATTGGTCTTACCTGCCGACTACATGCGACCGAGGATAACATCATGACTACCAATCCATCACATACTTTTTTCACATGTTTTGGCTATAACGTGATGCCGATATTCAAAGGCGGTGATCCCAATCTACGGCTTCTCACATCGGAGCTCTATTTCTACGCAAAATCAACGTCATGGCAAGAGCGGATGCAGATCGCCTTCATACTCACAAGTATGAAGGGAATGGCGGCAACATGGTTTTATTGGTTCATACAACAAAATATTGATCTCACATGGGACAGCTTCACCGAGGCCTTGGTGCAAAAATTTGGTGAGGGGAAGACACTAGAGGCAAGGTGGCGAAGTTCAACCACGTCTATTCTTACAGGAGGCTTTTGTGAGAATCTCCAATCCACGGTGCTGCGGAACAAGTTGAAGATGACACCAACATCACAGAGAAACTAAAAGTCGCAGAGAAGGCAATACTCTTCACACCTAGGATAGTAGGATGGAAGGGCCGAAGGAGCAGATTGTAAGCAGTAAAGGCCAGGAAGAGAAAATAGAGGATGTAAGGGAAGATGTTGTGAGGCGAGTGACATTACCAGGGCTTGAAGAATAGGTTGAGAAGAAAATCAATTCTCCTTTCCATACATATGAGAGGCGTATGGACAAAGGAGGAAGAAATCGGGCCTTTGGTTTATAGTGATAGGAGATAAACTTCAAGGTGGATTGAAACCACGTACAACAGAACTGGTCGCACGCTATAATGGGCGGAAGGGGGTGAAACCAGAGGCGTACAACGGCTGATCAATACAGAGGCGCGTGGCCGATGATTTCTTGGTGGCGATGGGACGAGGAAGAGGGGATGTACAACACGTAGAGATCAATGGCCTGCTTACATTGTTGGTTCATGTAATTGGGTTGGGGGTTGGGGATTTTCAGGGATGGACCAGGGCTCTAGGTGACAATTTAGGCAATAGAATTTATTGGGCCCAGTTAAATTTAATGGGCCAACTACATGATAAAGTTCATGTTGTGTCACAAAACCTACACCTAAATAGAGCAACAGAAGCATGTTTGGACAGAAATAGGGATGCTGGGAAGGAACGATGCACGGTGATCAGCCAGCCGACGGTTGGGCGGCGCGAGCGGCGCTAGTGGTGCAGACGCTAAGATTCCCTGACAGCTCGACGCCGCAACTCAATGGTTGAGTCTAGTTGGCTGTTGTGGACCAGGTTTGGCTACGTATATCCGATGTACAAGGTTTTTATTGAGCCACATCTGCGAACAACACATATAAAACTCAGTAGTAAGTTCAATCCATTCAAAACTCATTAGTAAGTTCAATCCATTCTCTGGATTTCAAAATTCGATGTATATTTTAAATTCAACAAGGGCAGTCACAGTTGAGCAAATTAAGAATGTTCTTTCTAGAGATTATAAAAAAACCTGTGAGGAAACTTATAATATGTTTCTTCTTCCACCTGGTGAAGATCCTGAGGCATGCCAGCCTTCAAATATTTGAGGACGAGGAACAGGTATACCAAATACAATCTCATGTTTGAGGACTGAGTCACGGATGGCCCCTTCATTATATCACCACAAATTACTTTTGAAGTTAGTGTGGGCCTTCTGGGTGGGCTGCTGGCTTTGAGGTATACAATAGCATCTATCCTTGAAAGAAGCATCCATGTCTTCTCGAATGATAAAATCTCTGTAAAAACTGATTGGCTAGAGTTGGGTTTGGATGGTTCATATGCTCAACGCACAACACGTTTAATTCACAATTTTGTTGGCCCAGAGATGATATGAGAGTGAAGGCCCAATATATTAATTTCTTGGCAGCATGGGTGGAAGAACTTAATGGGTCAGTGCCTGGAATGATGAAATGCGGATTTATAAGAGTTGTGTTTGATGTAGGGTGGATGGATGACAAATTCAAGGGTGACCGATAAGGGCTGCTTAACGGATCAAACCGGTCCGGTGTGGAACCGGCCGATTCTGGGTCCGGTAATCCCAGAACTGGTCCGATCCGTTAAGGAACCGGATCGGATCCGATTCCGGTCCCAACTACTTCCGGATCGATTCGATCTAGTCCACACCTTTTTTTTATTTTTTTTTTAAAAAACTTACCGGTTCCGGAACCTGTTAACCCGATTCCGGTTCCGGGCCGGGTCCGGATTGACCTGGCCGGTTAAGCAGTCCTAGTGACTGAGGTTCAAATCTCAACCTTGAGAACAAAGTTGTTTCTGACGAGGGAGGTATTGTTACGGACCAAATATGTAGTGAGCCAAGCCCAAGAAATAAACAAGCAAGGTCCATGTGGGGAAGCCCACTACTTTATAGAAATGTCATAGGCTGCGAAGGAGAGCCCATGTGGGGAAGCCCTCTACTTTATAGAATTATCAAAGGCTGCTGGGAAGGAGAGCATGTGGAGAGTGGGAAGTTAGTTACTACAGGGAGGAGGGAATATAAGACGGGGGGAGAGAGAGGATTAGGATGCCAGATATTTTGTTAACAAAGTTTTGAGCGAGCCTTGAGATTGGGCCGGAGGGGATTTCCTCGCCGGAGTAATATCGAGTCAGAGTATTTTTCTTTCATGTTCTGTAATTTCCTTTTGAGTTTCAGTTTCAGCAATTGAGTTCTCCCTTGTTTTCTGGTGTTGCTAGCTGTCTGTGAGATTAATCCCTAACATGAACAGTCGGATGATTCCATAAGGTTGAATCATGTAGGCCTAAATGAGATCTTGTACCGGATGTAGCGTTGAAAAATGCCCATAATTTGTGCGAAGATGTGGAGGAACTCAATCTTGTGAGCTTCTGAGTGAATGACCTGAAGAAGTAATCTTGCCAATTGGTTTTCCAAAAGGATATGAGATATTGGCATGTGATCTACATTATCTTGCCCTATGTCTCACCACTTGGGATAGAATCAATAGACTTTGAAAATAATGAATCTTACCCAGCAGAGACAGTAGAGGATATTGAATTTGTTATTGTGTTATGTTTCACCTTGGGCGGCCTTTTGTAGAAATTGTTTCGCCATGTTCTTACTCTGCATGACACACTCATAATCAAGTGAAGAATCTTGCCCGGATTTGGAAGGAAAATGAGCTATGTGATTGACGCGTAAATTTAAAGAACTTGTACCCTATTGTCTTTTGACTGGGCTTGCACCTAAAATAATGCGACATAAGAGAATTTTTTTCTAGGTGCTCTTACTAAAGAACATTACTCTGTAATCTTAATGGTTAGAGTTTGAACGAGTGTGTTTGTAGCTAGTTAATCATTTTAGCAACATGCCTGAACAGAAATACCTAGTTTTCTTGCTCTGTGGTCTTATGGTTTCCTAGATGTTAAATTACTAATACATTAATGAATGTACGAACCATAATTTGAGGTCTATTGTCTTTCTTTTACATTCAGAATATTGTTTGCAAGATCTTTAATTTTAAAATGTGTTGTATTGAATATAGTTTAGGGTCTGTCACGAGTTCTCCGACTTTCTACAAAAAAAAATCTTATGAAGAGTTTTGTGAGTTTTTTTTTACAGATAATTTTGAAATCATATTTAAATAAAAATATTTTGAGACTTGCTGTAGCGTAACAAAGTGATGTTCAATGAATGTGTGCGAAAAGTGCTTTAGTAATTTGATGGTTTGAAGGTAGAAAGAATAAATATATAATTTTGTAGTAAGAGTTTAAACGGTATATTTGATTTTTATAACGACGAGTAGACTGAAAAGACTTGAAAAAAAATATAATTGATTGGTAAATTTCATCCCAAAACTTGAGCTGGACTTTGAAACACCAAAGCCCAACCAAACCAAGCATAGTAGCGAAACTGTATCCTAAATGCCTGTAAATTTTTCAATTTGGTGCTTCCTGACGTGCGTTTACAACTTACCTAGTCATGAATATATCGAAACGTCGAAAAGTGTGTACATATAATTATTTTGCTTCTTCATGATCCATGATTTCCAGGTCTGATGGATCTAAAGTTACTGTGGATAACAAATTTTTGAAAGCTAACAATCCCCTCTTGGTAAGCTTCATAATCTTAATGGTTTGCTTTGTGTTCTGTAACCATAAAAATTGTATGTCATGATAACCGAGGAACTTTGACAGGGCAACATATATAGAAATCTAATTATTTTTTCATTCGAGGGAGATGATTGTCAGAGTCCACCCCTTCATGACATGAATCATCAATGCTAACTAGTGAATTTTAACTGCCAGACTTGTAATCATTCAGTCATATAACCATTGTTTTCCCTTCTGCAGCTGATAGACTTTTATGAGAAACATTTGAGGTACAGTCCAACACGATGAAATCTGGTTGACCGGTTAAAAGGCAGCAACGGTAGGGCCGTTTTTTATTGCTGTATGTACATAGTTGTAACTTATTGTACCAAAGGCCAACTGCAGGCCATGCAAGCACAGGATCGATAAGCAGCGTAGTAGATAGTGTCAAGCTGGAATGTGTAACAGCACTAGTATGCTCTTTTGCATCAACTTACCCTTGATGCAGTTGAAATTATGGCATTTCATTTGTTCTTAAGGTCTATTTATCGCCCCATTGTTATGTTTTTAGTTTTTTTCGCTGTTGCGTATTTCGGTGATATTATGGTATCTTGAATTCGGGTCTCAGCATATGTATAGATTTCGGCGAGCTTTACACAGTTATATCATAATCTCCTGTTAGATGTCTGGTCATTTATTTGATTTCAGTTGGATACATCTTTGTACATGTAGAGATTTCAACCAATGGAGTGGTTAAATTACTAAGCTTGTTTGGTTGCATTTTGGGGACGTTTACATATTTCCGGGACGAGTACTGATAATTTTCACGTCAGTTTCTATTCTTTTATTCAAGACACATCCTTTTCATTTCGTTAGGCCCAAAAGTGTTCCGACCCACCTCACATGCAGGAGTTTCAAAAGTGATTCGACTTCTTCTCGGACCCTGTCCCCCCGGAGTTTTGTGCAACTGCTTACCTTTTTATCATTTTCATTTCATTATGATATATTCTATAGATAGACTTTTGTTTACGAATCAAATCAAAATTTTCGAAAATCAACAAATGAAGCTTATTCCTGAGTATATTGAATCCAAATTGAAGAGATTGATATTTTCTTAAAATTAAGTGAAACTAGTTTTCACAAAAATTAAAATAATTGAGTTGAATTTAAAAAAATGGTACTTAGCTCAAAGTAATCGAGCTGACATATGCATAAAAAATCAACTTTTGGTATTATTTATTCAATTTGCTAGGTTTATTTATTTTGCAAAAAAATTAGCAAATCAAATCCAAATTATCTAACATGAAGATACTTAAAGATTAAATATTTAAGTTAATGAAATGATTGAATTCTTATAGTTTGATTTAGGGATTGCAATGGGTCGGGTCTAACCCGGACCCGTATTAAATCCATCTCGTCCGGAATGGGTCTAAACCTGGTCAAACAGGTCCCGAGACAGATCTAGACCACTATACATATTAATTATAATTTTTTTTTGTTATGAGATGTGCAATTTAAAGATTAATAGTATGTTGTGAGATTGTATTGTAATTGTTAACTCTTTCATTTAATGTGATTGCCACTTTTGAATTTTGATTATGGATTTTTTTTCTTCAATTTAGATACAATTGCATGATCAAAATGTAATAAATTTTAAAAAAAATTGATTTCTAGCTATGTTAACAGGTTTGCGGGGCGGGTCTGTGATCATTTTTTGTAGCTCTCAGGTTTGGCTAAAATCATCAAAAATCCGCCGCATTGACACCCTAGGTTGGTCCATTACTTTTGCTAAATCCACAATGTGTGCACCTCTCTTGTATTCTAAGTTTCTAACCCAATAACTAAGATCTTTAAATTTTTAAAATACTCCAAACATTATAAACAAATACAAATTCTTGTATAGCACAAAAATCTGTAGGAGGACATGTGTTATTTTTTTAAAACAAAAACAAAACCTACATCACAATATATTTTCTAAGATTACATTTTAAAAATATTTCCCCGAAATACCCAAAATCAATACCAAACACTACCTTAACTTTTTTGACTAATTCATTATGTTTAACTACTTGGCAAAGTGGTCGTTTCATGCAAATGTTTTTGGATGTCTCTTTATTGCTTCTCCTATGTGGATAAATTTATCTTTTATCCTCCGTAATGTTTGTTTTTTCTAGGATGTTTTGGTCTTTTGATTTTGGTTTTGTTTGATTGAGTGGGCCATTGACTTACTCTTTCGCGTAGACTCTTTGATGTTTTAATTCAATTCATTCAAAAAAAAACAAAAAACCAAAAACAAAACTACTTGCAGTATTGGATTGGTTATGCAAGTTAACATTGTCTAAATAGTGTTGTACAAAAGCAGTAATTTATTTTATTAAACTGATTTATAGGACTGATAAAACTTAAGAAACCACTGAAATTTCATACACAATCACGTCAGAGTATCTCTCCACATAAGAGAAACACATTTATTCAACACGAAAGAGAACACCGAAAAACAGATAACATTTAAAGATTCAAGCTCATAATATTCCTATCTTCCTCCATCGATCCAGCATATAAAATACCACGACATACAATAATCTCAGCAAGTTCCCTCGTTGTTTAACCAATCCTGCAAAGAAATATGATTATATTGAACTTAGTTGTTCAAGAAATCAAGCCAATATTTGCATATAGGAGAAGGAAACCATTAAGGGGTCATTACTTGGAGCAATCAACATCGGGTGAAACTTCAAAGGGCAACGAAATCCCGCAATTCCCTGGAAGGGATTTAGCAAGCTCAGGATTCAGACTAATGTACTTGGAAGCATTCTGAAGACAGGTACAAGCAGTCTGCTTATCTGCTGAAGTTGTGGCAGTTGCAGCAAGATTCGATGCACCAGCACAGCAAGGGGCCGGTGGCAGTCCGCTGCCACTCCTCAAGTAGTTAATACAGGGCTGGATGTCCTGTATCACGTCACTGCAAGAAATTGCAGCTTCGGTAGATGGAAGTAATACATACAGTATGATCAAGAAAGCTGCCATTGTGGAAGGAAGTATAGGTATTGAAGATGGTGCCATGGTTAATATGAGGAGTGTTGTGAAATCAGGTGCAAAAACTTGAGAATTTATAGGCCAAGATTTGGCGAATTCATGAAAAAAATATGTTTGGTTGAGTGATTGAGTGCAAGAAAGAGTATTAATGATACGAAAGTCAAACTTATATAGTGCACTTGAGGTTGAGGACAGGGGAAATGGTTAATGTTTTTAAGTTAATGCAGCTGTGCTGCATAACTTGCAGAATTAAACATAAACCTACTCCACGTTCCATAAAATAGTCATTGTTTGATAAAAGAAAAAGCAGATATGGGAAGCCATTAGTTTTTTACATGTGTGTCCTCCACGGTTCGCCGACATGGTCGCGGAGGGCATCGTTGTGGCAGTTGTTCCGATATTTTGAGGAACAGTCGCAGTTATTGTCGCGGGGTTTTTTAAAATTAAAAATAAAATTAATTAGATAATTTGGACAAATTATTAATGAAAAAATCAAAAAAAAATTGAAAAAATTTAAAAACGTTCCACAATGGCCGTTCCAGGTAGCGAAATCACCGTTCAAGGCTGCGAAATCGTCGTTCCGTTCCACGTCGACCGTGAACTTTCTCGATGTTATAGTTACATATCGGTTTTAGCATAAAATTTTACCATGAAAGCTGACATTCTCATTACGCCCGTTCCGCGATCGTTATTTGCAAACTATGTTGTTATCCGAGAGAACTCGCATATTTGAATAAAGAAATTATTGCATCGAGCTAAACCCGTATAGCTTCCTAAGAAAGCACCAGTGGCCACACACGTATCGTGGCCTCGGTCACAAGAGCACTTGAATATGGAGATTTCTCTACTCTATCACACAAATTTCCCAGCTGTTTGACAATAAAACTATAGTATCTTGAAATTGTTGACTTAAGTTTCATCTGACAAACATGTTTCTTGCCGCTTTTACCTTGTTCTAACATGGTTTTATTGATATTATACTCTTGGGACAAAGACCACAACACTAGCACAGTGGGAGTCACTGGTTTCAACTTAGCGAAGGCTAAAGGTTTAGTTTTCTTCCTTTGCCTAAGCTTATGGCTAAGATTGTGATACAACATTCAACACTGCCACACTCTTCTCTATATTTTTTTTAGTTTAACAAGGTATCCAGGCTTGTGTCTGACTAATTATTGGGTGACGATCCCGACCCCTCAGGACCGCCACCAGGTAAATCAAGGGATGTGCACAGATGACCGGTTTTTGAGGGAGCGGACCAACAGGACTCGAACCCATGACAAACCCCCACAATATTTCAATGGAGAATTTGTCCACACGAGATTCGAACCTGCGACGTCGGAGGGATCTCCCCATATCACCTCAGCCCTTACAATCCGTCTATGCCCCTGGGGCACTCTTCTCTATATTTATCTACATATACTGTTGACAAAGCTTGGATAGAGGTCGATCGCAACCGAGCTCAACTAGTTCAATTTCTTGATCAAACACACTCAAGTTATGATATTTATTTATACTTTTTTTAATATTACTTTTGTCTTAAATTTTTTTAATAAATTATTAATTTTGGCAATAAATTTTACCTCATCAATTATCACACGAAATCACAGTTCGTTGCGCGGGTCCTATTGTTTTAGTTCCAGTGACATTTTGCGGAACGATCATGTTGACTGTCACAGATTTTTTTAAAAAAAATCCAATAAAAATTCAATAAATTATGAAAAAATATTTGAAAACACATAAATCACGATAATAGACCAAATTCTTAATTCAAATAGTTAAATTCATACAATTTAATGATAAATCTATTGAATTATACTTTATTCTTAATTCTTACGGGTAAATTTAGAAAATAATTCGACATCATATCATGATTAATTATATTTAATATAATAAAATTTACATTATACAAAAATAATTAATTACAAATTATGGCCATTATAACTAAATGTGATCCAAAAAGTTAAATGTATAAAATATAAACTACATAAAATCAGTATAAATTAATAATTAAATACATAAATATTTTATAAAACAAGCTTTAAAAAATATTTTACCATAGTAGAGCAAAATATAATTATTTTATAATTAATTATGCTTAATGCCTTTGCCATGTATATTTTTTTTAAGTTAAGAATATTCATATCATTTACTTTAAAAAAGCGGGCCATCTCTCTACTTGCATAACGTCGAACACACTTCTAAAAACGAACACACACACACACTAAATCTACAGAAACAAAAAACATGGTCGTTCCCTTCCGATTATGGCGAAAAAACTGTCATTCCGGAAAAAACAAACACGGTTGTTACACTGTTTTCACCATGATTATCGACTTTCTGGAGCACCTTCTATTCTGGGTAGAAAATTCAACTAGGCCACAGCCGTTCCTGTAACGACAATGGCGTGAACCGTGTGTTGAGATTATCAACAGTGAACCAAGATTCAATCAGCCGAGATTTGTTGTGATTTGCAACAGTTGAGCCGTCAGCCATAAATACAGCCGAGATTTCTTAGATTTGTTGTTTATAACTTTTTGTTGTATATATAGTACACAAAATGTACAATTAAAACCATGATAATGAAATATCAAATTCATCATATTCATTTCTCATGGTATCAGAGGCAAACAAAAGATTCTGAAAATCCTTGAAATTCAAACCCAGATGTTAAGATAAATCTCAACAAAAACCAAATCCCAAACAATCAGCAAGAAAAAAAAAAACCCAAGATTTTCTACACAGATCTGAAATTTTAGAAAAAAAAAAAATTATACCAGAAAATCCACAGATCTCTTTGTTCCTCTCGCCACACATAAAACTCATCCACCGGCTGCCACTTTCTACGCCTCGCCACGCCCACTCCAGCTGTCGCCGTCACTCACCTACGTTTGCACCGTTGCTGTGCAAACCTTGTTCTGATTTTTTTTCCTTCTTCATAAAGACGTAAAGTCTTGTTTTTTTTTTTCTTTTTTGGTCTTGTTTTGTTTTTCAAATATAGTTTTATATTTTTCCTTCTCTCTTGTATGCGTGTTCACATCCACACACGTCAAGTTTTTTGTTTTCTTTTTCTTGTTTTTTAAAATCTAGTTTTAATATATATATATATATATATATATATATTTAAAATAAAACATTAAAAAATGAGTGATCACACTGACTCTTCTGGAACCAAATCTATTCCAATTCTTGTTCAGTCTGAGAGTGACTTTAATGCCGGCATTCAACTTACCGAATCAAATTATGATGTGTGGTCTCAATTGATGGAGATGCATATTGCTGAAAGAGAAAAACTCTCATATATCAAGGGCAAATCCACTCAACCAGCTGTATCAGATACATAATATGAAAAATGGTATGCTAAAAATCAGAAGGTGAAACGCTGGCTTCTGATGTCCATGACTCCTGACATCATGAAGCGATATCTTCGTGTACCCACTGCCCGTGAAATCTGGAGTGCTTTATCCAAAGCCTTTTATGATGGTACTGATGAGTTGCATGTATACTCTTTGCATCAAAAAAGCATTCTCGGCCAGACAGGGTGTCAAATCAATCTCTGTATACTATGGTGAGTTAACGGAAATTTTTCAGGAACTCGATCACCCGGTGATATTATAGCATACCGGCAATCCATTGAGCGAACCCGAGTACACATATTTCTGGTTGGATTGGATAAAAGTTTTGATCAACTCCGACGAGAAATATTGCGACATGAGCCGCTTCTCAGTCTAGAGGAATGTTATTCCTTAATCTGTCGCGAGGCCATAAGATTTAATACTTTGAATGAAGACATTGAGAAACCTGTAGCTTCCGCTATGATTTCCCGCCATCGGTCTAGTCTACCATACCAAGCCCGACCCAAAGCGACAAATCTGAAGAATTCCAACATCTCAGACAAACCTACATATAAATGCACTCACTGTAATCAAACAGGTCATTCACAAAGTCGTTATTTTGAACTTATTGGATATCCAGATTGGTGGGACCCAACAAGGAATCGGAATTCCAAGCGGCCTTCCACTACTGCCGTTGCTCAAACAAAGGTAGATGATGTCACTCTCACATCATCAGCATTGCTAACCACTACCAACACTGAAGGTGAAGTCTTCACCACTTCTACACCTGTTTTGCATAGTGCATGGATAATTGATTCTGGTGCTACTGATCATATTACATTTGATGTTAGACATGTCACAAACCTTAATCCATCCTCCCAAAGTTGTGTCTCCACGGCCAATGGTAATACCACCCCATTTGTTGGGGAAGGATCATTACTTCTTACTGATCCTTTATATCTTGATTCTGTGTTAGTGGTTCCCTCCTTAAATTATAACATTTTGTCAGTCTCTCAGATCACTAACAATTTATCTTGTGTTATTATTTTTTGGCCTAACCATTGTGTCTTTAAGGATATTCAGACTCGACGAACGATTGGTTATGGTGTTAAGAGAGGTAAACTATATTACTTGAACTTCGAGTCAGACACTTCCAACAGATTACAACAAACTTTCGTAGTAGAGAGCACTGGTTTACTAAAGAAGAAATCAAAGATCTTGCTTTGGCATCGACGTTTGGGACATGCCTCATTTGGTTATCTAAAAAAGTTGTTTCCCAGCTTGTTTATGAATTTGGAGGTTTCTGCCTTCAAATGTGATGTGTGTGAACTTGCTAAAAGCCATCGTACATCATTTCCTTTGGTTTTAAATAAAAGTCCTGTTCCTTTTATGATTATTCACTCTGATGTTTGGGGACCATCCAAAGTTCCTACATTGGGAGGATCACATTGGTTCGTTACCTTTATCGATGATTGCACTCGAATGACTTGGTTGTGTTTGATGAAAACCAAAGCAGAAGTTAACTTGTTGTTTCAGAAGTTTTATCATAGAATTTGTACACAGTACAATGCTCGAATACAGGTGTTACGTAGTGATAATGGAGGGGAATACTGTAGTTCTGAACTTCAAAAATTTTTGGACTCTCATGGCTCAATCCATCAAACCAGTTGTCCAGATACACCACAACAGAATGGTGTGGCCGAACGTAAAAATAGACACTTATTGGAGGTTGTTCGTGCTTCCCTCATCGAGGCTCACATGCCCTTATGTTATTGGGGCGAAGCTCTTGTCTCTGCGGCATATCTCATTAATCGTGTTCCCTCTCGTTCTATCAACTTCAAAACACCATTCCAGGCACTTGCTGAGGCTGTTATTGCTCCAATAGTCCCAAATCTACCACCTCATGTATTCGGATGTGTTGCCTACGTTCATCTCTCCAAACAACACCGTCATAAATTAATGCATCGAGCCTTAAAATGTGTCTTTGTTGGCTATGCTATTTATCAAAAAGGATATAGGTGCTATCATCCCCCTACTAAACGTATGTTCATCACTATGGATGTTGTCTTTTATGAAGATACTATGTATTTCTCCAAGTCTGAATTTCATGGGGAGTATCTTGAGGAAATTCAGACTTTTATATACAACGTTGACAAAGATGTCGTTGAGGAATATGATCAAAACATAGGTGATTTGGATCTCAGTGATAAAACAATGGATTTAAATAGTAATAACCTACACAACGACACAATAAGCATAGAAGTGGAGCCTTGTGGTCAAAACTTGGATCAAAAAGAAAATGAGCACCCGGAAAGCCAGGAAACCGAGTTTGAGTCCCCCCAATTGATACACCAAACCAATCGTCGTCTGAGGACATTCCTTACACGGAGTTTGAGTCAACTAGGAGACAGTTACCACAACATCTCACCAGAGGTATTCCAAAACCAACATATGAACCTCAGTTGTCTAGCAAAGTAAGATATCTCATGAACCATTATGTATCTACACATCGCTTGTCACAAACAAATCAGTCATTTGTAAATCAATTATCTACTGTATCTATACCTAACAGTGTGAAGGAAGCCTTAATTGACTCAAAATGGAAAGCTGCAATGAATGAAGAGATGGACTCCTTGCAAAAGAACCAAACTTGGGAACTCGTTGACCGTCCCATAGGAAAAAAACTAGTTGGGTGACGTTGGATCTTTACTGTGAAACACAAAGCTGATGGTACGATCGAACGCCTTAAGGCGAGATTGGTGGCAAAAGGATACACTCAAACTTATGGAATTGACTACACTGAGACATTTGCACCTGTAGCCAAAATCAACACTGTCCGGGTCTTGTTATCCTTAGCTGCAAATTTTGATTGGCCATTACAACAATTTGATGTGAAGAATGCATTCCTACATGGTGAACTCTCTGAAGAAGTCTATATGGATCTCCCACCAGGGTGTATGGTAACAGAAAGACAAAAACAGAAGGTGTGCAAGTTGAAGAAATCATTATATGGATTAAAACAGTCCCCTAGAGCATGGTTTGGAAGATTCGTCAAATCCATGACTACCTTTGGTTACAAACAAAGTAATTCAGATCACACATTATTTTTAAAGAGGCGACATGGGAAAATTACTGCACTGATTGTATATGTGGATGACATGATCGTCACAGGCAATGACCCAGAAGAAACTAAAGCTTTGAAGGAGTACTTGTCAAAAGGAATTTGAAATGAAAGACTTAGATCCCTTAAAATATTTTCTCGGAATTGAAGTATCTCGATCGAGTAAAGGAATATTCATATCTCAAAGAAAGTATGATGTAGATCTACTTCATTATACTGGTATGTCAGCCTGCCAACCAGCTAACACTCCGGTGGAGGAGGGTCTGAAGTTATGTATTGAGACAAGCCAGGTACCAGTAGACAGGGGGAGGTACCAAAGACTCGTTGGAAGACTAATGTACTTAGCTCACACAAGACCAGATCTCGCATATGCGCTAAGTATTGTTAGTCAGTTCATGCATAATCCTGGTGAACAACATATGAATGCAGTCATGCACATTTTGAGGTATCTAAAATCTGCTCCTGGAAAGGGGATTCTGTTCTCTAAAAATACAAACAAGCAAAACATCGAGGTATATACCGACGCTGACTGGGCCGGAGCAGTTGATGACAGGAGATCAACATCTGGGTATTTTACCTTTGTAGGTGGAAATTTAGTTACATGGAGGAGCAAGAAACAAAATGTTGTTGCGAGATCTAGTGCAGAAGCCGAGTACAGAGGAATTGCCTTAGGAATTTGTGAAACACTGTGGTTGAAATTTCTTTTACAGGACATGTGTTATTCCTTAAAGCAGTCAATCCAGCTCTACTGTGATAACAAAGCAGCATGTGATATAGCACATAATCCAGTTCAACATGACCGTACAAAACATGTCGAGGTTGATAGGTTCTTCATTAAGGAGAAATTGGATGAAAGATTTGTTGAGTTACCAAAGATTCGGTCAGAAGATCAGTTAGCTGACATCCTTACAAAAGCAGTATCAAATCGAGTGTTCTCAAAGTTCTTAGACAAGTTGGGCATGTGTGACATCTATGCACCAACTTGAGGGGGGGTGTTGAGATTATCAACAGTGAACCAAGATTCAATCAGCCGAGATTTGTTGTGATTTGCAACATCCATAAATACGGCCGAGATATCTTAGATTTGTTGTTTATAACTTTTTGTTGCATATATAGTACACAAAATGTAATTAAAACCATGATAATGAAATACCAAATTCATCATATTCATTTCTCACCGTGCTCATCGTTTGCAAAAACGATCGAGGAACGGTTGCAGCTGCAATGAGGGCCAATCCTAATTACGTGATTAATGATTACACAATAATAATTATAGCATAAACAACAGAAGATTTGTTTAACACTTATTAACATGTGGCCTTAAAAATTTCGGCACAACCTCATCACATGAGGAACATACCACAAATATCAATAGACATATACTGAAAATATACGCCATCAGTTCTTATCCGTCAACATAAACCAGCATACGCAAATCAAACTAGTAAACACATATACATACTTGGCTAAAATTCAGCGGTAAAGTTCCATGTTAAAACAGATGTGTAACTATAACGGTTATTTCACGACCGTCGCGGCCTGGAACTACGATATGGCGGCCCGGAACGGCTGCAGAACATTTTAAATTTTTCAAAATTTTACAGTTTTCTTTATTAAATAATTTCTCCAAATTACCTAATTATTTATTTTTTAATTTAAAAATACTATATGACGATAACCGCGACCGTTCCGCGAAATGTCAATGGAACTGAAGCTAGCAGCATCCACAACCATATTGATGAACCATGATGCAAGTAATAAAAATCCGAAGATGAAATGATAGCACGATAACCAGAATTGACTACCCTTTTTTGTGGAGAAATTTTGGGGACTAATCTTAAAAGAAATTTTTTTAAAAACAATGAGGGAGATCATGTTTTTAAATTTTTTTTTTTGAGAAATCTCCTGTTTTGTGTTGTTTGGCCCATTATTCCACGATTGTAGAATGATGTTTTCAGGTGGAAGCAAATTAAAGGCTCACCTTGACATTAGCGTCTAATAAAACAATCCTCCCAAGTCCCAGTTAGACCACTGTCTGGTTCAGAGCAATGATGTAGGATAAAGTGGAATTAACAAACATTTCAAGAATCTGACTCAAGGTTCCATTTTTAGCAAGGAAAGATTGTATTAAAGGCTCGGTTTTCCAGCAGTTTGGAGTGATTTCATCGGCTCCCGCATGATAAAGTTGATCGGGAAACATGGCCCAGACCCAGTACTCAGAGCCTTTGTTTCCTTTTTTCAAACTTTTTCGAAATTTTGTAATTTGGACCATTTGATCCAATGTCAAGATTAAATATAGGTCTTTGAAATAAAAAGAATTTTAAAACAATAGTAAAATAGAAGGGAATGACCAGGACAGTGGCCTAATGGTCGTCAACACCCCTCCCCTTATAAACGGCTCAAACTCGAGTCCGTCCTCCCACTAGTTTAAGAATGGTTAAAAAAAATAGAAGGGGACACAACAGAGGTCAGGCATTCACATGGTTACACATGGGCCTTCCTAGGCTCATATCGAATTTTTGATGCAACCATCAATGGCAATGTTATGGGAAAGAGACATAACTACCACATTGTCAACAATGTTAATATCTACAAATCATCAACAAAATGGCATGAAAATATTGATAGGGCAAAGAAAAAACAGCAAAAATACATTAAACCTAATTATTATAGTCAATTCTAACTCCACGGATTATATTGTTAGAGAGCTTAACGTAAAAGAAACGTCTACTCAATTCGTTAACACTGAGGAAAAAACGTGCTCTTCATTAAAGAATACTCAAATACTTGCACGGAATGTAAATTCAATAATTAATATATCTTGCTTGGATCTTCCTACAAGAATATACTTAATTCTTTCCTTTATTCCTTTCACTCTTCATTTTATTCGAACAAAATCAAACTTTCCACGACGTATATTGTTCAAAGAGCAAGCACATTTAGTCATTTCAGTGATGGGGAATCGACAGAATGTTTTGTGTAAGATTTCCGATTGTTTCAAGAAAAAGAAGAAGCCTCTTCCTATCGAAACCTCGTTCAAGCTTCCTTCTCAACAACCCTCCTGGCCTCCAGGTCAGTCGCCTCAACCAAATTATGAAAAGTTACCGTACGACTTTTGTCTCTATATAGCGTTAGATTAACTCTTTCATGTTTGATTTTTAACTTGTACTATGGTTTAGGTGGAGATTTTGCTCGTGGAACCATTGATCTGGGAGGACTAGAAATATGTCAAGTATCAACTTTCACCAAAGTTTGGTCAACAGACGAGGGGGGACCGGATGATCTTGGTGCGACGTTTTTTGAACCCTCTGCAACACCAGATGGATTCTTTACACTTGGTTGCTACAGCCAACCTAACAACAAGTCTTTAAATGGATGGACTCTTGCAGCAAAAGACACCAATAATGATCCTTCAAGGGGTATACTAAAGCCACCAATTGATTATTCTCTTGTTTGGAGTAGTGAATCTTTGAAAATCAAGCAAGATGGTGTTGGCTATATATGGCTTCCAATCCCCCCTGAAGGGTACAAAGTCATTGGACATGTTGTCACGAATACGCCGGAGAAACCGGCACTTGATAAGATCCGGTGTGTACACATTGATTTCACGGATTTATGTGAAAACGGGGCATGGATTTGGTCGTTGGGGACAGATATTAATATTTATAGCTCGAGACCAAGAGTTAGGGGAGTTGAGGCCATGGGAATTCTTACCGGTACATTTGTCGCTCAAAACAATGGGGTTGAATCCGATTTTTTAGCATGTTTAAAGAGTGCTAATGGGAGTAGGAACGCAATGCCAAATACAGATCAGATTAAGGCATTGGTTGAAGCTTACTCTCCCCGTATATATTTTCACCCTGATGAGCAGTACTTCCCTTCCTCTGTGACATGGTTCTTTGAAAACGGGGCGTTGTTGTACATGAAAGGCGAAGAATCAAAGTCCGTTTCAATTAATGAAACGGGTTCGAATCTTCCGCAGGGTGGTGGAAACGACGGTGCTTACTGGATTGATCTTCCCACGGACAATGCAACTAAAGAGAGAGTCAAGAAAGGTGATTTAGCAGACGCATGTGCTTATTTGCATGTGAAACCAATGTTTGGGGCAACATTTACGGACATAGCAATTTGGTTGTTTTACCCTTTCAACGGCCCCTCGAAGGCAAAAGTTGAGTTCTTCAACATTTCCTTGGGAAAAATAGGCCAACATGTTGGTGATTGGGAGCATGTCACACTAAGAATCAGCAACTTGAATGGGGAGCTAAAGAGTGTATACTTTGGTCAACATAGTAGAGGGATATGGCTTGATGCCTCGGAGTTGGAGTTCGAGAACGGGAACAGACCGGTGGCCTATTCGTCATTGAATGGGCACGCTTCGTACCCAAAGCCAGGACTGGTGTTACAAGGAAATGGCAATATAGGGATAAGAAATGACAGTGCTAAAAGCAAGTTTTTGATGGACATCGGCGCGAAGTTTGTCGTGGTAAATGCTGAGTATTTGGGATCGATTTTCATCGAGCCGCCATGGTTGAACTATGAAAGGGAATGGGGGCCAAAAATTAGCTATAATCTTGATGATGAACTGGAGAAAGTTGAGAAGGTTTTGCCAGGGAAATTGAAGAGTTTGTTTGATAGGATTGTGAAGAGTCTTCCTAATGAAGTGTTGGGTGAGGAAGGGCCTACTGGACCTAAAGGGAAAGATAGTTGGACCGGTGATGAAAGGGCTTGATTCTCAAATTAATTTGTAATATATGTTTTTTTTCTAAATTATTATCTTTATTTAATTTCCTTTATATAAATTATTTGAAAATTGTATGTACGAAAGAGATAAAATCATTGTAGTAGAATGTGGATTGAATGATTTGATTTCAAGGAAAGGATTAGAAATCTAATCAATTGTAATTCATACATTTGAAATGACATGTAGGTGATTGTCATTTCAAATTCTCCCAAAACGCAAAGAAAAATGCATTGCAAGAAGAACGATAAATTTGAAATACACACTTCAATTTGAAATAAATTCATCATTTATCAAATTATTTGAACAGTTCATATATGTGTGTATATAAATTATATATTATGGATTTTGCATATCTGTTGAATTATATTCTATAATTCCTTATTATTTTCTGAACTGTTTATATGTTACTATCAATCTTTTTTTTTCTAAATTTAATAAAACTAAAATAATGCCATAATTTAATCTGATATAATGGTCAATGGGTAGATAAAACGTAATAATCATACTCAACAGTCAACCCCCGGCCACGTCTTCGCCAACTCGTTAGTTTAATCCACCTTCTTGCTCAAAACTCTTAAATAAACATCAATTATGTAATTTTTTTTCATGTCTTGACTTGCAAATTAAATAATGGGTCTTAAATTTAAAGGTTATATATCTCGGGATCTTGATATTGTAACACTCAATGTCCAAGATGTATCAACGAGTAGTAAGTTTTGATACCTAAGTTCTGTTATCCAATCCAAAAGGATGAAGAGATTAATAACGACGTTAACCATAAGCGAGCTGATTTAAATGGAGAAACATCACCGGAGTTCTGAGCGATCTAAATATCTCGCTGAGATTGAATGAGAAGATGCAAGAAAGCTGTTTCCACCATATAACGTAGGTCCAGCACCCGTGCGTCAAGTAAATTCCATGGATTTCGGCACTTTCATTCGATGAATGGGACGACCGAAGAAGACATGATTATAAACAAAGATTTGGAGTCCAAAGAGTCGAAAGAAGCTCTTGGAGTCCAAAGACTGACGCATATGCGCAGCTCAACTTTTGATTTATTTTATGATTCATGTAGCCTGTCGTAATCTATTGGGCTTAAAGGTTTAATAGTTGTTGTAATGTATACTAACTATTTAAATAGTATTTTCTAGAGCTGAAACGGCACGCACGGATGTTTCTGCCAGGATATCAACATCAAATGAACTTCCCATGTATTCTTCAAATTTATTTTTTCTTTTATCTTTATATATATATATGATTGAATCTGTCTCTATTTTGTTCCCGTCTGATCATCTTGTCTCAAGGATTCCTGAACATCTAGGGTTTTAGATGTTTTATGTTCTACGAGACGGAGAAAGAAGCTTTCAATTAATGGAGGAAAGGGCTTTACAAAACATGAGAATAATGAAAAGGTCAGGCAATATCAATCTGCGTATATAAATACTGTCATTTCTTTATGTTATGGCTAACTTTATATTCTTTTTTTTAAGTGAGAAATAGCAATTCATTCGTGTTAAGTGCCAGCTCATGGTAATAAGCAATATCTGTACAAATTAGATATATGCAAATTAAATAAAATCATTATTTTAAAGAAAATTATTAAAATAAATAATTAAGTTATATGCTTAAATATCACGTATAAGAACAATTATGAGAAATATATTTTGTTGCAAAGAAACAAAACAAAAAAACCATAATAGTAAAAAATACAGGCTAAACAAACACAAGTAATATAACTATGAATGTTAATTAAAATAATGTTCAAAGTATTTATAAGATATACATCACTAAAATAATAAAAATATTATTTCATTTTTTTAGTTTCCGTTAATATTTAATTTTTTTATAAATTAAGTGAAAAGGATTTAATTTTGCTAAAATATTGTGCTTAAAGAGGACATTTTATCTAAAAACAATTAACTAAACGCTACAACAATAGACATATGTGGGGTTTTTTAATAAATTATTCGGAAAAAAATACATTAACCAAATAACCTATTTTGGTTACTTTATTAAAATAACACAAGTCACCATCTCCGATTACGTCTTTAATTTTTCTAAAAAATATATGATTGAAGGCGCAATCTCCAATTTTTTTATATATATAAGCCTTCCTTATAAATAAAATTTTATATAGAAGATGACGCATTCTATATAATTTTTTTAATACACAGAAAAAGATACGCATAATTAATGTGTTATAAAATACCAATTTTATTGTTTCAAATTGTTTAGTGGTTGGGTGCATGCCTTCATTATCACTGTTTGGCATTCACGTCAATATATACCAATTATCTTTTAAGATTCAATATGTCCTAACATGTTAAATTTAAGTATCATTATATATACAATAATTTTTATAAAATGTATTTATGCTAATTTTTGAATATTTTTGTACTCTCAGAAAAATAAAAATAATATGGAGAATATGAATGTGAGAATATAAAAATATTTTATATATTATACATAATATAAAAGTGTTCCTTGTATCTCTTAAAATTAGCTGTTTGAAATTCAAAATGATGTTTGTTAAATATTGTATCGGTTATTCATAACTTATAATTTTTCTTTGAGATATATTTAATGTGAATTTAAAAAATAATTCATTTTTTAATCTATTTGTTATAGTGCATTTATGCATATTTACAAACAACATACTTCTTTCAATTTATTTTGTTTATTGTTATTAAAAAATACATTATAATTTTCATTTATTTATATTTTGAACAAAGTTGTACTCACAATTCAGATGCTCTCAAACTGTACCACGTTCTTAATCCATAACTGGTTATTTATACTTTATCAGATAATTAATTAGCCTATAATTAACATATATATAATATACATATGACATCATGCCTTCTATATATATAAAAAAAATTATATGGCAGGCTATTTGAGATGGCGCATTTGATATAAAAAAAATTATATGTAAGGAGCTATCTTAGATTAATCAAAATAGGAAATTTCATCTTTTAATTAATCATAGTTAGGTTTAATTTTATAGAATCATAATTTGTACAAATCAATCGCATGATTTATATGTAAAATTGATTTGATGGCTACGATTTATATAGAATGTGCCATCTTAGATGGCTAAGATGACGTCTTCTATAAAAAAAATTATATAGAATGCGCCATCTGTATATAAAAAAAATTATATGGAATGCGCCATATGAGATGACGCCTTCTATATAAAAAAAAAGTTTATATTGACCATCTGAGATGGCTCTTTCAATCATATTTTTTTAACAAAAAAATTAAAGACGCCATCAGAGATGACGACTTAGGTTACTTTAATAAAGTAAACCAAAAAATGTTATTTTGTTATTTTTTTCGATATTTAATAAAAAAAACCCCTTTTTATATGTTTCACCTATTTATCATTGACCTTTTTTTTTTACAACTCTGGCTAGCACAGTTGGTTTGTCATATACATTCACTTTGAATGAGAATCGAGTTTGAGTCTGTAAAACTATATTTGCCCCTCCCCCACTCAAAAATAAAATTACCTTAAATTTTTAAATAATATATATATAGCATGTTTTCGGTGCTCCCAAATGAATAATTAAAATATATTAAATAATCTAAGTATTAAACTAATTTTAAAAGCTAATTTTTCAAGTTGGTTCTGTGTATATTCAATGATAAAATCGAATCCATTTACATATTATTAAAAATAATGCAAATTTCAAGATTTTTTTCCCCCGAAACTTGCTCTATTTGCAATTTCTTCCCGCTATTTGTTATGGAAAGAAATATCCATCAAATTTAAAAATAAAAATAAAAAAAATCTCGTATTTTTGAAATGTGTGTACTAGACCCGACCAAGGGTCATCATCGACCCTGAACCGGCCCGGAACCGGCCCGTGGTCAACGGGCCGGTTAACCGGGTCAACGGTTCGAAGGGTCGGAACCATAACCGGCCCGTCTATAGAAGGGCCGGTTAAGGGTCATGATTTTGCTAACCCGTGAACCGTCGGTTAACCGGCGGTTCAAGGGTTTATTTTTTTATTTTTACATTTTTAAATTTAAAATATACGTTATGGTGTATATTTGAACTAATGACCTCCAACTTTAATAATTAACTTCAACCACTAAGCTATAAGAGCGTTGTTGATCTAAATATAGTATAAATCAACCAAACAAATATATCTACACATTTTGATTATCTTGGCTTGAATTTATTTCACGTTATTTTATGTTTAATCCATGGATGAAAACACATTCATACACTTTTTACACTTTATTTCAAATTTTAATAATATTTTTAATTTTTTTAAAAAAAATAAGGGTCAAACCGTAACCGTAACCGTTGGTTAACCGTAACCGTAACCGGAACCGTAACCGGCGGTTCATGAACCGTAACCGTAACCGTCAAGGAAGGTTAAGGTTAAGGGTCGATGTTTTTTGAACCGTCAAACCGGCAGTTCTGAACCGTCTAACCGGCGGTTCTGAACCGTGGTCGGGTCTAGTGTGTACTTACCATAAAAAGGCGCAAGCTATTCAAAACACTATGCACTTTTATACTATTATATTATATTATATTATACAATATATTATTCAAATTTTTTATTCATATAGTTATATACAATATATTATTCAAATTTTTTATTCATATAGTTATATACAAATTAAATAATTGCAAAATAATGCATGCAAGAAGAAAGTTTCTTTGATTTGGGCAAAAGAGATAGTCAAAAGCTGCCATAAATGTATAACAATATTGCGGGAAATCAGACAACATCTTGAACCAGACCAAGTTTTCCCTTTTTATAGTTTAGTTACAGATCTAATCTACTCTAATCTTAAATAACTAACACTAATCTCTTAGTCCAATGATCATTTCGATCTGTGTGAGAATTTTCTTGTTTCCATTCTTTTCTATTACCAATACAGAAGTATGTTTGTTTTCATGAGGCCTGCAAAAAACCATGCATGTTGCACTGATTTTTTAATCACATAATCCGGTTAAAATACATTCGACCACCCTTTTGTTTTTTGTTATTGCAGGCCGGCACAGAACCAAGATTTCTGTCTTGGGAACTTCTTTTATTTGAAAAAAGAGAATTTTTTGAATTTCTTTGGCCTAAAGAGATAGAGGGTGTTGTATTCTTGATATGTGACATGTTTCTTCTTTGACAGAAGATCAATGGAGACACAAGGAACCGGTGCACAAGTGAGGCGACTCAACGTTGTCTACTTTCTTAGTCGAAAGGGGTGTATCGAACATCCTCATCTCATTAGAATCCATCATCTCTCAAGAAACGGGGTTCGGTTACGAGGTTTGTGTGTTAATGATGCCATGATTTTGAATAATTTGAGTGTATCTGTTCAAATTTTTTGATAAGAATAGGCCTGCATCTGATATGTGTGGTTTTGTATGAACCAGACGTTAAGAGATGGCTAGGAGATTTGCGAGGAAAAGACATGCCAGAATCATTTTCTTGGTCATACAAGAGGTATATAACGTGTGTACAGTCATACTTTGTGTTTAGTACTTTTGTCATAGGTTTTTTTCCCATTCGAGTGAGCCAATCTTCTCTTCAATTATTATTTTCTCGATCAAACTCTTAAGTTCTATGGGGAAATTATTCTTTTCTAAATTTTTTAACATAATTTGACAGGAGATATAAGGCAGGCTATGTGTGGCAAGATTTATTTGATGATGATCTTATTACTCCAATCTCAGACAATGAATATGTTGTCAAAGGATCAGAGATTTCTTCTACTATCATCGACAGAGGTAAATTAAGTTTATATCAATACGAACAAAATTTATGATGTTTACTCCGCTATCTGAGTTGTTTCTTTCGTGATCATCTTAAAGACTCTGCATGCATTCAGAAAAAATCTGCAATGCAAAAAGATAAGCAACCAGCAAAAGATCAAAAAACAGATGAAAATTACCAAAGTCATTCATCAGAAACTTCTTTATATCTTTCAACAAAATCTTCATCCGAAATTGAAGAAGAATCCCCTGTCTTTGGATCTGAGACATCCACATTGACCGATGAATCTACAAAACTGGAAATTGAGAAGATTTCAGACACAGAATTAAACAAAAGACAAGAGAAAAAACCCGAAAAAATCGAGACTTCGTGGACTTCTGATGATTCCAAGCTCAAAATCAACAAGAAAGACAAGAGCAGAAGCAATAGAGTTAAGATCAATGAAAAGATTAGCACTACACCAGCTGATTCATCCAACAGTTGTTCAAGCAAAAGCTACTCTACTGGTGCATCGAATATATTTCGAAACTTGATGAGTTGTGGTGCTTTGAGTACTAATGATTCAGCAGTAGTGATGATCAATAAGCAAAATAAATACCCTTTACTGAAAGTGTGTGTTAGTGATCAAAGAAATGTTGATTCATCACAAATATGCAAAAGGGATAAGCTTGGAGGCTCTCATAGGATCTTTGGAACTCCTAAATTGACTCAATCACAATGGAGCGGCAGGTATTTTACTTCCACAAGTTTTTTTCTTTTGTCATTTTACTAAGATATGTTCGATTCTTTTTCCATTGGGTTATAGTGTTATTAGTTATAATTGTTGGGTTATGGCAGGAAGAGCTGCGATGGGGTGATGGATTCAACAAAGAACAAGATTGGATTCAAAGATCAAAGGATGCCTTGTGCTGCCAATTTCAAGCCTATCAATTGGCCTAATTGCTCGTAAGTATTTATTGTAGTTCTTTTTTTTTCTAAAGCCAAAAGTGCCTTGTAATAGGCGGACTTCTACCAGTTTATTAATATAAGATAAAAGAAACATGGAAGGGGGATTATACAAAAACCTTTCAATGCAAGAAATTACAAGAGTTTACTTCTAATCTGAAGATAAGGCAATCCAATTCTATCTAGTCCACGTAATTTATTATCAAGCATATCCTTATCCAGCAAATGAAACAATCTATCTTCAAATGCTCTATTAGCTAAAGTCGGCAGCCACAGTATTGCCTTCACGAAATATATGAGAAATATGAATCGGATATTTATATTACTTTTTTATTAATTTTCCTTAATTTCTTCTTTTGAATTTTGTAATATAACTTGCTAGCAAATTAAAAACTCTCTTTTCAAGTTACCTAAATTATATTGGCAACTATAGGAACAATCAGTTATTGTCCAGAGTTGATATGTGCAAGTTAATGCATTAATTCTCGAACAAAAATTACATATATATATTATTTTCTCATTTTAAAAAAGCTTTGTGTTTGACAAAGAATCATTTACATTTTACATTAGCTGATTCAACGGTTGGTGGAAATTTGGTGGTGTATTATATTACAAATACATAAAATATCGACTTTATGAAAGCTAAGAAAAAAATAACAACAATAATATTTATTTTAAAAACATTCAAGAGTTTTAGAAAATGTTGAGTTTGACGAGAATCGAATACGTGATCTTATTTCCGAGATATTAATTGTAAGATATCAATCACCACCTGTTGCTAACTTCATTTGCAAAAAAATGGCAGACAATGTGGGAAGCCATTCAAGCCTGAAAAGCTTCATGTGCACATGAAATCTTGCAAGGCTATCAAATCCAACTCCAAGGAAGCTGCAAACTCTCTCGCTGCTCAGATCAAGATTTAGTGTAGTATTGCAAATTCTCGCTCATTTATGGTAACAATTATCTCTGTGGCCAAGAAATAAGAATTAGCTTTTAGAAATATTAAATCTTTGTTGGTTGCAGAAAGCCTTCTTTAAACTTTCTTTTATTTCTTTTTACCCAAGCAATCATCATTAATAAATAATTCATCTTGTCAGTCCTAACTAAACCATGGCATGTAAATATATATTATTATTCTGAAAAACGGTTAGTTTGATGATATCTCGGGTGATGTGTTCTTAGGGATATCACCACAATTGATATTGAATATTTCTTATTAACGAATGATATACCCCTAAACCTTGGGGATAACATCAAATTTTGGTGAAAAATCCCACCCACACAGCCAATATGATTGGCAGCTGAAACCTCGAAATGGTTTTATTCCAAAGTTCATCGAACATATGGTTATGATATAATTTCCAACTATCTAACATACAGTATGTTGCACCAACACTCCAAAAAATCACCCCATGTAGTGTTGGACACTCCGCAGACACGGACACGGCAGGATACGGGTGCGACACGGTTTCGGACATGCCAGGTGGCGTGTCTGGAACTTTTTTTTAAAAAAAAAATTCTGACACGTTTCGGATACGGCATGGACATGACTTGGACACAGGAAAATTGATTTTTTTATAAATATTTTTTTAAAAAGATATTTTTTGAAAAAAAATAAATTTTTTTTTAACAAAAATGTTAAAAAAATTGTAACTTTTTTTATGGTTATGTAGTTTGAGTGATATTTGTTGTATACTTTAATTAGTGAATGAAGTGTTTACAACTTGACATCATTTTCAATTTTATTATTCAAATATTTGATAATTAAATTTTTTTCTTGAATTTTAGTATATTAGAACATAATATATATGTAGAATATATATAAAAAATTAAAAAATTATTGTCGTTCCTAGAAATGTCGTGTCCTGTAATTTTTAAAAATCTGTGTCCCCATGTCCGTGTCTCGTCGTACTCATGTCCCCGTATCCGTGCAGCATAAACCATACAGCATTATACAGATATAATTATGCCTGTATTCAATTTAATTTAATAAATAAAATATATGAGCACACTTACATAAATGTGTGTGAATAACGAAAAAAATATTGCATACATCAACTAAAATCAAGCAATATTTGCAATAAAATGTAGTGTAATAATGAATATATTAAAATATCTCAAATAAAAAATTAGAAGCCATCTGCAGATTACCTTGTTCATCAACTCCGATTATATTCTCATTTTTTTCACAAAAAATTTAATGTATATGAAAAATCCTTAAATGTATCAAAAAAAATTACAAAATGAACATTTTCCTATTTTGCGGAATTATAAAATAACCGCCACGCACGGTCAACATATTTATCAAATATCCATAAAGCTATGTGGCCCTTTTGGGAAGGTATCCTTCATCATAACCCAGCACACATAACTCAAACTTGTCAATATGAAATGGATCAAAAGCTTCACTACTTCTATAAACCAATCCACTTAATGTCTTAATGCCAGTCATCAAGAAAAAGAGAAATATAGAAAAAAATAATTATTCATGAAAAAAGGGGGAGAAACATAGCACCAAAACATGCAAATTAACCATCCCGACAAACTTCCCCACTTGCTATGTTAGAATGTAACTGGACAGAGGGATTTTTATGTATTTCAATGCTTATCTGCACTTACACCACCTCATCTAACTCGAAGCTCGAATCTTGCTGGAGGAGACATCTAAGCACCATAAAAGATCCGTTCATGCAAACAGCAGCGTCAGTATCATCTTCACAAGAAATAATCTGGTGTTCTTCGAGTTACATCAGGTTCTCCTCTCCTTGGAGCTGGCTCAAACTGAAATAAATCAAACACAAAGCGAGTCGATATCAACTAACGACAACTAAACAGGCACCAAAATGGAAAGCATAATGCTTGACTCACAATTGACAATTCATTACACCACAGATTCTTCGGAAACTATCACAGCACTAGACAATAAACTTAACTGACGTAAAAATGAAAAGAAGACTAAGAGTGAAAAGATTAAACCTGGATAAATGTGTGCTCTCTGCAATCATCAACTTCCAAAATGGATGCCATATTTCCGCAGCGATAACAATAATTTGGTGCACTAAAAATGGTGACAACCTTTTGTTCCTGTGGTAGGGGTTCAAAGATCAATTAATAGAAACCAACCACTCCTCGAACAGGTAATATAAAATAATACGTGTTCAATAATTATGGATTATAATGATTACATGGGCCCAGTTGTATCCCTCCATAACTAGCTGATGAGCTCTAGCAATAAGCTTTAAATTATTGGTGTGATTAAATTGCTCTGATATGTCCTGTGTGAATAAAATACATGATGAATAAAATGATGAGAAAAATGAAAACAAGAGTATTTGGTTAGTTGTTCGCTAGTTGAAATTTACCTGGCCAAAAGTGTATCCAGCACCACGAGGGGAGATGCCCCAACCACAGCGGTCATCAGGATCGGACCACAACAGATCACACATTGGACCTTCATGTGGTACTTCTTGAACACGATCAAAGTTTCTAATATTATCAAGGGTTTCGATAGAGGGAGATAAGCCACCATGCAGACAAAATATTTCTGATTCAACCTACACAAAGATCACAAGTTGATTTGAATGATCAATGCCTCGATACACCCAAAAATAAAAAAATATATATATAAATATATAACATAAAAAGTGTAAAAGATAACTACAATTTGATTCAGTTCCATTCACTCAAGGGGACAACAAAACAAGGAGAAGATAACCTTAGGACTCGGATTAACTTTCCACATATATCATAACAAACAGGTCAGAAATATAGAAGGAACGAAAAATAGATAAGTAGAGTTACTAACCAAGGCAGTCAGAGGAAAATAGTCAAACAGATCCGTGAATATCTTCCATACATTAGCATTCCCATATCTATAATTCAAATGAAAATTTCAATATTTTTGCATAGATATGGGATGAAAAATGAGGAAAATAATATGAAAAGCAGGTACAAGATACACGTTAAAACAATTCGTATTTTAAATACTTCATCCTTCATTTTTATAATCCACAAACTAAGATTCTGAATGAGATACAACCTTGTCAAACAGACAGGTCAGGTTTGTAACCATCTCTTGGAACTAGGTATGATGCTAGAAGGGATTGCAGTATGCTCTGAGGCACTCACTTATTCAAGAACTTTGTCCATTAGACCTGTGGCGTCATATCTCATTCTTCCATGCTTAATTTTATTTTCTTTTTCCAAAAGCAAATTCATCTTAGAAATATTCAAGACATTCGAATGAACATGTAGACCATATGACACCTAAACAAATAAAAACAAACTACTGCCAGCAAATCTTTATATTGAGAAATCTCTATGGTGCTCCATTACCTAAGAATGCACAATCTGATGAAATGTTAATAAATGACAATTAAAAGACAATTGCATAATAAATTAAAGTACTTTTCACCTACTTGAAACAACTTACAAAAACCAAGTAATGATTAATTTCAGCTGTAAGCATGCAAAAGCATATTACTGTGACAACCTGACCATCATATCCTACGTGTAAATAATTTTTTTCCAAATTCTTCATAGTATAAATTGTTGCAAATAGTTGATAAGGATCACGAATATTAAGGAATGAAAATCATAATCCTTCAGATTAGCAAGGATGTAAATTTGTTCTTATTCTTTGGCTTAGGTATAGGGATATTTTCCTTAGTTAGATACAAGAAATACACACAGATTTCTTCATAATTCTTTTCTGCTTTCATCGATCTCATAAATACCAAGAGATCATAGATGAAACAAAACTTTGGACATAGCGTGAAGCAAATAATTTGGGAACACAATGAACTCACTTCCGCAAGCATTCATCATAAAACCCATAGACTTGAGTTATCTGCAAAAACAAACTATTGTTTAGTCTAGCGTTCAGAGCAGAAAAGTTTAATAGTATAAAAACCACATAAAATTCCCAATTAAATTCAATTAACAGGACTTAAAAAAAACTGTCAAAACTTAAAGTTCGAAATCTATGTTTCACAACAATAGAAATAATGGAATAAATAAGGAGAGGATGGTACAATAGCGATACTAAACCACATCTATCACCAAACAAAATAGCAAATCTTGCAATGAAATTCTCTTCTTTTTTTTTACAAGCAAAGTTAGAAGGCGTGTTTTTGTGAATTCCAATTAGTCAGAACAAGACATGTAGACAACACACTTTCAGATAAAAGTAAATAAAAAACTAGAGTGAATTTGAAAAGTATATTAATACTTGTCTACTTTCATGATTTCCTCTGAGAATTGTGATCCGTTGTGGATAGCGCACTTTTAGTGCTACTAAAAGCTGCAGGAAACAATAGGATAAGATAAGTCTTTCGAGTTTCAATACTATTGTTTCAAAACAAAATGAAAGGAAAACTGTGCATCCAACACTGGCTGTGTCGAATGTGTAGTCATTTAGCTAGTACTTACAGTTACAGTTTCAACCGAATAGTAGCCCCGATCAACATAATCTCCCATAAATAGATAATTTGTGTCTGGACACTGTCAATGAATAGATGAAACCATATTAGATACTCAAAATGCACCATCCTAAAACACCTATACACATCAATTAACGGAGCTCTAAGCTAGAAGAGATTGAGAACGATAACGTTAACAAGTGCACAGCATCACATCAAAATAAACCCGCGTCCCACCTATTCCTAGGCCAACATTATCTTACAGAGAAAGGGGAGTAAAACGAACCGACATACTCCAGATAAAATGACAGTACAGACATATTGGATTTAATCGGAATCAGCTTGTATTTCAAGGGACTCATGCAACGGCTGAAGACTTATTGGATTTAATCATATTTAGATCTTGGTTTTGGATTACAATAGAGGGAATTCGACTACGAGTTACTCTTTCTTAGATTGGAGAAAAGAGCCGAGGATATGTTTATTAGTTTTTTAAGTCAATCTGGGATTTTCTTTTTGTTTTTGTACTGCCGACATTGTTTTCCTTATTATTTGTATTTTCAAGTACCACTGGTACTTTTATTAATATAATTTTATTTGCCCGATCAAAAAAAAAAATTTGTACGTTTGTAATAATCATACCAATGATTGGTCTAATTTGTAAATGCTCAAGTCTATGGCAGTAGCCTACTAGAAAAAAATAGGCAGTAAAGCAGGCCTTGCACACAGAATCATTAAGGGCCGTTATATAACATACTCAAAACAAGATCAGAAAAAGGGAACTTACAAGAACATCTACGGAGACATAAATAAACAGAATACCGAGTAAAATCTTTTTCATTTTTAAGAGGAAAATTAATTTATTATTTAATAAGACCCCTAGGGTTGATAAAAAATAATTTTTATTCGAGTCAACTTGTGATCATATACAAGACATAGTCCAAATCATACTCCAGTTCTTTTGATTTCTGTCAAAGACAGTCATCTAGCTCAAAACAAAAGGATATACAGCACGTTAACATCACATAAACCTATGGTACCTTCCCTCCGATTCGGAAAAGTTCAGCAAGATCATGGAATTGTCCATGAATGTCACCACAAATTGTCACAGGGCTTTTTACAGGCTGCATGGAGCAACAAATAAATCAACATAGGCTCCACTGACAAGTGAACATTAGTTGCTGAAACTTGAGTGTCTGTCCATACATGTGTTAATTAGGATTGAACGATGCAACACCTCAGAAATTATACTAAACCAAACACTATATAACTCAGAAAGTATCGAAAAGAGCCAAAAAACTTTTAGAAAATACAGCTTAAACAACATATTCACAAGACATTATCGAGGCATTGGTATCCAATATTTACACATAATTTTAAGAAAATAAGTGGGTAGATTTGGGAGTATAATCAACATGTCATCAGTTAGATAAAAGAACAATTTCTCAGAGACCATAAAGCACCAAACACTCTGCAAAACTTGGTTTCTTTTCAGAATCTTTTCCCTGAGAAGTTGGGTTCAAGTATAAAAACATAGAGTTAACGGAAGTATCACAATTCAACCAATTCCCTGCATGTAATGCATGACTACAAAGCCATGGAATATTGTACAGAAACAACTTGTGTCAAATAGATGGTGCATGTCAAGTTTCAATTCCTCTAATCAGGTACCAACATTTAGATAGCTCAACCCGAGTATATTAGACAAAAAATTAGTTATACCTTATATGAGGCTTTAGTCAGTTGGTTCATTGATAATTGATAATGAATAAAAAAAGTAGAGTATGACTGTTATCTTCCAGGTTAATTAGACTGTTTCAACAATAACCTAAACTAATGTGGATAGTAACACCAAATGGGGAAGAATTCTCATACCTGGACATTGCTTTCCGCCATTAGTATCTCTTTTGCCTTCTCGCACAAGGTCCTAACCTGAAATTAAAAAATGAGGAACCCTCATATTCCACACTGCCTGTTTCATGTGATTAATGAATATTACGGGAACAATAATTTGAAAAACAAAATGAGAAGAGAACTTTAGGGGTGTTCATCGGTTCGGTTCAAAACGGAACCGAACCGAAATCGGTTCTTAAAAATTTTATACTTGAAAAAACGTAGTTAATTTACGAGTTCTTACTTATAAGCTCATGGGTGAAACCATTAAAAAAAAGAAAAAAAATTTATTTTTTAAAATTTTGATTTTTGGTCGGTTAACTGAACCATGTAATAGAAAACTTATTTTTTTAAAAATATCGAAAACGAACCGAAATTTTTCGGTTTGGTTCGGTTCGGCCGATTAACCAAACCGTTGCACACCCCTACATTAGAGAAGAAACTACATGGCCAACTAATTAGCTAAATCAAGTCTAATGTCATCGCTACTCCTACCCCTTTGTGTTTAAATAACACTAGAAACAACAGGTCAGTTTCTAAAATTGACCACTTGGAGGACTATATAGGACAAGTGAAGTATACTTTCAACAGTTTTCTAGCTTCCTGTGGATCTCTACAATGCTGAAGTTATCAAATAGCAAACTAACAAAGGCAATTTACGCCAAGCTTGGGCAACCGTGTGGGGGGCAAAAACCAAGAATTTGCAAGACTACAAATAAATTTTACGACTAGAAAATGAATATTATTTTCATTCTACAACTGTCATTACCTTCCTCATTCCATGCCTATTTCACGTTTCAGAATCTATCTAAATTTTCTGTTAAGGTTCTCCAATCCCTCCAAATGAATTATCTAACTTCAAAACTAAACCTAAAATTCACATAATTAAACAAGCCAGATCTCCCGCATATATCGCAATAAAAGGCATATCCAAATTATGTTGAGAAACCATCTCCAATTTCCAATGCTAACTAAAAACAAAATCCAAATTTCCAAATTTTTTTAATTATTTATCAGGTAAATATAACTTCATAGTTAAGAACCCAATGCATCCATCAGTCATTCCCACAAAATCCTAATGCTCTCATCCAGAAACTTCGTGACGAAAAGATTGAAAAATAATCGAATTTTCATTGATATTTCTCACTTAAATATAAGACAATTGCATTAGAAAGAAAAATCCAACATCTGAAAATCGAATAATATATTCAACTACAAAACGTGCAGAGCAAAGAGGCCTATAACCCTCCACCTGTCTACACAATCAAGTCTACAACACGCACCAGATCTGTAAAAGACGACAATGAAAACAAAACAGAAAAGTTAATAAATTATAAAGGAAAAAAGAAAACCTCCGGATCAGACAAAGGCTTGCACTGCATAAGCTGAGCAATCTGTTCGTCCAGATTTCCATGTGTGCTCGCAGGTGCCAGATCCGCGCTCATCTTTCTCTATGTTCCAATTTATGTATCAGAACGGGTACCAAGGAAAGAAATTTCTTAACCTAGGCCAAGATTCAGGGTATAGGGAACGATTGGAGGATTGATCGATTGTGTGTATATGGAGAGAGAGAGAGAGAGAGAGAGAGAGAGAGAGAGAGAGAGAGAGAGAGGATGGTGGAACCGAGGGAGATGGAGGAGCCAAGTCTGTCGATCTGGTTTTATCTCACTGCTTATTTTGTGTTGTCACCTATATATTTATATATTTTATATTATATATATATATATATACGTTACACTTGCGCCTGTGATGGTTAAAAAACAATATAAAATCATTTTAAATTTATTCATTAATATAAAATAATTTCATATTTTTACATAGAAAAATATGAAACTTCGGAGAATTATTATCTCTAATAATTTGCTTGTATAATAAAATAAAATGGTATGTATATCATTAAAGAAAGTGCAGGAAGACGCCTTTAGGCTATTCATACTGTAATTTTGATTTTTTGGAACAAACATGTGGCCACTTGATGTGGTGCTACTCATCGTAGTCCATCACAAATCAACCTTTGATTTTGTCCCAGACAAATACTTGGACGCATTCCATCATATTTGTGAGAGAGCTTCATGATACTAAACACGGATAATGGCACGATGATAAGACAGTTGTCTATTGGTTGGTCACCAAGATCCCAATAATGACTCGAGTTCCAGTCTCCTCCACCCAATAGTTAGGATTGTTGAAAAAATATATATGGATCATGGCACACTTCACTAGAATCGAGGGAAATGTCATGGAAATTGCTGTGTCACCAACAATAATTCCTCTGTCAATATCATAACATTATAATCAAGATCTCTAATATTTTATGATGTGATGGCCTTGGCCGACAATTGGCACATTATGTCAAAGGAAATTTAAAGAATATTCATTATCTTCATACACACACATATATATATAATAGAAGTTTGTAATTTGTAACAAAAATGTTAATAGGGTTTAAACATGTAGAATCAATATCTGAATCTCCAGAGTTGTACATGTGAACAAACTAATCTTGATCAATTGTAGTTTGGTTGATGGAACTAATAACTGCTGGTAAGGTATGTAAAGTTTGCAAATTTTGATTCATTCTGCAGCAACCATCAACATCTGCCCATGAACTAAAACTCGATATTTGTGGATATAATGAACTAAAACTTAATCTTCCTAGATACGATTGTTTCACCGCTGTCAAGAATTGCAAATTGTACCTATATGTTTTTTCTTAAGCCAGCAGCGTATCCAACAATGGCGTGAAATTGGGATCCGGGAGCTTCATGCATAGTGTCAATAGTACACCAACCAGGGAACAAATTGCAGGAATGAGGCCTAGTCCATATCTTGTGACAGAGAAATGGAAACTTGGGTGATGATAGTTCCTCACTTCTGGAGTAGAACCTGCAAGAAAATGACAATATTGCCAAGAGAGGCCGAACGAGAAGTGAAGATACGCTGTGGGACATCGTGCAGAAATGTCATTCGACCAATGCTGGTTAAATTAGGGAAGGGTGATAAAAACTAAGAAACAAGAAGCCAGTGTAAGGATGATCAGATTATGAAAAAAATTAAAAATTAAAATTAAAAATATCAAGAAGCACTGGGGGAAGTTTTTTTAGATTTTATTGTGGAAACGATCAAGTCTTACTGGAAGAAAAGAGTGTCTTAAACTTACTTTGGTAAGACTCAAGAATACATAGTACCAGTCCACATAATATTTTGTCCATAAAGCTCAAAGATCCATACACGAAGGCGCATCCATTGAGATCCCTGCCAACTAGAAAACTCTGCATACTTACCCCAGAAACCTATTATACCGAAAGAAACTGTTCAGAAACGTGAAAGTGTATTAAAGTGAGGTGATTTCCCCGGCATACTGAAAGAAAATCCATGATGACAGCTATCAATAGAATAATAAAACGTTCTCTGCCCCAAATGGGACTAGTTAGAGAGGGAAACTTAGTCCATACCATCATCAAGGCATTTGCAATTCCAATCACTATGGATAAAATATACATAAAAGTATTCATGCTACTAGGAAGAAATAGGATCCCTGCACCAGAAATCATCCAAAGAAGCCCTCCAGCAGAGTATAGTGTCTTCGTACGTGGACCTGTCCAGGTGATCTCCTGTATAATGAGCATAAGTTAATATCAATATCAATTCAAGATGGGAAAATTTCAGAAAATAAATTAATTAATTAAATTTTCCGGTATAATTTAGTTCTGATCAACCTGTAGGAGGACTGATATGAGGAAGCTGCTAACATAGATGACGGCAGGAACCTATGCACAAATAGTAAACATGATATTTAGCTATCAAATTTTATTTCCTTTTCCCGAATAATCTCATACAATTGGATGTAATAGTGTAAAATCAAATGTAATACCATAGCTTTAGAAGATTGGACCATTTTCAGATCATTTATGACGTAGAAAGCTAGAAATGCCTGTACCATCAAGTACATGAAGCAATTAAAAATAAACATTATAAACTTCTTATCTGAAACATTCCTTTTTGGATAAGGGAAAATGTCAGGAAATTTTTTTAGATAAACCTGTCATAACCTGGGAAATATTTGTAACAAGTCTGGTTAGCACATAAACAAGCGCCACTTGGTAATACAGCACTTTGTTAAACCAGTACGACCAAGAAACTCTGGCATGACCTTTTTCACGAGCTTCTCTTTTCAATCTGCAAGAAAGGAGTAAAAGAATGAAGCTCAGAAAACAAATTTTCCATCACATAGCATGAAGTAGAGGTACAAATAAATATGAGATAGATATCTACTGCAAGGGTGACAAATTTGAAGACCACCAGCTTCTCCTTGACAAATCGTTTTAATGATTTTTTTACAAAATACATTCTTAGTCAAAGCTCTCTCCTGAGAACTAATCTGTATCCGTCACTGACGGAAACAGGAAATGAGAGACAGGTGAAAACTGTCTGCTCATTAAAAATTGCTTAGAAACTTCTCTACTTGAACATAAGTATCCTATTTTAGGAATTTTTGCATCAGGTTGTCCAAAGAGAGTAAATTTAAGAAAGTGCGTAGAAAGAATAGCCATTATGCAATGCGACCAATAATGGTCTTGTAATGCTGAGGTTAATCAATAACTTTGCTCTTTGCTTGTAAAAGACAATTGATAGCTATTTTAATATTATTGCATTACAAAAATAATAAAAACCAGTGAGTACTAATATTGTCAAAAGGGCAGGGCAGTGGAATGAATCCTTTCCAAGCATCATGATAAAATCTCAACATATGTCACCAACCTTGGCTCTTCAGTTCCAAAATAAAATATACCCACGAAACAGCATCCAATTGAGATTGATAAAAATGCTATCCAGCGATACTGAAGAAATTAACAGTCAAGTGAGAAAGCACCCAACTAAAAATCTCCAAAGACCAAAATCACAACAATAAACGTACCTGATTTTCAACATTGATACCAGACCCTACTGTGTTGATGTTGAAAACCACAAATGCAACAGCATAGAGACTAAGGTTGGCAAGCTTCAGGAAAATTAAACTTCAAGAATGGGAATCATGCACGATAGGAGGTTACTTCACAAATACATAACAAGTGAGAAATAAAGCAAAAAATAACGAAAGAACTATTAACCATTGTAAAAGCATTGCGACAGCTAGCCAAAACTGCTCTGCTTGTAGAATTCAGAGTGATGCAGTTCACCATTGACCTAAAACACAAGCAAGCTGAATAATTACTGGCTGAACAAATTTTAAAAACTGTTCTGCAAATCGAGGGAGCAAGAAGTTTATGGAAGTTCAACTTTTCGTGTTTAAACTCATCAAACAAATTCCTACTTACTTTATTTGCTACTCGGCAAAAACAATTGCATGAAATTCAGTTTTAGCTTAAATTGTGAAATGAGTCAACGGGACACAAAAATTTGTATGAAACGCATTCCATGATAAATAACAAGATGGAAGTTTCTAGTTTCATATTTTTCATGACAAAAGAAAGCACTGTCTGATCAAAAGTTCCATTACATGTGCGATACTTGTGTAGCTGCCCATCCGACATTGAAGATCGCAGCAAAGAAGCTATAACTCATGGTTTCGAAAGACAATGAATTGGACCCTGTAATTTTGCACAGAAAACAACCACCAAAGACTGACGAAAATGAAACAGCAACCAAAATTGATCCCCCGCAATGCCATAGCTTAAAACGCCCATATCTATCAATCTGTCAAAAAGGAGAATATATCATTTTCGCCATACTATTTGACACCTCAATCAAATAAGAACAGGTTTTCAGGCTTGATCATTTTCTTCCAAATGTAATATTTTATACCTGACACACAATTGGCGACATAGATGCGCTTCTTGAGAAAAATCTCATTCATAAGAAAGTGTTGTCTTGCAATTTTAAATGTATTAAGAAATAGTTGACAAAAAAAGCATCTTCGATTGTTATTTTAAAAAATCAGAGAGAAAGATACAGAGACCTACTTGCAGTTATGGAAAACATGCATGCTGCCTTTCTCGTCACTCTTGCCACCACCACACACTCCACCCTCTCCCGGAAAACAAATATAATTTCCAAATCACATTTTTGGTTCCTACTTACATTCTTAAAGTTGTAAAAACCCAACAATAGCCACTTCACACAAGAAAGCTAAACCTGTACAATGTTGCCTAAACAAAAGTAAATCACCATTGCTCGGTTATGCATTGGATATTGATTCCTAGAAATGGATTTCTTGAACCTTTAAACCCAACAATGGATGTCTATCTGTCACAATGCATTTGTAAAAACCATTTGCTGTATTATTTCTGTGTAAAAGTACTTTCTCAGACATCAAAACCATAATACAGCAAATTGTTCACTTTGTCTATACTTACCAGTTCACCTGCAAATATGGTTGTGAATCCATCAGCAATTTGACCCGAAAGCATGACAATTGCAGCATCACTGTTGAACAAAAAGGCGAGGCATGGAACTTGATAGCAAAATATCAATCACATCTCATGAAAAAACAAGAGTAACCACATTATAAAGAATCATGTGGAGATTTAAGTTGACTCCCCACAACACTACTTTGCTTGAAATATTATTAACAGTATTTAACTGTTTTTTCACACTTCATATGATTTCTATTTTAATTATTCCTTATTTGTTTTTTACTTTGGAGGAAGAAATTGGGACTACTCAGGTATCAGAAACTTCAGTTTCAAAGTCGACAACATTATTACTTAAACCATTAATGAATTAAAATGACTTCTTTGTACTATACGTATCATTTCTGGGCACTGTAAAATAGAAATAACATAAATTTTATGGTCCGCAGTATACAACACTCATTAAATCAGAGATCAAAATGATATAGTACAAACCTTGGAGGCAATCCAATATCAGTCAAAAATACCAAGAGATATGTGAACCAACAGGCAGATGTTATATCATTCAGCATATGTCCCACCCCATAATAGCAGATAGAGCACCTTCCAAGGGGATTGGTGTAATATTCCTCCTCGGTAATGCCCCCCGCCATACTATTTCACAAACTCTAAGAATATCCCGAACCAAAGAGGTCCTACAAAACAATACTTGTCACTTCAACAAAAAAGGGAAAACAATAATTTTTTAAACGCAGTAAAGCAATGTTAAATTTAGTCAACTTTAAAAGTATCAAAGGATGCTATATATTTCATTTCAATTTTTGTATTGGTAAAGGAATTTACCGAGATGGTTTCATTTACTATTCAGGAAGTGGAAATGGTGGTTCATACTTTCAGTTTCTTTGCCCTCCACAGCACCTGTTAAAGATACTACAATATCTTCCCATATCAATGAAGATTATCTTGTATTGTTTAAATAGGATTTAGTAAATCTTTCCTTACATTGTAGGTTGTATCATATCTTGTGTAATCCTTTATATACAATACAATGAACCACCAAGATTAAGGTGGAAAATTCTTTACATGGTATCAGTATCCATCCAAGGTTAAACACCAATGTTTTCTCGATCCTCATGGCATCCACTCAATCTTCCGGCGACTCAACCACCACCGTCGCCGCCTCACAACTTCATGATTCCTCCTTCCCTTTCTCTACACAGCCGAACGTTGTCAAATCTATGTTCCTCGATGTCAAATCTATCGCAGTGAGGGTCACACAGCCGAACGTTGCTCTCAAAGATATGCATCCTCTTCCGGTTCCACTATTGCCCACCTTGCCGAGGCCTTTACTAATTCATGTTCTTCATCTCCTGGCAATGTTTCTGATTGGTATGTGGACACTGGTGCATCCGCTCATATGACCCCATCTCAGTCTCATCTTGACTCGGCTGAGCCATATGTTGGTAAGGATCATGTTATTGTTGGTAATGGTGCATCTCTTCCAATCTCTCATGTTGGATCTTATTCTATTTCACCTGCTATTCGGTTATTAAATGTCTTGGTTGTCCCTCTTATTACTAAGAATTTGTTGTCTATCAGCCGTCTGACACAGGACTATCTCATTGATGTAATTTTCTCTGATGACTCTTTTATCATTCAGAACCGACAGACAGGAAATCCTCTGGCCAAAGGGCGCCGTTAAGGTGGACTTTATATTTTGCAGCTGGCTCATTCCGCACTTCTGACAGCTATCCAGAATAAAAGTCTTCAAGGCTCGTTTGAACTATGGCATGCACGCTTGGGGCATGTTGCTCATAGTGTTATTTCATTATTAAATAAGAGAAGACAATTATCTGTTACGTCTTTACTCCCTAGTCCTACTTTATGTTCCCCCTATCAACTAGCTAAGAGTCATCGTCTTCCTTTTACAGTTAATACCAGACGTCAAGACAATATTTTGGATTTAATTCAATGTGATATTTGGGGTCCAGCACCCATTACTTCTTTAGATGGTTTTGTTTATTATGTTGTCTTTGTGGATGATCATTCTCGATTATCATGGCTATATCCTATGCGACTCAAATCGGATTTTTTTGATATATTTATACAATTACAATCCCTTGTGGAGAATCAGTTCGCGAAAAATTAAAATTTTTAGGAGTGATGGTGGTGCAGAATTCAATAGCACCCAATTTCAGCACCTTCTTCGCACTTATGGCATTCGCCATCAATCATCATGCCCCTATACTCCTGCTCAAAATGGTCGTGTAGAGCGAAAACATCGTCATGTCACGGAAACTGGCTTGGCTATGCTTTTTCAATCCCACTTACCTATGTCACATTTGGTTGATGCATTCAGTACCGCGGTTTATACTATTAATCGTCTTCCTACGCCAGTGCTCCATAATTTATCTCCATTTGAGATCCTATTTGGAGCATCATTTAATCATGCAAATTTTCGTCCCTTTGGATGTCGTGTATATCCTTGTCTCCGGGATTATGCTCCTAATAAGCTCGCTCCACGTAGTCACCCTTGTATTTTTCTTGGGTACAGCTCACTTCACAAAGGTTTTTGCTGTCTGAACCCTGCCACCTCGCGGATTTATGTGACCCGACATATGCAATTTGATGAATTATTATTTCCACTTGTTGCTTCTTCTTCATCTCAGTCTCCTTCAGAGTTAGAGTTTAGCAGATTTATTGAGCCTGCCTGCTCCATCATGCCATCTCCCTCCACTGCTCGCCCACAGCCTTCGCATGGTTCACTGTTGTCTGTGCCCTCATCAACTAGCATGCCATGTTGTGTCTGCACTTCGTCCGATTCTCTTGTTGCTTCTGACTTACCACCGCCACCGTCCGCGAAACAGTCGTGCCCTACCCAGCCACGTCTTAAACCTCGTCCATCCCATGATCACTCGTGCAAAGGTTGGCATATTCAAGCCTCGGCACCCTGCTCTTCTTGCAGACTCTCATTCTACTCTTCTTCATGCCCTCCTCATCACCACCGAACCTCGAGGATTTAAATCTGCAGCCAAACATCCAGAATGGCTCGCAGCTATGGATGATTAAATTCAAGCACTCCGATCGAATGACACATGGGATCTTGTTCCTCGCGTATCTAGCATGAATGTTGTTGGAGCTAAATGGGTTTTTCGTACCAAATTTCACTCTGATGGTTCTGTTGAACGACTTAAAGCTCATCTCGTGGCTAAAGGCTTCACCCAAGTCCCCGGTCTTGATTATCACTGCACCTTTTCTCCTGTGGTGAAGGCTTCTACTGTGCGTGTGGTCCTCTCTATTGCCGTTATGCGTGATTGGCCTCTCCATCAACTAGATGTCAAGAATGCTTTTCTTAATGGTATTCTAAGGAAATTGTCTACATGGAGCAGCCTCCTGGTTATATTGATGCCAAGCTTCCCGATCATGTATGTCATCTCAAAAAGGCGATTTATGGTCTAAAACAGGCACCTCGTGCTTGGTTTCAGCGTTTCAGTGCATTCCTCCTCACACTAGGGTTTACTTGCAGTCGTGCCGACATCTCCTTATTTATTTTCAATCGTGGTCCCTCACTTCTTTATCTCCTTGTCTATGTTGATGATATCATACTAACTAGCAATGGCGCGCCCCTTATTCGGAAATTCGTGTCTCAGCTCCATTCCACTTTTGCCATTAAGGACCTTGGGCAGTTAGGATATTTTCTTGGCTTGGAAGTTTCTTATCAATCTGATGGTCTACTCTTGAGTCAAGCCAAATATGCTCAGGATATCCTCCTTCGTGCTCAACTGCATGAAAGCAAGCCCGTTTCGACGCCCATGGTTTTTGGCCAACACCTCGATGCCACGGGACCCGCTTTTGATGATCCCACTCTATATCGTTCTCTTGTTGGTGCACTACAATATCTCACAATTACTCGCCCGATATCTCATTTGCTGTCAATCATGTGAGTCAATTTATGCAGTCCCCTACAGTTATGCACTTTCAGGCAGTTAAACGCATTCTACGCTACATCAAAGGCACCAACTACTTTGGTCTTTCTTTCACTCGAGCTATGCCCCCCAATCTCTTGGCATATTCGGATGCTGACTGGGCCACTTGTCCAGACACTCGACGCTCCACTTCTGGTTACTGCATTTTTCTTGGTTCTGATTTGGTTTCTTGGAGCTCCAAGAAGCAGCCGACAGTTTCTCGTTCAAGTTGTGAATCAGAATATCGGAACTCGCCCATGCTGCCGCCGATGTCACGTGGCTCACTCACCTTCTTCGTGACCTTCGGATTACTCCGACATCATGCCCTATTCTTCTTTGCGATAACAAAAGTGTTGTTTCCATCAGCGGAAATCTTGTTTCTCACAAGCGTGCGAAACATATTGAGCTAGACTATCATTTCACTCGAGAGCTTGTCATGGCCGGTCGTCTCGCCACTCAATATGTTCCTTCTCAGCTCAATATTGCTGATATTTTCACAAAAAAGTCTCTCGCACATTGTTTACATTCTTCGGATCCAAGCTACGCATTGGACCCAATCCCACGCTTCGCTTGAGGGGGGGATGTTAAAGATACTACAATATCTTCCCATATCAATGAAGATTAACTTGTATTGTTTAAATAGGATTTAGTAAATCTTTCCTTATATTGTAGATTGTATCATATCTTGTGTAATCTTTTATATCTGCAATACAATGAACCACCAAGATTAAGGTGGAATTATAATTCTTTACAGCACCAACCAACATATATAAGATATTATCATAGCTACAACCACCATTAGGGGGAAAGTAGGAAAAAATGGAATTCTTTAATGGTATGCTACTATCAACCTAAAATAATATGATGTCAAATGTTAATACTTTCGACCGGAAAATGATTAGTAACAACGCAAAATCTAGGGGAAGTAACAAATAAAAATTCCATGTACCCAGATAGAAAATTCACGTGGTTTTAAAGTTAAAAAAAGCAATTTCTGGAGCTAAACTGAGAGCTTTCTTATGACCAAGCAATCATCTCTAGTCCCTCGATATAAACTCCAGTTTTGCTGTAAATAAACACATGTAGAATCAAACCAACTTAAACAAATCTTTCTTTGATTTTTCGGGCTCACCTTTGACCATAATATCATGATCCAAATTTAGTTCCAAGCCAGTTGTGAGAAACTGCGTGTATACGTCTACTCTATTCTACTTAATCTGATATTGCCAACAATTAAATAATAATAATCTCTTAAGTAAGAAAACTTGATGAAACAGTTGCCTCCGCACAGGACGGAAAGGAATCTGAACGTAAAGTAACATGAAAAAATTAGGATCAAAATTACATTTCAGAACAACTTATATTAGAACTGTTGAAAGTACTCAAGAAACCATACCATTAATGCAGGGAAAATACCACAAAGAATTTACCATTTTATCACCATTTTAAAATTCTAAGCAACTTAGAATTTCCTCCGTTCAAAGATAAAACTTCAAAAAACAATGCATGGCGTTTCATGAAAACAATTACCAAACATAAATAAAATCTTTGAAAAACAACAGAAGATCAATGCAAAACCAGAGCTGAAAACAAATACTTCAAAGGCATTTCGTTGTATCAAACGGTAAGTACCCGTAAATCAAAGTGGAAATTCTTACCTCTGTGCGTGATTCACCCAAAGCCCATCAACTTTTTCAGTACAAAATTTTTAAAACAGGTGGAAACTGGAGAATTTTATGAAGAAATTAGGGTCGGTGAGCTTCCTTTGTTACCGGTTATTGTTCTGCATCTTCTCTTTCTTCTTGAATTTAATTATATATATATATTTATACACACCACCGCACAGCCTGACTTGAGAAAGCAGGAAATGTGTCTGGAATTATGCGAAGGGTGACGAGTAGTACGTTGAGAACTCAAAGGGACAAACGTTAATTTACGATAAAGGTCCTCAATTTTATATAATTTACTTTAGCTTTTAAAAAGTTACAAATACCTTTTTCCACTAATACAATGTGTTAGAAAAACAAAATGTCCTCGTAATCGTGAAATTTATTTACATAATCCATAACTAATTAATAACTACTTTTTTTTTGCTAAATAAGACACATTTGACTGTGTAAGTTTTATTTAATACTAGTAGACGACGCACACGCGTTGCGTGTGTAACGTAATATATAATGCATATGAATTAACTCGTGTAATGAATAAATGAGACATATACATTGGTTAATATTACAATTCAAAAGATGCAACAAAAAACCACAACAAACCATTGGAGGTGGTAGTTTGGTAAATTCAAATTTGTCATACCAAGGTAGTTATTATAAAGGGGCTTATGCATTATAATATAGTAAGATTAGTATTCATTTATATTTGTAGGATATTTTTTGTCGTTCTACCAAAGTTATAGCTAATGGTGATGGTGCAACTTAAATCTTTTAAACCAACTCCTAGCAGGGGTAATTATTGTATTCCAATAATTGTCTCTCAATAATTGTACTCATTTCAATAAATAAGAGTCGAACATGTGATATTAAGTCTGATAGCAGTTATAGGATCAATCGTTTGTCGTTTTATCAGAGGTATACATTAACCATGTAATTTAAATCTTTTAAACTGATTAAGCAGTACAAGCGCCAACAGAGCAGTTTAACATCCAGATTTAGCGTATAATTTGTTTGTAATATTAAGATAACTTGACTCAAAATTATTTTTAAAAAAATTTATACAAATATTTATATATATGTGAAGTTTATGTTTGTTTACTGACTAGTTTTCCGCATTCCATGGAAAAAAAATTAAAAAAAGAGACAACTGGATCTGGATGATATTGTGGCTACTTTCCCCCGTAGTAGGAAGCAATGAAATGAAAACTGATGACTTTCATGCCCGCTTTGTTCCAAAGCATGTAATGTGCATCGTAATTTGCGAGCGTTTCGTCATCGATGATGAAGTGGTTTCGATCCCGGGTTTGTGTTATAAGAGATAGCAATTATTGGATCTCGATCTTCCATTCAATAGTTTGATGTGTTCTAACTAAAAGTGAAAATATCTTTTAAAAAAGATTATATTATACCCCCAAAAATCACAGTTTGTCACCCTTAAAGTTTTTTAACCCCCTAATTTTTTTTAATTGCCTTCCTTCCAATAATTTTTGTGATCGCCCTGGCCCTAAAAGTTATTCTCATTCATTTCATACAACGTCAAACCCAACATCATCTTACTTGTGAATTTGTCTTTATCTCGTGGAATGCAACGTACTCGTGTTCTTACATGAACAAAGTTTGTTAAACTGATGTATGTTCTACTCAATATATTTCGGTCTTTTTAACTAGAACTAGAATTTGGATTTACATTTTATTTTAAGAAGGTAAGAGGCTAAATATATTTTCTGGACTCGAACTCGAGTCACTCTAAAATAGATGTGAGCTCTTATCAGCTGGACTAGAATTTGGCTTTACTTATTAACAGTGAATGGTTAAATATTTTTCCGCAAGGGGCTCGAACTTAAGTATCTTTAAAGTGGAGATGAGCTCTTACCAGCTGGGCTAGCTAAATATTTTTCCACAAACTAATTTGGCTTTACTTATTAACGGTGACGATGTATAGCTTTACATTAATTTCTATTCTTATTCCATTTTTAACAAATTAGGCATCTCTATATTTTTAGTATTTAAAATCTTTATGTTTTGAAATTTGACATTCATATAGATGAGCGGACAACTCATTATTTTTATAGGCATTAGATATAATATTTATACACGTCAGAACCATGTTAAAATCTTATCATAACATTCTTTCTAAATCGTTTAATTTTTTTTTCAAAACTTTGAAATGTGTGTATAATAAAAATTTGTGCAAATTGCATAAAAACTCATGTATTATAGTTAATATGCATGAAACCTCGTATGTTAAAAAAATAGAGAAAAAAAATCATCTGTTTTTTTAAACTCTGAATAAAACCACACTGTGTTATAAAAAGGCAAAAAAACCCATTTTTAAACCTTGCACGAAACATTCTGTGTTAAACATCATAGGCAAAAAAAAACCCTCTACTTTCTTAAATCTTGCACAAAACCCCATCTCATTTACAAATAAATAGATATTATTTAGTCTCGTTAAAACTATAGGCATGTTTTATGAAAACAAGTTCATAAAATATTATATATATTTATAATAACTTAATTTTGTTTATATATATGTTTAATATTGTGAAAACAAATTTTATGCTTTTTTTTTTATAGATATGCATATATTTTATATATGTAATTGTTGCTTATTCAATATATCCAAAACTTGAAGAAAAAAAGAATTTAAATTGGTCAATTAAGCATGTATTTACTAAAAGAAAAATTCAGAATATTATTCATAAACTATTTTAGAATTACATCTTAAAAATTATTCACTTAAAAATTCTGATTATTGCTTGTTTTAAAATTAAAAGAAGAAATCATTACAAAAAAATTAATAATGTACATGCAGAAAAATTGGAAGGCATATTGGATTATCGGGGAGGTTTGTGCAGGATTTAAGAAAATATTGGGTTTTTTTCCTATTTTGTTTAACACGGATTCTCGTGCAAGGTTTCAAAATAAGATAGTTGTTTTTTGCCATTTTATAACACATATGGTTTCATGCAGAATTTAAGAAAACAGATGAGATTTTTTGTCTATTTTGTTAACACAGTTGAGTTTCATGCATATTTACTGTGACACATGAGATTTATGCAATTAACCCTAAAAATATCGAATTAATTCACGTTGTTAATAATTAAAATCATGAAGTTGAATTCACACATAAAGCACATTGAATTCAGTGAATCGAAATATATGTAATGTGTCGCATCAGATTCACAACCCTTCAATAGTCATTTGATGTATAGCATTCAATGAAATTGGATTAAAATAAAGAATATGGTGGTGCTCGCTGCTCAATATGCCCATGCCTCAATAACGTCGTCTGCAGGGCAGCTTGCCACAATGCCATACATATTCAATCAAAAAAATCTCGTGGAGATAAGATGCATATTTAAAATTATTTAATCAAGTAATGAAGTGAGTTGTAAGATTCCGGATCACAAGATATGGAAAATTCGGATAACAAACTCAAAATGGTTAGATTGGCAACGAGATGGTACTCGGCATAGTCATTCCGACGATCAAGTTAGTGCTTATAAAACTAATGGATCGAGAATCAAACAAGCTTAATGGATTCTGAGATATAGTATACGAAGAACCTGATGTATATGTAGAGTATTTTTTGGAGCAATCGAATTGATCTTTACTGATGTTGTGTACTGGTATTTATAAGGGTATTTTCCTGAATAATGTCCTGTGAATTTTGGACCATGATTGCCGTAAGCAAGAGCGAAGCAACGATTATAATTTTGGGGGGAAATTTTTTTTAAAAAAAAAAAATTTAGGGTAAACTTTTTTAAAAAAGAATACGCCCCTATAAAAAACACAAAAAAAAAAAAAAAAATTGGGGGTGTCGACGCCGCCACCTGCCCCATGCCTCCGACACTGGTCGTAATGTCGCCTAGCACTAATACACCTATGTGTTCTTCTTGGGACATTAATACTTGTCAGTTCATGGCTTTGACAAAGTGCTAGATTAGCTCCATGATTTACGCACGTACTAGCTGAGTTTGTGGAGGTTGGATGAGTTGAGGTGACACTTTTCCACCTCAGTAAATCCGCAAGTATTGGACCGACCTGGTTCTTTCGATGTGATAATGTAATAAAAGGCTCCACCACATCAAGTAACGATACTAAATGATATATATTAATGCAGCCATTATTTAAATTTAGGGGCGAAATAAAACGTAATTTCAAAAAATATTCATTAAAAACATTTAAAAAATTGGGGGTGTAGCCGACTGGCTCTGCCCCTGTGTATATAAATATAAATATATTTTTGTGTATGCATATGATATTTATTTTTTGAAGCAGTGTAGTTATTGACAAGGATTTTCTACCCTACTCCATGAGATATTACTCTATGTAGGGGATGATTGGCCCAAATTAAATTTGAGGAGTGGGATACACGCCCCAAATTTAATATGGACCAATCAAATTTCCTATGGATACTACCCCATGGGGTAACATAGAAAGTCTCCAATGAAGACAGGCCATCCGTCGTTACAATATCATGCTTTTCAAAAAATAAAATAGCTATTTGACTTGTTTGTTTAGTTTTTTTTTTTTTGTACATAAATTTGATGTTGGAGGAAAAATGGGAAATAAATTGATTATAATGACGAGTTTAGCAATAACATGTATACAACAACAACTAAGTCTTTAATCCTAATGAATTGGGGTAGGCTACATAAACAATATAAAGAAACAAGTATTTTTTTTCAAACGCTTCTATCGGTTAACATATCTTCTGTAATCCCCCTGTACTCCAAGTCTTTGCGTATAACTTCGAGCCGTGTCTTCTTCGATCGTCCTCTCGCCCTCGTGAACTGACAGAAATCCATGGACTTCACTCGACGTACAAGTGCACTGCTGGGCCTACGTCAGACATGACCAAACCAACGTAAGGGGCTTTCTTACATCTTCTATTCTATACAAGCTACACTCATTTTAGCTCGAACGAAGCATACGCATCTCTGTCATGCTCATTTTTTGGATGTGATTCCTCTTGGGTGCCCAACATTATGTCACATACAACACTGCGGGTCTAACGGCGGTTCTATTAAACTTTTCCTTCAATTTTAGCGGGATATTACGATCGTGAACTCCGATGGTGTTTCTCCATTTCAACCAGCCAGCCAGAATCATGTGGTTAACGTCACTGTTAATCTCTTGACCACCGAGTGCTACAAAATCGGAGTCCCAAAAGGTACGATCGTTAAATCTGCACTCCATATATTCCGTTTTAGACTTACTTAGTCTAAATATTCGATTACAACGTCTCTCCATAACTCCAATTTGGCATTTACACCTACCATTGTCTCGTCGATTAACACAATATAATCAGCAAAAAGTATTCTAAGGTAATTCAGTATGTATGTCTTTTGTTATCTCATACATCACTAGGGCAAACATGAAAAAATTCAACGCAGACCCTTGTTGCAATCCAATATATATATCAAATATTTTGAAGCCAATTTTAGTCCACCTAAAAGAACTGCAATTTTTTTAACTCGTTATCAGGTGGAGTAGAGATAGAACAGTCTGTCTAGTTTAAATTTATTTATTCTTTATTCTATGAACATAATAATCGAACAAATAAATAATTTTCTATTTTCAAGTGCAAAAGTTAAAAAGGAATATACTGTATAGAGAGAAAATTCAAAAAACAATATTTTAATTTTTTGTCGAATATTAACAGGTTATCTAATTGATAAACGAAAAATACTTATAATAACATGGTGTTTGTAAAGACCAAAATACATAAATATATATGTATGTATATGTTTATATGTGTGTTGATATTTGTAAGATTATGTGTATAAAAATGAGACCGTTGATAAATATATATGTATGTATATGTTTATATGTGTGTTGATATTTGTAAGATTATGTGTATAAAAATGAGACCGTTGATAAACTAAGGGTTTTTTAACAATTTAACCTTAATTTTTATTATAGTTATTAAAATAACCGGAATTTTTTTTTTTTATAAAAGTAACCTAAGTCGCCATCTCAGATGGCGACACCAATATCATAATTTTTTTTTTAATATGTCGCCTTCTCAGTTGGCGACATCAAAGAAATTTTTTTTTTTTAAACTTATGTCGCCATCTCAGATGGCGACATTAATAAATTTTTTTTTTTATTGATGTCGCCATCTCAGATGGCGACATCAATAAATTTTTTTTTTTTATTGATGTCGCCATCTCAGATGGCGACATCAACACAATAAGAAACCCTACTTCTTCATTTCATCGGCCGCCGCTTCAGTTCTCTTCAACCGCATTCCACGCTCAATCTCCATAAAATCTTCTTCTCGTTTAATCCACCGTCTAAAAATCAATTTCTCATCTAACTTATTTAAGGTATGTTTTCTATTTTTGTTATGTTTTGATTTTAGATAAATCATGATATTTTATTTAGAATCTTTTGTTTGATTTTTGTTATTGTTTAATTTTAGATTAAATATGATTTTGATATGTAAATTGGGAGTATATGTGTTGTGGGTTAATATATTGACGATATTGATGTTGAAATGTTGGTTCCGGTGGGCGGGGTGCAAAATAAATCTGCCCGCCGGCGAGGTGGCGGCCGGGCGGCTGTGGCGGCCCGGCGGGGGTGGCGGTTGTTGACGGTCGTTGCGTGACGACCGTAAGTAGTCGGCGGATATTGTTTGTAATGTTGAGATTAATGTTTTTAATTTTTTGTGTTATATTTCAGGATGGATCAAATGAGGCAACCAGGCCCGATCGACACACATCTTTTGTCATCGCAGCCTTCACATCGATCCGAGGATGTATGGGCAGGTGATATGGATAGCATACTGCGTGGGAGAAACCCACATAGTTATTTTTGGGATTTGTGTCCACTAGATACACGTGTTGTTAATTTGTTGCACGTGATAGGATTTTATGGTATATATAGGTGTGGTAAGATAGAGCTTGACATGCATCTGATCACGGCTATAGTTGAGAGATGGCGCCGTGAAACACACACATTTCATCTCAGATCGAGAGAGGCGTCTATCACACTGCAAGACATTGCAGTAATATGGTCATTGCCAGTAGATGGCATCGTAGTGTCGGGGATTGATATTGATAGGAGTCTACCCGATTGGCAAGAATATTGCCATACATATTTAGGTTTCTTACCAGCCATTACAGACCTTAAGGGTGCACGTTTGAAATTAGTTGCTTTGTATAATCATTTGCTGCTCAATCCATTGGATGAAAATAGTACAGCAGATGATGTTGTTAAGTTTACACGGGCTTGTGCATTGTTGATGTTAGGGGGGATTATGTGCCCTGATACATCAGGTAATTTTGTTAGGTTACTGTATGTACAGAAGTTGGAGGATATCGACGCTGCCCATACATATAGTTGGGGTAGTGCTGTGTTGGCGTACTTGTATCGTGAGTTGTGTACGTCATCAGAGAGAGGGAAAAAAGTGATAGGTGGTGCCTTGCAAATCGTACAGGTAAATATGTTTGTTTATTTTAAATAATTAAATATGTTTGTTTATTTTAAATAAATCTAACTTGTATTATTGATGTCATTACAATAAATGAGATTTGGGCATGGTCACGAATCCCAAGTTTGACTCCTCAATTGGGTGTTGAAAGATCTGATTATGGGCCACTAATGATCGGTCCAGATAATGTGTTACCTGCTGCTCCATATGGTGCAAGGTAACACGAATATGTCTTGTTTTATAACTGTTTGTATATGTTAATGCATCTAATCATTTATCTGAATATATACAGGTGGTCATGTCATTTACGATTTACTGAAACTGGGAGTCATTCTATACGTATCATGAGGGACATTCTCGATGAGCAGCCAGTAACTCAAGTAAACACGCTGTTAAATTTGTTTATACAAACAACATTACTTTGATATTTTCTAAAGCAATGTTATTTTGTAGTTTATTTGGCAGCCTTACCCCGATGAGTATATTGAAGGAATTACGGAGTTAGGAACATATAAAGGCCCGTTGATTTTCTTCGATATCGTTAAGATGCAACGATCTGAGAGAATACTCCGACAATTTGGTATGCTACAAGACATACCAGAAGATCCTCAATCGGGGGATGAGGCATTGCATCATATTGGTCGAAGGGGAAACGTCAACAAAGACTGGAGCGCTCTGCATGTTGCATACATACTTTGCTGGGAGATGGCAAATGATCTACGTGTTGAGAGACCACGATTTACTGATGGTGGTTACTACGTTGTTGGCGGATACACCGAGTGGTATAAACAAGTCACACGTAGATACATTGGACGTGGCCAATATTTTGTACAGACGGGATATCAACATGGTGATGGCCCGGCATGGCAGCACGTGGTACGTGAATTACGTTTAAATTTGTTTTTATAATTGTGATTAGATGTATATATTTTATATTCTATATTTGGACTTTGCAGATGGAGCAATTAACTACAAGCTATGACCGACATCTGGCTGATGACTTGCCTATGACGACAGAGTCGATGAGGCAACACAGAAGTATGTTCGAGAATGTGGTGCGAGTGGCTCGTGAACGACGAGATAGAAACTTCCCGGCATACAATGAAATCCAGTCTGTTGATACACATATGCCGGCAGATGTTGCAGGTCCATCTACATGGACAGGGTCGGATATGCAGACAGATATTGCAGGTCCATCTACGTGGACAGAGCCAGATATGTATACAGACTATTATATTCCTGTGCCTGCACCATCAGATGATATATCTCCCTTCACGCCATATCCCTATATGCCCACCGAAGCCCAGTCTAGCAGCGTGGATACAAATGTAGATATTGGGTTTGCAACATACTCTTCTATGACTTCACCTTTCGATGTCTCTCCAGTTCTATTCCCTCAATTGACTCCATTTCAGCAGCCTGCCAACACACCTGCTGCAAGGCAAAGAGGCGAGGAAGTCGTTGAGCCACGAAGAGTTAGAAGACAGACAAATCCTCCTCCTTGTGGTACTGGAGGAAAACTTGATACTCGTCGTCGTCGTTGAAGTCATAATTATGTTGTAAATTGTTACCGATTCTTGTAGTTATAAAATTAAGTTTGAAAAAAATGTTTGTTTTGTGAGCATACAAATAAAAAATTTCGTAACGTACAATAATTTCAGAATAACGTAAACTTATTTACACAATAAACATACAATCAATTACACGCCAAAAATTTATTGATTTCTAGAACTTGAAGCCATTTGTCGTCTTGCTCGGGCTTCTGGCCAATCCATCTCATTTTGGATACGTGTAGTGCGATCACGACCTACCCGTTTGGACGTGCGCAGAGTGGAGTTGTGGAATAACTCGAAGCACGGGGTGTCCCAATACTGCTCTGCCCACAGTGGATTGAAATGCCCTTGATATGCGTTCCAGTACTCAGACATATTATAATACTGGATGACTAATTTTTTCGCATTTAAACCATAATGTCGACACACTTGTATCGCATGTGAACATGGTATGCCAAACTGTTTCCATTTTCCGCAAGAGCATTCCCTTGCTTTGAGGTTGACCACGTGTGTATTGCCGCCACATCCTGCTTGCTCTCTAGTGATTACAGAAGCGGTTAATTGTCTTCGATCGAACATCCGAACATCATGGTGAATGGAATTATGATCAGCACGAGCATATTTTCAAATACATAATCCGGCCAATCTTGATTATTCTGGATCATTCGTTCCGCTTTCTTAAGTCGTTCAAGAAAATATAGCACACAGCGATCAAAAGTTAATTGCACAATAGCGGTGATTGGAAGGCGACGAGCACCCTTCATAACTCCGTTAATGCACTCGGACATATTTGTCGTAAGAATACCACACCGCCATCCACCATCATGTGCAAGAGTCCATTTTGACTTGTCAATCCGATTCAAATAATCAAATGCTCTTGGTTCAATACTTTTTATTTCTTCCATTGTAGAATCGAACTTTCTGAGCTGATTTTCTGAACCAGCTTTCCAGCATAAGTCTTTCAAATGAACATTTTTGAACCGACTAATAAAGTTCGAGCACACATGTCTCAAACAAAATCGATGCACTCCATGCGAGGAATTGAAGTCGGCAACACATTCAGCGGCTGCAATAAGGCCCGGATGCCTATCAGATATCAAGCACACACCATCAGATCCTTTAACAATGTGCTTGCTAATCAACTCCAAAAACCATTTCCACGACAAAAAACTTTCCACGTCAACGATTGCAAAGGCCAAAGGTAAGACTTGATTGTTAGCATCCATGGCAACGGCAATCAACATCTTATGTTGATATTTTGTATACAGATGTGTTCCATCTACACTTATAACTTTTCGACAGTGTCGGAATCCATCTGCACATGGTTGGAATGCCCAAAACACGTAATTCAAAGTCATCTCTCTTGGTCTAGCATTCGGTAGGTGGTCCCATTCGACGACTGTGCCTGAGTTCCATTTTTGCAAAGCTCCCATGTAATAAGGCAATTTTCTTACAGAGCTCTCCCATGTTCCATAAACATTTTCAACAGCACGTCTCAAACTATACCAGCCTTTTGCATATGAGATCTCAAAACCATACTGTTGAGCCTTAAACGCATGGTTGCGTTTAATGCATTAAATTATCCCCGGTCAATCTTTGAGTTTTGATGATCAACAAAACTTGTGTTTGTTATTCTAATGCATCTACTTAGTGTGCAGATTAAGTGATGAAAAGAAGATTGGAATGAAGAATTTCAAGTGTGCACAATCTGGCCAGGATCGCCCCAGGCGATGGTGATCATCGCCCCAGGCGATGAGTGCCAGGAGAGGCATCACCACGCACATCGACAGAGGCGATGGCTAGGCGAGCATGCAGGGCAGATCGCCCCAGGCGATGGTGATCAACGCCTGAGGCGATGGCAGCCATTTGGACTTCGCCCCAGCACATCGACTGAAGCGACGCCGAGCTTGGCGCGGGCATGCGCGCAGGGGATCGCCCGAGGCGATGGCACGAACGCCCGAGGCGATGGTCTGGAACGCCTGAGGCGATGTCGAGTTCGTTTGAGGCGATGCAAATTTTGGACATGCTGAAGCTACGGCCTTGATTTTAGCCACTGATCGCCTGAGGCGATCTGTGCATTTTTGACCGTTGGAACGCGGCGATGGGTGATCGCCTGAGGCGATGGCTGAGGCGATCCAGGAGTGATTTCAGCCTTTTGAAGTGCAACGGCTAGTAGGAGCCTCGGAGGCCTTCTACACTATAAATATGGATGCTTTGGAGCATTTTGGAGCTAAGGAACAAGTCTACAACTCATACAAAGTGTTGATCAATTGTTGGTTCAAATTATATCATACTCTCCATACATTGTTGTTGTATTGGAGCTTGTGATTGTTTTCATTTGTTGAGTCTTGTTGTCTTCGTGTGAGTACACCGTGAAGGTGTTTCTGTTGGTTTAATTCATTGTAAAGGTCCTCCAACACCAAAGCAAGTTGGAAAATTGTAAAGTCGCCATCAAGTGAAGGTGGTGCAATTGTGTGGCTATCCTTGGAGCCCTTAAGGCCAAGAAGACTCGTGAAGAGTGTTGGTTGCTCGGGAAGAGCTTGTGTACTCGGGAAGAGTATTGTGCTCGGGAAGAGCGTTGTAACTCGGGAAGAGTTGTGTTGTGGCTTACTTGGAGCCCTCAAGGCCAAGATCAATTATTCTAGTGGAACCTCGGTTGGAGGTTATCTAACCGGGAAGAGGAGACGTAGGCGATTCATCGCCGAACTTCTATAACAAATCTTTTTGTTATTTACCGCATTATTTCATTTACGCATTTATTTATTTTATTGTTCATTTATCGATTGACTAAAGGCTTCCGCAAAGCGCAAAATATTTTTATTTTACAAACTCATTTTAAAAAGCTAAAGTAGCCAAGGAATCTCATTCACCCCCCCTCTTCGATTCCAACAAGTGGTATCAGAGCATTTGATTTTTGTTTTTAAATCAAAATTTTTTTATGGCTAATCTAGCAAATGTGTTTGCTCAAGGTCAATCGACGAATCGCCCTCCGCTTTTCACGGGTGATAACTACGGTTATTGGAAGAATAGAATTTCTCTATACATCCAATCCGTAGATTATGATCTATGGAAAATCATAGTGAAAGGTCCACATATTCCTTTAAAGGAAGTTGGGGGAATTAGTGTTCCCAAAGAGATGGACGATTTCACTAGAGCGGATATGATATTAATTTCTCAAAATGCTAAAGCAATTAATATTTTACATTGTGCTTTAGATATGAAGGAGTACAACCGGATCTCGATGTGCTCAACCGCAAAGGAAATTTGGGACAAATTGCAAATTTGTCATGAGGGCACTAATCAAGTGAATGAGACCAAGATTGATCTATTGCAACTCAAGTATGAAACTTTTGAGATGGATTCCGGAGAAGATGTGGATTCCATGTTTAGGAGGACTCACCCAAATTATCAATGAGCTTGCCCAACTTGGAGAGAAATACCCTCCAAAGCAAATATGGAGGAGAGCTCTAAGGGCCTTACCTAAAGAATGGGATGCAAAGAGGACGGCAATTATAGAGTCCAACAAAGGGGAGAGTGCTTCCTATGATCTTGATGAGCTCCATGGCACCTTAGTGACCCATGAGCTTGAAGTTGCCACAAGGAAAGAAGTGAAGGAGGAGGATAGATCCAAAAGGAATGGGATCGCCTTGGTTGGTAGGAAAGACCAATCCGATGATGAAGAAGATGATGATGATGAAGAGATGAGGCTATTTACAAAGAAGTTCAAGAAGCTCTTCACCAAGCATAGCAAGTCAAAAACATCAAATGCTACCAAACAAGATTCCAAAAATGAGGTAACTTGTTATAATTGTCAAGAATTAGGCCATTATGCTAACAAGTGTCCTAGGAAGAAGAATGAGGACAAAGGCAAGAAGAAGGCGTTCATAGCAACATGGAGTGATAGCGACTCCGATGAAGAAGAAGCCAAAAATCTATGTCTAATGGCTCTTGGAGATGAAGATGAAGAGGAGGATGATGAGGTACCTTCTTATGATGATTTATTAGATGCTTATAATGATATCATTGATTGCCTTGGTAAAACCAAAAAGAGCAACAAAGTACTTAAGCTAGACTTGGCTAAGAAAGAAGAAGAAAATACTATTTTGAAAAATCAAGTGCTTGATTTAAAGACTTCTCTTGCCAAGTTTAGTGATAGTAGTTTAAAGATGAATGAATTGCTTGGCTTACAACGTTGTAGCTTTGACAAAGCCGGGTTAGGCTATTCAAGCAAATCAAAATTCTTTTCTAGCTTGTTGGCCAAAGCAAAGCATGAATCTACTACTTGTCACTATTGTTGCAAAAATGGTCATACCAAGAACAAATGTAGGTATGCTAGAATCCAATACCAACCTAACAAAAGGTGGAAATGGATCCCAAAGGTGCCTAAGGTAGCTAACCATCATGGACCCAAAAATCAAATGGGTACCAAAGACCCCCCTATTGTTAATTTATTTTGTAGGGACAACCATGAATTGGAGGATGAAGGGCCAAGCAACTCAAAGGAGGAGTTTGTTTTGTTCACAACCATAGAAGAAGCAAGAGGCATTGGTCCAATGACAAGAACTAACTCTTGTCATAAAGGGTAAAATTTATTTTACAAGAGCAATTTCAAAATTCATTGGCACAAATTAATTGTGTTCAATAAATATTGAAGCTCAATATTAATTTGAGTAAAATGCATAACCCCTTAGCACAATTGTTAAGTGCATGAAGTGTGCTATCTTTTTATAGTAAGTGCTTGATATGCTTTGCATTCAAATTTGAATAGGCTATTTGAAAATGTGCAAGTATATGATTTGTTCTAATGCATTGATATTCCTATTATTTTGTTTTGGGCTTGAATGCATGAACATATGCACACTTTGCAACTTTTAGAATTAATTGTTGTGTGCCTTAAACACATGGTTATAAATCATCTCTATAATTTAATCTTAGGATTGCTATGCCTATTATATGCTTGATGATGGACATGTGAAAGTTGTTATAATTATGCCATGATTATTTGTTTTTTTTATGCTTTTTGATTATCACAAAAAGGGGGAGAATTTTGTGATAAACTTGAACCTTAATATATGCATAGTTTAAGGGGGAGAGCTTATGTATGCATGGTTTGAGGGGGAGAGTATTTGTCTATTGATTTACTTGATAACTTGTATGTGTTATGCAATTGTTAAGGGGGAGTTATTTTTACTCACATTTCATGCATATTACTTATTCAAGTTTATCAAGTTTTGTGATCATCAAAAAGGGGGAGATTGTTGAGCCTTAAACGCATGGTTGCGTTTAATGCATTAAATTATCCCCGGTCAATCTTTGAGTTTTGATGATCAACAAAACTTGTGTTTGTTATTCTAATGCATCTACTTAGTGTGCAGATTAAGTGATGAAAAGAAGATTGGAATGAAGAATTTCAAGTGTGCACAATCTGGCCAGGATCGCCCCAGGCGATGGTGATCATCGCCCCAGGCGATGAGTGCCAGGAGAGGCATCGCCACGCACATCGACAGAGGCGATGGCTAGGCGAGCATGCAGGGCAGATCGCCCCAGGCGATGGTGATCAACGCCTGAGGCGATGGCAGCCATTTGGACTTCGCCCCAGCACATCGACTGAAGCGACGCCGAGCTTGGCGCGGGCATGCGCGCAGGGGATCGCCCGAGGCGATGGCACGAACGCCCGAGGCGATGGTCTGGAACGCCTGAGGCGATGTCGAGTTCGTTTGAGGCGATGCAAATTTTGGACATGCTGAAGCTACGGCCTTGATTTTAGCCACTGATCGCCTGAGGCGATCCAGCGATCGCCTGAGGCGATCTGTGCATTTTTGACCGTTGGAACGCGGCGATGGGTGATCGCCTGAGGCGATGGCTGAGGCGATCCAGGAGTGATTTCAGCCTTTTGAAGTGCAACGGCTAGTAGGAGCCTTGGAGGCCTTCTACACTATAAATATGGATGCTTTGGAGCATTTTGGAGCTAAGGAACAAGTCTACAACTCATACAAAGTGTTGATCAATTGTTGGTTCAAATTATATCATACTCTCCATACATTGTTGTTGTATTGGAGCTTGTGATTGTTTTCATTTGTTGAGTCTTGTTGTCTTCGTGTGAGTACACCGTGAAGGTGTTTCTGTTGGTTTAATTCATTGTAAAGGTCCTCCAACACCAAAGCAAGTTGGAAAATTGTAAAGTCGCCATCAAGTGAAGGTGGTGCAATTGTGTGGCTATCCTTGGAGCCCTTAAGGCCAAGAAGACTCGTGAAGAGTGTTGGTTGCTCGGGAAGAGCTTGTGTACTCGGAAGAGTATTGTGCTCGGGAAGAGCGTTGTAACTCGGGAAGAGTTGTGTTGTGGCTTACTTGGAGCCCTCAAGGCCAAGATCAATTATTCTAGTGGAACCTCGGTTGGAGGTTATCTAACCGGGAAGAGGAGACGTAGGCGATTCATCGCCGAACTTCTATAACAAATCTTTTTGTTATTTACCGCATTATTTCATTTACGCATTTATTTATTTTATTGTTCATTTATCGATTGACTAAAGGCTTCCGCAAAGCGCAAAATATTTTTATTTTACAAACTCATTTTAAAAAGCTAAAGTAGCCAAGGAATCTCATTCACCCCCCCTCTTCGATTCCAACACATACTTATCTTTAACAGTTTGAATAACATACTTTACCTCATAGGATGGATCACGTCGAACGATTCCCACTAGCAAACTAGCAATCATATTTTTGTCCAGATTTGCATGATCGATCGATAAATCACTCAAAAGACAATTGTGAGAACCCCCATATTTTGTTATTTTGAACATTCCATTTTTTCCCCCAATGAGGCGCGTAGAAACAATCTGCAAGGCATATCTGGTGTACTATGTTTGCACACCACTTTCCATAAAGTTTTTGTACTTTTGACAACAAGATACTCACGTTTTACAATCCGTACGGAGTAATCCTTCACAGCTGCCTGAAGATGACCTTTATCTTTAAATACCATATTCAGATGGATATCTCCTTTCGAATAATCGTAATAACTCCCCCACTTACCAGTTGGAAGGTCGATCGAATCACCAAATACGTCTGCATGTGTCGTGGAGAAAAATGGAATTGTTTGATAAAGCTCAGGTTCATTTGATGTGGTTGTGTCTGCTACAGTAACTGGCACCTCTGCAATATCAACCTCATCGTCAGCAGACTCATCCTCAGATGGAATCCCCTCCGGTTCAGACCGAATATCATCTTCAAAATCCACAAAACTGTCTGCTAGTGGCTCGGGAACAACATTGTCAGCAACTATCGGAGCATCATCTTGAATCATAGAGGTAGTTGGTCTTTCTGTAACTACTACAGATGGACCACTACCAGTTGTTGGCATTTCTATAATAAAATCATAAGCACAGGGTTCTGTTTGTATATACATCTCCAAAAAAGTATGATTTTGTTCAATATCCAATAGCCATGCTAGATTGTAATCGCTGTCGACGGGAAAAATTGTTTGTTTCATCCCCGAAAAATCACTGAATATATATTTACAAGATATTTTCAGAATGAACTGGTGACGATCGATGCCAGTAATATCATATACATCGCTCAATAACTGTAAATAATTAATATTGCGAGATATTGTCATGCCTTTTGATGGACCACGATCATATCTAACAGATTCTGAATCTTGTAATATTTGGCCTCCCCAATACAACAAAACTTTAATTGACATACCTTAAAAAATAAAGATAAAATTCATAAATTAATACATGATATATAATGCTGTTAAATATGATTATTTATATAACAACGTACCTAAAATATGCTGATCGGAGCAAATAACTGGAGGATATGAAATGAGTTATATGAAATGAGCTGAATATATGAAATGAGCTGATTTCGTTCGAATAAATAGATGAAAAAATTGATTAATGTCGCCATCCCAAATGGCGACATAAAATAAAAAAATGAATTTTTTTTTATTGTCGCCATCTGAGATGGCGACAATGTTATAATTTTTTATATTTTTACGTCGTTTTCTGCCGACAACACGTAAAAAATATTTTATAATGGTATTGATGTCGCCATTTAAGATGGCGACATCAATAAAAAAAAAATTTTATTGGATGTCGCCATCTTAGATGGCGACATCATAAAAAAAAAAGTTTTTATTGATGTCGCCATTCCAGATGGCTACATCAATAAAAAAAAAACATTTTATAATGTCGCCATCTTAGATGGCGACATCATAAAAAAAAAAAAGGTTTTTATTGATGTCGCCATTCCAGATGGCGACATCAATAAAAAAAAAAATTTATTATGTCGCCATCCCAGATGGCGACAATAAAAGAATTTCGTAATTGTCGCCATCTGAGATGGCGACTTGGGTTACTTTTATAAAAAAAAAAAAATTCGGTTATTTTTATAACTTTAATAAAAATTGTGGTTGTATTGTTAAAAAACCCGATAAACTAAGGTGCAACTCTGGGCAATAGGTACTTCGTAAATTTCCTTGACATATTGATTCCAAGTCAGCCTGCTTAACTTTATTTCAACCCAAAAATTTACTCAAACAAATATCAAATTCTCTCATTATGTCACCTCCAATTTCCTGAGATTCCATATATTTCTCTCAACTTTGTCAATCATATCCAAATCATCGCAATTTATTACCACTTGTTATTATAGTGCCATTTTTATTTCATTTATATAAATTATTTTCGTTATTAATATGTCATCTTCTTCTAAATGTGGTGGTCGTGGTGGTGCTCTCTCAGTTCCAAAGTTTCCACCAGTACAAGAAGAATATGATTATTTGCTGACTTTGATGATGTGCACCATATTACGAAGAAGCCGGGCAAATTGCAGAACTGTCTGCTTCACGTTGTCTCCGCAAGTGAAGTCATCTGGAGCCACTACTGATGGGAGTTGAACGAATAACCGTCCTAAACGAAGCAAGGTATGGTATCATTTTGGCATGCAACTAAAACCAGGTACGAACGAATCTGTTCTTATTTGCAAAATATGTAAACCACTTACAATTATAAAGCAGACGGTTCCGTTGGAGGCATCGGAACGTTTAAAAAAAAATTAGTTACAAAACTTAATTTTGATGATGTAACTTTGTAACAAATAGGTAGAGAACCAACACAATTACAATAATCTCCAAACCAGCACCAATTTTGTTTTATCACCTGCAGTTAATCGTATGTCATTTGTTCAGTATGCTATTAGATGTGAGCTTTCTTTTATACGATATGACGTGATGGTTTTATTTGTTCTTCTATACAACCTATTCTTAAACATATTTACATACATGCTTTATTAAAAAAATGTATGGGTATGTTTGTAGAATATCGTGCTACTTTAATTGAGCATATTTCTCTTTCTTGCTGAGTTTGTTCAACTATTGATATTTGGACGAAAATTCAATTACTTTCATATATTGTTGTACTTGTCATTGATGATAACTTGTGTTTGCATAAACGAATTATTTATCACTTGCTGAATTAGATTATGCACATACTGAGTATGTATTTGCCAAATATGTTTTTAATGTTTATAGACCATATGTAAATATTTTTCGATTACACTTGACAATGCATCGAATAATAACTTGAGATTAAGTGACTTACAGGCACGGTTAAAACCTATGCTCAATGCTACTTTTTTACATGTTAGATGTAAATGTAATATAATTAACTTGACTATAAAAGTTGGTTACGAAAATACTGAATTAAGTAGCATAAAAAACTTAAGAATTGTACTAAATGGTTACACCAATCACGCAGTAAAAAAAGAGGCACTCAAAGTCTAGTTTGATTTCAGCCATAGTGGTGAAACATACTTATGCTAGTAATGGTGTTATGTATATTAGTTTTGTGCCACCCGTACAAACTCGTTTAAATTCTTTGTATCATATGTTAAATTATATATTATCTTATAAAATTCTTTTGACCCATTTCTATAATTTTTATCAAATGTCTGACAATGATTAAAGTTGTTTATTGACTGATGATGATTGAGATTTTGTTAATTGTGCTTCTTTGTTATCTACTTTTAAAAAAGCAATTGATCGTTTTTTTCAATTTTTTTATCAAACTAATCATTTTGTCCTTCCACTTTTATTTAACATGTTTTGTAAATTTATTGAATTTAGAGATGATCATGATTTGGCAAAGTTTGTTGTCGCATGGAGGCAAATTTTAAAAAAATTGGGAAATAATACCACAACTGCATTGTATATCTACACTGTTAGATCTTAGTCAAGACGTATGATCGTTTGATCCCCCTTTTTTTTTTAATATTATGCAAATTTTTTTGTATAAGGATGTTGACAATAAAAAAGACTTCAACTATGCGTTCTCTCCAAAATATGTTTGGATTTTATCATAGCGAACATGCACAATGGTCATCAGCACAGAGACAAAAAGGAGGAATAAGACACTACCTAGTCAAGAAGTTGAGGGATTAATCTACTGAGAAATCTTGTAAATCATAATGAACAGGCACATGGGTCATCAGCACAACTTCTTCCTTCTTGGAAGGAAGAAGCTGAGAGGAAAAGGAGTGACAAAGAGTATGTCGAACTAGTTGAAGTTCTTCTGTAGTCAAGTTTTCATAACAGATGAAAGTTTTGACGTATTAGATTGGTGGAAATCAAATTCAAGACAATATTTTGTCTTAGCTAAAATGACTAGAGACGTATTTACGACGCAATAGTAAAGTGTAGCATCATAATCTGTCTTCCCAACATGTGGCCGCATAATTGGAGACCACATGAGTAGTCTTTCTCTCAATCATTATGCATGCTTACATTGCTAAAATATTGGTTTGATGTTGAGTCAAAATAAAAGAGAATGAACAATCGGCGAGTTCTTAGGCCATGGTTCCGAAGAATAATAAAAATAAAAATATGCGAAGACAATGCTGATAAATTATGACGTTCAATGTAATTATTTATGAATTTCAAATATTGTAACTTTTATCCTCGTATGTTTCAAATTCAATAAAGTGTGATTTTTTTTATCACATTAATGTATCAATTCAGCAATTTATTTCATTTAGTATTATTTAAAAATATTATAAATTTAAAAAAAAAAATTGAAAAAAAAAAGGACTGGATAGGGTTGGAATCGGTCCAACCCGAAACCGATCCGGAACCTCCAATCCGGATCTCAAATCATATTGGTTTGGTTCCAATATGTTTAGATCTAGAATCGGTTTGAACTGGTCCGAAACCGATTCAAATCGGTCCTATAGCACCCTGAGTTCCAAGCCGGCAATTAGAAGCATGAGCAAACACATTATTAGTGGAGGACAAGAGTGAATCTCCTTTGGTGCCACCAATTTTGTTTGTCTTAACACTCTGCAGTATATCAACCGATATTTTTTTTTAATCGCGAGATTTTTGTATACTAATCTTGTTCATCTTTATCACTCTATGCTATTTCTTGATTTCATATTTATGGGATTCCAATCATTCTATCTAGGGTTTTAGACGTGATAAAAATTAGAGTTGTGAACATGTGTTGGACTCGTTGAGTTGGCCCAACCCGCCAAATAGATGGGTTGGACTAAGAATTCTATGCGGGCTTAAAGGGCCAACTCGTTTGAGTTGACGGGTTGACCTGCGGATTGGATCAATCAATTAATTTATAATAAATTTGGATGAATTAATTAAAATAATTTCTAATCGATCCAGAAATAAACCTTCAAACAAAAATTAATGATCGTCGCCTGAGAGATTCGAACTCTCGCGGGGAAACCCCATGTACTTAGCAGGCACACGCCTTAACCACTCGGCCAAAGCGACAACCTGAACACTTGCTTATAGTGTTTTTTAAATAAACTTAAATATTAACGTGCTTCTTAACAACCGTAACCGAAAGGTTGGACCACAAACCTTACTTTTAACAACTTTCCTCGTCAAACCAAGCTCAGAAAGCAATTTCCATCCCCCACCTAAATCAACCTAACCCATCCCACCTCCGCCACGCCATGTCATCCACCCCATCAACCACCACCCCTCCCCGACTCTTCTACCACCCCGCCTTCTGGTGCCACTCTTGCGACATGAGCATCGGCCTCCCGCCCTCTCCGACACCCACCGCCCTTCTATGCCCTCACTGCCACCGAGACTCCCTCGAGCAGATGGATTTGGAGGATTCTCTCGCCTCACGAAACCCCTTCTCCATGGACCCCAACAACGCCACCTCATTAACCTTAACCCCTTCCGACGACAATTTCCTTCTCAACAGCCCCTACCTCCACCGCCTTATCCACCACCTTACCACCACCGCCGCTGACGTCGAAAACCCTCGTTCAAACCCCGCCCCCAAAACATCCATCGATTCATTAGAAGAAATCACGATTACCCTCGATAATGACCCTACTCTGCTTTGCCCGGTATGCAAGGACCCGTTTGTTATAAACTCTGTTGCGAAATTGATGCCGTGTAAACACGCGTATCACTCAGAGTGCATCGTTCCTTGGCTTGAGATAAATAACTCCTGCCCCGTGTGCCGGTTTAAGCTTCCAACATGCCAGGAGAAGGGTGCGGAGATTGGTAGGGAGGATGTGCGGTTTATGAGGCTTGAGGAATTTGTGGATGATGGGGTGGATTTGTATGGCTTTAGAAATACACTTAGGCATATCGTACGAAGGCAGGGGTGGAGCGAGGACGGAAATGTCGGCAGTGGGAGTGAGGATAATTTGTTCTCGCCGACACAGGTCGGGGCGGTGGAGAGAGGGGATGAGATTTTAGAGAGGGAAAATAGTGTAGAGACGGTGTCGAGTTGGCCGAGGTGGCAAGTGGAGGAGGATGGGGGAGGGAATGGTGATGGTGGTGCATCTGCAAGAACTTGAAGTTCACTCGGAGCTTTTCTTGGATATCATTCTGCTCCGGCATGAATTAGCGGTACAATATGCTTGCTTCTTTTGTTTTTGGCATATACTCTTAGGGGCACTAGATGCTTCTTGGTCAAATCAATTGTTTCGGTTGTTGGGTGTCACTAATAGTTATATGCAAGGTAGTATGGCCTGGTTGATGATGGAATCGAATGTTCCAGAAAGGAAATAATACTCACTTGTTGTGCTTCAGCAATTTTATGTTCAAGATTCGTTTTGAGCCTTATTTGATGTTAACAGTGGCATGCACTGATCAGATGAATCATCCAGGTTGCCTTTACATTAGTGGAAATTTTGTAACTGTTTGTTGTGTGAAAAGAATTTGATTTGACGTTTTCTCGTTTCGAAATAATTCTGGTTCTCTTCATATCTTTTTCACGCTGAATTTTATAAAATCGCCGCTTTGAAGTTGAATGAAATTGTTTTCTGACCTCACAGTTGGGAGGTGCAACGTATAAGGATGGATAGATTGTGATCTCGCCATTCTTTTGTTTGTAGCTTACAGCACACTGCACTGATCAGTGCTGTAAATATTCCCAATGATGAATTCCTAAAAACAGTAGTTTAAATTTTTACTTAAATTCTCTATCCTTTCAAATGTGGATTCAAATATTTATCTTCTTAAATCTCTAAATCTTCGCGAATTAATTCCAACCTTGTTGATTTTGACATTCTTTAAGGCTGTGTTAGGGTGGATACCTTTGAATTTGGACGAGGATTTGAAATCAATTCGTCTGAAAATCCATTGATTTGGAGAAGTTAAGTCCTGGTAATGGAAATCCTTTAAAAACATTAGCAAAATTATGTTGGACCAAAAAGTGAAATTTGAAACGCCCTACTTTTTTTTATTATACAAGATGGATTTGAGCTTTGAATTTAAAACACAATCATTCTACTGCTAAATCCTTCTACACAAACTTGGTGGTGGCGGTTGGTGAAGGTTTACATGAATGTTCCCTGTTGGTTTGCCTCGAATATTGGAGGGGAACAAGTTGTAATCCTCATTTAAGAAATAAAATTTTTAGACATTAAATAACTTGTACATAAGGTTAAAAGGTGTTGATCTGAAGTTGGTTTCTATCTTGGTTATTGACATGTCATGTCATGTCATGCCATACGTTTGATTTGTTGGCCTCGTGGAGAGTTGTCATTGCTTGTTATACACAATATACTTGTTGATTACCCCTAAACCTAATGGTCACTGACCATAAAGGTAATGTTCAGGGCACTCGGGTCTTAAAATTTTTCCTTCTCTCTGGCTGTCTGAGTTACTGGGCTGGGAGAGGTATTAGTTTGTTGTTGTGTGTCTGTCTTCGGAACTTGAGCAAATAGATGTGGTAATTGCACACTGGCTGCAGTTATTTTTATATTTTCATCGTAGTTGATTCATGGCTTTGGGATTTCTTTGAATGCTTGGTCTATGCTTTCTTGACAAGATCAGATGGTATCATATCTACATTGCTTTGTATCTGAATAATCAGTGAGAGGATCAATATGGTCTCATTGTGATGCTGTCTTCTCTGCTTCATTTTCTCAAATTTCTCATTCTTTCCCAGTAACATTTTCATTCACGTTCTCTTTCTAAATTTTAGATGTATCGGCCCTATAACTTAAATGAGCACACATTTTGGACAAGATATTTAGAACTGAACGCTTGCATTGGGTTTTCTAGTGCAAAATGGAAATTTTGAATGTGGATTCTTGTTGCTTGTCCTTTTGGTTTGGGGGGTCTAAATGGGAATAGCTCATGAAACTGCTTATATATGGAAAAATAACTTTCATTTTGTTTTCAGGTAATGTATATTTAAAGCGGCCTGAGGTATCCCGGCACCAATAATGGTCCAGTGAAGTGTATGGATGAATAGGGATGATTGTTCAGTTAAGTAACATAAGAGTGTGGATCTTGCCTTCTCTTCTCTCCTCTACTCCCCCCCCCTCCCCACCCCCCCCACCATACTTTTTCATGTAGCGTGATGGACAAATAATTCTTGAAATTGCATTCGAAAGCTTAATGCTGCAAATTTTGGTCATTAATTGCCAAATGCTTGATGGATCTTCACGCTGGGCACTGTTGAGCACTCTACGATAGTATACCCTGCAGTTTCCATGCATTTTCCTACTGCAAAACCGAAGGATACATGCACGATTTTGTGCATGTTTTGCTAACGTTTCTTCGGTTCACTTAAAAGTGCGTGATAGCTCTGTGATTATTCTCCTATTAGATCATTTTGACACCATCTATCAGCACTCTTATCTCAGCAATTATGTTCTGAGTCAGTTCAATGAGCAACATGATGATGAGGTCACGAAATTATGGGTTAGCATGTAAATCTGTTATATTAATACTATTGATTTAAGGATTAAGTCGCACACCGCAGGAATTCAACGTGGAAAACTTTAGAGATGGTTTTTCTTGCAGAAAAAAGTTATACAATAGATGATTTCTTTCCCTACAAATACGAGGTCGGTTTGCTTGTGACATCATTATTCACTGCTATTGGAAAACACATCTCATCACCGTGTGCTTTAGGCCTCTTGCAGATACCTTTTTTTAAGACCAAATTCCATTAACCACCATAAGGTTCCATTTGTATGTAAGGATTTAATTTAGAGGAAATGAATTGAAATCTAACAATTTGAAATTCATGGATTTGAAATGTTATATAGTTTGTTTTCATTTCAAATCCATCGAAAATGCAAAGGAAATGCATTGAAAAAAGAAGGGATTTGAAACATCAACATCAATTTTTTATCCAAACATAAAAGATGATTTGTGTAATGAATTGAAATGACAACATTTCAAATCCATCAATCCAAACGCAACATAAGGGAATTCGTTCTTTACAACAAGTTTATTAATTGATTTTAAATTCCTACCAGATGGAGCTATTTAAAATCCTTCCTCTAAGTTCTTCACTCAAATCCAAAATTCTTTAATCTAAGTACAACTGGAAGTAATAGTTGACATACCAAATAGATTGTTATAGTTACATCTAGGTTCTATTTGAATTGATGGATTTGGAACTATGTATTTCAAATTTGTAATAGTAAATTCATTGAGTTGTTTGAATAAATATATTTTACAAAGATTTGAAAACCTTTTAAGCTATTTTTTTGAGCTATTTGAGTCTATTTCAAAACCTTTTCATATGGAGTTATCTGAAATTTTCTTCCAAATCATTTTCTTAAATTCAAATATTTCAATCGAAGATATAACCTATGTTATACAAATGGTCATGCACACATGTTGCATGCTTGTACAATTATTTTTTATTTATACTACGGTTTTTTTCGAATAATTTGGAGCTAAGCTTAAGTGTGGAATAACCTTTTCAATGTAATTTATTGTTTGATTTTTTTTATATTTTTTTTTTGTAATTTGTTTCATAAAATAAAGTTATTATGGAACTGGGCGTGTTTTGCTTTGAGCATTAAAATTAGGGGTGTTTATTGGGCTGGGTCAATCTGGACCAGGCCCAAAACCTAACCGGTTAGCCTGGTTCGAAACCGAAACCAGGCTAACCGGTGTCAACCCGGTCTGGAGCGGTTCCGTGTCTTGAAACACGGTTTAACCACCGATTTCGGATCCTCTAATTTTTGAAAAAAAAATAAATTAAAGCAATTGAAATGGCTAAAAGTGTTCGAAAATAAAAAAATTCATAAAAATAAAATAAATCATAACGAATCGGATCGGATCGATACGAAACCAGATCCGAATCCGATTCCTGAACGAACCGGACAAGTTCCGTGCTAAACGGATCCGGAACCGGACCGGTCAGGATGACCGGTCCGATCCGTTACACCCCTAATTAAAATTTACTAATTGTAAAGAATATATACAATTATTATTTATGTGTGTATATATATACATAGAAATGATTGCATCAGTGTGTTACTACAAGAATCTTACTATATATATATAATATAAAATATTATGGTAGTTACTTTTAGTAAATTAAATGTGTTTTTCCATAGAACCCGTTATTCGTAACCCGAATGCCCGTCCATCCCCTTTTCTCATATATGTTTAAAATATCGTGCCAAAATCTGAGAGATTTCACCGCTCTGTACCGACATTTTTTGGTAGTCAAATGGAGACCCATAACAGAAAACAAAAACAATTGAACTGAGCTTTGTTTTTGTTACCGTTTATTGTTGTTTAGCTTATATGTGATTCAGCCCTGGGATTGGCCATCAAAATCTAAGTCACATGATATGAGTGGGAATGTGCAAGTGTGTTAATTTTTAATAAATTTGAGTGCGCATGTGCTTCTGTGATTATCTTATATGCGGCTATTAAAAAGTAATATACACACATTGATGAAATAAAGTTAAACATACATAATATACATCATATTTGACAAACTTATAATATTTTATATTATTTACAGCACAATTTAAATCTTTATTTGATTGATTACTCTCCTAATATGTATAATTTATTGCTTTTCGAAGAATGTATTTTAGAGAATGAAAAATGAAAATAAATTATTAATATTTGGTTATAAGATAATGAATTCAAAATATGAAACAATTTTCAACATGTTTTATAATAGTATGAATTTATTAAAAATGACATTATTTTCGCAGAATTAAGAATGTCTAACATTTAAGTTCACGACTTAGTAAAACTTAGTACGTGACTTAATAAGAATGTCTAACATTTAAGTTCACGACTTAGTAAAACTTAGTACGTGACTTAATAAAATTTAGTCGTAAAGCGTTGCACGCACACTCAATGTGCCAGATCATGACCGGAGCATCAGTGCAAGACTTAGTAAATCTTAGTGCGTCTTAAAACGTCGCACAAGTACTCAATGTGTTAGTTCGAGATCGGATCGTCAATGCGCGAAGGTGGATATGAGGATTATGTGATTTAGCTCGAGACGCTAAAGAGTGTTACGATGGAATGGATAGAAAATTACTGCAAGAAAAAAGAGCGGCTTAGGCTTGAAGTTTCCTCGAGTTTCACAAAAATATGCGTTATGATAACAGTTTTAATAAAGAATGCTTGAGAAAAGCATTTTTGTTTTTTTGTCGGAAACGTAACGAGTTATTTCTCATGGATTGTTGATTGTGAAGTATAATCTACCAATACCACAATTTTTTAATACCATCGAATATATGGAAATTGCTATTTACTTGGTACAGAATCTACAAGACAAGCCAATTCCACTTTTTTAGATACTTAATTTCCTTTTTTGGCTGATGGCATGAGTCAATATATTTGTACATTCACATATGTTTTTCAGCATATCGGAACCCCTGTGGGATCCATCCTCAAATTCACTCAAATATAGATACATGGAATCATGCATGCGACAGCTCGCATTGCACTAAAATTTGCCTTCAATCAAAAAAATCATTACAATATTATCTTGAAATAACTTCCAAATGAGGAATTAATCCATTGAATAGGTTCAATTGCTATTCGGAACCTTTTCCTTGGCTTTCACTGTTGTTTTCTTCTCCAACCATGGAAGTAAAATTACACCTTTCATCATATGTTGCAGTAATAACAGGAAGCCAAACATCGGCTGTGCTGCTTAAGAGATTCTTGACTTGTGGGTCTGTAGCCATTGCTGAGGATATCATCTCATCCACGTCGTCTAGTTTTGCTGATAATTTGTCCAATTCTTTTGCTATCTCCGTCTGAATGGACAAGATTGTAAACCCAAATTGAATCACATCTTATCGTGTATCATAAAATGTTAAGTGGATAAAAAGCTTCTTGCAAATGAACTTGAACTACCTCATTAAGATGTTGAGCATCTTTGGGAGGCACTTTCCTAATCTCCAAACCCAAGGTTTCAATCTTCGCACGGAGCTCGACTTCTTCTTGATTGGTTAATGATTCTACCTGGAAAATATCATACGTGGGTGCATAAAAAAATCACCTAACTCAATACATACGGGTTTCTAAATTGTTAGACAGCAACTGCACAATAAATATACAAAGCTACGTGGTTCTAGTGAGTGCGGGTGGTGGGCAGGTGGTGGTCAAATGGAAGTAAATTATAATTAATACATTTTACAAGCTCTTAAACTAAGATATTCATTGTCGATGATAATAAAATAGAATTAAAACTAAATAAAATGAGATAGCAGCATGAAACAATAAAAATCTAAAATCATGTGGTCGAAAATACTATCTGAAACATAATTAGCAAATGCTTGCAATTGAAAATCAAATATAGTTAAACCATATATCACCATCATCCTAAAACTTGATATATCCATATCATGTACTAAAAGAACTGATTAAAATTTCGGTTTAAAAATTACAATTTGCAACTTAAACCACCTGATTTTTAATTTTATAACTTAAGACACTTTAACATATAAAGAATAAAGATGTGGGTGTGGGTAAGCGGGTGGAGGTACAACAATCAGATATCCATCCACATAAATATTGGTTGCTCAATTTTTCAACTGCAACTCATTTTACGCAACTGTAAAGTTGTTGTCATATGACCTGGAGGTAACGAGTTTGAGTCAAGTAAACATCCTCTTGCAATGCAAGGGAATGTTGCGTAAATTAGACCCAAAATGGCCCAACCCCTTCCCAGTCCCCGTCCATAGCTGGAGCTTCGTGCACCGGGTTTGTCCGTTAACTCTTTTTTTCTAATGTTGAAAGGGGGGGATATGGGTGGATGAATGTGGGTCGGGCGGGTGGGTTGTGCGGTTTTTCTGTAAACCCCTAATTAAGGTGGATATGAAAAATGATTGAATTAAACATATAAATATAAGAGAAGAAAATGTGATACGAAAATACTCAAAAGAGAAAGAGAGAGAAAGAGAGCCAAATTTAGGATGTTGAGAGTTCTTAGGTTAATTGGAGATTGTTAAGAATAAGAATGATCATTTGATAGACCCAAATATTTTGGGATTAAGCCTTATATGAATTACATTTGGCATGTTTTACTTAATTATTATTTACTGAGGCCAAGCAGGACTCAATTTACAATCAACGTCAAATAAGGCACCATATGCAAAATGGACCTAATTCAATAAATAAACCAGTTCCTTGAAGCTATTTCGAGAACCATACCATAGAACTCATTTCAATCTGATTTTGCAGACCAAATCCATAAACTAAGATGCATCACATGACATGGATGGAAGACAACAACTACAATTTTCATCGTTTCAAATTTTCTGTAATATGTAATGCAATGACATCAGTTACATTGACTGCATACTTGGCACGAGTCTCATATCTTAGAAGGCCTCTAGGTGCATGGTGTCATCCAGAGAGACGTTGAACACCGAAAAATAGTAAAAAAACATTGTCTAGTAGTTTACTCCCATTTATGAACTCGTAATTACATAGTGACACCCATCTCAGTACACTGCAGTCAATTAAATTTAAGTTTTCTCCAGTTTTGCAAGCCGAATATATTCATTAAGTTTGATCGATGGTATAAAGTTAGAAACAATATATCTAAAAAATCGACTCTTTGTCCTATGGATACAAGAATAATGGGTTCTTGAAGAAGAAAAAACCTAAAAAAAGCGATCAGTAAAAAAATTGAAATAAAAACAATATAAAGTAAAACTCGAAGCTATTTCGTGGATCAGGCACTTCGCATTACACCAAAACCGACATATAAATCAGCATTAAAACAAGAGCTGTGTGATTTATCCTTTATCTGCTTAATTTTCTCAAATCAATAAAAACTTGGCTTAGATATAGTCGATCGAGACTAACAAATTATGAGAAGACTAAACCCATTGTAACAGATCACGCAACTAAATATCGAAGGACAAACAGTAAAATTAATCCTTTCTTATACAATGATAGTTAGGCATCTGAATTCGACCTAAAAGCGTAACGAAAAGGCAAAAGCATACACATATAGATATAAGCGCAAACATATTCCACATATTTTTCGGATTGGTGCACCTGCTGAAGGAGATTGGAGAGCAGCCCAAACAGCTGGGCGTCAGCGGCGGCGACAGACGGCGGCGTTGATCTGCTGTTTTCGGTCATTACTCTTCCGACGATTCTGATGCGTGAAAACGATCTTAGATTCGAATATTTAGTGATCTTACACGAGGCGTCGCTTTTTTAGCAGTTGACGCTAAAATCGGTAAGTTCAACTTGAAAACAGTTTTCATAGAATATAATAATATAGTGTGACTTTAAACTTTAAAGTTTAAATAATAAAATTAAGTTTTTTTTAGCATATAAATTAAGTTTTGACGGTGACGTATATGCTATATGTATGATTATATATTTGTATCCATAATACGGAAAACTCAAAAAAAATCCTCAATCAATCATAGTCATCATATCATAAAAACATGATTCAAAAATCAAACTTCCTACAGCAACTCAGATTTTGTTCTCTCCCTATCTTAATAAAATGAAAATGATATCCCTCTATTAAATTATGAAGTTTTAATTTTGAAAATCATTACAGTAGGTATGAAAACTATACAATTTTTGATACACATATAAAATCTGTATAAATTTATACAATTTTGGTACAAGTTACACATGTATGAAACATATACTCGGTACTTATTACATGTGAAGTTTGTATGAAACATATACAATTTTGGTACTAGTTAAACATGAAGTTGTTATGAAACCTATACAATTTTGGTACTAGTTACACATGAAAATGGTATGAAACATATACCATATATTCGGTCCTTATTACATGAAGTTTGTATGAAATCTATATACTTGCGGTACTAAGTATACATAAATTTGGTATTAAACATATATAATTTTTGGTACTAATTACGAATTTGGTACGGCTATTTCGTTACTTATTACATATGAAATTTGTATAAAAACCTATATAATTCTGGTACTAGTTACACATGAAATTGATATGAAACCTATACAATTTTGGTACAAGTTACACATGAAATTGATATGAAACCTATACTATTTTCGGAACATATTATATGTGGAGTTGGTATGAAACACAAATAAATTTGGTACTAGTTACACATGAAGTTTGCACGATACATATACAAGTTTGGTACTTATTACACGTGAAGTTGGTATGAAACATATACTATATTCGATACTTATTACACATGAAGTTGGTATGAAACATATACAATTTCGGTACTAAATATACATAAAATTGTTATGAAACCTATATAATTTTGGTATTAAATACGAATGAAATTGGTACGAAACATATACTAATTCAGTACTTATTACATATGAAATTTGTATAAAATCTTTATAATTCTGGTACTAGTTACACACGAAATTGGTATGAAACTTATACAATTTTGATACAAGTTACACGTGAAATTGTTATGAAACATATACGATTTTCGGAACTTATTACACGTGAAGTTGATATGAAAACACATACAGTTTTGGTACTAGTTACACATAAAGTTGGTATGAAACCTATACATTTTTTATACTAGTTACACGTGAAGTTGGTATGAAACATATACTATATTCAGTACTTATTACATGTGAAGTTGGTATGAAACCTATACAATTTTGATACTAAGTATGCATAAAATTGGTATGAGACCTATATAATTTTGGAAATAATTACGAACGCAATTGGTACGAAACATATACTATTTTCGGTACTTAATACAATGAAATTTGTATGAAATCTTTACAGTTCTGGTACTAGTTACGAACGAAATTTATATGAAATCTTTACAATTCATATGTAATTAATATCATATACGTTAAATACCAAATTCATATTTAACTTGTACCATAATTGTATATGTTTAATATCAATTTCATATGTAACTCGTATCAAATTATATAAATTTAATACAAATTTCATGTGTAACTAATACCCCAATTATATATGTTTAATACCAATTCCATGTGCTACTAGTACCAAAAATTTTATATGTTTAATATCAATGTCATGTGTAAGTAGTACAAAAATTATATAAGTATAATATCATTTTGAATGAGGATTTATCAGGAAAAAACATGGAACTTCCACCCAAAACTTTTACTCTTAAATGTTGCACATAATTCGAACAATTGGGAGCAAATATTCATTGCATTTGTGTTTATGCTTGTTTGTCCAATCTCCATTCCCCAACTTCAACTACATAAACCTAAATCACATGGATGCTTGCTACAGTCAAATTACCATATCATACTTCAATAATGAAGCTTGTTTGTTAGTAAAAAAAAATATAGAACAATTGGGAAGAAAAATCACAATTTCTTGGAATCAATCTCACGCGAAAAAGTTTTAGAACAATTGGGAAAAAAATTAGGACAATTTCAAATCCTTCCATATAAGCCTCGCCGAAACGTCGCCCGAATTCCATATTCGTGTTAAGAAAGAAATGGATTGTCCTACGATTTCTTGTGCTAAAAGTGGAATCAATTTCGTGGAATCAATCTCGAATTTGAAGTAGTTCTTTTTGAATTTTGGTACTGGGCGATTTCTTATGGGTTTGTGGTGGTGGAGAGAATGAATGTGATATCCCATTTTAATATGTTGTTATATTCCATATGTATCATGGTTAATTAATAAAGGACTAACAAATTGAGTTGGTTTAGATGTACAAATTGGAACATTTAAAGAATTTAAATTGCAATACAAGGAAGGTGTAATTGGTGAGAAGAGAAACTTGAAGAACTCATGAGCAATTATAGAATCATTCATCTGACAAGTTAAGGACTAAGTAGCAATTTATGCAACTTGTATCAGATAAGAATGGAAGAGGAATGCCTAAATCGTTAAAAACATCAAAACCCATCTTCTCTTCCTTCATTTTCTGATTCTGGACAAATCCTTCATCACCTTGTGTGTCAAGGTTCAGGAAAGCTTTGGGTAAGTCATTGTTATCTTCCACATAGGTTTAAGAAGAAGAAATAGATGTTTTATATGGTGGAAGTTTTGTGTGTGTGTAGTGTTGATAAATTGTGGTGACTTATGGCTGAAATTGATGCAAATTGATATGAAAATGAAAGGTAGAAGTAGAGTAGGCTGGGTTGATGTTGTATAGATGAGGGAAGTCATATATCATGAGCCATATGTGAGTAAGGAAGGACGAAGATGTAGAAATGGTGAAAAAAGGGAATGACATTCGCGTATACATGGTTCACCGATCGATCGGTCCCTTACGCTGCTCAATCGGCGAAAGAACTTAAAGTTGTTGCCTCAGTCGATCGATGGAGCGTGTTGGACGATCGATCGACGAGCATTTACCGATCGATCGGTGATTAATACCGATCGATCGGTGAGTGTAAAATATGGGATTTTCATTTCTGGTTCTTTTCAAGTTCTTGTATGGTTACATATAGGATATGGTATATGTTTCTTTAAAATTTAATAATGAATGTTGATGGTAAGGGAACTATAATATGCTTCTAATAGCTTAAATGTGTATAGAGTCGTCACATACTACCGGCTATCAAGCAGGGTGAAGGTTATGACTGGTGATCGCTCTACCTCTTTTGGATAGTACAAGGTACGTGGGACGTTCGAACACTATTTTTCATTCATACATTATTTTGATTATGTATGAGGTTGTTTCGGTGACGTTGGACGAGCAGTAATATAAGATCTACGACTCTTATACGGAGTTGAAATGCCATATGCATTGGCTACTGATAAGATGAGATCTTATTGAGCGTAATAGCAATGCTATATGAGCTACACAGCCAATGGGAATTGTTGAGGAATCGATGTTCATATAATTGAAATCAGGACTCTTATATGGAGTTGAAATGCAATATAACATTGGCTACTAATATGATAAGAATATAGTGAGCGTAATAGCAATGTTATAGGTGCTACTCATATAAGGAGTGATGACATGGGCTACTCATATGATAGGATCATATTGAGCGTAATAACAATATTATATGTGTTACTCATATAAAAGATAATGCTATGATATATAGCCTATGAAAATTTGTGAATAACTGGTATTCACTGAAAGGGGATTGGAATGTGATTGAGAGAATGATCAAGTTATGAGCGAGATGAGTTTGTGACATGTCATGACATGCATTTAATATAATTGTGGACTTATGTTATGGTTGAGTATGATACAGGAACGACCCAAAGAATACGATATATGATGGAAATACATGAAATATTTATAATTAATGTGTTTATAAATACTTGTTCATATATTTTATTGATATATGTTTTATATCTCGGTTATATTTATGGTTTTGTGGGTTGTTTCTGTAGGGATTTCTTATTGGGCGAGGGAAGCCAGGATGGTGGGTCCATAATGCTGTATTGACGATAGAGTTGTCGATTTGAAAAAGGTTAGAAGAAATGATATTTTTAAGATGTATTTTGTTGTATGTTTGTATGGTATGTAATGACGTAATATAACTGTTTATGTAATTAATCGACTAAACTCACGTGAAAAGGGTTACATGATCATACTTATGGTTTAAGACGGTGCAGGCCTTACAATGAATGACAATGTGTGGGTATTTGGGGGTTTCATATAATTGGAAGCATATTTTAGTACTTTCAAAACCCTTGGAGAATTAAAACAAATTAAATGTTTGGTGTGAGGACTGGCCCCTAAAATATTATGAAATAGGTACTGGAACCCAACTCAAGTTTGGTCGGTTTGTTTGATGATGCCCTTAAGGGCAGTGTCCTTAGGGACATCATAACCATTCATTTGGAATCCTTTTTTTAAAAAAGAAAAAAAAATTCTAAATGGATGGTGGATGATGCCCTTAAGGGCAATGCCCTTAAGGGCAACAACAATGAAACCAATTTGGTCTTAGGGATTTATGTCACTTTGCCCAATCATATATATACACACACACACATATATATATATATATATATATATATATATATTATAAAGATTTTGACGTCATACTTGGCATACCAATTTTTCCCCCTATAATATCTTTATTTTTAAAAGAAGACAATTATAATTCAAAATATTAACTTCGTAGGAAAAAAAAGTCTAACATCTCTATATTTCACATAAAAAATTAATTTTGACGTCATACTTGACAAACCAATTTTTTCCCTATAATACCTTTATTTTTAAAAGAAGACAATTATATTTCAAAATCTTAACTTCGTAGGAAAAAAAATTATCTAACATCTCTATATTTCACATAAAAATTTACCCCATACAAAATATAAGAACTTAAGGCCGGTTTAGTTTCGGGTAATATGTACACCAACTTGAGCTCATGATGATGGTTTTCGACGTTTATTGAAAGAGAAAAGGCACACACATTGCATGTGAAGATCATATTGACAGTGTGCATAACTGTAACCAAAGGATTTTCCTTCGAATCCGCAAGCTTTGCGTGTGAATACTTGGTTAGGATAGGTCATAGGTGGAGGTTGGGAAGAGAAGGATGAATTGGGAATTCGAGGGAATGAGCAGATGCAAACAGTTAGTTGGGGAGGTAAGAGTTCCACAACCATGGAAACAGGCTTTGTATACTTGGCTGTCGCACATTTTGGACTTGAATTTTTCTCCATTTTTACCATCATTTAGTACATTGATAAAAATGAGATGTGTCATAATTTTTAATATACATATCTCACTTATTTCGTCACATCCATTGCAGTTATTAACTTATTTTGAAAATTAATATAATATATAGAAAAGTATTTAATTATTATATTTAAAATATTTAATGAAATTATGGCTGATATAAAATTAACTAGAAATGAGAGATTGTATTATAGTATTATATTTAAATAGTTGATTTGATAAGTGAAATAATTGGGGAGTATTGATTTTTTTTATTAAGAAAAATCAATTTAATAACTAAAACCCACGCGATTGTATTATTATGTCAGACAAGAAGGCTGGAAGATCTGCCATGGAAATGTCTTGGTCATTGCATGATCGAGTGCATTGAAGAATTTTTTGGAGAAAAACATATACCTTTTTATAAATTATTATAATATATAATGTCCCAAATGTTTTTTTATTATTGTTTTCATCTGAAGATTCTTCCACAACTAATTAATGAAAAAACATGCATAGTCCTCTGTTAAGTGAGGAAGTCCTTGGATTATTACATTGCTATGGCAAATCTACATTTCGAAAACAATATTTAATAAAAAAAGACGAGAAGAAATAAAATTATGAATTTCATAAACACATACAATATTTCACATCAATTACTTACACCCGATCATCCCAAAAGGTACATAATAGAATCAATTTAAAGGACATTTATACAGGCAAAATAAGGCAAGTCACATATTTTTGGGCAATGTGCTTTAAAAATACAACTGTAGAAATGATATGGAGTACCTTTGCATTAAAGAATTAGGGCCTTATTAGGACAGAATCAATCACTAGGACACAAATCGGAGTAAATTGTCAAATGATAAAAGATATTCAGGTAATGTGTCTTAAACGAGACAATGCTCCATCCAGAAAGTAGCAATGCCCTTAATAGGGTAGTCAATCACCAAAGAAGATATCTGGTTAATGTAAGAATTGAAGAATTATACCCTTTTAACCGAAGAGTGAATTACTGGGCCCTTTTAAGAGTCAAGCATATAAACCCCTCGAAGGGAACACAAGAAACAGAGGCAATTGGAAGAATCCATGGCCCCGGGGTCAAACAGTTCACAAGAAAATGACATCACCTCAGGTGGTCAGCCATCCCTTGAAAATAAAACACCGAGGCATCCCCGATGGACCCGACAAGAGACGATGGAGCTCGTGCAAGGGAAGGAGATTGCAGAGGAAAGAGGGAGAAAGGGACGCAGGTTTGGGACAGACCAGGCTGAACCCAAATGGGATTTTGTTTCTTCCTACTGCATACAACATGGAGTGAAGAGAGGGGCGGTTCAATGCCGTAAGAGGTGGAGTAATCTTGCCAGTGATTTCAAAAAGATAAAGAGGTGGGAGTCTCAAGTACGATACGAATGGGAATCTTACTGGATCATGCCAAGTGATTTGAGGAGGAAGAGAAAACTTCCCGGTTCTTTCGATCAAGAAGTATATGGTGTATTGGATGGTAAGGGATTTACAAATGTGGCATACCAACTTGCACTTGTGACGACAAGTGCAGGTGAAATCTGTGGTGCAGAGGCGGAACAAGAGAATGAGGAGACAGATACAGAGGTGACCGGGGGTACTCCTGCCACAGCAGAGAATGGTTTATTTCAGGATTTTGAAATTGGAAGAAGCATAGAAAAGGAAAGCGCTCCGGCAGATGGAAAAGAAGATACAATTCCTTCTCCAGTCCCTATTTCAGGTACCATAAACATTCAACCTTACATTATCTAAATTTACTGCACCAAATCAACTATATAAAATGATGGCTGTGTAATAAAAATACTCTTTGTACTGTTGCAGAGATGAAGTGTCAATCATATAACCAGGCGTACTCAAATCAAGGTTAGTACCGGATATCTTGTTTAAAACTACTTTCAAACAGGAGCCAAGGGAATCTAGCATATCCAATACGAGTATATTTTGACAGAGTATATATTTTCTTCACCTAAGACTACAGTTAATATAACATATCACAAATGTCATTCACTAGTACTTATGCCCCAATTCGATGGTCAGGGAGAGGACAAGTACAAGTATAATCCTAATGATTTTGTTGTTAAGGTACAAAAACCAAGAGACACTCAGGCCCAGAATTCGGGCGAGGTTCAATGTTTTGCGAGGGAGTGAAGAGAAGAAGGCACACATTAAGTTCTTGTCAAAACTTTAATGTGGAAGCCCAATTGACCAAAGCTCTAGAAAGAAATGCTAATCTGCTGAAACAGTTAGAGGAGAAGAAGATTAGAAGTCAAATGGACAGAGAGCAGCAAAAGGAATGTCACGACAGTTTAATAGCAGCTCTTACCAAGCTTACAAACGCTCTTGAAAAAGTTGGAGATAAGTTGCAACCCCCAGAAACCAGAAATACCTAAACTAATTCGCCTGCTGTCTAATAATATCTAAAAGTTGCATCCAAGCTTATTTAGATACCAATGCTTACTACTTGTTGGTCAAAGATACATGCTCATCTAATTCTAAATGTGGCAATTTCCTGGTTGAGACGAGACTATGATGCAGTTTACAATACTAGAAAATCCAAAAGTTAGACTCAGTAGAATCCTAACTTCAAATAGTTCGATTCTAAGAATCATGACTCATAACTAAGAGAGTATACACAAAAGTTATGCATTGTTTGAGATGAAAACATTAGAGCTCTAATAACACAAGCGACTGTAAGAACGACACTCGTAGAATTCACATCCACAATATGCATTAAATGATGTAAGAGAAAAGGTCAATACTTCGAAAAACAGGGCAATAATTCGAAAAAACTTTCTGGGTTTCCTATATATCAGCCACTTGAGAAGAAAACAAGGCACGATTATACATACCTAACCTCTCTTTATGCACCACTATGCAGGAACAGCCTCTACAAGCCTCGCAAAGTAAAATTGTGTTGTAATCAAACCTCTTTTTCTTATCCTCCATCCGACCTTTTGCAATGCTCGCTCTACATCAGCCTCAGAATGGAGATACGCCCTTGTTGCCTTGGAAGGTCCAGGGAACAATTCCCCAACTCTTTTTAGAAGACTATAGTAAAATGTCTTTGGAGCAAAGCTCAGAATCAAGCGATTCTCGGCCAAGGAAGCAAGGTGGGCAATCATTGCATCAGCCTTACTTTGTGGGTAGTGTATCAAAACATCTAAGCAGATAACTGTATCAAACTTGCCATCCAAACTCTCTAAATCCTTCACTTGAAAATTCGGTAATACAAGTCCTGGGGAGATCTCATCCTTGCCTTGTAGAAGCTCTTCTCGTGCCTGCATTAAATCCAGTTGAGCTAAATCTATGTAGAATGAAATCTCCGACCAATAAGAATAAGAACATGGTAAATAAAGCTATTTTAACCGCCACCAGATCATTTAGCCGACTACAGACATCAATTCTTTGACCAAAGCTTATAAGTTCTCGTGATCATGGAATAATTTTCCAGCTGGGACTTTTTCTTACTTCTAATTTCAAAGATCATCAAGCTATTTTTTTTTTCTCTTTACAGATGCAAAATTAACACATAAAACAACCGAAGCCATTTCAAGAAACACTAAATTTAGTCCAAAGAAAACAATAAGTCACATGTACTCTACCAGTTTCTCAGCCTCAGCAACCATGGAAGCTGAAATATCACTCGCGGACACAACGGCTCCCTCCTTCGCCAACGGAATAGACAGCGAACCCGTTCCACACCCAGCGTCGCAAACTGTAACCCCATTCAACGGCCCCTCATCCACCAGCATCTTCATTGTATTTTCAACAGTTTTTGAATGCCCGAGCCTGATATCAAGCTGCACCTTGTTAACATCATAGGTTTCTCCGTAAATTCTCCGCCAACGCTGGAACCCATCATTGTTGAAGTACTCCCTCACCACCTCCTTGTCCCCGCCACCCACCTCCTCCGCCTGCATTTGCCGTCGCCTCTCCGGATCGGCGAGGGAGAGCACAGCGGCGAGAGCAGCAACTGATCCACCACCTATGACGGCTATAGTGGTGCTGTCTAATGTGTCGGCTACGGCGGATAAGTCAGCCGCAGTAGAAAGCGGCGGGACTGCGGCGGTGATATGGAGGGGCTTGCGTGAGTTGTGGTGGGGCGGTTTGAGGAGTGGATAGTGGAGCGGAGCAAAGAAAACAGACGAAGCCATTGATTTCGTCACTGGTTTGACTCCTTCTGGCGGGAGTGTGTGTAGTGAAAAACAGTGAAGGGACAGTTAGGTTCGCTGGTTAGCGATTTCGTGGATACGATAACGCGATCTCAGATGAGGATATAGTTTGCCACCTGTCTGACGTGGACCCCACTTGAGACACATTTTATAATCCCCAAATGTAATTAAGACAATAATTAAAAATAACAATTGTTTATTATGTGTGTAATAAATTAGTATATTTAAAAATGGGTGAACTTCTTATATACACATTAATCTCTCTAATTTGAACAATAACATTTATATCTTATACAATGTATTTTCATATCAAATCACATGAGAGATATTTGTAATTTTTCTTATATATTTACAAACTATAGGAGTGTAATACAGTTATTCTACAAGGAAGTCAGATGTAATTGTTCAATTTAGTGAGATAATTTGTAAAACAACTATGTTACAAGAGAAACATAATGTAATTATCCCTTTAAAAATTATAATTTTGTTAGAGAAGTTAATTGTTTCAGAGAGATAGAAATTATTAAATTTTGCAAGTGTTCGATTTTACCATTGTTATTATAGCTAAGGTTGTGTATCTGATTTTCCACCAATTATGAGTTGGTCTAGTTTATTTGGAATGTATTGATATGCATAATGGTTGTTCATACTAATGGACGATCGGGATATTTGAGTTATTGTATAGTTTACAGTTTTTTTCGTAAATATTATTAGCACAAACTATAATTTTTGATTAAGTTATAACTTATATTGGAAAAATTATCAAACAGATAGCTACATTGTAGTTTGAAATATTCGAGATAAACTGTTATAATAATTTTTAACTTTTCACTCCATTGTATCAAATTTTAATTTTAAGCAATAATTAGAAAGATGGAAAATTTAGAAAAAACTTTAAAAACGAATACACCAATAAAGCAAGCGTATCTAATGCACACCTATATTTCAAAAAGTTCTTCTAAATATTTTGGTAGACAAGTGCTCATTTGTACGCATTGTGTGTTTGTACGATCTATTATTTTTGTAAATTGTTTCGTGTTTGTACAGTTATTGTTTGTCTAAACCATTTGTTGTATTATGATCATTTATCATATTGAAGACTTTACAATCTTTTTTGTAATTGCTTATCTAAAAATTAGTTCTAGTTTTTTGTGAAATAGGGACATTATTGTCATTTCACTTGGACAATACCAACTTCGTCGATCTAGGATTCCTCTCATATTATATGGTATAGATAATAATAGTAATCTAAGATGTAAAAATAAGTAAATAAGTAAAATAATAATGAAAAAGTTATAAGGAATAGTATAATCAAAGCCATGAGAAATTAATAAACATGATAAATAAAATTAATGGTTACCCATTTGGCCATTTTACATATTTGTCCCCTTTATTTAGTTTTGACTATTTATTGGATTATTACATTTAAATGTATCAAAAATATTTTCTCATATTTTATCACATTAACAATTTTAATACATTTAACTAAAATAGGTTCATTAATGGATAAGGTTGACCCGCATTTGTATCCGTATTAAAATGGATAACATTGACCCGGATTCTTACCGGACAAACCTGACACTACCTCCCGAGTCACACTCCAAAAATTCAACTCCAATTCGGCAATTCCCATGTCATATATATTCGATTTTGTTTACTTTCTAGTTTCTACAAATCCAAATCATTAACAAAACCCTTACGTTTGTTTTTTGCCGAAATCAAATTCCCATAGACAACTGTTAACAAACAAAATCGGATTAACAATTTCTTCATTGGGATTGTCGCCGCTTCAGATTCATCTGGTTTAGGTGTATTTTCCTGGCTATTTATTCGAACCGTTGGTGCTGGATGCAACTGTATCTAGCTACTTCAGTTTCAGCAATGGCGAATTTTCGAGTTTTTTCGGGGGTTTTGACTGTGGTTTTATTTTGTGTGTTGGCTGAGTGTAAATTCATGGTTTACAACACTTCGCAAGGTATTGTCGATGGAAAGCTTAATGTTCATTTGGTTCCTCATACGCATGATGATGTTGGGTGGTTGAAGACTGTGGATCAGTATTATGTCGGATCGAATAATTCAATCCAGGTTCTCTTCTTACACATAAAATAGAGTTGATCTCTTTTTGTTTCCAAAGTGAAAAACCTGCTTGGCTGACAACGGGGCGAGGTGGCATTTGCCACAAAGCATTTTTTTTCCGGAAAAAAAGTATTTTTTTTTAATATTATGTTTTTAAATACATCAATTCACGCACTCTCGCCATCCTGCGCCACCGGTCTACTCCATTAGTTGCCTCGAACAACTTGTTCGCTCCTGATAAACTGCTTTATTTCGATATTGGATGGATTTTTATGCTGGAAAATCGTGAGTTGAACATAGCTGCATACGTGTGTGTAGGGAGCATGTGTGCAGAATGTTTTGGATTCGTTAATTCCGGCATTGCTGGCTGATAAAAATAGGAAATTTATTTACGTTGAACAGGTAATTTGTCTCTGCTTTTTTGTGTGTGTTCATCTCAATGTAATATGTTCCTGAAATGGACGTTGTCGTCATACTTTGTATATTGTTTAGGCGTTTTTCCAGCGTTGGTGGAGTGAGCAATGCGAAACAATGCAGGATACAGTTAGAAAGCTTGTCAACTCGGGTCAACTTGAATTCATGTACTAACTCACACGAATACAGCGTCAATTATATGGAAGTTATACAGGGCGTCTTACTTACTAGTTCTGAGAATATCACAGAAGGTGATTGGGTTTTTTATTTAAACCCCAGCTCACCCCTCCAAATTTTACTTACGCAGAAATGGTGGAATGTGCATGCATGATGAGGCGGCTACTCATTACATTGACATGATAGATCAGACTACACTAGGCCATCGATTTTTGAAGGAGGAGTTCGATGTGACTCCTAGAATTGGTTGGCAAATTGACCCCTTTGGACATACTGCTGTGCAGGCTTACCTTTTAGGGGCAGAGGTACTGCTATAAATTTGTGCTCGTCGGCTACGGTCCTCAAGTTATTTTGATATCATCATTCAAGCATTTTCTTTTATCCACCACCTTATGTGCTGATAACTTTTACCTCATTATTGACTGAATATTCATCTAATGGCGGAAGGGACGTAATTCTACCTCATAGAAGAAGAATTTTCTTACTAGTATCATACTGCATCGTTCATCATTTTGTTCAGGTTGGATTCGACTCACTTTTCTTTGGTCGTATTGACTACCAAGATAGAGCCAAACGAAGAGATGACAAGACTCTCGAGGTCATTTGGCAGGGTTCCAGGAGTCGTGGTTCATCCTCTCAGGTAAATTTCAAGTTGCCAAGATTTTTACTTATACCATTTATGATTATTAAGTTAATAATATTTGCTTTAGTCTTTATACCTAGGTGTTTGATGTTTAGTTTTCTCTTTAGATTGCTCATTATCTCATGTGCTGAAAATCAAGTCTCTAAACTTATGTCTTATATACAGATATTTGCAGGTGCTTTCTACGCCGGGAATTACGAACCTCCAACTGGTTTCTACTTTGAAGTCAATGACGATTCTCCTATTGTCCAGGTAAATCCACAGATGCATATAATACCTGTCTTGAAGCCTTTGTCCATACGGATTGTAATGGCATATAGTTTCCTCTGACTGAAGGACAACATCAATTTATTTGATTACAATGTCCAAGAGCGTGTAAATGATTTTGTAGCTGCTGCCTTTGCACAGGTAAAATAATTCTGAAGTTTGCTTTTCGTGCTGTATATAAACTTGTTATTTATTGGACAGCTACACTAGGGTAGTTATGGCAACAATTTTTTTACTTGAAAAACGCTATATTCTTCTTTCCATGTTTTCGAATGATTCAGAATTGACTTTCATCGTCTTTTTTTGTTATGGAACAGCTGAAAACAATTGATTCTTATCGTCTTTGATTGTCCTACTTCACAGGCTAATGTTACTCGATCAAATCATATCATGTGGACTATGGGAACAGATTTCAAGTATCAATATGCCCACACATGGTTCCGGAACATGGATAAGCTCATTCATTATGTCAATCAAGTTAGTATTGTTTGAATATCTAAATGTGTGGTTTCTGCTCACATTATTAATGCTCATAAACAACTTTTTCCTAGTTGCGTGAAATAATCGGCAGTTTTTTTTGGCATCACGTGAAATAGATAAACCTAGATTAGAGCTATCACAACATGTTAAATTTTAAAATAGTAGGTAGACAGTGACGAGAGAAAACAATGCTAACTCCGCATTGACATGTTACGGAAATAAAGGCATAAAACTGCAGGATACATGCCCATAGAGCTAAAACTCTTGATCATCTCTCTTAGTTTTAGAATATGATCATCATTCCTTTACATGGATGAGAATATCTTTGAGATAAATATGATGCTAAATATTTCCCAACTACCAAATCAATAAAATCATATGAGATGTATATCATAAACTTTATAATATCAAATGTGATTCTAGAACATATTTTTTGGTTGTGAACGGGTCTCTTTTTTATGGAGTCAATCTCATGTTTTGGTGTATTGAATAATTCTATCAAAGAATCTTTATTACCTGAAAATATATAGTTGGTTGTCTTGACATTCTTGATAGTTTTAGCATTTAATGTTTTCTCAATATATGTTACAACTGTAATATCGAGCGTTTCCCACTTTACTAAAAGATATAGTTAGTTGTAACAATGCAATTCCAATATTTTAAATCACTGAGCAGCTCAAACGCTACGTTTCGATAGCTCTCATAGCCGGGACAATTATTGTTTCCCAACAATCATCTTCTAATAATTACATTACCTTGCAAACTCACGAGAATCAAACACGTGACCTATGCTCTGGTACCAATTGTAGGATCGAACGCTTGCCGTTTTACCAAAAATTATAGCTAGTGGTATCGGCGCAACTACAATCTTTTAAATCATACAACTGACAACGCCACATTTTAATTTCTAGTAGAGACAATTATTACTTCTCAATATCTGTTTCAAACTTGTAGTAGGCTCATACACTGAGTAACAATGTAGCATGATTTGAGGGGAACATAGAATGAAAACTTTTTTCCATACCATTTCCCTATATGAATCACGTCACTATGTCCGTTTTATTTCTTGCTACTAATGTTTTTAACTTTCTTCCAGGATGGCCGTGTCAATGCTTTTTATTCAACTCCATCTTTATACACTGATGCTAAATATGCTTTAAATGAGTCCTGGCCTCTTAAACTTGACGACTTTTTTCCGTGAGTTCAAGTTTTGTGGTATACGTATCACACCAACAAATTATGGCCTTTTCTTTAGGTGATCATTCATACTTTTTTTGTATCAGATACGCAGACCGTGAAAACTCTTATTGGACTGGATATTTTACAAGCAGGCCTGCCATCAAAAGATATGTCAGAATGATGAGTGGCTACTATTTGGTATGTTATGAATTGATAAGGCTCTTTACTGATGGGATTATTTTGAATATGAAATCTCACCGTACTTGTATAATTTATTAGGCATCAAGGCAGTTAGAATTTTTTAGAGGAAGAAACAAATCAGGCCCCAACACTGACTCTTTAGGTGATGCACTGGCCCTAGCCCAACATCATGATGCAGTTTCTGGTACTGAAAAACAACATGTGGCTGATGACTATGCAAAACGGATTTCAATTGGTTACAAGGAGGTCAACCCCTCTCCAAATTATTGTTTTTGTTATCGGCAAAGTTGACTCCCTTCTTCACCTACGATCCAAGTTAATGTGTTCAATTTACAAATACCTGCAGGCAGAGAAGGTTGTTGCAAATTCACTTGGTTGTTTGACACAATCATCATCATCACATTCCAAATGCAAACGTCCAACAACAAGTTTCCTGCAGGCAGGCACTTGAGCATTTCCATTTTTCCTTTTTCTTTATGTGTGAAACTTGGAATAGCATTTATGAATATTCATAGTTTTTTTGCTAAAAACTTTTGCATTCAATTTTTTATTTGCCCGATAAAAAAAAATTTATTTTCTTCATATTCAGTTTGTGTTGTTTTGATCGCCTCAATATTTGATTTTTTCTTTCTTTGTTTATCTTATAACGATCTTCTACATAGATGTATGGGAACTAATATTTTATCTTCTTTCCAGTGTCCGCTTCTTAACATAAGTTATTGCCCTCCAACAGAAATTGATCCTTCGCTTGGGAAAAAATTAGTAAGTGAAATGATTTCTTTGTGTACTGCCTTTTGCAAGATGGAATTTACTCTCAGTTGTTGGAAAACATGAATAATCTTTCCAGGTCTCTTTTAACAGCAATTTGCAGTATTCCCTTCATCACAACCGAGTATACAATCTTGGCTAGGACTTTTGAATAAGAATGAAGAAGTAAAATATTTAGAATGCTTATTTATCAACTAGAACTGCTGTCGTGAGTTATTGATATCACTAAATTACGTTGTAATTTTTGAATGCAAATTTTCAGTTCAGAAAATGCGCAGTTATTTAGAGGGATTCTGTAAAGGAAAATGGTAGATTTAATGAGGGACGGAGGTGTTAATATTTAATTTTTAATTTAAGTGTTATACTCTCTACAGGTGGTGGTTGTCTACAATTCTCTTGGTTGGAGAAGAACAGATGTCGTGAGAATTCCTGTGAGTAGTTGCATTTGTTTCAGTCTGTACCGAGGTGAAGTCGGATTAATCTAAAAGATTTCACTCATCTATTCTTCTCAATAGAAAATGATTTACCCTGGATCCTAATTATTTTGCGATTCCTCCAAAACAATCTAACTGAATTCTTAAATATATGCATGTGTATGTACGTAGATATGTATGTACGCATATGTGTATATACATACATATGACATGTATGCAGACGGTTACATCGGTGTGATCGCATTCTACTCATGACCTTGATGCAGGTTATCGATGAGAATGTCACTGTTCATGATTCTACTGGCCAAGTGATTGCATCGCAGGTAATACCTTTAGTTGGTTCCTCAATAGACAAGAGGAAATTCTACGCCAGTGCTTATGTGGGTGAATCCTCCGACAATCCCGTGTATTGGCTCTCATTTACAGCAACTGTTAAGCCTTTGGGTTTTAGCACTTACGTGATATCGAGTGGGAAGCTGGCAGGTCTTTGCCATAATTTTTATACTTTTTTCTGTTACCAAATGAAGTTTGCTTAATCCAGTTTATAATTTAGTACGCCCGAGGATCCATTTAGCCGACCTCACTTAGTGCGATAAAGACTTGATTGTTGTTGTATTGCATATGCAGCTGCAACCTCTGTAAAGCAAATATCATACAATTTTGATGGGAGTCAAAGTAGTGCTGTACAAGTAGGCTCAGGAAACTTGAAACTTGTATACTCGGGAAACGATGGGAAGCTTATGCAATATATTAATAACAGGAGCTCGGTATGCCATATAAAGGGCCACATCGGCTTGTCTTTGAGCATATTTATTATTTTAAATTAAATTATGCTTGGGTCAAATGGATGCTGCTGTAGGCCATTGCTCGTCCTGGTTGATGTAACCTTGCCTTAACTTCAGTCTGCTGGTCTTCGTTTTTTCAATTTTTGTGGTAAATTTTAAATGTTCGAGTGATATTTTTTTATGTAGGTGAACATATCTCTGGAACAATCATACAGTTATTATGCTGGAGATGATGGGAGTAGAGATTCACAGGTAATATTAGTAATATGTTTCTTATCTCTCCCCTAAGGTGATGCTTGTTGAGATTGATCGAAACTTTTATTTAATTATGAAAGGCCTCAGGAGCATATATCTTTCGCCCAAATGGCACATTTCCAATACAATCTGAAGGAAAGGTACATAAAACATTCTATGCATGATGTACATTTTTTCTGCTAGGCACTAACTTGTTATCGTATATTGCAGATTTCACTTGCAGTTTTTCGAGGACCTCTGTTTGATGAAGTTCATCAGACAATCAATTCATGGATATCACAGGTTAGTCCGAAATTCATTTATTTATTTTACTCAGGTGATATAAATATAACAGGATATTCACACTCCAAAAAACCGGAACCCCCAAAGCATCAGATTTCTTTGTTATATTCTTCCACATGTTTATTCTTCATCTCACGTATGGTTTGAGTTATATCTCAAGGCATGGAAAACAGTTTGAGTTAATGAATCATCGTAAACTATGAGAGATGATTGCCAATTATGAGGGTCATATATATTTAGATATGTACAACACAGAAACCATAAATTTCAATGTGTAGATCTTGAAAATATTTTCAGATGGTTATTAAGTTGAAGTAATCTACGGTGAGAAACTGTTACGGGAAGAATATTACATGCCCATTACATGATATAATGGACCAATATTAGGAGCCCAATAGAATGGGGCCTGCAGTTGGGAGTTTGTTAAGAGGAGGAAAGAAGCATGTAAGAGTGGGGATAGTTTGACAAAAGGCTAGGTTTAAAAGTGGATAGCTTAATTGATGGCAAAAGTAGAGTTGGATTGCCTGATTTAATCAAGGAGGATTGCTTCTTGGAAACATTTAAGGAATGTGTGATGCATTTTTTGAATGTTGTATATGATGCATTGGCTGTGGTATTTCCAGATTTACAGGCACTGTTTCGGGATGAAGAAACAGAAGGCTTACATGAAGTGATCCTTGCTGTTGCAATTGGATTCAAACTTACGAGGAATGGGACTTTGGTTTTGAGATTATTCTTTTTGATGTAGGGTGGATGGAAGATGATTTAATGAATGGGCAGGGTTCTAATCTCAGCCTTGAGGACAAGGCTGTTTTAAGAGGGGCGGTATTGATACGGGAAGGATATTACAAGCCCATTACATGATATAAATGGACCAATATTAGGAGCCCAAGAGAAAGGAGCCTACAGTTGAGAGTTTGTTAAGAGGAGAGAAGAAGCACGTGAGAGTGGGGATAGTTTGTTAGGGAAATTGAGAATAAATACATGGGGGGGGGGGGGGGGGGGGGGAGTTAATGGGGTAGCCATTCCAGAATTTTGTATTGAAAAGTAGAATACAAGCCTTGAGCCTTGGCTTGGGGCAAAGGATCGTTCTATCCTTCGAGTGTGTGTGAGTGTGTTTCTTTGTCATTCAAGTTTTCTCTCTCTCTGTTTTGATTGATCATTCCTGTCGAGAAATTCAAATCCTAACAGAAAGTATGCAGAAATTTCAATTATGTGATGTGAAAGCTTAATTGGAAGAAACATTCGGGAATCTAAAAATGGATATCAGTGCATTGTCGAGTCACCTGTCAGGAATTAGGAAAACGAGATTGGATCCTTCCTGAATAAAGGGGGAAATAAACAGAAATGCTCTGTCGTTTTTCATTTCTTTGTTACCATGGATTGTTAACATACTTATTTGTAGATCACGAGAGTGTACAAGGACAAGGAACATGTTGAGATTGAATTCATGGTAAGTCAACCTTCATATGTTTTTTAGCTGTTCACACTGAAAATAGCTGAAACTTCTAATATTCGAGCTATCTATGATGTCTGGCATCACAGGTTGGTCCGATACCCATTGAAGATGGAATTGGGAAAGAGATAGTAACTCAAATAAAGTCAACTGTAGGAAACAACAAAACGTTTTATACAGACTCTAATGGGCGTGATTTTCTTGAACGGGTGGGTTGCATCCACTCATTTCTGCCAGGGGCGAATCTTCTTTTTGTTTGTAGCACGATATGTTTGTTTACAAATCACATCAGCGTCAGGGCTTGAAATGCATTTATTGGGATTTATTAGCATAGTCGTAGACCTAAAACTTTTGTCTTGGTTTGTAGATCAGAGATTACAGAGCTGATTGGGACCTTCAAGTGAACCAACCAATTGCTGGAAACTACTATCCTGTATGTTTTCTCAAGAGTAGTACTTTCTCGAAAAAAAATAATTATTTCTCAAGAGTGGTTCTAATTCAATTAAAATTATAACCCCTCGAAATACCAAAATGGCGAGTAGAAACAGAATTCTATTAATAATGAAACAATATAAACTGTTTGTTTGTTATTAATCACTAATTAGACAATGCTGCCAGCGTGGGGTTCTTTCATTCGTTGCAAAACTTGAAATTCTTTGAATTGGAGTGACTATACTTTGCGATTTAAGTTTCTTCACGATTTGTTATACTCTATCCACACATTTGATTTAGTTTTTTTCTCAAGGATAAAAAAGTTCATTATTCAGTGAGAAAAACCTCGTGCAATTATTACAATCACCTGGCACTGATTTAATTTTATCCGACATGCTTACTCTAGTTTGTGGAGTTTTGAATCATTCTTTTGAAGAAGTGATGTTAACCATTATAATCGATCAGAGAAATAGTACTACGGAGTTTAACTCATGTCGTTCTTTTTTGCTTCATTATTTAGTTGGATGTTCTTGCAGATCAATCTCGGAATTTACATCAAAGACAAGAACACAGAGTTTTCAGTCTTGGTGGATAGATCAGTCGGAGGATCGAGTATGGCTGATGGGCAGTTGGAGTTGATGCTCCATAGGTTGTACTTATGCTCTTGTTTGTTCCTCTATAATTCTGATTTAGTTTGACAAACTTTTAATGTTCTAACTTTGCCATGGGAACGTTCCTGTGAAAATATTAGGCAAAATATCTATTGTCACCCACAAACTGTACTTTAAGAAATTAACTTTATGCCTTGTTTTGTAGGAGATTGCTTTATGATGATGGTAAAGGTGTTGATGAGGCTTTAAATGAGACAGTCTGCATTCTTGACAAGTGTTTGGGTTTAACTGTAAGCATCTTGATTACCTAGATCAATCTGCCGAAGTATGTTTGTCCTGTTTCATGAGTGCTGTTTCGTGTGCAATAATTGCATGTTTATTACTGTTCACGGTTACTCCATTTAAAATTACTTTCTCAATTTCTTCCAGGTCCAAGGAAAGTACTATCTTAGGTTTGATCCGCTTGGAGAGGGATCCAAATGGCGTCGATCATTTGGACAGGAGATATACTCTCCATTCCTTTTAGCCTTTTCTGAGCAGGTATCTTAGACATCTGTACTTTTGGTCGCCGATATGGTAAATATATTTAACTAGACAATGCGCTTAATACTTGCAGGATGACAGGTTTACATATTTCCCTGTACCAACCTTTACAGCAATGGATCCGTCTTATAGCCTTCCTGATAGTGTCTCCATACTAACCCTACAGGTAAATCTACTCAGAAACTAACTGTGGCTGCAATGATTTTCTGTTTTGAGTGTATTTATTAATGATTTAATATTTACTGGTCACTTCTGGCGCCTCAGGAGCTTGAAGACCAAACTGTGCTGCTCCGATTGGCACATTTATATGAGGTTTGAATTCTTTAATCTTGCATTATTCTCCCAATTTTCTTCGAGACATATTTTCAATCACTAGTAGAAGTTATTTTACACAAAATTGTTTAAGATGCAAAGTTCGTCCATAAGCCCAAGCGCGTTCTTTGTGATCCCACATCGACTTCCTAAGCAATTGTAGAGTGGCTAATGAACTTGATTTGGTCTCTGCTCTTGGGTATATGGCCTAACATTGATGCTCTTGTTGAGGGTCAACCCAGCAAAAAGGTGACCTAGAAAATGGTCACCATCGGGCTCTCTATCCAAAACATACGATAGGTTCGATTTGAGCTGCATATTTTTAATATTGATAGGTGAGTAAAACATATCCAAAGTGCGCATCATGGGCGATATCCCACATCGATTACACAAACGATTGTGGAGTGATTAGTAAGCTTGAGGGGCTTTCCCACCTAGAAAGCTAGTATTTAGTATTTTGGATTTTGGATTTCCTCTTGCATTTGTAACCTCTACATGCTAACCCTATTTTTTAACCACTTGATATCCTTATTTTCAACTCTAATTTAGGTTGGCGAGGACAAGGACTTATCAGTCATGGCCGCTGTAGAATTGAAGAGGGTTTTTCCAAACAAGAAAGTAAACAACAGAAAGTCAAATTTTCAAATAATTTATCCCAATATCTTTCTTTACTGTCATGGGCTCGTGGCTAATAATTGTCAAATATCTTCTTATTAGATATACGATATTCGGGAAATGAGTCTATCTGCTAATCAACGAAGAGAAGAAATGGAGAAGAAAAGATTGTCTTGGAAAGTAGGAGGCTCCAATAAAAAACAAGTTGCTGGGCCAAGAGGAGGTCCCATACATCCCATAGAGTTGGTGGTGGAACTTGCTCCTATGGAAATTCGAACCTTCATCATCGACTTCAACTCTAAAGTTTTCCTGTACTGACAGTTGAGTTGAGTATCTAATAAATATGGAGGCATTTGACTGCCCTCTGCTTTCGGAAGTTCGTTCCATAATAAATTTTTGAAAGTCGGTGCTTTTTTATTTTATTTTTAGGTGGTTTGAAATCAACATCTGCCAAAATGACGTGAAAAAACACGTCAAGGTAAAGACTAGCCACAAATGATGGCATTTGCACTTTATTAAAATGTTGGTAGCATTTTAATCAATTTTTTTCTAATTTGATTGAAAATAACATTTCAAATGACTGATCTTAACAAACTTAAAAAAAAAACGACTATACTACTGTAACTGAATGAAAAAATAATCAAAGGACTAACTCTAATTATTTTGTAAAACAATGATGCTCATTTTACTATAAATCGAAAATAATAATATTTGAAGTTGCACGCATCAATAACCGATTAAGATATATTTTTTCTTAATCGGTTTAGGTCAAACTCGTGCATCAATAAAAAAAATATTTATTTAAAAAAAAGTTTTTCTAAAAGAAAATGTTTATTATTTTTAATGAATAGAAGTTACTATTTATTATATATTCCTTACAATATATATATAGGTAAATTATATTTAGTGTCAGTATTAGCATAGCCACTAACACATACATATATAGATAGACACATACTAATTTATATGTATTTATGTGTTTGGTGTGTGGATCTGGTATCACATTCGGTCTGATCCAGTCCACGCAAGAATCCTACCGTACCAGACAAAACTGCCAATTATGACTTGATATTTCATTATTTATGCAGTAACATTCGACCAACACACATTCGTCAAGTGACATATCTAACATAAGCAAATGATTTGACATGGCCTGTCTTAATATACACAGGACAGGAGGTATCAGGTACGTTAGTTCAATTTTTTATATTTCTAAAAAAATTTATATTTTATCAAAATATAATCCGTACATATTTTTTTTTCGAAATATGCCTGGCATAGCTTGTCCTGTTGCACATGCCAACAAACTGGAATAGAAATTGGCGCGCTCTGAGAGTTAAAACGAAAATTATAGCAATTTATTAAAATACATAAAGCTCTCTGTTTTGTGAAAGTCATGAAATACCGTAAAATATGGCCCCCTTTCCCAATTCTTCCTCCATTTTCGCTCCCATTTTCATCTATCCTGAATCAACCCATCATTCATTTATCTACTTTTCAATATATTTGATATCACCAAAAGTGGCGATGACCTGTTGCTATCAATTGAGAGGGGATTCTCCTCTCTTTCTTCTCCAATACTCGAAATAACGACGATGGTGGCAGTATGTAGCCTCTGATATGACCTGAAAGCACGAATTAACCGTGAGAAGGGGGCCGGAAGTTTTTCCGGCGGGTCCCCTCCGACGCTCAAGTCAGGCGAGAGGATACAAGAAAATATATACTTGTAAAGTAATAGGATTGTCAATCTCTACGTCTTTGCTCAAGCTTCCCACAGACGGCGCCAATTGATATCACCAAAAAGTGTGATCTTTAATAAATATTGAACGATGATGTAACAAATGGTTTATCTTCATTTAAACCGAATTGAACCGTCCCCCAATGTACCTGTGTATCAAAGAAAAAGGGTGAGATGACTCCGCCCGTAGGCGAAGCCACTCCGACGCTCAAGTCAGTATATGCTTCAATAGAAAAAGTATTGAAATTGTAGGCTTTGCATAATATGAAAGGCGTATTATGAAAGACGTAAGCAATAGCGTGTAAGTATTGCGTAAGTGAACGTACCTGAATGAGGGTTAGGTGCCCTCTTTTATAGATGTAGAGATAGAGTCTCAATCAATATAGAATAAGAGTTCTAGTCAATCTATAATTGTAGAGTTCTAGTCAATCTGAGAGAAGAGTTCTAGTCAATATGAAATAGTATTGTATATGGCAACTAGATCCATGTTTATCCCGAGAATATAGATGCCTTCCAAAACCCTACAACTCATTGCTTAATCAGATTGGGTCGGTTAAAACCCATTAGGTAGATCAATCCCCCATCGAGGGGTATCACAAGTCCCCCTCCTAGTCGGACTGACGTCGAAGACCAGAAGTTCGTTAAATGTTTAACCGACATGTTCCTAGTGCCCCTGCTGTTTACTTCCACGGGAATATGAGATATAGTCGAGCTCTATGATGAACAAACATGCGGTACTAATAACATTGGCTTTATGAATATTAAGCGTCCCAAGCTCCATAATTAATAGAAATCTCAAGCCCCAGTGATGAAAATAATACGATGCCAATGAAACTTGTTTGATTTCCAGCATCAATAGAATCCTGAGCTGAGCAGATAAGCCCGATCGGGCACCAGAGGTAATACGGAGCAAATAAAGCTCATCTGAGCTGATTTGAGCTATATCGGATAAATATGTGCAAATGACGCTCGACTAAACTAAGCTCCAGAAGTAATAGGTATGCGGAGCAAATGATGTTCGCCTGATCCGAACTGAGCTCCAGATATAATAAATATGAGCGATGTGTGATCACCTGATATGAATTGAGCTCCAGAGATAACAAATAGGAGCGAAGAATGCTCGCCTGAACCGAGCTCCAGAGATAATAAATAGGGGTGAAGTGTGCTCGTCTGAACCGAGCTCCAAAGATAATAAATATGGGCGATCATCTCCTGAGCGTAATCTTAGCTTTGAGTGAAAACTCCTGACGGCACTTGGCATAGCCAAGGCAAAGAGCTCGGCGTAACCTAGGCGAGGTGAGCCGTCGTAAACGTGCTCCTGATGTGCCAAGGGCTTATTGACAACGCCTTGGAATTCTGAATAGGGCCTTACTGCTAGGTTGTATACCGAGCTGACGTGGTGGTGCCTTACTGTAAGATTGCATGTCCGAGCTGATAAATAGGGTCTTAATGCTACATTGCATGCCCGAGCAATAACTTAGATCTGCCTAAAAGTACTGCAATAATACATAAAAGACGAGACAGAAACGATCCAAAATAATAATATCTTGCAATTGATGTAGCATAAGGAATTTAAAACATTCAAATTCCAACGATTTTTAAGTCGTGAGCATGTAAAGCTTGTAGTAATATATATGATATATATTTTTTGAAGATATCTCCCAATATTTGATGTATGCGCCTATGAGAGGTGCCATGTGACGGGCCTTAGGGGCGCGATGCCTGATGTGCTGCATAGTAGGCTTATGGGACATGCTGCATGGTGGGTGTCACGCCCCGAGACCGGGATCGATAACACCGGCGTTGATTCCAAATACAATTGAAAATCAACAAGCCTCATAGTACAGAATTTAATACAACCAGTCTATTTATTCAATAAACATAAATGTTTTACAACTGAAAATAAAACCATAACTTAAATCTTAGCGGAAGCGTAATTATGTAGAATCTTGAAATAATTTCGGTAGATCACCAACCCCAAAAGTTGTGTTGTTCTGCATCTTCGGTATCTGTCTCACTTTTATCTGAGGAGGGTATGTAAGGGGTGAGTGTTCTGGTTGACACTCAGTAAGCGGGGGCCAATCGAATATGCCAAAAACATATACTTATACAGATTTCAAAACATAAACTGATACAGATAACATAATTTTGCTTCTTTGAGTCATACCAAAAGCATCATATTAGAACACATGTCATATATTTACCAAATTAGATCGATCTACATAACATAAGGATTATAGAGGTGGCTCCTACGAATTCAAGAGGTGGCTCCCGTATGTATAGCACTTTGCCCCATTGGTTCAAGAGGTGGCTCACACGTACGTAGCACGTTGTTTCGCATAGCACTTATCTCCCGATATTCAGAATTTTCATGACATCATAGTTTTTAAAATAGTTAACATATTCGACTGTATTTTTCATAAGCATTTCATATGGTATCAAAACGAAAAGGATAATATAACAAAAGCCCACTTACATGATTGTTTACGATGATTCTTTAAACTTGAAAGAATATGGATCTACAACCTTCAAAAATCAACTTCTTTTCTTGCTAGAATATTTGATTTTTTTGAGAGTATTTCCTTTAAACTTTTTGTGTTTCTACTAATGAATCTAGCTTGGTATTTATAGAAGTTTTTCAAGAAAATATGTAAGCAATGACATCAAGTTAATATTATGTAATCAATGACATCAAGTTAATATTATGTAATCAATGACATCAACTTAATATTATGTAATCAATGATGTATTTAAGGATAGTTTGATTACCTAAATTCAATGTATCATGTTGTGGTAAGGTGGTTGCAAGTGGTGATTATCACAGTGGGCCTTAGGGATGTGATGCCTTGAAGAGCCACATTGTAGCGGGCATATAAGCCGCGTGGTGGGCTGATGATCAGGGATGCCGCGTGATGGGCTGATGATCAGAGATGCCGCGTAGTGGACTTTAGGAACACGATGCCTAAGAGGCCACACAACGAGCTTACGGTGTGCCACATAGCAAACTTCAGGAATGCGATGCCTAAGATAAATGCCCAATATAAAAAGTTTTATATTTTGCACCTCGATCTTGCAGTTGAAATTTCTAATGCTGCATGTCGAAGAAAGATAAACAAGAGGACTTATCTTTGCGTGATGAACATGGCGGCAGATGCTTGAATAAGCTACGGAGGCAGTCAATGGCCATGGTGGGGGCTATGATGACAGCCCGGAAGTCACGGGGTTAATGACGAATGCATGGTCGATATGACGAGGCACAGAGCAAGAATGTTGCTCGTCCCCCTGAAAATTTATTTGCAAGGTGTATTTCCAAATAGATGGTGTGCCGACTAGGTTCATCGTAATGATTCAAGCTTATGGTCATGGTGGACACATCTACATTTTCTTTAAGCTTCGATGCTAAAAAGAACCTTGCTCCTCTATACCAGCATAACAACTTTTATCATGGTTGACTTTGTGGCTGCAACGAACACATCCGTGAAGGGACAGTAAAGTTGCTAGTCCAAAATAGATGATAACAGTATTAAACGTCCACAAGCAGCCAAACAGTATGGATTGATTTCAAACATGTGCCCCAAGCTTCACCCTTGTATAGCTGTATGAACATCTTGTTGCCTACAGTATCTACCACTTGCTCGGTTTTACAAACTTTTAGTGCCTTCATAATTCATATCTCCATAAAGTGCAGCACACTCCATGACAACCAGGATCCATTTTGCACAGAGTACCTCCAGTTCAACCAATAACTTGGGGTGGTTGTGTCCAGTGTCATGACAGGCCACCAAGAGGGATTAGAAAGTCTGGAAGAATAACAGCAGATGAACTTTCAGGAATCCTGGTAAAATCAAGATGGCTTGTAGAATCGGTGAAGGAAACAATTGTTTCACGAATGATGCACCGTCTAGATTTATTTTGTAATATTAAAAAAAATCTCCCCACTAGATTTTGCTGCTGATGAACTGTAGGCATCATGACATCCAACAAGTTCCCACCTTAAATTGAGAGAAGATGAATTTTGCAAATCCTTTTCCAGAATCACTAATACCAACTGCGGAGATTCGTATTCTCTGTCCATTGGCATTTGTAACTGGAGATACATGATTTCCTACTGGTGTACAGTTAGCTTCGGCTACGGCAGGCAAAGGATGATCTTTTCCAACCAGTTTACCATGCCTTTCACATGCAATTGATTTCAAATAAACCTTCCACTGTTTCAATATATTCAACATCTTGATCCCACCTTTCTTCAAGATCCACCTGGATGTCCAAGTCACCCCACAAGCCACCACATCGCTCAATGGAGATTCCTTCACTATCAAAGGCCCGAATATGAAGGGCAGCCACTCGTCAATGTCCAGCTTGATAGAGTTATGAAACATCTGGATCCTAGAGATAGACTCAAAATAAACCTTGCAGGGAATCGCCATTCCCAAATTCAAATCAGTTGCGTAGATAGAAGTCTCCTTTCTCCGGCGGAAAATAAATATGCGTGAATAAAATATCATATTCAGAGTAGCCCTGCTCATACATACGTATGTATGAGCTGTAGGTGATAATCTCCTCGCATATGCTATCCGAGAGTCCATAATAAATAACACAATTTTAATCGATGAAACCCCATGGAAGTTATCATGTCGCCCAAGCCCCTGATTTTTTATAAGGAATTTGGTGATTTCGCGGCGATGACCTAACAGGTGCACAGGGGCGGTGCTAACTTGGTGAAAAGGGGTAGAGTTTTTCTTCTCCAGATCATCTTGAATCGCACCACCCTTCCATGCATCAGATATGGTTCCTCTTAAATTCATCGGTCTTTGTTCCTGTTTTTCAAATCTACGTCTTATGCTCCTGTTTCCCACAGACGGCGCCAATTGATATCACCAAAAGTGGCGATGACCTGTTGCTATCAATTGAGAGGGGGTTCTCCTCTCTTTCTTCTCCAATACTCGAATAACGACGATGGTGGCAGTATGTAGCCTCTGATATGACCTGAAAGCACGAATTAACCGTGAGAAGGGGGCCGAAAGTTTTTCCGGCGGGTCCCCTCCGACGCTCAAGTCAGGCGAGAGGATACAAGAAAATATATACTTGTAAAGTAATAGGATTGTCAATCTCTACGTCTTTGCTCAAGCTTCCCACAGACGGCGCCAATTGATATCACCAAAAATGTGATCTTTAATATTGAACGATGATGTAACAAATGGCTTATCTTCATTTAAACCGAATTGAACCGTCCCCCAATGTATCTGTGTATCAAAGAAAAAGGGTGAGATGACTCCGCCCGTAGGCGAAGCCACTCCGACGCTCAAGTCAGTATATGCTTCAATAGAAAAAGTATTGAAATTGTAGGCTTTGCATAATATGAAAGGCGTATTATGAAAGACGTAAGCAATAGCGTGTAAGTATTGCGTAAGTGAACGTACCTGAATGAGGGTTAAGTGCCCTCTATTTATAGATGTAGAGATAAAGTCTCAATCAATATAGAATAAGAGTTCTAGTCAATCTATAATTGTAGAGTTCTAGTCAATCTGGGAGAAGATTTTTAGTCAATATGAAATAGTATTGTATATGGCAACTAGATCCATGTTTATCCCGAGAATATAGATGTCTTCCAAAACCCTACAACTCCTTGCTTAATCAGATTGGGTCGGTTAAAACCCATTAGGTAGATCAATCCCCCATCGAGGGGTATCAATATTCGATAATTTTCTTCATATTTTTTCTCGAATTCATTCTTACGGACAGTTTTGACTTAGAGAGTTTGCATCAGGATATGATCCTTTGATCTCTGGCTCCTCGATTGCGTTATTGGCATGTAGTTTACTCGAATATCATCCGGGGTTTTGTTTCTTTTCCTTAAAATGGCTTAATGGGATCAATTAATGAAATACAATAGGCTTTCATACTTCGGATCAGGCACAGGAGAAAAATATGTATTTCACCAGGCTAGATGATTCGCCTATGTTTCGGCAACAGGTGCTTTTCATGTCCTTTTACTTTTTATTTGCATTCCAGACATCCAAGACCTTATTATTATTATTTTTTTTTTTTTTTTGAGTTTTAGCTCTCAACATTGTGTGGGTAGCTGAAGGGGGTTGTTTACTTTTGATCATTCTATAAATGCCTCTTTTGAAGAATAATAGTTTATGTTGGTCACTCGTAGAAATCAGTTGTAATTGGTGAGCAGGGTTAAGTGAGAGAATATTGAGGGAATTATACAACGGAGTTTGTTAGATACACTTAATTAGAAAATGTTGAAAGTGAAATTTAGTTGGGCGATAGGCATTTTGGTGTAGGGTTTTTACGTGGCAAGACCAAAGTTGGAGAAAAAGAAGAAAGGGAACAAAGATGCTCTGGGACTAGTTAAAAATTCAAAGAATTTAGTCATTGCTTCTGCCTACGGCTTTTTAGCTAGTAATAGAACAATGTGTTGCTAAATTATAGAGCTATATACTATGTTTGATGAAGCACATAAGTTAATACAATTTGTTTTTTTAATTTTTGAAGATATGTGGGAGAATTAATTAGTTTCTCTTGTTCATTTACACACCACAGCACAGTGAACAAGCAGAAAGAGCTAAAGAATGTTTTTTTATGTCTGAACTTTGATCAACACGTAATCTTATCTGGCCATGCAGATCCAATTACTGGAAGACACTGCTGAGACATTACGGGATAGAAGTCTTAAGTTTCATAAAGGATGTCGGAAGTACATGTAAGTCATGATCTATGCATTTTTTCATGCCTTTGATAATTCTGGATGACTTCCTGTTGTGTTTATATATATATATATGTCTGTGTGTGTGTTATGTTCAGCTTACATGTTTCTTATTAATATGTGAACTGCTAAGATAATACTGATTTTTTAGTTGATATTATAAACATCTTGTTTCCTTCTTTGATTGACCAATTATCTTTGTTCTGTTTCACATATTTACTTTGGGAGCAGCTATCTTTGATTCAAGGAGATCGCTCCTGTTATCTTCATTTTCTAAGTGAATCTTGTCAAATTTACCATTTGGTCATCTGTTTTATGATTCTTTGTGTCCTCGTTGATAGATAATGCTACGCCATTGAGTGTACGAACCACTTATGTCACAAGCATTACGGAAGCTTTACACTTTAATTTTGCAGTGCATTGATGAAACATAGAGGGCTTGTTTGGTCTTGTTTTGGGGGTTCTAGGGGAAGAATTTTGGGGAAACTGAATGCATGTTTGGCTTTGTTTTGGGAAACTAGAATTGTTAGCGTAGATGCCATTACTGGTAACAAGTAATTGAATTTTTTTGATAGTTTGAGTTATAATATAAGTTGATATAATAATAGCATATTTTTTTTGGAAGTGATGAAAAATTTAGTTAAAATTAATGATTATGTTGAGAGATTTGAAAAGGTGGAAAAATAAGTTTGGCGGAAGAGAATAAAAATAGATGGTAGTGTTTGTTTTATTTTGCGGGTGGAAAAAGTTTGCTGAAAAATAAAGAAACAAGGGGAGAATTTTTCTTCATTTCCATGTTTCCTAATATTTTTCTGTCATGCAACAAAATTTCAATTACTTGTAGTTTGCAAAACTTTGCCTTTATTGTTACAAGTCTATTTTTATTGGATAGTAGAGATGGACTTGGAGAAGCATATGATATGGACTTGGAGAAGCATATAATATGGACATTGATTTCGCAAGCTCCCTTATAACTTTTTCTGGAGGACATAATGATCCAATATCGGTGGCAGTTGGAGGTATATTTTTAATTTTCTATATACAAATACTCTTCCATGTTTATTAGTAGAAATCAGGAAGTAAAGTTCATCCACCATCCCACTCTCAATTCTTCCCCACCAAAACAAGAAGAGGTAAAATAAGACACTGACAGAGAACGTTGGGCTTGCTAGTTGTTTTTATTTCTCAAACTCGTACATAGAACTTTGTCTTTAAGAAGAAGAAATGTATAGCAGGAATGTTGTGGCTGGTACGACTGGCTTGCTGGACAGGGGATGGAGGGACAAAGTCGAGAAATTATACAAATCAGCTTTCTCTACCCACGTTCCCAATGCCCAACACCTCATTTATTAAGTAAAAAATAACATAAAAATGTCTAAGTAATGATGTCAATGAAAAACTGCCGTAAGATATATATATTTTATTTCGTGCAAACTAGCACGAGCATTTTGCTAAAGAACGAAGAGCACTCCCCGGCCAAAAATATCTTGAGTTTCTATGAATTATAATATGGCTTTACAGCAATGGAAAATCAGTATTGCGTGTCAAAGGAGCTGTAAGTCAAGATTTTTGAGTTGTGGTTTCTGATCTCGGTCAGGCTCGACATTGTGACAAGAAAGCAGTATACCGCCTCATTGTCACTGGGAAGCAAATGTCAATTCAATTCATGATCAGGCCTCACCTCTTACATCCTTAACTTTAGCCAATGTACTGAGATTGCATGAGTATGCAAATCCGGATCAGAAATTTCATGCTGTATATGATGGTGCTTCAAGATCTTTGGAACCACAAGTAGAAGATGAAAACAGATTCATAGATGAACTCTTTATTTGATGGATGTTCCTTACTTCATCTTGCCTGTCAGACTGCCGATATTGGGATGGTAGAACTGCTCCTGCAGCATGGGGCAAACATAAATGCTTGTGATCTAAAGGGGTCATACCCCACTACATCATAGCATTATTAGGGGAAGAACTGGAATTGCAAAACTGCTACTCACCAGGTGATGTTTGGTGGTCTCTGTTGCTTTTCCATCGATCTTAAGTATACGATGCCATCTATGAAACATGTAAGTTCAAGTCATACCTTCGAAACTAGTCTCTAGCAATCTGCAGTTGCCATACAAAACAAAAAAATGTTTGTAGTTTTTGAGTTTCACAAAGTTTATCCCTCGTTCCAAAACTTCAAATTATGACTAATGCAACTTGTTGCATTTTGATATTATGTACAGAAAGAATCTTTTGCTGAGTTGCAGTCACCATCATTGTCACTTTAGGAAGGTGTGATATTATTTGCAAACTTCAAACTGATCAGTGTTATGCCAAACACTAGCTCATAGTTAAATGTTACTTGACTTATCAACATACAGGATTTCTTTGCTGAGGTCATGTTATAGGGTAGGGTGGTCTTTTATCTGCAACATATACCCTAATTTGTGCTAGTCAATTTTCTTCAAAAAACTATCCTTACCACAAACTTCAAGAAACCAAGTCAATCATGGTTTTAAGCTGAGAATTTTGAGCATGTCTGGTTTAATGATGTGAAAATTTTCTTTTCTCCTAGTCTCAGTATGAACGACTTCTTAACATGTGATCCCGATAGGCATCTGGGCATTCTCGGTTTAAGATTGAGTTGAGCTGAGACTTTAGCTCAGCCAATCTCAATTTGTAGATAGCGCTCGCTCTAACTATGGTACATTTTCCTTTTATGTAGGGGAGCAAATCCAGAAGCTGTTGACAAAGAAGGTAAAACTCCTTTTCAGCTCGTTGCAGAATCAGCCCTCGATGATGTTGAGCTCCTTGCTCTCTTAAAACATGCAAATAGATAGCTTTGCATATTATATTCATCTTAGCTAGAAAATCCAATCCAAAAACATCAGGGATGGTTTGTTGTAGCTTTGCTTGCCATCTTTCTGGATCCAGATGTTGTGCAGCCGAATTATTTTTCTCCTAAAAGGAGTCTTGGGGGAAGAAAATATGTTTTTATTTGCTTCCCAAGATGTACAAGATGGTAATTTTTAACACGGATAATATGTATGTTGTTATTTTTACATTTTTTATCCGTAAAATCTATTTAATGTTTAAAATATAATAAAAACAACTCAGAATAGCCTATTTTTAGTAACATATCAAAATATCACCCTATCATACTCGCTTGATTACGGTGTAAATTAAACCGAACTGTCAGTGAAGGAGTTATATTTTCCTCCAAGGAAGAAAAACAGCAAATTTATCAAAAATTCATTAACAGATTTCACAGATTTCTGAAATCGGAAAACAAAACATGCAAGTCGAAATAGTTGTCTTCAATGTAAAAAGAACTCTTGTTTGATTCAAGTATGCATGCTTAAGTAGGTATATTCTAAGAAAAGTTGGCTCTCAGTCAGTTCGTTTGACCATCAGTTGAAAGGTAAAACCTTGAAATCTTGTGAGAACTCTGCTACTAAACTGCAAGGAAACTCATACCACTCCATGCAAGGCAGCAGAATCCAATAGTACCGCTTTGACTTGGTCGGGATGAAGGTCTTGGCGTTGTTTACATTGCTGAAAACACAGGAAATCAAACCGAGTCGAGTAGTACTAAAATCACGCATGTTGTGGGATTAGTTAGGAATAACTGATCAATTACCTCAGCTCGAAAAATATCCAATGCAAACCCGTTGAAGCAGCTAATAACAGCTTGCTGAATGTCCAGACCGAGATTGTCCAGAGCCCTCATAGTCGAGAGTAAAAGCCCCGGCCTGCGATCACAGAACATATGGATGTTTACCGCTCTCCCTTCTCTTAGCCTCACCTCGACCTATTAATAAATGTGCATGGAGAAAGTAATGTCCTCATTTGATAATAAATTCATCTTCAAGATAGAAAACCGTTTGCAGTTAGACCAATGAAGCTCCTACCTTCGCTGGTTGTCCAATTGGGATAGAGACTGAATTTGGAAATGTACTCGAGGGGTAAAGTTCTTCTTTAACTAGAGTTGAAAGTGGGGGGCCAGTCAGAGGATAGAAGCTCGATGATGGAGTTGGAGAGGAGCTAGAAGGGGTAGATTCCAGTTCATTATGAAGGTCGCTGATCTTTTGCAGAAGTTCCTTTAAGTAATCAACTGCATCCCCAAGTATCGATGCCCTGTCCATCTTTTGGAAGAATGATGCCAAAATTGTCAGTGTAATCATGGCATTATGTAATTACTAAGCAACTAGAACCAAAAAAAACATGTAATTCTTCCTTTCTCAATCCATTTATGAAGACGTATGATAATACTGATCAAACGCATGCAAGTAATATTCTAAATGGAAATATGCACTCTATAATCCAATTCATTCTCATACGGAAGCAAACTTTGCAACTCATATCCAGTGTTTAATGGAACTGAAAGAAAATTGATCTTCAGTAAACTATGTAAAAAAGGGAAAATCCGGTGCCGCAATGCGCGGGGTCTGGGGGGGCCGGTTACTTTGGGTCTAATGCAGACAAACTAGGTATTGAAAGAATATTTGGTGGAAGTTTGAGTTCCAAGACTGTAGCATCTTAGTCTAATATAATAGATGTAAGTTATGGAAGGTAAAAGTATACCTTACAAGCATAAACTATTAACCAAAGAGTCCACGTGAAAAGATAAATAAATTTAGTGCTTATCTAACTACGTGTGCAGATGAAGAAATAAATTTGAAATGGTCCACTGCTCAATCAACAGCTTTCAAACAACAAATAATTTCCTGTCTGCATTTCAAAGTGTAAGATGGCATTTGAAATCAGTTCATAGATTTCATGTGAATAAATTAAATGCCATCACACAACTTTAATATAGATACCTCTCAAATCAAAATATACCAATCACAAACTGTTACACATTAATGATCAAACACAAATAAGATACTAACTTCACAAGAATTCCAAAACAAAAAAAAAAAACAAACAAACAAAATGGGGCTCAAACAAAGAACACAAAAGCTAATGAAAACATGTTGAATCATTCACGAGAAATTTGTTTTATCATACCTTGCTGATCTTTGGAACAACTGACCTCAACATGTAAAGCCTATCATTGAGCTTCTTCCGCCGACGCCGTTCAGCCATCAAATTCTTGGCGGGAAGCCCCTTCTTCTTCCCACCCATCACCACACCATTTGCATTTGAGTCATTGCCACCATTTTTATCACTCCCTTCCACCTTATTGATAGCACTAGTCTCCAAGAATTGATCATCAGAATCATAATTCAGACTAGATCCCTCAATGCTCACATCATTCCCGCTACTGAGTTTGCTCTTCTTATCATATCCTTCCACAAAAGTTGCATTATTTGGAGATATCAATTTTATTTCATTTTCACCACCTAAATTCAAAGAACCCAAATATTTGCTATCATCATCGATAAGACTCTTCTTCAGCGCAGCCCTCTTCTGGAACAGAGTAGGTTGTGCTCCATGCGAGGCAAAATTTTCAAGTGGCTTCAAAATCTTGAACCTATTGAACAACAAGGAATTTCCCTGCATCGAGCTTTCCCCATACCCAAACGCACCAAATCCACCACTTCCTTGGGGAATTTGGAGCAAATTATTAGTGGAGCTCAAATTAAAAGCACCAAATTGTGCCTGAGAACTGAAATCACTTAAACCATCGCCAAGAATCCCACCGCCCCTATTCAAAACACTTTCAAGATACCCATTCCCACAACCCAAATCAAAACCTCCCTCCAAAGTGGTGTTGTTAAGAATTGGATTCATTAAATATTTCGGTGACAGAAAATAGTTTACCTGATCACACGGATCAAGATTACTGAAAACTGAAGCTGATGTTGGGGAACAAGATTCGGAAGAATCCACCGTCTGTAAAAACAACTGATTGCTGTCAGCATCAGCAAAGCCTGATGAAAACGATAGACCATGAATGCTTCCTAGGTGGCTGCTGCTGTTTCCAGTGGCGGAAACTCCGCCTCCGCCGATGCACCAGCCATCTTCTTCAGCTCCAATCATGGATTTAAAAGTCGAAGGGGCGCCTATTTCCTTATCTTCTTCAATCTCCAGCCCACCATTTTCATTAACTTTTTGAGCCCATGACTCCGTTTCACTCTCCCCTGTACCATCTTCAGCCCAAACCATGCTTGGCAACATCCTGCAATTTTCTTGATTTTGATTCTACAAATGTTTCTTTTTTTAAGAAAAGAAAGAACCACCAACTTTTTCAGTAGGGTACACAAAGATGTGATTCTTAATCGAGGAAAGGACTTTGAAGAGAAACATGGAAGTAAAACTAAAAGGGGAGACGGGGAAACAGAGGAGAAGAGGGAATGTGGCGGAAAGAAGAGGGAAATTGCAGATTAATGAAGTGTCTCTGCATTTCTCAACGACACTTAACAAATTGTAGGCTATTCTCTCTGTTATGTCATTGTACATAGGGGCTGGTGAACCAGAACAAATTTTATTTATTTTTATCAAATTGTGCAGATCATACACATTATTAATTATAATATTATCATACGGCATAATATAAATCAATTATTGTACGTCAAATAACATCAAAAGTGTTGGTTTCAGAAGACGGAATGTCTAATATTTTTTCACCCGAAGAACTAATTGGATTGTTACGAGCGAAACGAATGGAGCACACGTTGAAAAAAACGATTTGTTCGTCTTATTGAGAATAACAAGAGTAAAGGATTGTGCATGCGTACATATATATCTGTGCAAAAGTTTATTGAGTAATTGTTTTATCATGACGATTAAAAAAAATGTTAGATTGTGTAATTCAGATGTGATAATCCAATAAATTCATTCTCGAGTAGAAGCGTATAACAATTTAGGCTTTGAATCCCTATGATTTTCTGCATTTTTTTTTGCCCTTCCCACATATATTTATTTATTATACTTATTTGATCTAATAATATTTCCAAATTTGTGTTGTTCTAATAATTCCGGGAAATATCATTATTTATATTCCAGAAATTATAGTTTGAATTATCATAGAACTTTTGACCTAACAAATTGACGAGAACATACATTAGCAATTCTTCTTCTTCTTCTTCATGTTAGATCATAAGATTAAATTTCAAAATTCGACCCCAAATATAAGTTAATTCACTCCACGTTTCCACGACTAAGTATGTCATTCACACTAATTTTTACATATAATAGTTTTATATATGTTGGACACTGTTTATTTAAATAGATAGATTGAACATTTAAATAATCGTTGATATAAGTTACACTGAAATACAGAAAAAAGTAGAACTTACAATAACAGTTTATAAACTGTAAAGAAAACACGGCAAGAATCTGGAAATGTTTCTAAACGAGGCCATAGCAAGTCGTGTGCCCGTAAACTCAAATTTGTCTGCCTTAGCTTCTGGCCTCCTGGACAAGTGAGTTCCAAGGTACAACGCCCAATCACCGATGTTCGGGTTGAAGCAGAAGTCCAAGAAGACTACTTTGAACACTAGTAATGTGCACAACTCTCAAACAATATGCAATGTATGGATGAAGAATGATTTCTGATTTTCAGATAATGAAAACATAAGGCTGGAGCAGCTTATATAGCTGAGCATCAGACCTCTCCAAATGTCTCAGAAATTAAGTGTAATGTTTAGTGGGGTAGATGAAAAGTCTCAACACTTAACATCAGATTAATATGGATTTAAGTCTCGCACATAAATCTGACATCAGGTAGGTGAAAAGTCTCAAACTTAATACTCAGCAGAATATGAAAAGTCAGGTAGATGAAAAGTCATTTCAGAAATCCGAGTAGTAAAAAGATAAGACTGCCTTCGCGGCAGCGACACGCGCGGCGCGGAGAGGACGGACGTACGGCGCGCGAGGGGCACCCATCTTTTCTACTTAACTACACTCTATTGATTTGTATTTTATTATAAACAAACCATAAGTGTCTCAACATTTCAATGTGGGATTTCATTAGCCTAATTGACAATTTTGTTCTCATTAACAAAATTAATAATAATTATTGGGCTTTTAACAATTAAACCCAATTATTATTTTATTAATCCCAACAATCACCCATATGAATGCAATATGACGAAAAAATTGCGCAATGCACCTAGATGAAGATTTGAGAGTACTTTGAGAATCCACTGCATCAGGATAAGTGTTGGTTAACCTTGAACATTCCTTAGTAAAGTATCATCGGATATGCTTGTCAACCAGTGGACGTGATGCCTTGAACTGTTCGACGTTTTATGTATAACAAGACAACAATACGCACACAGCTTCATCTCCACACTATTATTGATTCTTTCGTTGTTGTCCATTTTGGCCCTGGACTGCCTTGGATGTTTCATCGAATGCTCTAGAGATTTAGCCCTCAAGTCATCTCATAGAAACGGCCCCTTCAAATTCGATATAGGCGATTTCTCTTAAAGAGTATCCTGTCATACCCCACTTTACTATCTCGAGATAGAAGAATCATTAAGAGTATGAGCCCATCCTTCCCATATACAGGTTTATCACTCTTTCATCACATGAATAGGTAAGGAACTCAATTTCTCGAGTGTTTTGTTCGATCCCCTCACAATTCGGTTTTCCCATTGAACCTGCAAATTGGACTTTACAATTCAGGTTGGATTGCTATCATGGTTAGAAATCAATTTCATAGGCTTCAACCCCATTCTCCTTGAAGAAATCTCTACTCGGTCTCTCGTTAGACATCTCGTAAATGGGTCCGCAATGTTTTCTTTATACTTCACATAATTAGAGAAATAACACCGTTTTTCAGTAGATTTCTCATTATACACAGTGTTTTGTGCTCTTCCCATAGCTGACTGACTATCACACTGCACACTAATGGGTGGCACAGGTTTTGACCACATTGGAATGTCCTCCAATAAACTCCGAAGCCAATCAGTTTCTTCTGCTGCAAGATCTAAAGCTATGAACTCAGATTCCATAGTTGATCTAGCAATGCACGTTTGTTTGCATGATTTTCCATTAAACAGCTGCACCTCCAATTATAAGATATATCAACTCGTGGACTTTATATTCTTGGAGTCCGATATTCGCATCTGAGTGCCCTTTAATTACTGCTGGATATCTAGTATAATGTAGTTCGTAGTTAGTAGTGTATCTTAGATATCTAAGAACTCGAACTACTGCCTTCCAGTGCTCATAACTGGGATTACTCGTATATCTGTTCAATTTGTCGACTGAGTTAGATATACAAGTCTAGTGCAGTCCATGAGGTACATGAGACTATCTATGACCCTAGAGTACCCAAGTTGTTGCACACATTCTCTCCGCGATTATTGCAAAGATTTGACACCACCTCCATAGGTGTTCTTGCGATGATATTATTTCCCTTGTCAAACTTGTCAAGCATTTTCTCGAGATAATGACTATGGGAGAGAATATCATCTTCATGTTTGGTGATCTTCATCCCAAGAATCACATCTGCAAGACCTAGGTCTTTCATCTCAAAATTTCGTGACTTTCTTAGTAATTTTGATGTTATTGTTATCACAAACAATTATCATGTCATCTACGTAGAGACATACTATCACATAGTTTGCATTGTCTCCTTTTACGTAGACACATTTATCACATTGGTTTGTTTTAAACCCATTTGAAAGCATGACGCTATCAAATTTTTCGTGCAATTGTTTAGGTGCTTGTTTTAATCCATACAAGAATTTCACAAGTCTACACACCTTTGTTTCTTTACCTGGAACTACAAACCCTTCATGTTGGTCCATGTAAACCTACTCTACTAACTCTCCATTTAGAAAAGCCATTTTTACATCCATTTGATGGATCTCTAGATTATATAATGCAATAAATGCAATTATTAACCTTGTCGACGTTTCCTGGATACAAGAGCGTATGTGTCTAAATAATCAACACCTTCAGTTTATCTGTAGCATTTGACTACAAGTATAGCCTTGTACTTATCTACCGTACCATCAGCTTTCATCTTCCTCTTGAAGATCCACTTGTGGCCTAGTGGTTTACAACCTGCAGGAGGATCAACTAGTTCCCAAGTATGATTATGTAAGATAGATTTTATCTCATTGTTCACCGCTTCTTTCCAAATATCAGAGTCTTGTAAAGACATTGCTTCCTTGAAAGTAGTCGGATCCTTTTCCAACAAGTATGTTAGGAAATCCGAGCCAAAAGACTTCTCTTTTCTAGCTCTTTTGCTTCATCTAGGTGATTCCACATTCTCTTGAGAATATATATCCCCCACATATCTCTCAACATTAGTTTCAGTCAATGTCTGAGTTTTGTGTGGAAATATTTCCTCAAAGAATGAAGCATCCCTAGCCTCAATAATAGTATTTACATGCATTTCTTCATTATCTGACTTGTGTACTAGAAAACGATAGGCACTACTATCTTGTGCATATCCGATAAATACACAATCCACTGTCTTAGGTCCTATCCTAATCCGTTTAGGAGGAGGAATTGGTACATTTGCTAGACAGCCCCAAACCCTTAAAAACTTGTAGCTAGGTGCGCGACATTTCCACAATTCATAAGGCGTTTTATCCAACTTTTTATGTGGTACTCTGTTTAGCACATAATTGACGGAAAGCAGAGCTTCTCCCCACAAATTCTGAGGTAAGTCGAAACTTATAAGCATTGCATTCATCATTTCCTTAAGCGTTCTATTATTCCTTTCAACAATACCATTTTGCTCGGGAGAATAAGACACAGTGGTTTGATGAATAATGCCAATCTCAGCACATATTTGTGCAAATGGTGACTCATATTCACCGCCTCGATCACTTTGAAGAATTTTAATCTTTTTATCAAGTTGATTCTCAACTTCATTCTTATAGTGAATGAACATATCAATTGCTTCGTCTTTACTTCTCATTAAGTAGACATAACAATATCTTGTACAATCATCGATAAATGTTATGAAGTAATATTTCTGAAATAATTTTTACCGCCTCTAGATTATACATACTTTAGATCACATACATCCGTATGGATCAAGTTTAATGGTTCGGTGCTTCACTCAATTGAGTGGAATGAAGATTTGGTTAATTTGGCCTCTACACAGGTCTCACACGTGTTTATGATTGATGTTAAATTTAGGTAATAGATTAAGAGACAATAGCCTTTGTAAGGACTTATAATTCACATGTCATAATCTACCATGCCACAAATATAAGGACTCACAAGAATAATCAAACTTTAAACTTTTATTAGCCACATTGGCAACAATCATTACATTATTTTTGCTTGTGCTAGCCTCATATGCTGCATTAACATCAACTTCAACCTCTACACTAGACATAACCTTAGGAGCTAAAGTCATTACACTCATCTTGAAGAGGTTATTGGCCAAGTAGCCTTTGCCCACAAACATACCACCCTTGGACAGAATGACTTTGTCGGATTCAAACACGAGCCAAAAGCCTTTATTGTTCAGCACTGCTCCAGAGATGAGATTCTTTCGGATCTCTGGCACGTGGAGCACCTCGGTAAGAGTCAACTCTTTGCTGGAAGTCATCTTTAGCACAACCGTCCATTTGCCTTCAACTTTTGAGACTGTTGAATTTCCCATGTAGCATTGCTCATCATTTACTGGTTGATAGGTCTTAAACATGCATTTGTTGGCGCAAATGTGGCGAGTAGCCCCAGTGTCTGTTGGGATATGCCCTAAGACATATCATTAGATGATTGTTTATGACATACAATGTAATATGATTTTATGAATGGCAATTCATTATTATATATTATTCTTTTAACTGTGCAATATGAATTAATATATATGTTAATGTCCTTAGAATAATATTGTATTATTCTTAAAAATGTCCCTAGTCAAGTATTATCATGAATAAGGATAATGATAATACGTAGAGACTAGTATGTGTTGATTGATGAATTGTTCATTGATATGAGATATCAAATCAATACATGGGTACATGTTAGAGAACGATGTACTGGACAGACCCACCATGAGAATGCAACATGGATAGTTATATGATCGTCATATGCAATTCTCATAGTGATAATAATGTATGTAATCCTTACGACTTGTGATCATCAGAGATCCCAACATAAGAAGTTATGTATCTTGATATCGTCAAACGTTACCCGTAACAGGGTAATCTATAAAGGCGACTATTGGATACACTACGAATTATGTAGAGGGATGTTGACTGATCGAGATAGGATTTGTCCCTCCTATATAACAGGAGATGTGTTTGGCCCTTGATCGAGTGAGAACTAAAATGCATGGCCATGCTCGAATGAGTCGATATGAGATATCGAGCTTATTCGTTTATTCTAGTTCTACTTGGGGATCAAGAAATAGAGATTGAATATACGAGTATGACTATTCCATGACTCGTGTTCAATCTAAACACAAAGGACAAAGGGATTAAGTTACATGGTTAATATTATCACAAGTTCTAAAGGTTATGTCGAGTCATTGACATTCTTGTAATTTGGGTAGCCTCGATGTGTTGCTAGACACCGCTCTTAGCTTGTAACGTAAAATGAGATTTTATGTCACTGCCAACATTACAAGATCCTATCGGGTCACACAAAAGATTAAATCGATAAGGGAAATTAAATTCATTGGATGAATTAATTAATTAAGAAGAGTCTTAATTAAGTGATTAAAAGGTTTTAATTAAATCATGGGTTTGGGCCCATAAGACTTAAGAAAGTCTTGAATCTTAATTAAAAGCCTTATAATATAAATACTAGATTTTGATTAATGGTTAATCATACTTTTCATATCATACTTTGATATTAAAACCTAACTCCAAAAGGCTCTCGGCCACCACGATTATAACCTCCACCGCCGCCGCCGATAGTGTGGTGGTTTTGGGTTTTGTTTGGTCGTCGTTAATCGGTTTTGAACCGAGAGTTGAGTTTTGATTCAAGAATAAGTCTAGCAACTTATTCTTGAACATCCCTTTTCGTTTAATCGTGTGGATACCGTTGAGGCAAGACCTTGGAGGTGTTGCTCGTGACTCGGGATCGTTGGACGTAGTGCACCGTGGAATCTGCTCAAACACGCTACAAGGGTGAGACTTTTGTATTCATTTATCCGATATGAAATCCTATGTATAGATCCATTGTTCTAGTAATCCAAAAATTTTATTCCGCTGCGTTGTATGCTCTAAGGATTACTAACAGTGTCCACCCACAATTCCTTGGAGTTCCCACCAACAAGGTTCACCTCCGACACCACTGCAGTCAGATGCATGTCATCCATGTCTGAGCTCAGGTTGTCCTCAGCAATGTTGGCAGGAGCAGGTATCTTGCCTTTGCCTCTGTTTGGGACTATCTTCATCTTACCCTCATTGTTTTTACGTTTGGTGCAGTCCTTGGCCTCATGATTAGGCTTACCACACACATAACAGTCACCGGTGAACCTCCTTGTCTGAGTATCTCCATTGGGATCAAAAGTACTCTTGCGTTTATTCCCCTGTGAGCTGTCCCCAACTTCAACCACGTTGGCCTTGGAAATCATTCCAAATGATTTCTTGTCAACTTTTCGGTTGTCTTGCTCGATGCGCAGCCTTCTGATAAGATCCTCGAGACTCATCATCTTTCGCTTGTGCTTTAGGTAGCTTCTGAAGTCCTTCCAAGATGGCGGTAATTTTCCAATCATCATCGCCACTTGGAGAGCATCATTTAGCCCCATACCTTCAGCAGCAAGTTCATGATATATCAGCTGCAGCTCTTCGCATTGCTCAACAACGCTCTTGCCATCTACCATTCGATAGTCATGAAATCGACCGGCTACAAATTTCTTTGCGCCTGCGTCGTCAACTTTGTACTTCATTTCTAACGATTCCCAAAGATCATTCACAGTTTCTTTGGGGGAATACACATTGAAAAGTGCATCGTCAAGAGTATTTAGTACATAGTTACGACATAGGTAGTCGGCACTCAGCCACGATTCAACTATCACAGCAGATTGAGGATCCTCTTTGTCCTCAACTGGTTTATCCTCTTTGAGAAACCTGGTCAAGTTCAAAGTGGTCAAGAAGAACATCATCTTCTGTTTCCAACGCTTAAAGTTGGAACCTTTAAACTTTTCTGGTTTTTTTAAATTGAGAGAACGACATTGGGTTTCTCAGAACTGCCATAACGACCTCAGCGCCGCTAGCTTTCACAACTAGAATATCAGTATTATCAGTAATTCTGTTTTGAATCTGGTCAGCCATTAGCTAAGACATAACACAAACAACACAAGACAAATAATATCAAACTAGTTTGAAAAACAACAGTATAAAACCTTTGATAGTGCTCAAACAGTGATTGTTTGAAAATTCGAGAATTATATTTTCGAAACTGATTCAAATCCAAAAAATAAACAAAAACACAAAATATTTGAGTTTATGTTTGTTGGACACTCTTTATTTAAATATATAGATTGAATCAGTTAAACAATAGTTGATATAAGTTACACTGAAATACAGAAAAACAGTAGAACTTACAGTAACAGTTTATAAACTGTAAAGAACACATCAAGAATCTGAAAATGTTTCTGGACGAGGCCACAGTAAGTCGTGTGCCTGTAAACTCAAATTTGTCTGCTTTAGCTTCTGGCCTCCTGGACAAGTGAGTTCCAATGTACAATGTCCAATCACCGCTGTTCGGATTGAAGCAGAACTCAGAGCAGACTACTTCGAACGCTAGTAGTGTGCATCACTCTCAAACAGTATGCAATGTATGAATGAAGAATGATATCTGATTTTTGGATAATGATAACATAAGGATGTAGCAGCTTATATAGTGAAAAGTCTCAAAACTTAAAGCTCAGCAGAATATGAAAGTCGGGTAGATGAAAATTCATTTCAGAAATCCGAGTAGTAAAAAGATAGAGCTGCCTTCGCGACGCGGCGTGGCGAGACGAGTCGAGTCGAGATGAGACGAGCTGAGCGGACGGACGGCACGCGAGGGCACCCATCTTTTCTACTTAACTACAATCTATTGGTTTGTATCTCATTATAAAAAATCATAAGTGTGTCAACTTTTCAATGTGAGATTTATTTAGCCTATTTGACTATTCATAATTAACTTACCATAATTTTGTTCTCATTAACAAAATTAATAATAATTATTGGGCTTTTAACAATTAAACCCAATTATTATTTTATTAATCCCAACAATATATTGTTAGGAAAATATTATTGACATGCATGCTTTATTATATATATGAGCATATGTACTTGTATACCACCATCTCATTGGCTTGCATCATCATATATAATTAACGAGTTAATGCATGTCGTGCAGTGCGCAAAAAATAATGCTCAGCGAATATAAACAGCAATATTAAATGATGATGTTATCTCAATTAAAAAGACTTAACATAGCTTCGCTTAGAAGAGGGTCTAAAGTCAATAGGTTTTTTTGTCCCATTAATGCACGTAGTATCTTTCATTTTCTTCTGGCATTCTCTATATCAATGGCTGTGGCCATCATCATCAAAATATTATCATATTTAATCATCAAACCAGCACGTCTAACTTTGTATTTTTTGAGCAACAGTAAGTCAAAATGCAATTAGAACTAAAATCAAACATGCTCTTAAATAAAGCGGCGATGAAGGTAGTGAACAGAAGATTCCATTAAAAATAGGAAAAAAAACCAGCCAAACAATAATATGTTGACACCAGTATAATTATAGCTCCGGCTAACATAAAAAAAACAACCCCTTGCTCAAAGATCTGATGTACTCTCAATGACTCAACCAGAAAAATGTGATAAAGTATCTACAAATGAAACTAAAAAAGAGATATATCTCCAAAATACATTATTAAAAAATTACATCTCAGAAAGTACATGTAAGCTTTTTCAGAATCCAAAAGCAAAACCATACTAAAACCTTTAGCTTGACTTGCATGAGCTCAGATTGCTAAACTAATCCTCTACATTCCAAGAGATATTAACTCATCCAAAAGTGCCTATGACGCAAATGGTGAGATCCACGCCAACAATACTGTAATGGTATAATAGAAAAATTCAAAACTTGGTTTTGAATGGTTTTACATAAATTCTTTGAACCGACAACAAGTTCCTTCACTGTCTCTTCTATCTTAGCTACTCTCCTTTTACCTCTAAGGGCCCTGGATCAGATGCTGGCACAGCCTTTTCTTCTGCTGCCTTAAGCTCCATTTCTTTAGCTTTTGCTTCGAACTCGGCTTGTTTCTTTAGCTCGAGTTCCTAACATAATCCACGAATCTGCGTGAGAAACACCTCATCATATACTCATACGAGATCCAGAGCAAAACATAGAACATGGGTCGTTTTTACTTGTTCTGCAGGCTACTAACTCTTAAACATGAACAAAATTTGTACGTCGTTAAGCTTTTCATAGCTCCAAAGCAAGGACAGAGGATATGTCATAACTCTTATATCTTATTTTAAGGTGCAATTTAACTATCTATATCAGGAGTCATCTTTTGATGGTTGTCTCACAGCCAAATAATCTTACTTTAACCAATAATCTTTACTCCGACATTGGATCATAAGACCACACATATGTAGCACTAAAACTTCTAACTTATAACTTATAGTAATAATATAAATTTATAGCAATTCAAGCTCCACATTACAAGCCAACTGGTTGAATGTTGTGTACTAAATCACTTAAAATCCAACATTTTAATAATGGCATAAGAAATGCGACGTCATCTCAGAAAGCAAATCAAAGATAAAAGTTTTTTTTTTATATGCAGCCTATGAATTTTCTCAAGAGCAAAATTTTTTGACACCGGGTAACTTAGACGCAGGTCGCTGTAATAAAAAATTCAGCATTTAAAAAACAAAGCCGCGTCCATTTTCTTCATTTCCCTGCTAGCATATTGAGCTACGAGATACACAGCTGGTATATGAAAACATGATCACAGCTAGAAATCAGACAAAAGTGGAATGCCAACATAAAAATTTGTAACATAGTGGACGGAGATATTTTAGGAAGCATAAAAAAACGGCACCCAATGACGGCAATCAGATGAAGAAAAGCTGCACGAGATGAAAATCCAACCTGTAAATCATCAAAAAAGTACTTTAATGCAACTCAAAACTCACAACAATCGATTTAATCAAAATAGCGCAGATATTCTACTACATGAAACCAAATTGTTTGAGAAAATGGCTGACAAAATCTTTGGAACAAGAACATGACTGGTAAAATGAAATGCCGTACAGAAAAGACAGAAAAGCGTATCCAAATTTCTTATTCTTCGGAGGGTCGGTGAAGAGAATTTTGGCGGCCGTCATAAAGTCGAGGTTATTTAAAGCTTTGTATTGCTCATCGTACTGGCTCGATGAAGACGAAGACCCATCGCCGTTGTTGGTGGTGGGTTTATTTCCGCCGACAGAGGAGCAAAAGGGTCAGGTCGAAGTCCTGACCCTATTCAAAACATTCTTTCCTCCGAGAATTATTCTCATCGTCTTCCCCCAACATTTCGGACATGAAAACAGCACATTGAATGTTGTTGGAGAAGCCGTTGGAGGATTTTGACGGCCAAATCGGAAGTAGACAGAAAAGAGGACCATCCCCCCCATTTTTTGATAGAAGCGCGAAGCATATGCTGGATCACCGAGTAGTGGAAAAGAAATTTTTCATGTTCAAAGGAAGGAAACAAAAAACTCGAGAACAAAGCGAGGGGAGTAGGTTGACGATCGATGGAACAAGCTGAAGAGAAGAAGAGAAGGAACAAATTTGTGGTTAGTAAAATAAAAAAGAAATTACCTCATGCTCGAAAATTTTACATGTTATTGGCTCAACCAGCGGTGAATCTATCGGAAGGAACTCCAAATGATTGGATCATCTGGGGGGCATAATAAAACTAACGACAATTAATAAAATAGAAAGGAGAAGGGAGAAGCCATTGGTAGGTTGAAGCGGCTATTTTTATATATTATATATATATATATATATATATAATATATTATAAATTACTAAAATTCATAATTTTTTAAATTCTAAAATCATGTGTAAAAAAAAATACATGTCACTGAAATTATCATAATATTACAAATACTAACACCAAATGCATATTATTTCAATTAATATACTAAGTACGTCAAAATAAAAGATAACAACAAAAATAATTTTATAAAATTTAAGAAGCGCATAAAAAATGAATGTCGCTGAGATCGTCATAGTATCACATATACTAACATCAAATGTATATTACTTCAATTAACATAACATTTAACAAACAAGTCCAAATTTTATTTTAGTCAGAAACCTTTTAAATTATATAATTAATCCTTAAGAGTGTCATTTTTGCGTCGGACACGCCTCTCGACCGTGTTCGATACGGGTGTTCGATTTTATTTTATTTTAGTTTTTAATTAAGGACATGTCACATGACATGTCTGACACGTATTTGATATGTGTTCGATATATGTCGATGTTCTAGAAGTTTCCGATATTATATTGATTTTTATCATAAGAACGCTTTAATCTCATGTTACAGCTTACGGGATTCCCAAATCCAGAGGATAATATTCAGCTTAAAACCCACAAATACTAGATAAATTTCTGACCGTTGATTAACTTTCACAATTCAACGGTGATAACATGTTTTCGTGAGCAAATTACTGTGTTTGGGTGCATTGGGCTGAACCCAGGGGAAACCAAAACACACAGGGGAAAGCGTGCAAGATACATCGATGAAGAGCGACTGAGCAGCCAATAATCTTCCATCCACTTACAATATCTATATTTTACCCTCTTCTATCACCACGTTAGTCTCCGTACTTCCTCCTTCATTCTGTAAGTGATTCTTCATTGTTATTCATGCATGCGATGTTATGTTCTAGGCTCTATTTTTTTCACGTGGATTTCAGTTTAATTTAGGGTTTTTAAAGATTGGAACTTTGTGTTAATTTGTATATTTTTTTAGGATTGGATCGTTGAGTTAATCTGGGTATCATTGAAAATAATTGACTGCCGAAAAGTTTGTTATTTCATGGTAGTATTCATTGTTCAATTGGTTGGTCTTGTGAAATTATTTCTGATTTGGGTGATGAATTGATGTTCTTGACTCGATTTCTCTATCTTGGTTTCAGTTTAATTCTGTATTGACCCGTAGAAGTTTGTTATTCATGGGTAGTACTGATTGTTGCATTGGTTGTTTTTTGTGAAATTAATTTCTGGGAAGTGCTTCAATATTGGTAAAATGGTAGCAGTTTGTTTAATTACTGCGCACTTGTTTATGAAACATGTGAGGTGGTGGTAGAGATCAAGTTTCATGTGACTTAATTTTTGACTATCTAATTGTGGGGATAAAATCTCATAGTGGAGCTTTAAATGCTGTCCTTGAGTTAATCTGGATGTTGTTTTGTTTTTTGCAAGTGATTTCCAGAATAATGTTATTTCTTGCTTAGTTGTTTGTTTACTTTTGCATTGTAATTCCATGGTTGCTGTTCGAATTAGAAATATACTGTGGTTATTGAATTGTTTTAGTATTATCCAAATAAATTCATAGTTGTTAAAAGTGTTGGAAAAATTTATTCCGTCCAGTATTATATTGGAACTTATATGGCGTTTTTTCCTATGAAAGAACTGTTTTCACTAGTCCCGACTAGAATAATATAATTGTAAACAGCTCGAAGTTATAGTTGCTGATTTCAGCTTCTTTTTTCTTTCGCTACTGATTTCAGCTTTGGAGATAAGCATTGTTGTGCATGGTTGTCTTAAGCGATGCAACTGATGAATATTCAGTTGCATATTTTGCTGATTCCTTGGTCCAAGATTTTTTATTTTTTCTAATTTAGGATTTGTTGCGTCCGAGTAATTTGAATTTTGGAAAACAGCCTTTTGGCATTTTAACGTGACCTATGAGTTGACTTCATGACTCTTTAAGCATTTTTTTGTGACCTTTGAGGAGCTATTTCTATCATTTACCTTCATCCTTTCTGAAATCCGTTTTTTAGGTGTTGGTGAGTGATTTTGTAACTTTTATGAAGTTAACACAGTTCGGAAATTTTTCTGGCAGAGCATTATAGCATACAGTGTTCCATTTGCCTTACAGGATGTCTTTATTGCTGTTTATGATACCAGTTTGAAGCTTATCAAATATCATGTTATCCAAATAATGAAACTCTCTGATTTTTTAATGCTTCCAGTTAAAAAAGTTATGCTCAGAACATTATCATGATCATTTTGACTCCAGCTTGCAGACCACTTAGAAACAGTCATGGTACACGCTTTGGCTCAGTCTACCAATCTACCTTCAGTTGGCTTGACAAAAAATGGGAAGGTCAGGGGTTCTAGTAAAACAAAAGGAGCAAATACCATGCTGTGCAGTTTCCAAACAACTTCCTTAAGGATGGGGAATTTCTCAGGATTGCGTGGAGTTAATACTTTAGACATGATGGTTCGACAAGCTGGGCAAACACTTCAGTCTAGGGTAGCAGCTGCCACATTTGGCAGGCGAGGGAGAAAATTGCGAATGGCACCACGAGCCATGTTTGAGAGGTTCACAGAAAAAGCAATAAAAGTCATAATGCTTGCTCAAGAGGAGGCAAGGCGGCTTGGCCATAATTTTGTTGGAACAGAACAGATATTGCTGGGACTTATCGGGGAGGGCACTGGAATTGCTGCCAAGGTCCTCAAGTCCATGGCATAAATTTGAAAGATGCTCGTGTTGAAGTCGAAAAAATAATTGGACGGGGGTAGTGGATTTGTTGCTGTAGAAATACCTTTTACTCCTCGTGCAAAGCGTGTTTTGGAACTCTCATTAGAGGAAGCCCGCCAGCTTGGTAACTTGTTTTCTGTATATTATTGTGTGTGCTTTAAGATGTTAACTGGCCCTGGGGCCTTTATTGTGTAGCGGGCTTGTTGTTTCTAATGGCTGGGGGGCTTAACAGAGTGATGCGGTTTCCAATTTACTGTATATTATCTCCCCTCCATTTTCCTGCATCATGTTAGCAATCATAGAGGTGGCATACAAATATTGGTCTATTTTTTCGAAGCATTGATTTGGATCACAAGAATGAATTTTGCAAGTTGATGCTGACATCAGCTCTTGCTTCAGGTCACAATTACATTGGATCAGAGCACTTGCTACTGGGATTGCTTCGTGAAGGTGAAGGTGTGGCAGCTCGTGTTCTTGAAAATTTGGGGGCTGAACCAAGTAACATTCGAACACAGGCAAGTAGCATCGCTTATTTCCACTGCCCCTTAGTTTGTAATGTTCATGCAACTGAGGGACATTATTTGTGCAAGTAGGTTATTAGAATGGTAGGTGAGAGTGCAGAGGCTGTTGGAGCTGGTGTTGGAGGTGGAAGCTCCGGGAACAAGATGCCTACTCTGGAGGAGTATGGCACCAATCTCACCAAGCTAGCTGAAGAGGTAATTCCTATTCTTCTTGATATATTTGAATTAGAAAATTGATGGCATAGTAAAATATGGTTCTCTTGTCTTTTCAGGGTAAACTAGACCCTGTTGTTGGAAGGCAGGATCAAATCGAACGCGTCACACAAATTTTAGGACGACGCACAAAAAATAATCCTTGCCTGATCGGAGAACCGGGTGTTGGGAAAACAGCTATTGCAGAGGGCCTTGCTCAGAGAATAGCCAATGGGGATGTTCCAGAAACAATTGAAGGGAAAAAGGTAAGCTAGTTTTATGAAGAAAATAACTATGGAAAACCTCCTACTTCTACCCTTAGTTTTTTTTATTTGAGTTGATATGCGAGGTGGGGATGGGATGGGGATGATGTGACAGTATCTTCAAAGATTAGATATTTAGATTTTCCTTTTTTTTTTGTTGTTGTTAGGGATTTACTGAAAAAATGTGGACTGTAATAGCAGCCATACATACTTTATCCCAATTAAAGTACTACTTGTGTCAATATTGAGTAAGGGTATATTTTAATGATTTTCAAATAGCGTGTAGATGATTTAAAAAATCGGGTACTGTCGATCCAGTTTGTTTTTATAGTTATTATGTTTCTGGAATATCACCTTTTTAACAATATCGAAATAGTAATTTTCCTTCTGGATCGTAGTAGGTTATAACCCTTGATATGGGTCTTCTTGTTGCTGGGACAAAGTATCGGGGTGAATTTGAAGAGAGGTTGAAGAAACTGATGGAGGAAATTAAGCAAAGCGATGAAATTATACTCTTCATTGATGAGGTGCATACGTTGATAGGAGCAGGAGCTGCCGAGGGGGCAATTGATGCGGCAAACATCTTGAAACCTGCTTTAGCTCGAGGTGAACTGCAGGTTAGCAAATTCAAATACTGACATTTGTTTGTAATCTGAGTTTTTTGTGAATAACACAACCTTCTGGATATTGCTTCATAATTTGAGAAGAAAATTTATATCTTTATGTGATATTGAAGAACCTAATTCACCTTTGCCTTAGCCTGCATGTCTGTAATGTTTAATATGAATAAAATTGCAGTGCATTGGAGCCACTACACTAGATGAATATAGAAAACATATTGAGAAGGATCCAGCACTAGAAAGAAGGTTTCAGCCAGTCAAAGTCCCAGAACCCACCGTGGATGAAACCATACAGATTCTTAGAGGCCTTCGAGAACGCTATGAAATACATCACAAGCTTCGTTACACCGATGAAGCTTTAATTGCTGCTGCGCAGCTCTCTTATCAATACATCAGGTATGTAGAATTTTGAGATCATTCTTCAATTCTACCTCTCTGAATACATTTGTTTTTGAAATTTCAGTGACCGTTTTTTGCCTGATAAAGCCATTGACTTGATTGATGAAGCTGGTTCTCGGGTCCGACTTCGACATGCGCAGGTAATGTCCTTGCTCAACAACTTCATGGTTCTCTTTCACTATATATAATGTATTGTCACACCTTTTCAATTTCATTTACAGCTTCCTGAAGAAGCCAGAGAGATCGAGAAAGAGCTCAGGCAGATAACAAAGGAAAAGAATGAGGCTGTCCGAAGTCAAGATTTTGAGAAGGTTTAACATTTTATCGCGTCTATGATAGTTTTACTTAGTTTGTGGTTTAGGATCTTGAATTTCTTGCAAACTTAGTTCATGGTTTAATTACTGATAGGCTGGTGAGCTACGTGACAGAGAAATGGATCTTAAGGCACAGATATCTGCTCTTGTGGACAAAAATAAGGAGATGACTAAGGCAGAAAGTGAGGCTGGGGACACAGGACCTGTTGTAACAGAAGCTGACATTCAGCATATCGTCTCTTCTTGGACTGGCATCCCTGTCGAAAAAGTGTCAACAGATGAATCCGATCGCCTTCTCAAGATGGAGGACACACTCCACAAGCGTGTTATAGGACAGGATGAAGCTGTCAAAGCCATAAGCCGTGCTATTCGTCGTGCCCGTGTTGGGCTCAAAAAATCCCAACCGCCCCATTGCTAGCTTCATCTTCTCCGGTCCAACTGGTGTCGGGAAATCAGAGCTAGCAAAAGCTCTGGCTGCCTACTACTTTGGATCCGAAGAAGCTATGATCCGGCTTGACATGAGTGAGTTCATGGAGAGACACACTGTTTTCAAAGCTCATTGGGTCACCTCCTGGTTATGTTGGTTACACCGAAGGTGGGCAATTAACCGAGGCAGTCAGGCGTCGTCCTTACACTGTCGTTCTTTTTGATGAGATTGAAAAGGCTCACCCTGATGTTTTCAACATGATGCTTCAAATTCTGGAGGATGGAAGGTTGACCGACAGCAAAGGTAGGACAGTGGACTTCAAGAACACACTTTGATCATGACATCGAATGTCGGAAGTAGTGTCCATTGAGAAGGGGGGGGCGACGCATAGGTTTTGATCTAGATTATGATGAGAAGGATAGTAGTTACAACCGTATAAAGAGCTTGGTTACAGAAGAGCTGAAACAGTATTTCAGGCCAGAATTCTTGAACAGATTGGATGAGATGATAGTTTTCCGACAGCTTACCAAGCTTGAGGTAAAGGAGATAGCCAATATCATGTTAAAGGAGGTATTTGATAGACTGAAAGGCAAGGATATAGAACTTCAGGTGACCGAAAGGTTCAGAGATAGGGTCGTGGAAGAAGGATACAACCCGAGTTATGGGGGCGAGACCTCTGAGACGAGCCATCATGAGACTGTTGGAGGACAGTATGGCTGAGAAGATGCTTGCCCGCGATATTAAAGAAGGTGACTCAGTCATAGTGGATGTTGATTCTGATGGCAATGTGATAGTTCTAAATGGGTAGCAGTGGTGCAACTCCAGAACCGTCGCCTGAACCACTGGCAGTGTAGATTTTGCTATTTATTGCTACTTTTGGTGATGTGTTGTTTGTACTTGTGTTGGAACAAAGAACGTGGACTGTTGGTAGGGAACTCCATAGCCAATCCATTGAATTTATACTGAACTGCTAGCAATCTTTGCGGAAACGATGTCTTTTATCCGATACTATGATTTAGAAATTGACATACTTGATGCTAAAAAATGAACCAACGAATTTTAAACAAACATGTGAATTATGTGCGCATTGAGTTAAATTTCGCCTTAACACGGTAAATTTGATGGGAAAACGGAAACGGGATCATAAGCTGGATGCCTTATGTTACAGTTGTGAATTCATAATCACTTCCCCTCAATTATTACTGAATTACCAAATTAAATGGAGAAGTTTGCGATATCTATATGTGAATTTTGCGTACATTTAGTGGTTCCATAATTAGTATTTTATTATTTTTATTTCCTTGTGATTTTTAAATAATTGTTAATATTATATTAGTCCCAAATTTTAAATAGTCGCTTCAAAAAAATATTAGCCGGTGTTTATTATACATGCCTTCCCTAAATTTGTAAAGCTCTCCCCAATTCTAATAATTATGTCATATTTGTCAGCAGGCAAGAGAGTTCGAATAAACTTAAAGATCATTTTTTTTATCACACAAAATTATATATTAATTAAAAGAAGTACAAGTAGTACCAAAAAGTTCCACAATTAAGAAATAAAAAAGCTAAAAACAACTAGCACTTGAACGCTAATAAGCAAACGGCTTGTTCCCACATACACGACTTCATATGAGTAGTGTATTTTAACATAATATAATATTCAGAAGCAAAAGCTACGTCTTATTTTATTTATTGACACGCTAAATAAAACATAAAAAATTGAATCATCAAAACATCAATATTCAGTGTATACCTGTGTGTGTACGACTTCTTGAAATGGTTCTTATTCAAGGACACTTCCCACAGATCAGTTGTTTGGAATTCCTGGAAAATAGATACCAGTATATCATCACAGCTGAACTAAGGACCATTAAAATACGGTTGCGTGGTCCACAAAAATCTTGATGCATTTATTCATATCATAGAATGAGTTTCTTTGGGTGGGGCTGACACTCCCGCCTCGACTTATTTTGAGTGCATCCAATGCCTTCTGTATTTCCATATTCATGGCACGTCCACACTACCTGATGATAGTTTTTTGTGAGCTTTTTGCAAATGAAGCTTAATGAACCGGCTGCTTAAACCAGCATTTTTTCCACATATAGGGCAAACCTTCATCATAGGTCTGCGGTGGTGCCATTCCATCGAAACTCTTCCATGCAACTTCTGATCTAAGTCCAAAAGCATCCTTTGCAAAACCATCATTAGGATGGGCTCTACGATGAACTCGTTTTAGGGCATTCCATGCTTCCAATAGAGTGAAGTTTCTATATTGGAAAGAGATGCAGATGTTAAATTTTTTTTCTCAAGGGACAACCAGATCTTCCTCCTATGCCATGTTCTCAACGTCGATAAAAATTCAAATTAATGCTCTAGTGCTGCATTCAGTGAAACATGAAAAGGCAGTAGAGAAGGTAAGACAAGACAACAATTTGGTTTATCCTTAAAGTTGTCCACCCGCTTTTCCTATTACAGGTCATTTCTTTGGTAGTAAGCCATCACCTTCATCAATTCAATTTCCCATTACGAAATATTAATCAACAGAATGCAGGCCAAGTTGGGACAAAGGTTCTCCTTCTTGGTGCATCACGAATTAGGCAGACATTTCCATGAACATGGCATTTAGATGATAAAATGCTCGAAAGATAATAGACTGCACTTACTTCCTGAGCATTAGATAAGCAAGAACTAGAGTAGCACTCCTACTCTTCCCTTCAAAGCAATGTACCAGAACCTTTGCACCAATTTGTTCCACATGATCGATAAAATCATGTGCTTCTCGAAAGATGTCACTGATGTTAGCATCCTCATTATCGTATATCTGTACAGAGACACAAAGTCATGATCAGCAAACGAGTCAAGAAAAATTTGAAGCAAAGCAGAAATTGGTAAGGTTGCATTTGGATGGAAGCATTCTTTTTGAGGAAAAAAGGGATTTGAAATTATTTCTATCATTGAAAATTTGAGATTCCTTATTTTGGTTAAAAAAACTTAAAATTGAAGTTGAAGCAATCTAAAATCCATGGATTGAAAATTACCCAAACAATAGCGTGAATTCGGAATCCAAAGCCCTCCATTCAAATGCGGCCTAAAAAAATAGGAAGGTAGATAAAAGTGGGGAACAAAAGGCTGTAGCTTACATACTGAAAAATTTTGGTATTCAAATAACTCAGGAAACTGAGAATCCGATTGCCCAATTTCGTTTGAGCACAGGCATAAAATATGTGCAATCCCTAAATGCTGCAGGGTGTACACAGATCGAGCAGCAAGTGCCCCACCAATGAACAAAGTGGCAGAGACTGCTGATGGATTTTCTGTATTTGCTGCATCAGATATCAATCCTATCCTCTCAAGAATGTGTTCTAGCCTCACCTAAAGGTTGAGTATTTAAACAAAAAGAATCTTGGTCATTCCATGACAAAAACCAAAGCATACAACCTAAGTCGTCTCAAAATATGGCTCCACAGAATGTAATTATTACCTCCAATTCATAAGCATCCACCACACAATTGTTATCACTACCTTCAAAAACCCAGTGACAAAGTTATTCTCCTGGCACAATTTAACTGCGTCATTTTTAAGCATATCATTCCATTGCTCTAGTTCTTTGTTTAACTCTGCATCAATCTGGGAAAGAAACAGAAAGAAACCGTTATTAAAAGTTCAAGATAAATTGAATTTATTAAAGGATTGAAGTGCTACTTTTAATCTCATTCCGCATAATTCCTGGAGTTATCATTTGATAAATCTTATCCACAGGAAACAGCTGACATTAAATCATCCTAAAATAGATATCCACTTTTCTTCATGGTTCAACAAAAACAAACATATCTAACATAATTATACACATAAAAAACAATGCATCAGTTCCTAGATTCAAAACAAGATTGGTTGGCTAGTATACCAGAGGAAGAGGCTAAAAGAACGCAGCCGAGCACATAGTAGAACAAAAAAGAAATTGGTCAGCCAGCATATGCGGAAGAGGTTGACGAAATTAAATTGAACAACTCTACAGATATGAATGCAACACACCGGAACATCAGTTATATGGCAACCAATCTTGCTGAACTAGAAAACGATAAAAAGGCTAGTCATGATGAACAGAGCATAGAAACATTTCATTCTTTTTAGAGGTAGCACTAAAATCTATAAATATATATATCACAACCTTTGCAAAACGGTGAAAGTCACGAATCTTTGCTGTCAACCTCAAGCTATGCAAGGGTTCACCACTTCCCTTGCTTAACTTTCCATAAGAACAATCACGTGAGATTGGAGAACAAGTGTCTGAACTTTCTTTTAATGGAAGCCTAAGAGCTGTTCTCTGTGTTTCTGAATCATTCAAATCCAAATTGTCATCGCCAAGGATCCAATCCCTGCTTGGTGATGGAGATTCACGAACCACCAGATCCTCTTTATCAAGAACCCCAGACGATTTATCAACTATATTGATAAAAGCCCGTAAGTGGCTATCTAGTTTCTGGTGAAGGGTAAGAAGGAACATGTGAAATCCCTGCAGGTCCCTGAGTGCTGCTCGGAATCCTCTTCTGAATTCATGTACAATTGGATTTATCTCAATTCCACGGAAATCAGTCGCATCAGTATTTAGCTGTGAAGATTCAAGTTTTCCTCCGGTCATTTCATGCAATAGTTGTGAGGCATACTCGGAACTGTTTAAGAGTAGCTCAATGAGCTTCGGATAATTTGCTTGGTCATTTACACGTTTCCCTGCTGGGGGTCTACGAGGCACTACAGAGTCTATCGCCACAATATGTAAATCAGAACCAGTTGACTCATTCATAGAGATTCATTATGGATTCTGTTGTGTTAGAAACATCAGAACCCTGGGATACCAATCCTGGATGAGAAAGGTTAAAAATACTGTCAACAGAAGTTGCTCTAATTTCTTTTTGAAGTGCCCGGATAACTTTAGGTCTATATCTTTTGATTGCAGAATCGAAGGCAACCTCTAGTGCATCATTATTTGCACTAGCTACTTTTCAGCCAATAGTAAATTAGCAAAGTTCCCACGCCACCTGAGATGGCGACAAGGAAGACGATCTTCATTTCTTATGACAAGGTCTAACATTAAAATCCTGCCCAGGGCAGCAGCTGCTTTTTCTGCAGCTTCTTGTGACTCAAATGCATTTGAGCTTTCCAATAGAGGAGACCCATGCACATAACTGTAATGTCATGATTATTTTGGAGAAAAAAATTAAGCGCTTATTAGCTTCACAGTGTGTTTTCTCCTTTATAAAGTAACTACACAAGCATAGCTAACTTTTTACATGAAAGATATCTGCATCAGATTTTTATATGTAGTCTTCTTATGCAGTACGCCTTCTGCTAATGCAATTAGCCATCATGCAAGTAAAGCTATCAGATGCACTAAAGAACATGATAACAATTTCCAATACGCACTTCATAAGTAAAAGGCAGCGACTAAGCTCAAGAGCTTCCAGGAGTTCTGAACAAGTCATTTCATCAATTTCATTCCCTTGAATCATAGCGGTGTTTTTTGCTTTTTCTGCAGCCTCCTTGATTTGCAGCCACTCAGAACTCACATTGTGAATGACTCTAGCCTGAAAATTGGTGGGCAAATTTTCAAAAATAAGTTTAGGTTTCATTTGTGTTAAGTAATTGTTAAAGCATGGAGATACAACTTCTGGAGTTTGGACACCTAGCCACTTTGCAAATTCATAACCAAGTAGTTCAGACTGAGTGGCCATCCTTGATGATGAGAACTTTATAACAGCTGCAGCTTCTGTTGAACAAGGTTCATCATTTCCTAGTTGGTTGAATATAGCGAAAAAAACAACACCACCAGAATTAACTGTAACCTGCCCTGGCATGATAACCCAAGGTCACCATTAAAATTAGATAACATGTTTCAAGGTAAAAATGATAAGAAAAGATCATAGCTCTCAGACAACTTTATAGCCACTCTAACGCACTTAATTTCAAGTTTGGAAAATGCATTGCTGTATTTGATTAGCATGCATATAGAAGAAGTAAAAGCTATAACCAACGAAAATAGAAGTGTTGGCACATCTGAAAGAGAAAGGTACAAGGAAAACACACGCCATGCATGGAGAAAGTCAGAAAATCTAGTTCTGCCACCTACCAATGCATTAAGGACAAAATTGCACATAATGTATGATTTTAACTGTGGCGACCAACTTTACTTCACAGGGAATGTATGCATCTCTATTTACATGGACAAACTTGGGACTATGTCTGGACAACTTGGGACTATGTCTTAACATAAATTATATGTTGTCACATTAAATATTCTTATACATCAGTTTAATTAGTGATATCAAAATATCATAGTCACAAAAAGACCGAAACAAGGCATAACATCATCCAACAATGAATTAAAGTTTTCAGGCAAACCTCCAGTGCTCTATTCATCTCGTCCTCAGAATGCTCGGCGCTGCCACTGTGCTCTGTGTGGTGAAGAGAAGAAAGTGTTGTCCAGGAGAAGGAGCTTGATTTGATGCCTAACATGCCAGCTTTACCAAGTCTTTCCCATAAACTTATGTCTGCAGCTTGCTCAGAAGGCTGGGGAGTCTTTAGATCGAGATTATTTCCTTCTGGACTGAAGCAAAATCATTATAATAAGCCCACGGAAAGAAAGGAAATTTTTCTCATCTAAAGACAACATTATGGAATCATTTCTTAGTTTCTTTGCATCAGACTAGCCAAACTTCTTCCTAATTCTATGCTATGCACGAGGCCTTATGTTAAATATACTCTGAGCATTACGAGTCGTTATCAGTAAAATGCTGGTGAAGGTTACTGATAAGCATTGGGAGCGTTAACCAACAATTTATGAGCGTAACCTTTTGCCATTTGGTAGGGTCATTATTGCAAAGAAAATAGATTTCAAACTATCTGGTAAGAAGTGGATTCCCTCATTCCCAACCTTAGAGTCCATCAACTTAATAAATCATTCAGATCCTGGTAATTGGAAACTCAGAAAACTTATTTAGGGAACTTCAGGAGCTTTTGTCAATCACGGAGGTGCAAATATGACACATTTTTAGAGAAGAAATAAAAAATTGCAACTTTCTAGCAAACTGTGATTGAGCTCGTAGTTCTCGTCTATGGGATCAGAACCTTCGTCTTCGATCCTTGAAAGGACTCCTTCACAGTGATAGACTTGAGAATCCTAATTTCAGACTTTTCTTAATGAATCTAACCTGCAATAACTTGGTAATAGAAACCTTAAATTGATTAATATCATTTTTAAATCTCATTGAAACTACGTTGCACCACATGATTTATCTACTAAATTCAACCTTATCAATCTACAAGTCAGATTCATGAAAACCACCAACTTGCTACTGGTAGTTTTATTCAAAAATATATTTATGCAATCTAACTCGGCAAGTAGCTCATTCGATGAGCCTAACAATGATATCCTAAAATTGTCAATACCACACAATCATAGCCCCATTGTTACTAAATACTAAGCATTAACAACATAAACATATACAAACACAAACCAAACAGGCATGCCCCGGTGCAGTGAGGTCGACGGGGAAGCCTGAGGCTGGGTACTTGCTGCTTCGTCTACGGACTAGTTCCAGCCACTGCGCAAACCGATAAGCAGGTCCTGCTGTAATGTCCCCCAACATATACAACACCTGCATTTCCCCAACTTCCTCAATTTAAATCACTTTCTAAACTACATTTAACACATAAGTATAACACAAAAACATGAATCTTAGTCAGAAATATAATCTCAGTCCATGATTTTTTTAACTTTCTTTGACTTTTCGGTGTTTCATAACCTCCTCATTTGCTAAACAACAAATGGTACAATGCATGAGGCAATGTGTAAATAGCGAATGCACATGATCCCAAGAGTTGGATAGCGCTTAGAAAATTGACGATGTAGTCTATCAAATTCACAGTCAAATGAGGTACTTACCCCTTTTCTTAGCATTTAAAGATACTTTATTTTTTTTTTAAAAGAAAGCTATTGGTGAAATGACATACCCTCGAAGTGACTGTGAGCGGTAATGGAGCTTCCGATGCATCATTTCCAATATCAAAGTCCTTCTCTTCGTCCTCTTTCTGCATATAAAGATGAACATATGAAGTCATTCGCAGAAATACCCAAAACTAAAATTCATTTGTGCAAATACCAGATATATAAATATAAGACGGAAAAATACAGCCAAATGCCGATCTTAAAAATTCTTATACACTACCAGCTTATGCATAAATATAAATGATTTGAGGCAGCAAAGATAAAGAGACAGT